>OV839567.1:76230370-77430370 GCA_929447395.1 Epistrophe grossulariae
TTGTTTTTGTTTTCTTATTTCAGAAAAAAAACCTGTTTGCTTCTCTCTTTTTAGGAATCGTGTGTTTATTGTTTTTGTTTTCATGATCTTTACTCTCTATGTGCTACCGCAGTTCAAAGTTGAGACAAATTTAATTGGCGTTTTTCTTTTTTGGCTCTGAGCAAAGATACTGAATTATAAAGATTGGAAATTGGAATCTTTCGTACGTTCCATCCCTCAAAACCCATTTGTTTACATTGTTGTTTTTGTAATTTCATCTCGTGTCGATGAATAGATGTGATTTGCAACAACAATTTATGCAGTGGTGAATTCATATTTTTGCACTAGTGTGCGTTAAAACATGGAACACTAGTGCAAAAATATGAATTCACCACTGTCCGCCATTTTGTTTAGCTTGTAGGCAAACCAGAATGACAGCCGAGGATTCCAATCTTTATAATTCAGTATCTTTGGCTCTGAGCAGAGGTTGAGCGATCAGAGCTAAGCTCTGAGGAGATTACGATCAGAGCACTGAACATGCCTTATGCATAGTAATCTGTCAAATTACATAAAAATTGTATGAAGTTGGCTTCGCTCAGCGTTTTGCTCGATTTGCTCGGTCATTTTATTCTGAGCATACAGATCATGCTCCGAGCTAGCTCAGATGGAAAAAAGAAACACGACTTATGAGCTGTGATTTGTCTGAGGTAAAAAAGAAACATATGGCGTTTTTCTTTTTTGGCTCTGAGCAAAGCTCTGAGCAGAGGTTGAGCGAACAGAGCAAACCTCTGAGGAGATTATGATCAGAGCCCTCAGATTTAATTATGAAACACACTTGAGCACTGAACATGTCATATGCACAGTAATCTGTCAAATTACATAAAATTTGTATGAAGTTGGCTTCGGTCAGCGTTTTGCTCGATTTGCTCGGTCATTTTATTCTGAGCATACAGATCATGCTCCGAGCTAGCTCAGATGGAAAAAAGAAACACGATTTATGTGCTCTGATTTGTCTGAGGTAAAAAAGAAACAGAATTAATTTTTGACAGCGCGGTGATTTGCTCTGAGGTAAAAAAGAAAAACGCCAACAGAATAAATTTTTGACAGCTCGGTGATCTGCTCTGAGGTAAAAAAGAAAAACGCCAAATATAAAAAAAAAATCTGAGTCTGGTATGCGGTTTTCAAATCAAGGATGAAATTCGTCAACATCGTTAGATTTATATGTGTGATTCATTATATACATATGTATTTTGCATGTGCGCTTCATGATATTTGTTAAGAAAAATATTGAAATTGATTTTTTGAGAATGTTTGGAAAAAAATAATTGAAGTAAAAATAAATTTAAATAGGTACTATACACAAGAACGTTTCATTTAGGGAAATTTTATGTCAGTTTGCACAGAGAAGAGGTTTTTTGAATAATTACGTATTATTTTTAATAGATTTAATGAGGGTAGTAAAATGGCAGAGCGTCGTCGTCGGTTAAAGCCCTTCCACACTATCCCACTGAGTATTAATACATGTCAAAAAATTGTGAAACAAATCATGTATAATAGTGTGGAAACAAAATATGATATTCCCAGCCTACACGATTTGACATGTGTTAATACATGAAAATTTTTGGAAATGGTTCTAATTCTGTCACACATTTCATCACATTTTTATTGAGGTCAAATTAAACTGTTGTGTGTGGTCAAAAAATGAAAAGAAATTTCTCTCTCACAAATTTGGCAGTAGCATGGAATTCTTTTCCACTTTGTATTAATACTTAGTGGGATAGTGTGGAAGGGCTTTTAAGCTAAGTACAGACGATTGTCAGATCTTACAATATTGTCAGATCTGTCAGTGAAAAACTGTTAAAAATGTCTTACAATCGTCTGAACACACAATTTTGTCTGACAATATTGTCAGAAACGTTATTGTCAGACGACAATCTGACAAAAAATTGTCAGGTATCTTACAATCGTCTGAACACACAATTTTTATCATTGTCATTCGATTAGGACATTGTCAGACTCATTGGTCATTGTCAGATGTTTTCATTGGAACATCTTACAATTGGTGACAATTTCTTCATTGTTCGAAATGTCAGTGAGTTTGTTAAAGAGAGATAAAAAAATAGCTGACAATCAAATTGGGTAGAAATCTACCAACCGTGTGAATGGACAATTTTTCATTGCAAGAAATATGTCAATTGTCAGCTAATTGTTAGCTATTGTCACACCGTTGACAGTTTTGACAATATTGTAAGATCTGACAATCGTCCGTTATTAGCTTTAGCTGTTGATTTTGTATATATGCAATTATTTTCATCTACATTTGATGGAAGATCGAATAGCTTTTGCCTAGATTCAATTCATGATTGGTCACATATCGGGGTGATGTTTGATTGAGGTAAATTTGTTAATTGTATTGTATGGGTATTTAAGACGTGCTAAAAGAATTTTTTTTTCAAATTATTTTAATTTGGTGTGTTCATGAAAAATGTTTATATTTTTGAGGTTATTTTTGCTGATTTTTAAATTTTGGGGATTAAACAGGGTGGGTTTTAATAATGGAAGGTTCAAAGAGTAGAAAGAAGCATAAGCTGCACAATTTTGCTCAAGACTTTATATAATGTATATACAAAATATTTCGATTTTTAAAATGATAATTATGGAAAGCCGCTAAACGCCTAAAAAGACCAAAAATTCAAAATCCGCCTATCAAAGCACAAGACAGAAAATGGATTGCAAACCCTAAACAGCAAGCTAAAAACCGCGCGGAACATCTCTCGAATGTTTTTAATCCCTTTTTAAAAAGTTCAGTTAGAAATATACATTTACATATACATTTTGTTGATAGAAACGACGAATAGGAAATTCCCTTCTTCACGCTCAAAGAAGTAAAAAGCATGTGTCAACACAAGCTATCAAATAGAAAAGCACCCGGGCAAAGATAATATAATATCAAGATGTCGCATCCCATACAAAATATTGGAACTCAAAAATTAACGGCTGGGATCTAATATGCGATCCCACAACATGTTGCTATTTGTCCAATGTTGCTTTGGCCAGTATAAAATGCGAGAGATCTCTGCCTGTATACAACCAGAGTTGTCACTTTACCACAATTGTTGTAGATCTCTTTTCTCCAACATTTTCATAATCTACCACTTATTCCCCGGAAGTAAAAAATTCGACCCCTTTTTGCTCGTCCAGCAAAACAAAAAAAAAAACAATAAATAAAATATCCTTCGATTTTTGAAAAAAAAAACAAATCTTTTTCTCTGCACTTTTTATGCTGTTTTACCTGAATCAAGTGTGTTTCATAATTAAATCTGAGGGCTCTGATCATAATCTCCTCAGAGCTTTGCTCTGATCGCTCATCCTCTGCTCAGAGCTTTGCTCAGAGCCAAAAAAGAAAAACGCCATTTGTAAAAAAAACAAAGTTCTAGTCTGCTTAAGAAAAATAAGTAGATCCTACTCACAGTACACATATTAAAGGTATAATATCATTAGCGTTTTCATTTTTGTTCAGTTCTGAGCATCTGTCAAAATTGAGGTATTATGGTTGTAAAATGGTGGATCCAGTGTCCCTTTACTTGTCTAATTTCAATATTTTGTTGTTGTTTCTAATGATGCGTGCCGAGTTTTTTAGGCACTGGAACAGCCACTTTTATTTTTTTGACACTTCCAACTTTGACAACCTGCGCAATATAAAACCTTTTATTTGTGTACTGTGGATCCTACTTCCTACTTACTAAAGGTAGAACTAGAATAGGCGGAAGCCAACGTACGTGGTCGTACGAAACCGAGCGAAAACAAGAAATTCGTATGACGCGCACATAATTGCGATTTGGAACTTTTCGTTTAGTTTTCGTTAACTTTCGCCGTCGGACGTGAGAGCGCTCACCGACCGCTCTTTCGTACGTGGACTGACAGCTAGCTTCAAAAATCAAAAAAATCACTTCCAACCACTCAAGTGCATTATGGGTGACTTATGAATTTGACGTTTTGGAAAGCAACTTTTCGTTCGCTTTTGACACTAGCTTCCGACAGCTACCGCCTATTCTAGTTCTACCTTTACTCCTAAAAGTTTTCGAATTTTTTTAGAAGAGCGGTCAGTTGAAGTCAATTGTATTTCAACTGAAAAAAAAAATTAAAATGCGAAAATTTTTAATTAAACCGTCTGAAAAGTAAGTAAAAAAGATTTGATTTTTCAAGCGATCTCTTAAACTTCTCCAATTATTAAATCCGAAAGAAATTCAAAAGGCCGGCAGCAAACAATTTTACAATTAATTAGAATTTTCCCATTCAATGACTTCAGAGGACATAGTAAACAATGAGTGGAGATCGCTCTTAATTTTTCATAAAAATAAAATAATAAGACCTAAGTAAAGAAATGAATATATATGAAGAATATATGTTCACAAATATAAGCCAGTACATGTGCAATTAAGCTTTCTTACCGCACAGTAGTGCTGTAGCTGAAAAAGTATTTTCAATTGATATTAGAAACCAGCTTGATGTATGATTTTTGCAAAAGAAATGACAAAATAAAGATTAAATATTTTTTCCATCTCCAGAAATGATTCCCTTTTATTTACAATTTAAATTTGTTGATGGTAAATTTGAAAAACTATGAAATTTATTTTAAAACTGTATCTACCAAAAATTGGTACATATGAATGTACATATTTTATATTTACGGCTGTGCTTAAATATACTGATTCCAAACAATTGTGATTTAATTTTTCTTCGAAAGAAAATGATAAGAGTTAAAGTTAACTTAATTTACTTAAGGTTACATTATTTCTTTTGTATCTATATTTAATAAAAATAAAAACTAAATTTGTTTCTCTCTTTATTTAAATTAATTCTACCACGGAAAATCTGAATCTACCACTTTTTTTTAGCTTTATCTACCACTTTTTTTTAAATAGGAAGTGACAACACTGTATACAACTTAAAATTTGAATTCTCTTCAAAATGTATATTATCTAAATTCTCAAAGGCAAAAGTATTTGTTGTTTTTGTCTCTCGTAGGAATAGTATGAATGATGTACGTATAAATAGAATTTTTTATGAAGGGATGCCTTGTTTGTGGTGAGTGGAGGAGACTTAAGTCTCTTGCGGTGGTTGTTTTTTGTTTTTTGCTTATCATTGGCAATGGTGTGTATCTGTATGTATAGATAGACATGCAATAACTTTTTTGTTCGTTCGTCGCGATTTTCGAATAAAGGGTAGGTAGCAAGGATTTTCTTTTGGTGTCTTTTTTTGTGAGGTACCTAGGTAGGTATTCCTATGTATGTAGGTCGTACATAGTTGGTTATTTTGTATTCCCTTAGAAATTAAAGAAAATAATTGTTCATTAATTTATTTACGTGTGAGTTCAAAAGTTGTGAGGTAGCCCAGTGGGAAATTTCTAAAAATTCAATGGTGAATATCTTGCTTCTTCCTTGAGAAAGGGAGCAGCACCCACTTCCTTTGTGCGGAATACATCGAGGATTTTAACATGGGCATGTCATTGGCGGGGTGCACGCACATGCAACAATCTCGATGAAAATTCCACAACTAAATCACTACTTCCTTGGAAGTTGCGAAGAATACTTAAACAAAAGTAACTTGCTCATTCATCAGATCATTAATTTTTGATGAAAAATATGATGAAAATTCTTTTATGAAATCGCTAAATAATTTGGACTTGTTTTTTCACTACCTCAATATTTGCCAATGAAAAATATGATGAATATTAAACAAAAAAGTCACTAATTGAGTGTTACTTAGTTATTGATCAGCTTAATATTTATTATTTTCGATGAAAATTATGATGAAAATTTAGTAGTGAAATCAATAGGGAATTGGGAGTTGCTTAATCGCTGAATATTTAATTCATAAATTAGGAAAATACTTCTCCTAAGTTGGAACGATTGAATATAATTCAATTAAAAGGTAAGTGACCTAAACTCCAAAATGCGTCTCTAAGGGCCAGTTGTACAAATATTTAAACCGTGGTTCAGCAATTTTTATCCACCGATTCCGGCGGATTAATTGAGTTTCAACAATGGTTTACTGTTCAAGTGTGTGATAATAACCAATTACATACTTGAACCAGCGTTGAACCTTAGTTAATCCGCCGAAATCGGTGAGTTAAAATCTTGAACCGAGGCTAACCACTATTGTACAACTGGCCCTAAGACGCAAATCAGAGAGAAGGAACAAATAGAGAGAGTCAAATTCGACGGTGGCTCTCTTTTAGCCTACAAGCTACGATGTTGCGACATGCGCACCATCTTGCATATGTATAATTATTAACTCCATATAAAAAAAATGTGGGGCAAATACATATGCAAGAAGATGTGCATACTCACCACCTTTGTTTTTGTTTTGCACTGCCCGAGGTGAAAACATGTACACACCGATAGGAACTCAACACTTTATAAAAAATGTAAACAATAGGTTTCAAGGGGACGGAGACGAGGAAATTTGACTCTCTCTATTAGTTCTTTCTCTCTGACGCAAATTATGGTAAATTTTTACCAACCCATATAAAAATAAAGCATGAACATACTGTGAATTTTATTTTTCTAAGTGAATTTTTTAAATTAGATATACACAATGCTCAGTTCATGATAAATGTCTGTTGAAAGGATACATTACTTTTCTTCACAGAAATCCTCATATTGATCGCGTCAGGTAAAGGAAAGGGTAGTTTTCATTCTTTTCTTGGTCAGGGAAATAACAAGAAAAAAAAGAGAGCGTCGTGAGAGAATTATTTTTTCTTCTCTCTCAAAGTATACTTTACAAAGCAGACGAGTTGATCTAGACAACGAACTGCTGAACTTATGCATTACTTGTCAAGATTGAATCATCGCATAATTTTACCTATTAAAATAGAATCTTTTAATTCCGCATTAAGGTTCCCCCACACCAATGCGAATTTTCGGTGGCGACGGCGAAAACAACAATAACAACATGTGGTTGTCAATGCAAACAACACATTGTTTTTATTGTTTTCGTCGTCGCCACCGCGTTAGTGTGGGGGAACCTTTAAACTCACTTGATTTTTGTGTGTCAGGTAAAAGAAGGGAGTGTTTCGACATTTTGCCCATTTACAAAGCAGACAATGTGCATAAAACCATGAACTGGTGAAACTATGCATTACTTTATAACTAAATCAGTGCTTGCTGTTTCGTCGAAGAAGTGGCATTTGAATTCAATGTTGAATTCAGCTAAATTTGTCAGTGAGGATGAAATTTCCTACTGGGAGGTAGGTAGGTGTAAGTAGGTATGTATGTAGTTGTGAAATGTGTATGTAAGTTATGGATTCGTACAAAAAATCGAACTCGGGATTTTGATCAAAGTTGACATTACGATGATAGCGAAGTCGAAAAAAGCGGGTCTCGCAATTCTGTCAGTCTGTCCCTTCGGCTGCAGCCTAAACGGGTCGGTCGATTTTTTTCAAAGTTGGTACCTATCGTTTTTTAGGCATTATACCCACCCGTTTTCTTCATTTTTTTTAAGACCAAAAACAACGTTACCTCCCATACAAATGTTTAAAAACTGGTAGTGAAAATCATATTTCTCAAAAACGGTTCCTACGATTTTGATTAAAATTTTTGTGTGATCTAATATTTATACGATCTACCATATTAATGAAAACAAAATTTTTCTACGGTTGAAAAATGGTATCTCTCATAGAACCATTTTTTTAATTTTCGACTATCTCATTATTAGTTGAACTGATTTTAATGAATTGTTTGCACAAAAGCTCCAAATAAGTTCTAATAATACCTATTGCATACCAAAATTTTCAAAAGAATAAATAATTGATTTAAAAAAAAAAATTCAAAATAATTTTTTGAAAAATCCATATTTCGAAAATGGGTAGATATTTTATTTTTCATTAATTTTTCAATTCCACAATAATGCAAGCTAAAAAATTGCGTACCATTTTTTTTTTATTTTTGCAAAATTTTGTATGTATGTATATAAAAAACTATGTATGTACATAGGTATATAAAAAAAACCGCTCCAACGATTTTCAATTTTTTTCTCATAAATTGAGATTTGCTTAAGAAATTGGATGATGTACATCGCATTGGTGTCAAAACAATTTCAGAGGTTGTTTAATCATTCTGATAGAAAAGTAGTTTTAGTAATTGTCAATTTTCTTAAGAACTAGAAGACATAAAACCATTTTGTTTTTTGTGTTCGACTGATATGTACACTGACTTCAAAAAGCCAATTCAGCATTTAATTTTTCAAAAACTATTGACATAAATATTTAAATTTAAATTTAGGGTTATAGAACAGATTTCTGGCTTTCAAAGCCAGTATAGTAATTTATTGTAAGTGTTGCCGTTGTTTTTTAATAATTTTTTTTTCATTTTAAGTCTTTTTTTTTTATTGCCCCTACCTCCCAAACGGGGCGAGATAGACCCCCCTCCTATAGTAAAAATGCTTGTTTTTGACCCCTCTACAAAAAACCGTTATCAATTCTTGGCGCCATAGTTATCATACTCTCCCCCAATTTTGTTTTATCTTCGATTTTCTAAAAAAGGCTCAACTGATTTTTATCAATTGTTTAATAAAATACCTAGTTCATAAAACCAAATATAAGGTGAGTTATAGAATTAAAAATTCAAAAATATATATCATCAATTTCAATTACTGATATTTTTCAAAAGTATCCATCTATGTACCTTTAAAAACAATAAAAAGTTAAAATACCTTCTAATTTAGTTAAATTTATCTGACGTAAAGTTTCAACTTGCTGTTTTTTTTTTAATTTGTAAGCTTTATGTTAAGTTTTTCAAACAATTTCCCTGATTCAGGTTCGATTTTTTTTATTTGTCAGAGACAGAAACTAGTAACCTACCTATCTAAATAAGTACCTACCTATCTAGGTACTTTATATTTATCATCTTAAGCTTTGTATTTTTTATGTATAATCATTGTATATAAACCCTATAGTAGTCTCATGGAACGAAAAAAAATAGTTCTGAATCGGGTCTTGAGCGGCGCTGCCGTCGACAGAATCTGAAATTGGAGAGATAAAAAGGCGGGAAGAAGATAAGTAAAATAGAAATAAAGACTAGTAGTAAGAACGAGAGGATTATATTAAAATTATTCTGACAACAATAATGAGGCTTAAGGGAGATGGTTGAATCAGATGTTTTTTGAAGAGGCAAAAAAGCAAAATATGGGGAAGTACATTTTTTGTGTCCAATGGGCGATGAGAGACGGTTTCTTGTTATAGAGTATGGCTATATGTATGCATATAGGTTCAAGTATAGGTATGGGTATAGGCTTAATAGAAGCAAAATATTTAAAAATTTGGAATTTGATTCAAATTCGATATAGCAAAGCAACGTTGTTAAATTTCACAATATGTGGGTTAAATACAACGTTGCTATATTTTGCATTTATTATGCTTTTTCCTATAGGAAGATCCAGGTAGGTTATGGATTGTTGTTGGTTTTTTTTTTATATTTATAGGTAGGTATTGTATTAGGATTAGGTTTAGGTTTTTAGGTTTAGGAATAGGTTGAGGATTAGGATTAGGTTGAGGTTTATAGGTTTATAGGTTTAGGTTTAGGTTTGGGTTTAGGTTTCTGTATTTTGGGTTTAGGTTTTAGGGTTTAGGTTTTAAGTTATTTCAATATTATTTTGTATTATATTAAATTATTTCATTATATTATCATATTATATTATTATACAAGTATATGTATTTATATAAAAACAAAAAAAAATTTTTAAGAAATTTAATTGAAGAAAAAAAAACACCGTAGTTTTCGTTGTATTTTTTAAATTTAATATATTTACCTTATCAATTTTTGATTTTGCTGCACTTTGTGGCATTTTTTTCAAAATACTTTGATAAACGTAATTTTTTTTTCTCTTCAATAGGTAAGTTCATTACATATCAAAATTTCAACAAAAAAACACATTTTTTGGATAGGTACATGAAAAACAACAAATTTTTTGTTTTTTTTTTTGAAAATTATTTTTATGTGTATGTATATCAATTAGTCTTTAAAACTGGTGTATAAAATTTTCTTCTTTTGGCTCGAAAAATTGTTTTCATACACAAAAACAATTTTTTCCGAAAAAAATAATAAATTTTATTCGAAACAAATTTTTCAAGTGTAGCATTTCAATCGATTTTCAAAATTTGCAAACTAAATTTTATTTTTTTTTATTTTTATAAAATTGACTATACCCAAAAAATATTTTTCCGAATAATTTTGAATCGAATAAGAAAATTTCTAAACCAAATTCCCATTTGTTTTTACTTTTTGGAAGAATTTTTTTTATTTTCCTTCAAAAATTGTCTTTACGGGTAGGTACCTACTTATTTCGATTGGTTTCAAAATTTGCAAACTAAAGCTTCTCTATTTTTTCAATTTTTTAAAAATTGTTTATACAAAAAAAATAAAATACTGCGTTTTTCATAAAAGAATGAGGCATTTAATAAAAAAAACACCCTATAAATATATTTGCATATACCTACCTACGTTGGCACCTATTAATTTGGAACATATTTTCCATACTTCAATTGTGACGAAAAACTGAAAAATTATAAACACCCTATTTTCTGCGAGTGGCAATAGTGGCGATTTTATACTTACATTTATTTTTGTTCTACCAAATATAGGTCATTGCATACACAGGAGAAACAAAATCCAAGTTCCTTTTGAACATCATTTATTTTCATTCTTTCTGTAACCTACCCCCCTACAAGAATAATACGCAAAATCGATAAATTCTTGTCCCACTTTAGCTTTCATAAATATCCTATACAGTGCTCTCATTCTTCTTTTCTTTCTTTAACCTTATTTTAACATTGAAAATGGTTATAGGGTCGTTTTGAGAAAAATATGGTGTTACCAAAATGATTAAATGAATAAATGAATATATAACAAATGAACGAAATGAACTCTAGCGTATAGGGGGCTCAGGATCGAATTTTTGGTTGGTGTTACCAAAGAAAATGCCAAAATGAACCTAAAGACACAATCGATGAATCGTACCTACATGTTGATCGTCGCCAACCGACGAGCTTCAGTGGAGGATAGTTGAATTTGTATGAAATCTTAAAATCACTCGATTTGAGCGCACGTAGAAGCCTTTTACTCAGGTTATAATTATCGGATGCTTAATATTAAGATAGATACTTAAAGATAAAATGACAGGCTACAAATCTGCATCAAAATGTTTGCAAAAGCTACAAAATTTCATACTAAAAACGTGAAAGATTGGCTTTTGAGAACTAATTTCATCACGGCAAATGACGTGAGGAACAAGAAAACAAAAAGAAAAAGAAAAAAACGTACCCACAAAGAATATATGTACATTGCTGTAAGGGTGTCGGCAAGACGTTGGTTGGAGTGGAATGTGTGCAATAAAAACCACCACTGCACTGTGGCTGGTGGCAAACACAATTGGCTTCGCATCGGGAACAAATATGATATACATACATAGCTACATTATTAAGTAGGTTATAGGTATGTCTGTAAAATGTTATGTTGATTGAATTGTTGTAGGTATTTTGCAAATATTATTCGTAATGGTACGATTAGGTTGGTTTGGTTGGCTTATAACTTCTGTTCTAACAATCGGATATTTAAAATAAAAGTCTTAAAATGAAGGTAAAATATCAAACTAATTCATTCAGTTAAAAAATAATTGAAATAACATAAAAGTGTAGGTGAAAAACGTTTAGGTTTAATTCATCAAAATAAATAATTGCAAAAATTGAAAAATTGAATAACAAAATTGGCTTCGCCAACAAAATTCATATACCTACGTATCTATATAGGTACCTATATAGGAAGGTAGGTAGAAATGGCGATCACGAGCAACCTAGCTCGTTAACCCAATTAGCGCTAGAGTGCGCCGTTTTGTTACCATAACTCGTTGGACCTGTGGATGTAAATGGTTTGGAATGTCTCAGAATGGCTCAGAGACGTAAGAGGTTTGACCCCTTAGTATGACATTATGTACATTTATATAAAAGGATTGATTCAGTTGTTCTGCGGTTGCCTTTTTACTTCTGTACTATAATAATCGGATCTTAAAGATTAAAGTTTTGAAATAAGTTAAATAATAGGCTTCAAAATTTTGTGTGACAAAACCTGACTTCATTCTTAATCAATTCGATTGTTGAACCTAGAATATGCAAAGAGACCTATACTTGAACCTCTATGATTATAACTTATAACTTTAGTTCTATAAGGGCCAGATGTTGAAGGTTAAGGTATTTAAATTAAGGTTAACTATAGGCTAGACGTAGGATTAACCTTGCGAAGCAACTTAAATATAATACCTAATCGAAAAGGGTTGATTTGGTAGGTATCTTCTGTTCTAATTATCGGATCTTTGAGGTTAATGTCTTAGAATTAAGGTAAAATCTCAGGCTACAAATTTATGTGACAAAACAACATCTAAACCAATGCGTTTTTTGAACTTGACCAACGTCTAAACTAATACGATTTTTGAGCTTGACCTACGTCTAATCCAATGTGATTTTTGAACTTGACTTACGTCTAAGCCAATGCGATTTTTGAACTTGACCTACGTCCAAACCAATGCGATTTTTGAACCTAAAATATGCAAAGATACCTACTTGTGAGTTGTGAATCTCTTTAATAAACTTACAACATTAGTTCTAAGGACCAGTTGTTGAAGGTTAAGGTATTTAAATTAACATTAATCAGCCTAGAGGTAGGATTAACTTAGCGAAGCAACTTAAATGTAGAAATCGAAAAAGGTTGACTTGGTAAGCTTTTATTTCCTGTTCTAATTATCGGATCTTTGAAGTTAAGGTCTTAAAATTAAGGTAAAATCTAAGGCTATAAATTTATGTCACAAAACTTTACCTAAGTCTAAGCCAATGCGATTTTTGAACTTGACATACGTCTAAGCCAATGTGATTTTTTAACTTGAACTATACGTCTAAACCAATTCGATTTTTGAGCTTGACCAACGTCTAAGCCAATGAGATTTTGAACTTGACCTACGTCTACACCAATGCGATTTTTGAACTTGACCTACGTCCAAACCAATGTTATTTTTGAGCCTGATATATGCAAAGGTACCTACTTGCGTTTCTCTTTAATAAACTTACAACATTAGTTCTAAGTTGTTGAAGGTTAAGGTATTTAAGTTAACGTTAATCAGTCTTGAGGTAGGATCAACTTACCTAAGCAACTTAAATATAAATATCGAAAAGGGTTTATTTGGTAAGCTTTTATCTTCTGTTCTAATTATCGGATCTTTGAGGTTAAGGTCTTAGAATTCAAGTAAAATCTCAGGCTATAAATTTATGTTACAAAACTTTACCTATACGTCTAAGCCAATGCGATTAGAATATTCATAGGTACTGCAATATAATTGAACTTCTTTAATAAACTTATATAGATTTAGTTCTAATGTTCAGATGTTCAAGGTTAAAGTAGAAATAATAGTCGGATGCCGACCTAAGTGGTCGTACGAAACGAAACGAATACAAAGAATTCATATGACGTGCCCATAATTGAGTTTTGCTTGTTTCGACCAATTTTTTACTTTTGCTTTCGGAAGTGAAGAGCGCTCACAGACCGCTCCATGCGTAAGTGAACTGAGAGAATTTTCTTCCAACATCTTCCGACTATTACAGTTCTACCTTAAGGTCCTCAAATGAAAAAAAAAACGATTCAATTTGGTTGTCAACTCAGCTGTCAACTTAATTGGTGCTTTGCTTTTCATATACTCAGATAAAAGAATACTGCTTAGGTGTCAAAACCATTAATATTGTCTTAAGAAATTACACGACTCGAGTTTGTTAAATTTATTAAGAGATGAGTTCAAAATGCAAAATATTATAGAATACCTAAAAATAATTAGGTAAATCAGGTTTGCATTGAGTTTGAGCTACACATCAAATTATTTATAAATTTGGTCTCGCGTTAAAAAGGGTTCACTTTGATAGCAAATCAAATAACTTGCCTGTATATAAATAGTTCAATAAGTTGAGAGACTTGTAAATCAATTTGAGCAAATTTGAGCAAATATTTGAATTTCTTCAACATCAACGCCGTGATTAAATAAACTGAACTGAACAACATTAATTTAACCGCCAACTGGGATTCGACATTAAAAATATCTACATATTGTAATTTCAGACTGAAGAATGGTTTCTTAGACATCTTCAAAAGTTTTGGTGCAACTATAGGATACAAATTAGAAATCACCAAGATTATTCATGTTTTTATTTTATCGAGCTAACACAAGTCATTTTCAATGTCCCCATAGTTACTCTATGAGTGAAATCTGTAAATTTTTTATTCTTCTCTCTTCGATTATCTCCTCCTTCTCAACTCTCCAATCTCTCCACTCTGAATTTTCGCAAGCTTCCAAATCGGCACACTCAATGGCGTAAGAGACGTTCCTCTTCATGAGACTACTATTAGCGTTTATATACAATGGTATAATATATGTAATATATGTATATTTGTACGTAAAATATATAATTAAACATAAATTGATTTAACAACCTCTGAAATTGTTTTGACACCAATGCGATGTACATCATCCGATCTCTTAAGAAAATCTCAATTTATGAGAAAAAAAAATTGAAAATCTCTGGAGCGGTTTTTTTAAATAGTTTTTTAAATATAAAATTTTGAAAAAATAAAAAAAAAAAAAGTACGCAATTTGTTAGCCTTTATTATTGTGGAATTAAAAAATTAATTAAAAAAAATATCATCTACCCATTTTCGAAATGTTTTGAAAATTTTTTTATTTTTTTGAAAATTTTGGTATGCAATATTATTAAAAATTATTTGAAGATTTTGTGCAAAAAAATTCATTAAAATTAGTTCAACTGATAATGAGACAGTCGAAAATACAAAAAATGGTTCTATGAGAGATACCATTTTTAAACCGTAGACACATTTTTTTTCCATAATAAGGTAGATCGTATAAATACACAAAAATTTTAATCAAAATCGTAAGAGCCGCTTTTGCGAAAAACCTGAGAGATTTTCAATACCGGTTTTTAAACATTTGTATGGGAGGTACCGTTATTTTTGAATATAAGAATAATTTTAATTAAGAATCTGCTAGACAATTTTAAAAAACTGCTGGGCACCAAGTTTAATAAAAATTGACCGATTCGTTTTAAAATTATTAAGTTCTGAAAAAAAATTTTGAAACTTTTTTTAAAAATCCAAAAAAATTTTTTTTTTAATTTTGGTATACAACAACATTCAAACATTCTCCAAAAAAAAGGTGAATATCAGTTCTACGGTTTTTGGAAAAATCGAAAATCAATAAACTGGTTCTATGGGAGGTACCATTTCTAACTATTTTTCTGAAATTTTTTTTTACAAAATGGTTGCCTTTTTGTAAAAAATTACTAATTTTTTTTTAAAAAAGTTGTGGGCACGTTTTTAAGAAAAATAAGATTTTTATTGTTTGGTAAAAAAATTTGTATGGGAGGTACCATTGTTTTTGGTCTTAAAAAAAAATTAAAAAAACGGGTGGGTATAATGCCCAAAAAACGCTAGGTACCAACTTTGAAGAAAATCGACCGACCCGTTTAGGCTGCAGCCGAAGGGACAGACAGGCAGACAGAATTGCGAGACCCACTTTTTTCGACTTCGCTATTATCGTAATGTCAACCATAGAGTACGTATATTATCTAGAGAACCGACTTAAGGGGTTTGTTCTCTTTCGACCTACAAGCTGCTAGAACACTGAAATCTACTTTTTCATAAGTATGTATTAGTGGTCCCGTGCATTTTAAATGGGAGCCCATGCCAACACTTCTTTGAGCAAAAGTAGACACGCTCAGTTTGAAATATGGAGGATTATGCGCTCAGATGTTCAAAATAAGAGTCCGTTAAATTCAAAAAATAAAAATTAAATTAATGTTTTGCTTTTTGATTTTTATCTTTTTGACGGATGCTTAAAAACATCTCAAAATCATACAGATGATAGATATTGGTTATCTAATTGTTTTGTAAAATTTTTAGATTTTTCAATTTTTATTTAACCGAGATATAGACATACTTCTGTTGTTTTATTTATCACCTCATAACTCTTAAGTTATTGCATCCATAGGATTAGTTTTTTTTAAATTCGCATCTAGAAAAATAGACAATTAATTTGATATATAATACATAACTGTACACCCTACACGACCTTCACAATAGTTAAATAGGAAACCAAAAAAATCTCGGAAAAATTGAAAAAAATGGGGTTGTTGTTCATTGCCTTCAGTGGGAATTGCCCAATATCCTTATATGCCCTTATATCTTTGGATCCAATGGTCGGATTTTCAAAATTTTTTCAAAACCGTTAAAAATTTCTTACTAAAAAAATTTAATTAATTTTTGGAGAATAATTTTCGTCGAGGCAAACGTAACGAAGAAGAGGAATACACAAGAAAAAAAAGAAAAAAAAGTTTGCTACTAAGAATATACTGGTTGGAGGGAGATAGTTATTCTAAAGACGGTGGAGTGCGTGAAACAAAACAGCATAACCTTGGCAAATTGGGTTCGCATCGGGAAAAAATTTGCTATACATATGTAAGTATGCACGTTTGTGGTAGGTATTTTTCATTCATTATTTGTTAAGGTGCCTTCATATGCTTAGTTTGGTTGGCTGATAACTTTTATTCTAATAGTCGGATCGTTAAGGGAAGGTGTCCCCGACCAGCCAACTCAAAACTCATGTAAATGAATTTGGATGTGTTAGTAAGTTCTCTCTTCACCAAATTCGGCATTTGAAATTTAATTTTACTCTTGGGCTCTTTTTTTTTATCGCAGACGAAGCCGCAGGTAGAATCACGCACGCACAAGAAAGAAAAAACACAAGTAGCAAGCGCAGAAAAGACAAAGTAAAATATGTATCTATACAGAAAAAAAAGCAAAAAATTCTGTCGTGAGGCGTGAAGGGGAATGTATGAATATACCAGACACAACATGCTTTTTTTTTCTTTCGAATATCGTGTAAATATTTTGAAGAAAAAAAATAATGATGGAATTGTTGGATCGTTGGATGGTGGTGAAGGCAGCGCAGCGAGGTGCGCGGTGGCGGCGGTGGTTGTGTAATTTTTTTGTTTACAAAATATAAAAGAATAAACCATTGTATATAAACGCTAATAGTAGTCTCATGAAGAGGAACGTCTCTTACGCCATTGAGTGTGCCGATTTGGAAGCTTGCGAAAATTCAGAGTGGAGAGATTGGAGAGTTGAGAAGGAGGAGATAATCGAAGAGAGAAGAATAAAAAATAAGGTTAAAGAAAGAAAAGAAGAATGAGAGCACTGTATAGGATATTTATGAAAGCTAAAGTGGGACAAGAATTTATCGATTTTGCGTATTATTCTTGTAGGGGGGTAGGTTACAGAAAGAATGAAAATAAATGATGTTCAAAAGGAACTTGGATTTTGTTTCTCCTGTGTATGCAATGACCTATATTTGGTAGAACAAAAATAAATGTAAGTATAAAATCGCCACTATTGCCACTCGCAGAAAATAGGGTGTTTATAATTTTTCAGTTTTTCGTCACAATTGAAGTATGGAAAATATGTTCCAAATTAATAGGTGCCAACGTAGGTAGGTATATGCAAATATATTTATAGGGTGTTTTTTTTATTAAATGCCTCATTCTTTTATGAAAACGCAGTATTTTATTTTTTTTGTATAAACAATTTTTAAAAAATTGAAAAAATAGAGAAGCTTTAGTTTGCAAATTTTGAAACCAATCGAAATAAGTAGGTACCTACCCGTAAAGACAATTTTTGAAGGAAAATAAAAAAAATTCTTCCAAAAAGTAAAACAAATGGGAATTTGGTTTAGAAATTTTCTTATTCGATTCAAATTATTCGGAAAAATATTTTTTGGGTATAGTCAATTTTATAAAAATAAAAAAAAATAAAATTTAGTTTGCAAATTTTGAAAATCGATTGAAATGCTACACTTGAAAAATTTGTTTCGAATAAAATTTATTATTTTTTTCGGAAAAAATTGTTTTTGTGTATGAAAACAATTTTTCGAGCAAAAGAAGAAAATTTTATACACCAGTTTTAAAGACTAATTGATATACATACACATAAAAATAATTTTCAAAAAAAAAAACAAAAAATTTGTTGTTTTTCATGTACCTATCCAAAAAATGTGTTTTTTTGTTGAAAATTTTGATATGTAATGAACTTACCTATTGAAGAGAAAAAAAAATTACGTTTATCAAAGTATTTTGAAAAAAATGCCACAAAGTGCAGCAAAATCAAAAATTGATAAGGTAAATATATTAAATTTAAAAAATACAACGAAAACTACGGTGTTTTTTTTTCTTCAATTAAATTTCTTAAAAAATTTTTTTTTGTTTTTATATAAATACATATACTTGTATAATAATATAATATGATAATATAATGAAATAATTTAATATAATACAAAATAATATTGAAATAACTTAAAACCTAAACCCTAAAACCTAAACCCAAAATACAGAAACCTAAAGCCAAACCTAAACCTAAACCTATAAACCTATAAACCTATTAACCTCAACCTAATCCTAATCCTCAACCTATTCCTAAACCTAAAAACCTAAACCTAATCCTAATACAATACCTACCTATAAATATAAAAAAAAACCAACAACAATCCATACCTACCTGGATCTTCCTATAGGAAAAAGCATAATAAATGCAAAATATAGCAACGTTGTATTTAACCCACATATTGTGAAATTTAACAACGTTGCTTTGCTATATCGAATTTGAATCAAATTCCAAATTTTTAAATATTTTGCTTCTATTAAGCCTATACCCATACCTATACTTGAACCTATATGCATACATATAGCCATACTCTATAACAAGAAACCGTCTCTCATCGCCCATTGGACACAAAAATGTACTTCCCCATATTTTGCTTTTTGCCTCTTCAAAAACATCTGATTCAACCATCTCCTTTAGCCCCATTATTGTTGTCAGAATAATTTTAATATAATCCTCTCGTTCTTACTACTAGTCTTTATTTCTATTTTACTTATCTTCTTCCCGCCTTTTTATCTCTCCAATTTCAGATTCTGTCGACGGCAGCGCCGCTCAAGACCCGATTCAGAACTATTTTTTTTCGTTCCATGAGACTACTATAGGGTTTATATACAATGAATAAACTTAGGAGGAATACTTACCTAGATATATTGTATATTAAAAAAAAAAAGTGTATATTTTTTACCTAGGGAAACTTTTTTCTTAGCGATGGCCGATGATGATGTACCTACATACATTCATGAGAGGTAGGAACAAACTTTTTTTGAATGCAAATGCGATTTCTGGAGTGATCGCATTTTAAAGTGACGCATCAAAAAATAGGTACCAAACTAACTAGGTACATACTACATACATACCTATATTTACCAAATATCATTTATTATCAAATGGAGGCAGAATGCTACGTAATTATTTTTATGTTTTGTTCTTGATACGCATTTTACGTGGATATTTTATTGTAAAAGAATTAAAAAATTATCAAAGTTGCAAATAGGTACGTAGGGTTCATAGGTATTTTCTGCTTGATTGGCGAGTGTTCTGATTGAATGTTTAGGAATGGATAGTTGGGTGTGCTGCCTATATATCCCATAGATTTATGGTAGATATGAAACTACCTATAAAAATCTGATCCGTCAGTACCTATAGTTAGCAGAGCCCGTAGGAAGATGTTGGCCAATAGGGTTCCCAACTTTAATCGCAAAAAAACGAGGATGTAATTTTTCAAAACAAATAAAAGAAATATTATTCGGAAACTTTACAAAAGATTATGTTACAGCTATAGTTAATTAATTTTTGAGATATCTACAAGGTTGCAAAAAACAGCAACAAATTAATTTTTGAGTCGAATTTTAAATCAAAATTCAAATTCCAAGATACCTAACTGGAAATAGACACCAGAAACTTTTTATAATAAACAATTCAGCAAAATATTAGTTTGAGAGTACCTTAATGAATGAAGTCAAATAACTGATGGAAAAAGCCTTACTATTGTACTGAATTCAGTACAATTTGATTTTCTCAGTACGTAAGTACATCTTTGCCACTTTCAGTACAATTTTGAATTGTTTGTACAAAATTGATAATTTTCTCTTATCTTCATTAAAAAAATCTATGTGCGATGCGAACATACTCAAAGCCCAATTACCCAATATCAAAACCATCCCCACTTGGGCTGAAGGCGGTCATTTGCTTTTAAATACTGAACTGAAAATGTAAGAGTACATATTTAGCTTCCAATTTTTAAGTTCAAGTGACCTCAACTCCAAAAGTTGCGTTACGCCCAGGTACGACAGTTGGGCTCATCACGTTTTCTTAAACGCACTTCAAAATTTCTCACAAAGCGCAGTATTGGATGGTCAAGTTAACTCCATCGTTCAATTTGTTTTAAAGTTTTTTCCTAATGAACAAAAAAATATTGAAGCTATAGGAAACGAATATAGAGCTCTAGCTGACTGCGAATATATTAAGAAACTGAAAATGTATCTGTATCGGAATTTTGGGAAAAAATTTGGTTTTTGAAAAATGAATGCTGATAGAAACCAAAAATCTTTTAAAAAAGGAATGTTGTCACAGTTTTGTAATTAATAAAGATCTTGTGAATAAAAACGTGACAAACAATCCTCTTCAAAAAGAAAAACTTTTAGAGTAAAAAAATGTTAATTACCTAACTTACTATTATTTTCTTATCTAAGGCACCAGTTATACGTAATAATCATTGGAAATTCTATTTTTAATTTTCAGATGTTTAGGAAGCAGAATCAGTGATTATTTTAATTGCAAAATAAACCTGTCAGTTTAATAATGATTTAGGATTTTAAAAACCTCAAAACTAAAAATTTAAATATTCAGTGATGATGTTCAATGAAACCAACAACTGACTCCTTACTGTGATACGGGATCCGTCCGTTATTTGTTTAGCTATAATAATGAAGTTCCTTTACTATCACCAATATTATTCACTCGATACATCCAGATTAAAACTTAAATCCAGATGTATTTACATTCAATTTTTATAGTTTACATCCGGATTTGAATTTTTAATCTGCATGTATCGAGTGAATAATATGGCGGTATGTTACCTACAATATTTATAACAAATGAATTTTTTTTTGTTCTTGTTAATAAATCAATTTTATTTTTGAATTTGTGTGTTTGCTAGTTTTTATCCATTTAAAAGAGCCCAGTACTAAATGTTCTTTTTCAGTACTATTTTGTTTCAGCGTTCAGTACAATCTAAAAAATTCGATTTCCATCACTGAGTCAAATCATCATCTTGTGTGTGTCTTTCGCATAAGGCAATACGAAAAAGCGTTCAAGTGCTCTTCGCAGTTTCAAAATATTTAAAAAAAACTTTATCTTTGCTCTTCAAAACTTGATAAATCAAATATTTAATGTTTTTATCAGTATGCTTATATAAATAAGTAGACAAAATAAGAAATGTTATTAAATTATTATACCTATAAAATTTATTTTCTGTTTGATATGTATAGGTACATAATATAAATTTGGGGAGTTCTTTCCATCCGATTGTCTTTCAAGAAAAAAAGAAGCTAAGAATCAGAATTCATTTCATTTTTATGTTGATCGAGAGTTACGAAATTAAATTTAAATCTACAGTTTATGCAAAACGTTATAAAGATCGCGTGACAAATTTAGCTGCGTAGCGTACAAAACAGGATTCAAAACAAAACGAATTTAAATTAGGTTAGATACCTATTACCTACCTACAGAAACTCAAACTGAAACGAAAACAAATAGACATTCTCCTCTTTTTAACGGAAATTTAATGGTCATTTTATCCCACCCATCACCATATACCACGCGAGAGAAAAAAAAACTCGTCCTATGTAAAATAAAAACACATGATTGCGTATTTGCCATATTCTTTCAACACACTTTGACTTATCTCCCACTCTAACCCTTCTTCTAATAATGTCATGTCACCACCGAAAGTAAAAGTGATCGATTTTCTCCTATTTACTAATGTACCTAACCTACCATATTAGGTGTAGGTATATTATGGCTCCACTTGACACATTCCTTGCTTGGTGCAGTATCTACTTGCATAACATGCATCTAATGTATTTTTTAAATACATCCATTACCTAGGTGCGCAAAATTGAAACAAAACTATCCTTCACCACGATAGTAAATATTTAAATGACGACCTTGCACCATTTCTTATCGGAAAAAAAAAATCCAACGCTCAATGACCAAAAAATCTCGTATATATTTACACACGCAATATGATCGACTTATTTTCGCAAAAGAAGCAGAAAAACTTCTAACAGATATTTAAACCATAAAAAATATACATAGGTACGTACCATACATATAAGATACACAAAATTCAACCAAATCTCCTGCAACGATCCCACGCGAATTTACACCAAATCTACCTACCCGCTGAAAAAAAAGAATAGCATAGGTATGTACATATTGCCAAAAGACCTATATATTTGAACGACTTCTGGCTTTTTCTTTTATATAAAGAAAGATCGCTATCCATCACGATCTACAGAAGAATGTGTGTGTATACTTTCCATAGAAGAAAAAAAAATGTGAGGAGTCAAGAAACAACAAAACAAACATTAGAGCTCATGACTTCTTTTTTTAAGAAAAAGAGAACTGAGAGAAAGAGAATGCATCGCCACCCAGTGGCATTTGTTTGAAGCAAACTTCTTTGTGTGCGTGATAAACATTTTTTTTTTTTTTGAAAACGCAAAATAGACAACTTTTACAAAATTAAAATTAAAAAAACAGTGTTCAAAAACACTATTTTGTTCTTTAAATTTAATAAAAAAAATAAAAAAAATATATGCAAATTGTATTGGCTGTCATTCCCTCAGAACGGCATGGCAAATAGTGTCATAATGAACTGCATTTTTAAAAATGCTACAGGAAAAAAAATTTTTTTTAAAACCGAGGTTATGTTCAGGATATATTATTCTTTGATTAAAAAAATATTGACGAAAATTAAAAAATATAAGTATCAATTTCCCAAGGAAACGCACAAAATATTATACAAAAAAAAATATCTTTTGTGTTTTTGTCTCTAAAAAGTTACTGTAAAAGCTTTTAAAAAAAAATAAAAAAAATAACAGTAATTGCACATTTCTATTGGCTTTGTAAAAAAGTTCATTTGACCTCGTTGCCTTTCATACTTTAGAAGTTTTATCAAGTAGTTGATTTGTACCACTTTGTAAATTTCATCAATATTTCATAGTTTTGTCCATTTTTTTTTGGGAACAAATAAATTAATATAAAAAAACGAAAAACGGTGTTCAGTATGAAAATCTATTGTCTCTAGAAAAAAAAATATAAAAAAAATAAAAAAACAATATTTAACGAATTTCCCATTCATATGCGTAAGCATCGTAATAAATTTTATGATTTTTTCACTTGCCTGGCGATTTTGAGTCACAAATAATTTTTTATTTTTTTTTAATCTACAAAAATAATTCACCTTACATATTTTCTATCGATAACCATTTGTTTCATTAAAAAATATGGACAACTCTGAAAGTTATACAGTTTAGCGCAAAACCCCAACCTATTTTTTCAAGGGACACATACCCTTAAGGTTGAGGTCTTAAAATTTAGGTTGAATATCAGGCTACATATTTTTTACAAAATCATTGCAGAGTAACATAAAAGAATATATGTTTACAATACAATATGTGTAAGTTAGGTACAAAATATTAATAATTATCATTAATCATTAATCATTAATTTTGTCTATTAAGGTAGCCATTTCTTTTTCTTTCTTTTACAATCTTTAAAGCTATTGACTATAGTTAATAATCAATTCTATCTTACACATACTGTATGTGTATTGTAAACATACTTTTATGTCACTCTGCAATGATTTTGTAAAAAATATGTAGCCTGATATTCAACCTGAGTTTTTAGACCAAATTAATGATTAATGATAATTAATTATATATTGTATCTTACACATATTGTATTGTAAACATACTTTTGTGTTACTCTGCAATGATTTTGTAAGAAATATGTAGCCTGATATTCAACCTGAGTTTTAAGACCTCAACCTTAACGATCCGACTATTAGAATAAAAGTTATCAGCCAACCAAACTAAGCATATGAAGGCACCTTAACAAATAATGAATGAAAAATACCTACCACAAACGTGCATACTTACATATGTATAGCAAATTTTTTCCCGATGCGAACCCAATTTGCCAAGGTTATGCTGTTTTGTTGCACACACTCCACCGTCTTTAGAATAACTATCTCCCTCCAACCAGTATATTCTTAATAGCAAACTTTTTTTTATTTTTTTTCTTGTGTATTCCTCTTGTTCGTTACGTTTGCCTCGATGAAAATTATTCTCCAAAAATTAATTAAATTTTTTTAGAAAAGAATTTTTGACGGTTTTGAAATTTTTTTTATAGCTGGTACTCGACTATCATTCTGGCTTTAATTTGAATTTTAAATTTTGAAAATCCAACCATTGGATCCAAAGATATAAGCATTTAAATGATCGCAAATGGGGTGTTTTTCAATTTTTCAACTTTTTGAGCTACTGGTACCAATTGTTGTTGTATCAACAATTCACACGTATTCACTGACAGGGAATTTAAGGGAGTTTTCTCTCATTGAGCTAAAATAAATTTTGAGGGTGTTTCAGGCAAGGGGGGTACGAGTCGGTTCTCTAGATAATATAGGTACTCTATGTAAATGACTTTGAATGGGTTAGTAAGCTCTCTCTTCATCAAATTCTGTATTTGAAATTTAATTTTAGTCTTGGGCTCTTTTTTATCGCAGACGAAGCCGCAGGTAGAACCACGCACGCACAAGAAAGAAAAAACACAAGTAGCAAGCGCAGAAAAGACAAAGTAAAATATCTTTAATCTTTAATCTTTATCTTTAACATTATATAAAGACGAAACGATTATTTAGTTTGTCACGCGAAATCTCAGAAACTATTTACCTGATTAACTTGAATTTTTTTTTACAATATTCTTAATGTTTAGAAGGTTGTAAATAGCAAGTTTTTGTTTATCTAATTCGTTTGTTTATTACGAAAATTAAATTTTTTAAATTTTTGGTCAACTTTTTTCTTGATATTGACTCACATATTCACTTATAAATACCAAACTAATTGATACTTAAAAAAAACAAAAATTATTTCCAAAGGTCAATTTTTGTATGCAAATTTTAAGCCCTAAATCTTTTCTTAATTATGCATACAAACCTGAGAAATAAATATAAACAAATGTCTAAGTCATTAACTTTTTCTATTTTTTTAAATCCAGAAAGTTAATTCAATCGCATTCACGAGGTCGCTGCTTTGTTTCATTTCATATCATTTCCACCCTTTTGCATTTTCTCTACCTCCCTTATGTTTTTTTATTTATGTTGTGCAGGTTTCTCTTTGTTTACTTTTTTTCCACAATGGAACATTTTGAGTATAACTCTGAAGGCAGGGATGGCCGAACTAACGCTTTTTGGAATAAACTACATTTTTTACATTTGCTACGTAGTTTAGATATGTATTAAACTTTGAAGATTGAATTTGAGTTGAACTGTTTTTATTGAAATTTTATTATTTACCTAACTTTACTATGTATGTAGCAAACGTAACATTTTGTAGTATATAAGGCGTGTAGTTTATTAAATTAGCTACGCGTAGTTAATCATGTAGAAAATGAATTGTAGTTAATTCGGCCAACCCTGGTTGCAGGTAGTTAGGCAAGAAGAAGATGTTTACTTGGGTGCGAAGTATTATATGTATGTACATTTGTATATGCAATAAGAAAATCAACGGGAGATAAAGATTCTGTTTATGTGTCAAACATGAACCTACTTAACATACAAATAGGTAAACCATTTTTTAAGAACTCACATTTCAAAACGTAAGTGTATACAACATTTTTAAAGAACTCACATTTCAAAACGTAAGTGTATAATGTATAAACTTTTTGTTAATAAGATGAAATAGAAATTAGGTACGGGTAGCGGTAGCCCTATTTAGTACTATCGGTATATATGTGTGTTAATATTAATTCTTAAATTTTTGCGAAGCAATGCGAGCACGGGTCTACTAGTGTAACTATACAGAAACAAAAGCAAAAAATTCTGCCGTGAGGCGTGAAGGGGAATGTATGAATATACCAGACACAACATGCTTTTTTTTCTTTCGAATATCGTGTAAATATTTTGAAGAAAAAAAATAATGATGGAATTGTTGGATCGTTGGATGGTGGTGAAGGCAGCGAAGCGAGGTGCGCGGTGGCGGCGGTGGTTGTGTAATTTTTTTGTTTACAAAATATAAAAGAATAAACTTAGGAGGAATACTTACCTAGATATATTGTATATTAAAAAAAAAAAGTGTATATTCTTTACCTAGGGCAACTTTTTTCTTAGCGATGGCCGATGATGATGTACCTACATACATTCATGAGAGGTAGGAACAAACTTTTTTTGAATGCAAATGCGATTTCTGGAGTGATCGCATTTTAAAGTGACGTATCAAAAAATAGGTACCAAACTAACTAGGTACATACTACATACATACCTATATTTACCAAATATCATTTATTATCAAATGGAGGCAGAATGCTACGTAATTATTTTTATGTTTTGTTCTTGATACGCATTTTACGTGGATATTTTATTGTAAAAGAATTAAAAAATTATCAAAGTTGCAAATAGGTACGTAGGGTTCATAGGTATTTTCTGCTTGATTGGCGAGTGTTCTGATTGAATGTTTAGGAATGGATAGTTGGGTGTGCTGCCTATATATCCCATAGATTTATGGTAGATATGAAACTACCTATAAAAATCTGATCCGTCAGTACCTATAGTTAGCAGAGCCCGTAGGAAGATGTTGGCCAATAGGGTTCCCAACTTTAATCGCAAAAAAACGAGGATGTAATTTTTCAAAACAAATAAAAGAAATATTATTCGGAAACTTTACAAAAGATTATGTTACAGCTATAGTTAATTAATTTTTGAGATATCTACAAGGTTGCAAAAAACAGCAACAAATTAATTTTTGAGTCGAATTTTAAATCAAAATTCAAATTCCAAGATACCTAACTGGAAATAGACACCAGAAACTTTTTATAATAAACAATTCAGCAAAATATTAGTTTGAGAGTACCTTAATGAATGAAGTCAAATAACTGATGGAAAAAGCCTTACTATTGTACTGAATTCAGTACAATTTGATTTTCTCAGTACGTAAGTACATCTTTGCCACTTTCAGTACAATTTTGAATTGTTTGTACAAAATTGATAATTTTCTCTTATCTTCATTAAAAAAATCTATGTGCGATGCGAACATACTCAAAGCCCAATTACCCAATATCAAAACCATCCCCACTTGGGCTGAAGGCGGTCATTTGCTTTTAAATACTGAACTGAAAATGTAAGAGTACATATTTAGCTTCCAATTTTTAAGTTCAAGTGACCTCAACTCCAAAAGTTGCGTTACGCCCAGGTACGACAGTTGGGCTCATCACGTTTTCTTAAACGCACTTCAAAATTTCTCACAAAGCGCAGTATTGGATGGTCAAGTTAACTCCATCGTTCAATTTGTTTTAAAGTTTTTTCCTAATGAACAAAAAAATATTGAAGCTATAGGAAACGAATATAGAGCTCTAGCTGACTGCGAATATATTAAGAAACTGAAAATGTATCTGTATCGGAATTTTGGGAAAAAATTTGGTTTTTGAAAAATGAATGCTGATAGAAACCAAAAATCTTTTAAAAAAGGAATGTTGTCACAGTTTTGTAATTAATAAAGATCTTGTGAATAAAAACGTGACAAACAATCCTCTTCAAAAAGAAAAACTTTTAGAGTAAAAAAATGTTAATTACCTAACTTACTATTATTTTCTTATCTAAGGCACCAGTTATACGTAATAATCATTGGAAATTCTATTTTTAATTTTCAGATGTTTAGGAAGCAGAATCAGTGATTATTTTAATTGCAAAATAAACCTGTCAGTTTAATAATGATTTAGGATTTTAAAAACCTCAAAACTAAAAATTTAAATATTCAGTGATGATGTTCAATGAAACCTACAACTGACTCCTTACTGTGATACGGGATCCGTCCGTTATTTGTTTAGCTATAATAATGAAGTTCCTTTACTATCACCAATATTATTCACTCGATACATCCAGATTAAAACTTAAATCCAGATGTATTTACATTCAATTTTTATAGTTTACATCCGGATTTGAATTTTTAATCTGCATGTATCGAGTGAATAATATGGCGGTATGTTACCTACAATATTTATAACAAATGAATTTTTTTTTGTTCTTGTTAATAAATCAATTTTATTTTTGAATTTGTGTGTTTGCTAGTTTTTATCCATTTAAAAGAGCCCAGTACTAAATGTTCTTTTTCAGTACTATTTTGTTTCAGCGTTCAGTACAATCTAAAAAATTCGATTTCCATCACTGAGTCAAATCATCGTCTTGTGTGTGTCTTTCGCATAAGGCAATACGAAAAAGCGTTCAAGTGCTCTTCGCAGTTTCAAAATATTTAAAAAAAACTTTATCTTTGCTCTTCAAAACTTGATAAATCAAATATTTAATGTTTTTATCAGTATGCTTATATAAATAAGTAGACAAAATAAGAAATGTTATTAAATTATTATACCTATAAAATTTATTTTCTGTTTGATATGTATAGGTACATAATATAAATTTGGGGAGTTCTTTCCATCCGATTGTCTTTCAAGAAAAAAAGAAGCTAAGAATCAGAATTCATTTCATTTTTATGTTGATCGAGAGTTACGAAATTAAATTTAAATCTACAGTTTATGCAAAACGTTATAAAGATCGCGTGACAAATTTAGCTGCGTAGCGTACAAAACAGGATTCAAAACAAAACGAATTCAAATTAGGTTAGATACCTACCTACAGAAACTCAAACTGAAACGAAAACAAATAGACATTCTCCTCTTTTTAACAGAAATATAATGGTCATTTTATCCCACCCATCACCATACCACGCGAGAGAAGAAAAAACTCGTCCTATGTAAAAATAAAAACACATGATTGCGTATTTTCCATATTCTTTCAACACACTTTGACTTATCTCTCACTCTAACCCTTCTTCTAATAATGTCATGTCACCACCGAAAGCAAAAGTGATCGATTTTCTCCTATTTACTAATGTACCTAAACTACCCATATTAGGTGTATATTATGGCGCCACTTGACACATTCCTTGCTTGGTGCAGTATCTACTTGTATAACATGCATCTAATGTATTTTTTAAATACATCCATTACCTAGGTGCGCAAAATTGAAACAAAACTATCCTTCACCACGATAGTAAATATTTAAATGACGACCTTGCACCATTTCTTATCGGAAAAAAAAAATCCAACGCTCAATGACCAAAAAATCTCGTATATATTTACACACGCAATATGATCGACTTATTTTCGCAAAAGAAGCAGAAAAACTTCTAACAGATATTTAAACCATAAAAAATATACATAGGTACGTACCATACATATAAGATACACAAAATTCAACCAAATCTCCTGCAACGATCCCACGCGAATTTACGCCAAATCTACCTACCCGCTGAAAAAAAAGAATAGCATAGGTATGTACATATTGCCAAAAGACCTATATATTTGAACGACTTCTGGCTTTTTCTTTTATATAAAGAAAGATCGCTATCCATCACGATCTACAGAAGAATGTGTGTGTATACTTTCCATAGAAGAAAAAAAAATGTGAGGAGTCAAGAAACAACAAAACAAACATTAGAGCTCATGACTTCTTTTTTTAAGAAAAAGAGAACTGAGAGAAAGAGAATGCATCGCCACCCAGTGGCATTTGTTTGAAGCAAACTTCTTTGTGTGCGTGATAAACATTTTTTTTTTTTTTGAAAACGCAAAATAGACAACTTTTACAAAATTAAAATTAAAAAAACAGTGTTCAAAAACACTATTTTGTTCTTTAAATTTAATAAAAAAAATAAAAAAAATATATGCAAATTGTATTGGCTGTCATTCCCTCAGAACGGCATGGCAAATAGTGTCATAATGAACTGCATTTTTAAAAATGCTACAAGAAAAAAAATTTTTTTTAAAACCGAGGTTATGTTCAGGATATATTATTCTTTGATTAAAAAAATATTGACGAAAATTAAAAAATATAAGTATCAATTTCCCAAGGAAACGCACAAAATATTATACAAAAAAAAATATCTTTTGTGTTTTTGTCTCTAAAAAGTTACTGTAAAAGCTTTTAAAAAAAAATAAAAAAAATAACAGTAATTGCACATTTCTATTGGCTTTGTAAAAAAGTTCATTTGACCTCGTTGCCTTTCATACTTTAGAAGTTTTATCAAGTAGTTGATTTGTACCACTTTGTAAATTTCATCAATATTTCATAGTTTTGTCCATTTTTTTTTGGGAACAAATAAATTAATATAAAAAAACGAAAAACGGTGTTCAGTATTAAAATCTATTGTCTCTAGAAAAAAAAATATAAAAAAAATAAAAAAACAATATTTAACGAATTTCCCATTCATATGCGTAAGCATCGTAATAAATTTTATGATTTTTTCACTTGCCTGGCGATTTTGAGTCACAAATAATTTTTTATTTTTTTTTAATCTACAAAAATAATTCACCTTACATATTTTCTATCGATAACCATTTGTTTCATTAAAAAATATGGACAACTCTGAAAGTTATACAGTTTAGCGCAAAACCCCAACCTATTTTTTCAAGGGACACATACCCTTAAGGTTGAGGTCTTAAAATTTAGGTTGAATATCAGGCTACATATTTTTTACAAAATCATTGCAGAGTAACATAAAAGAATATATGTTTACAATACAATATGTGTAAGTTAGGTACAAAATATTAATAATTATCATTAATCATTAATCATTAATTTTGTCTATTAAGGTAGCCATTTCTTTTTCTTTCTTTTACAATCTTTAAAGCTATTGACTATAGTTAATAATCAATTCTATCTTACACATACTGTATGTGTATTGTAAACATACTTTTATGTCACTCTGCAATGATTTTGTAAAAAATATGTAGCCTGATATTCAACCTGAGTTTTTAGACCAAATTAATGATTAATGATAATTAATTATATATTGTATCTTACACATATTGTATTGTAAACATACTTTTGTGTTACTCTGCAATGATTTTGTAAGAAATATGTAGCCTGATATTCAACCTGAGTTTTAAGACCTCAACCTTAACGATCCGACTATTAGAATAAAAGTTATCAGCCAACCAAACTAAGCATATGAAGGCACCTTAACAAATAATGAATGAAAACTACCTACCACAAACGTGCATACTTACATATGTATAGCAAATTTTTTCCCGATGCGAACCCAATTTGCCAAGGTTATGCTGTTTTGTTGCACACACTCCACCGTCTTTAGAATAACTATCTCCCTCCAACCAGTATATTCTTAATAGCAAACTTTTTTTTATTTTTTTTCTTGTGTATTCCTCTTGTTCGTTACGTTTGCCTCGATGAAAATTATTCTCCAAAAATTAATTAAATTTTTTTAGAAAAGAATTTTTGACGGTTTTGAAATTTTTTTTATAGCTGGTACTCGACTATCATTCTGGCTTTAATTTGAATTTTAAATTTTGAAAATCCAACCATTGGATCCAAAGATATAAGCATTTAAATGATCGCAAATGGGGTGTTTTTCAATTTTTCAACTTTTTGAGCTACTGGTACCAATTGTTGTTGTATCAACAATTCACACGTATTCACTGACAGGGAATTTAAGGGAGTTTTCTCTCATTGAGCTAAAATAAATTTTGTGGGTGTTTCAGGCAAGGGGGGTACGAGTCGGTTCTCTAGATAATATAGGTACTCTATGTAAATGACTTTGAATGGGTTAGTAAGCTCTCTCTTCATCAAATTCTGTATTTGAAATTTAATTTTAGTCTTGGGCTCTTTTTTATCGCAGACGAAGCCGCAGGTAGAACCACGCACGCACAAGAAAGAAAAAACACAAGTAGCAAGCGCAGAAAAGACAAAGTAAAATATCTTTAATCTTTAATCTTTATCTTTAATCTTTAACATTATATAAAGACGAAACGATTATTTAGTTTGTCACGCGAAATCTCAGAAACTATTTACCTGATTAACTTGAATTTTTTTTTACAATATTCTTAATGTTTAGAAGGTTGTAAATAGCAAGTTTTTGTTTATCTAATTCGTTTGTTTATTACGAAAATTAAATTTTTTAAATTTTTGGTCAACTTTTTTCTTGATATTGACTCACATATTCACTTATAAATACCAAACTAATTGATACTTAAAAAAAACAAAAATTATTTCCAAAGGTCAATTTTTGTATGCAAATTTTAAGCCCTAAATCTTTTCTTAATTATGCATACAAACCTGAGAAATAAATATAAACAAATGTCTAAGTCATTAACTTTTTCTATTTTTTTAAATCCAGAAAGTTAATTCAATCGCATTCACGAGGTCGCTGCTTTGTTTCATTTCATATCATTTCCACCCTTTTGCATTTTCTCTACCTCCCTTATGTTTTTTTATTTATGTTGTGCAGGTTTCTCTTTGTTTACTTTTTTTCCACAATGGAACATTTTGAGTATAACTCTGAAGGCAGGGATGGCCGAACTAACGCTTTTTGGAATAAACTACATTTTTTACATTTGCTACGTAGTTTAGATATGTATTAAACTTTGAAGATTGAATTTGAGTTGAACTGTTTTTATTGAAATTTTATTATTTACCTAACTTTACTATGTATGTAGCAAACGTAACATTTTGTAGTATATAAGGCGTGTAGTTTATTAAATTAGCTACGCGTAGTTAATCATGTAGAAAATGAATTGTAGTTAATTCGGCCAACCCTGGTTGCAGGTAGTTAGGCAAGAAGAAGATGTTTACTTGGGTGCGAAGTATTATATGTATGTACATTTGTATATGCAATAAGAAAATCAACGGGAGATAAAGATTCTGTTTATGTGTCAAACATGAACCTACTTAACATACAAATAGGTAAACCATTTTTTAAGAACTCACATTTCAAAACGTAAGTGTATACAACATTTTTAAAGAACTCACATTTCAAAACGTAAGTGTATAATGTATAAACTTTTTGTTAATAAGATGAAATAGAAATTAGGTACGGGTAGCGGTAGCCCTATTTAGTACTATCGGTATATATGTGTGTTAATATTAATTCTTAAATTTTTGCGAAGCAAGGCGAGCACGGGTCTACTAGTGTAACTATACAGAAACAAAAGCAAAAAATTCTGCCGTGAGGCGTGAAGGGGAATGTATGAATATACCAGACACAACATGCTTTTTTTTCTTTCGAATATCGTGTAAATATTTTGAAGAAAAAAAATAATGATGGAATTGTTGGATCGTTGGATGGTGGTGAAGGCAGCGAAGCGAGGTGCGCGGTGGCGGCGGTGGTTGTGTAATTTTTTTGTTTACAAAATATAAAAGAATAAACTTAGGAGGAATACTTACCTAGATATATTGTATATTAAAAAAAAAAAGTGTATATTCTTTACCTAGGGCAACTTTTTTCTTAGCGATGGCCGATGATGATGTACCTACATACATTCATGAGAGGTAGGAACAAACTTTTTTTGAATGCAAATGCGATTTCTGGAGTGATCGCATTTTAAAGTGACGTATCAAAAAATAGGTACCAAACTAACTAGGTACATACTACATACATACCTATATTTACCAAATATCATTTATTATCAAATGGAGGCAGAATGCTACGTAATTATTTTTATGTTTTGTTCTTGATACGCATTTTACGTGGATATTTTATTGTAAAAGAATTAAAAAATTATCAAAGTTGCAAATAGGTACGTAGGGTTCATAGGTATTTTCTGCTTGATTGGCGAGTGTTCTGATTGAATGTTTAGGAATGGATAGTTGGGTGTGCTGCCTATATATCCCATAGATTTATGGTAGATATGAAACTACCTATAAAAATCTGATCCGTCAGTACCTATAGTTAGCAGAGCCCGTAGGAAGATGTTGGCCAATAGGGTTCCCAACTTTAATCGCAAAAAAACGAGGATGTAATTTTTCAAAACAAATAAAAGAAATATTATTCGGAAACTTTACAAAAGATTATGTTACAGCTATAGTTAATTAATTTTTGAGATATCTACAAGGTTGCAAAAAACAGCAACAAATTAATTTTTGAGTCGAATTTTAAATCAAAATTCAAATTCCAAGATACCTAACTGGAAATAGACACCAGAAACTTTTTATAATAAACAATTCAGCAAAATATTAGTTTGAGAGTACCTTAATGAATGAAGTCAAATAACTGATGGAAAAAGCCTTACTATTGTACTGAATTCAGTACAATTTGATTTTCTCAGTACGTAAGTACATCTTTGCCACTTTCAGTACAATTTTGAATTGTTTGTACAAAATTGATAATTTTCTCTTATCTTCATTAAAAAAATCTATGTGCGATGCGAACATACTCAAAGCCCAATTACCCAATATCAAAACCATCCCCACTTGGGCTGAAGGCGGTCATTTGCTTTTAAATACTGAACTGAAAATGTAAGAGTACATATTTAGTTTCCAATTTTTAAGTTCAAGTGACCTCAACTCCAAAAGTTGCGTTACGCCCAGGTACGACAGTTGGGCTCATCACGTTTTCTTAAACGCACTTCAAAATTTCTCACAAAGCGCAGTATTGGATGGTCAAGTTAACTCCATCGTTCAATTTGTTTTAAAGTTTTTTCCTAATGAACAAAAAAATATTGAAGCTATAGGAAACGAATATAGAGCTCTAGCTGACTGCGAATATATTAAGAAACTGAAAATGTATCTGTATCGGAATTTTGGGAAAAAATTTGGTTTTTGAAAAATGAATGCTGATAGAAACCAAAAATCTTTTAAAAAAGGAATGTTGTCACAGTTTTGTAATTAATAAAGATCTTGTGAATAAAAACGTGACAAACAATCCTCTTCAAAAAGAAAAACTTTTAGAGTAAAAAAATGTTAATTACCTAACTTACTATTATTTTCTTATCTAAGGCACCAGTTATACGTAATAATCATTGGAAATTCTATTTTTAATTTTCAGATGTTTAGGAAGCAGAATCAGTGATTATTTTAATTGCAAAATAAACCTGTCAGTTTAATAATGATTTAGGATTTTAAAAACCTCAAAACTAAAAATTTAAATATTCAGTGATGATGTTCAATGAAACCTACAACTGACTCCTTACTGTGATACGGGATCCGTCCGTTATTTGTTTAGCTATAATAATGAAGTTCCTTTACTATCACCAATATTATTCACTCGATACATCCAGATTAAAACTTAAATCCAGATGTATTTACATTCAATTTTTATAGTTTACATCCGGATTTGAATTTTTAATCTGCATGTATCGAGTGAATAATATGGCGGTATGTTACCTACAATATTTATAACAAATGAATTTTTTTTTGTTCTTGTTAATAAATCAATTTTATTTTTGAATTTGTGTGTTTGCTAGTTTTTATCCATTTAAAAGAGCCCAGTACTAAATGTTCTTTTTCAGTACTATTTTGTTTCAGCGTTCAGTACAATCTAAAAAATTCGATTTCCATCACTGAGTCAAATCATCGTCTTGTGTGTGTCTTTCGCATAAGGCAATACGAAAAAGCGTTCAAGTGCTCTTCGCAGTTTCAAAATATTTAAAAAAAACTTTATCTTTGCTCTTCAAAACTTGATAAATCAAATATTTAATGTTTTTATCAGTATGCTTATATAAATAAGTAGACAAAATAAGAAATGTTATTAAATTATTATACCTATAAAATTTATTTTCTGTTTGATATGTATAGGTACATAATATAAATTTGGGGAGTTCTTTCCATCCGATTGTCTTTCAAGAAAAAAAGAAGCTAAGAATCAGAATTCATTTCATTTTTATGTTGATCGAGAGTTACGAAATTAAATTTAAATCTACAGTTTATGCAAAACGTTATAAAGATCGCGTGACAAATTTAGCTGCGTAGCGTACAAAACAGGATTCAAAACAAAACGAATTTAAATTAGGTTAGATACCTATTACCTACCTACAGAAACTCAAACTGAAACGAAAACAAATAGACATTCTCCTCTTTTTAACGGAAATTTAATGGTCATTTTATCCCACCCATCACCATATACCACGCGAGAGAAAAAAAAACTCGTCCTATGTAAAATAAAAACACATGATTGCGTATTTGCCATATTCTTTCAACACACTTTGACTTATCTCCCACTCTAACCCTTCTTCTAATAATGTCATGTCACCACCGAAAGTAAAAGTGATCGATTTTCTCCTATTTACTAATGTACCTAACCTACCATATTAGGTGTAGGTATATTATGGCTCCACTTGACACATTCCTTGCTTGGTGCAGTATCTACTTGCATAACATGCATCTAATGTATTTTTTAAATACATCCATTACCTAGGTGCGCAAAATTGAAACAAAACTATTGTAGGAAAAGTTATAACTGCCTTAACAAAATTCAAATTCCAAACTGTAGGTAAAGATAGAATCGGAAATTTTATAACATTTTATAACAGGTTTGAATCTAGGATAGGTAGAAAACAATTCTGCATTTATAGTTAAGGAAATTTAACATAAGATGAGGTAATTGAAACGAAGATAGAAAATATCGCCAAAATATGTATCTAGCGAATATGAAAAGAGCGGTCTTCGAAGTACTTTTAGATAAAACTAATAATTATATAGGAAAAAGGTATGATTCAGGTAAATAATAATTTATGCGAAAAAAGAACATAAAAAAATCAAATACATTCAGATGTGACACGCGAAACACTAAATGGTATAAAACTAATTGGGGATTCATACATGGAAGTAAAGAAAGGAGTTAGTTGAAAAAGGCAAAATTGGTTCGTCAACTAAGACCAAGAAGGCAGTCGTGTTAGTGAAAATCGGTGAGTCAAGATGAGGCTAATTTTTGACTAATATACTTTAAATTCATTACACCAATTTGCAAAAAAATCGAATTTAAATAATGAAATAAAAATTGGATTTTTTAAGTCAAAAATCAAGTCCAAAATTCACCAAAACTTGAACCAGGAAATGCTACCATATTGAAGAAAAACAAAAAAAAAAAAGAACACAAAATTTAACGAACAGACCACACAGATATCAAAAGGAAAGTGAGAAGGTGGAGATAATTAAACTGCGACAGTTGGTAGTGGAATTTCGGCGGTGTAAGTCGTGTGCGTGAAAAAAAAAAGAAAAAAAAAAATACTAAGAAAAAAAAAAGAGGAAAGTTTAAGGTGATAGTAAACTACACCTCTTTAAAACGTAAAAAAAAAATTAAAAAAAAAAAAAAGGAAGGAATATCAAGAGAGAAAATATCAAGCCCATCAAACGCACAGTAGATACACCGCCAAAACGACAGCTCATAAATTTCAAGGCCAACAAGAAACACTGGCTACGATCGAATACACGTGGTCAAAGGGCTGTCCTGCATAGACCGTTCCATCATTTTCAGCCAGAGCTAAAATCTACCGAAACAATCAGACGACACGATAACAAATAAATATTCTGGGCCTCCAAGGCCAAGAATATTCGTGCCACGATCTCGAAACGGACGCCAACCACGGCGTCCATCAAGTTTGACGTCGTCAAAGACCATAGAATAGACCAAAATAAGCAAATTCGGTAAAAACATTCGGTAAATTGACCGAGTTCTTCCTGACGACGACTTGTGACGTCCACGACCACCTTCATTTCTACAACGACGAGCAACACGCGAGGTGCACGCCAGCATCCCTAAACCTCATCTCGCTGTACATAATTCCACACAACTTGCATATATGTACCAGCATCCCAATCATCATCATCTCTCTACATCATTCCAGTCACGATTCATATAACAGCATCATCAAACATCATCTCGCTGTTCATCATTCCACATAACATTCGTATTTGTATCAGCATCCCAATATTCATCCCTACACAGCAATATATACCTATCTCTACACAGCATCCCAACCATCATCCCAACGAACAGCATCCCAAAATTCATCCCTACACATCAATAAATACCTATCTCTAAACAGCATCCCAACAATCATCCCAACGAACAGCATCCCTCAAAATCTACAATCACATACAAAAAAAAAAAAAAACAAAGCTAAGTACAGTCTTACAAACTAATCTAATTTATCATATGAAGTAGCACCTATTATACATATATATATATATTAAAAAAAAAAAAAAAAAAAACAAAGTTTAGAATATTATCACTAAACAAGAAGTTTGCATTTAAACAATAAGGTACAGAAAAAAAAAATAGCTGAACAAAACAAAGTTAGAAAAAAAAGATAAAGAAACGTTAATTAATTACTTCTGAGTTTTGGTATTATCATATGTAAAGCCTATTCGATATTGTTATAAATGCCATAAAATGTTTTTTTTAATCTAACAGGTTACATACGAGGATTATATCCAAGACAAAATTTATAATTAAATCATCATTTATACGCTAGTCAAAGTGAAGCGGTGCACCACATCATTTAGTCGACGGCGGAGATTTGAAAAAACCAAAGAAAAAAAAAAATAAACATCAAAGTAAGATAACAAACAACTAGAGAAAAATAATGAATATCGTGGGTAAGTGATTTGTTTGAATGAACTTTTATGGCTATATAGTTAATATAATTTGATATCGAATTCGCTGCAGTATTAGGGAAATTAATTTACTAACTAGAGCTATAGAATTTATAACATAAATTAGTAATGCTGAAAGTATGCCACAATAATACTATCAATAAAAAAAAAGGGAAAGAATAATAACATATTCTCGAGAGTGTGAAAACAATTTATTTAATTTGAGAAGCATACTATTAGGTGTTGAAAAAAAAAAATAATAAAAAAAAGGAGGGGGAAGTAAAAGTAATTGATAAAATTGAAAATTTTGCGAGAATAATTTTAATATCTTAAAAAAAAAAAAAAAAAAAAGAATACAAATACAATACAGCAAATTTAATTATTTTATTTATTAATCATAAAATTTTGTTTGAGATTTTTTTTTGAGTTAATTTGAGTAAGACTTTAGTGCATTTGCCAAAAAAATATTAAATAATTTAGGATTATCGACGACCTGTGCTTACATTCATTTATTTTCTATTATTTGTATTAAAACATACATATCTATATATATCTGTAAATTATTTTAAGGAATAGCTTCAATATGTATATATGCAGTTAAAATTGGATATAAACAATAAAATTCAGAGTGAATTGGAAAAGAAGATAAAAGAATTTGAAGTGTCATGGTTGTTTATATTATTGGGAAGCTAATTTTCATAGTATTTCGGATTCTATAGTGTAATTTATGTTCATGAAGTAAGATGTAAATTAACGGGGTGGAGATGGTGACGGTAGTCATCCCTATTCAACGAGGGCGACAGTGAGTACGATGGTAAGGTAATTTTACCACGTACGATGATTTAGGGGGTTACTGCATTAAGTCTACGTGGTCGCGGTAGCCAAGGTCGTGTTACATTGTGATGCGTGGGTGGGAGAATCCACACTAGGACAGATGACACCATGTCCTATTCATTCTAGAGTTTCCGTCTTGATTTTTTTTAATTGTTTTTTTTTTCCTTTCTTCTTCCTCTCACCTCGAGTTTTATACTTGAAATGATTATGTATATTTATTTAGATTTTTTTTTTTCTCTCTGTTTAAAATTTGGATTTTATTTTCGGTCTCAAAGTTTTCTTTTTTGATGAACCTACAAAATATTTGATTTTCTTTTCGGCATGATTGAATGAAGTAACGATAGTTCCAGTCTATGAAGGCAAGAACCCATCCATCCGACGAGTAGAGCCTAGGCGAAAGCGAGCATGCCGAGCCTTCATAGAGGGAACTCCCTTCATTTGGGCTGTCAAGATCAGCTTCAGTACCCTGTAGGCTGGGAGTTGAATTGGTAGCAAGAAGAGTGAAGGTATTCAAGGACTCTAAAATGACCAAAGATTCATAATGTGCTAAGTATGCAATGTTAGGACGGTCATAGCACCTCCCCATAGGGAACTAGAATCTTTGGCATAAAGCTTCCTTGACTACGATCCTTAAGGTTCCGTTACAGGTGGCGCCCAACGTGGGGCCGAAATTTTCCATTTTGGAATAGTGAAAAAAAAATTAAAAAGGGGCCTAGGCCAAAGAGAATATTTTTTTTGTAGTATTTTTCTTTATTTTGTCTTTCAAATAGGTTTTTGAGGAAGGTTTACCGATTAGTGAATGCGTGTGAGTACCTACCAAGCTAACGACCAGTGAATGGGAAACTGAGATACCTCGTTCAGTCTGCAGCGTTCAGTTCTGGCTTATACGTTACTTCATGTTGAATTAGCATTTTCTTTTACTTGAGTGAATTCTAATTTTGGATTGAAATATTTCGAATTGAGTGTATTTACTCAAGCATAACAAATGCTTTAAAAGGGTAGCACCGTACTCGACCCAAAAGCTTCGTTGATAAATTGGCTTTTGGAAGCGAGAACGAAAGACAACCTGGAGTATTGGGTAAACCTACGTTAGAGAGCATATCATCTCTATTTTGGAGGATCGTAATTGAGAAGAAAAAAAAAATTTGCCTCGGCGGCAGGTTGTTAGAGTTTTAGAATTTGAGGATTGACAGAGTGAGGGAAAGGAGAAGAGTCAAGGAAAAGTGAAGAGAAACAAAAGAAGAAAAGCAGTCTACCTATCGTAAGGGTTTTCGACTCACCGCCGTCCACTTCCACCCTTAACTTTATGATATTATATTTATCGATTATTTTTGTTTTCATTAGATTAATAGTATTTGATTTTTTTTTTAATCTTTTTGACGATTTGTTATTTTCATTTTTTTTTTTCTTTAATTCGTTATGATATAACACTATTTCAACGTCATAGTGTACATAAATCATCCGTTTAAACACGTAGTTTCTATTTTTTTTTCTACTAGATTATTTTACTTATTTTAGTATTCCTTTTTCTTTGAGATTTATTTGGAAACAAAATTTTAATTAAACTGGATATTTTTATTTTGTTTTTATCATTAAGACTTGGTTTTGGGCTGAGATTTCTATATACTTTTATTTTTTTTTTACTTTTTATATATTTTAATTTACTAAGGACTAAGGATTGATTGAAATCTTCCATAAGTTATCCGTTAGTAAGGTTTTCGTTGCAGATATTTTTTTTTTTTTAGTTCAGTGATTTGTTTTGGCCATCTCCATTTTTGCCTATATTTTTTTTTTTTGTGAATCGATCATCTTTGGAAAAAGGGAGTTTCAAAATTTTTTTTTCTCTTGAAAAAAAAAAAAAAAAAAATTGTTAGGTCGGACATATTAAAGGTTTTTTGGGATAATGGGCCGGAAGAAGATGTCATTTGCGGAGTTCCGAAAACGTAAAGTTTTGAGGAGTAATCCAGATGCTCTAACAGATAGTACTACATGGGACTCTATGAGAGTACCTGCAAATCAAATGGACCAGACAGCAGAGCCAGTTGGTGAAACAGGCGCAGCCTCTCTGTTAGCGCAAAATAGTACAAGAGTGAGCCACGGGTTAAACCTGAGGGAGGTACCTGAGCGTATAGAACCAAATCAACGAGATTTAGAAACCGAGGAAGCTGATGAAGACGAGTTGCTGTCGGGATATATCGAAGAAGTAGTTACGGCAGCAATCGGACTCAATAGGGCCAAGGATCTGGAATTTATGAGAACAGAGGCAGAGAGAAGTAGAGCGTACTTGCACAATGAAGTTGCTAACAATGTACGCCAAACTTTTAATGCAATGACCCCGACAACAACCCCTCTTCGAGTTGCTGAGCAACGGGATGCACCGATAACCACAGTTAATCAGAACCAAACGGCTGAGACTCGACCTCAATATGAATCTACAACCCGAATCAATCCTAACCGAAGCCATACATCGAATGCAGATGCATTTTTGAGGCAATTAAACAATTTGTCGCTTAGTGACCCACTAGGAAATACCCTTCCTAATAATCCAGTTAGTACTTCAATACCAACAACGAGCAAATATCACCACTTCCATAAATGGGGACTCAAGTTCAACAACCGACAAATGACAGTCGACGAATTTCTCTTTAAGTTGGAACGTCTAAAAATGAGTTATGGGGTGAGTTGGGAAGAAGTTGCTCTAAATTTTCACCATTTTGTATCAGGGGTTGTTGAGAATTGGTACTGGATATTTTTGAAGTCCAATCCTACGGCGACTTGGGGGGCACTCAAATTTGCGTTGTTGGAACAGTACAGATCCTTGGAAACGGATTCCGAACTCTCTAGGAGGTTGTTTGATAGGCGACAAGGTTCAACCGAGCCATTCGACGATTTCTACGCAGCTATCCAACAACTAAACGGCAGACTAAGGATTCCAAAACAACCCCAGAAGATAATAGAGCTGCTGAAGCTAAATGTGAAGAGGAGAATGGGAGAGCTCCTTGTTACATTCCATACGGACAGCTTAGTGGAGTTAGTGCATGTGTGTAGGAAACTTGAAAAGTATCTGAATGATAGAGATAACGTTCAAAAACCTCAAAAGTCGGACACAACATCGCGAAGAAACGTCTCTGCAATAGAAAATGAACTGAATCCTGAACACGGACTTGAAGTGGGACAACATACCCTAGAAGCATTTCAAACGAAAAGGGAGCCACGTATTTTAAATTGCTGGAACTGCAAGGAGAGAGGCCACTCATTTTTTGAGTGTCCAGACCCCCAAAGGAACTTGTTTTGCTTCAAATGTGGCATGGAAAACACTACCTCTCCACAGTGCCCTAAGTGTTCGGGAAACGCACCACGGAGCAGCTCGAGGAACCGGAGAAGCTGCTCGCCAGGTCAGAATCCGGCATCAAATTAGAGAACACACCATACGAAAGCCATATTTTCCCCAGTACGACAGATCAAACGAAACTAACACAAATAAATAAATCTACATTAACTAACGGGTGATTTTTTAGCTGGTTTGGTTTTGGCAACACTGGTTTTGACAGCTGACGTGTGTTTAGTACCTTGTGTCACTGTCAAACAGCTTCAGTTTGGTTTGCAATTTAACCATGCATCGTCTTACAAATGAACAACGCTTGCAAATTATTGAATTTTACTATCAAAATTCGTGCTCGGTTCGAAATGTTCATCGCGCGCTGCTTCCATTTTATGGTCGGCATTCTCGACCTTCTGAGCAGTCTATTCGGAAGATTGTGACCAAATTTCGCACCAAATTTACTTTGTTGGACATTAAACCACCAACACGTTTACGTACTGTGCGTAGTGAAGAAAATATTGCGGCCGTATCAGCTAGTGTGACAGAAGACCGCGAAATGTCGATTCGGCGCCGTTCCCAGCAGTTAGGCCTTTGTTACAGCACTACGTGGAAAATTTTGCGGAAGGATTTGGGCGTAAAGCCTTTTAAGATACAGCTGGTGCAAGAACTAAAGCCAGCCGACCTACCACAACGCCGAATTTTTGGTGAATGGGCTCTTGGAAAGCTGGCCGAGGATCCGCTTTTTTTCGAAAAATTGTGTTCAGCATTGGGGCCATATTTCTTCAAAGATGATGCGAATCGCAGCGTTACTGTCAATGGTGAACGCTACCGAGCGATGATAACAAACTTTTTTTTGCCCGAAATGGAAGTTCTGGACTTGCATGATATGTGGTTTCAACAAGACGGTGCCACATGCCACACAGCACGCGAAACAATGGCGCAATTGCGAGGCGAGTTTGGTGAACAGTTAATTTCACGTTTCGGGCCGGTCAATTGGCCGCCTAGATCGTGCGATTTGACACCATTAGACTATTTTTTGTGGGGGTATGTCAAGGCTAATGTCTATAGGGACAAGCCCGCTCCGATTGACGCACTGGAAGCCAACATCCATGCATTCATTCGTGAGATACCGGCCGATATGTGTGAAAGAGTATGCCAAAATTGGACTCAGCGGATGGGGTACCTGAGACGCAGCCGCGGTCAACATTTGCATGAAATTATCTTTAAACATTAAATTGCAAGGTTCAAACTATCGATTCAAATAAATATTTTATTCATTTTTTCGAATTTTTTGTGTTTTTTTTTAAAAAAAAGTTCTAAACCTCTTAAAAAATCACCCGTTATTTTGAAGTCCAACACAATCTTAAAGGCACAAGAACCTGAACCAATTCAACCGAAGATTGCTCCGAAAACCCTACATGAAAGAATACAAAACTATTACCAAGTAAGACAGAGAATTTTTGGTTCCGGTGAGGTGTCCGAAAAGGTGAAGAAGCTTCGAAAAAAGTTCAAAGAGAAGAAGATTATGTATAGAGCTATAGAGGCAACAACCTTGTACTGCTCAAACGACCCGCGACCGTATGCAACAGTAAATATCCTAGGAGAACCGATGCTTGGCCTACTCGACAGTGGGGCGAGTATCAGTTGTTTGGGTATGGGCGGTATTGAATTTTTAACAAGGAAGAACGCGATAATCAAAAAATTCTCTTCGGGCCTTAAAACGGCAGACGGGAAAAATCAGACCATTGTCGGAAGGATATTAACTCAGGTCACATACAAAGGAGTTACTAAAGACTTAAATTTGTTCATAGTACCTTCGTTACTGCAACCGCTTTACTTAGGTATAGATTTTTGGAAGGAGTTTGATATTGCAGCAGGTCTAATATCGGAATTAACACTTGACGGGACCCAAAGAGGACTTGATACAAACGCTCACGTGTTGACGAGCGAGCAGGCGAAGGCATTGGAAAAATCCATATCGTTGTTCCCTTCCTCTGCGTTGTTAGGCCTAGGAAAAACAGGAATTGTGGAACATATCATCGACACGGGAGACGCGGAGCCGATCAAGCAACGTCATTACCCGGTCTCTCCAGCGGTACAAAAGCTTCTATATGAGGAGTTGGATCGCATGATCGATCTTGGCGTTATTGAAGAAAGTTCCAGTGCATGGAGTTCACCGGTAGTACTGGTTCGTAAGCCCGGTAAGAACCGCCTATGCCTGGACTATCGTAAAGTTAACGCCAAGACCAAAGGTTATGCGTATCCAATGACTCATATAAATGGCTTGTTATCGCGTCTGTCAGATACGCGCTATATTTCAAGCGTTGACCTGAAGGATGCGTTTTGGCAGATACCGCTGGAGAGAACATCGAGGGAAAAGACCGCCTTTTCGGTTCCCGGCCGTCCGTTAATGCAATTCACCGTTATGCCATTTGGTCTTAAGAATGCGGTTCAGACAATGTGCCAACTGATAGATAAAGTGGTGCCAGTGGAACTTCGAGACAAAATTTTCCCATATGTGGACGATTTACTAGTTGTATCGAGCACCTTCGAGGAGCACGTAAAGCTGCTAGATATCTTGGCAAGAAAACTTAGAGAAGCTGGTTTGACAATCAATGTACAGAAATCTAAATTCTGTTTCAAGGAGTTAAAATTCTTAGGATACGTTGTAGGCGATGGCTGTCTTAAAACCGATCAAAACAAGATATCTGCAATTGTGGACTTCCCGGTTCCCAAAACAGTTAAACAAGTGAGGAGCTTTTTGGGTTTAGCAGGATGGTACAGGCGTTTCGTCAAGGATTATTCCACCTTAGCTAGTCCTATGACAGATACTCTTAAAAAGGGCAAAAAGTTTGTATTCGGAGAAGAAGCAATTGGAGCATTTACAAAGATAAAAGACCTTTTAACTTCAGCTCCGATTTTAGTACACGTGGATTTTGAAAAGGAGTTCATAATACTATGCGATGCGTCAAATTCAGGCATTGGTTGCGTCCTATGCCAGTTAGATGATGAAGGAATAGAACGGCCGATTTACTATCATTCACAGAAGCTAAACAAAGCTCAACGGAACTACAGCGTGACCGAGCGGGAATGCTTGGCTGCAGTAGAAGGAGTCAAGAAATTCCGTCCTTACATCGAATGTCAACCATTCAAAATAATAACGGACCATGCGAGCTTAAAGTGGCTGATGAATCAGAAGGATCTGAGTGGGCGGTTGGCTCGATGGTGCCTTAAGCTTCAAGGGTTCGAGTTCACCATCGAACATCGAAAAGGGTCACAAAATGTGGTACCAGATGCTCTATCTCGAGCGTATGAGGTAGAAGCTCTGGACTTCGATGGGTCGATGGGAACTAGAACTACCGACGTGCTGCATATCGATCTTACAGACCCCAGTTTTCAATCTGCGGATTACGGTAAGCTCATCGACACCGTTGAAAATCAAAAGGAAAAGCTACCTGACCTTCAAGTTTCAAACAATTTTGTATACAAGAATGTCAGACATTGCACAGGAAATCCGTTAAAGGATGACCTTGTTTGGAAGCTGTGGGTGCCCAAAGAGCTAACTAATCACTTGATAATTTTGGCTCATCAGCCACCACGAGCCTCGCATGGTGGGATATTTAAGACATTGTATCGGTTACAGAATCAGTTTTATTGGCCGGGAATGGCGGCACAGGTAAAAGAATTTATTAGGAAATGCAATGTATGCAAAATGTGCAAAGCTCCAAATCATACCCTACGGCCACCAATGGGAAAAGCGTTCAAAGTAGAAAGGCCATTCCAAATGTTATATGTGAATTTTCTTGGGCCGTATCCACGCTCAAAGACTGGGAATATACATATCTTCATTATTTTAGACCAGCTTACGAAGTTTGTGTTGATAAATCCAGTTCGAAGGGCTACCAGTGATATAATTGTTAAAATCTTGCAGGATGAGGTTTTCTGTGTGTATGGGGTGCCTGAGACAATCCTTTCAGATAACGGCAAGCAGTTCACGAGCAAGGAGTTTGAAAAGCTGATGTCCTCGTACGGAATTAACCATGTCAGGACAGCGGTGTACTCCCCACAGGCAAATGCTAGTGAGAGAGTAAACCGGTCAATTCTGGGGCTCCGGGATCTTAGCACCTCATATATGGGATATTCGCAAAAAAAGTATGCCATCTAAAAGGTCACTAATTGGTCACAAAAGGTCAGCTATTTTAAGAAATTGGTCAGGCTTGGAAAACTTGTAATCCAAGCTTGAACTTTTTCAAGGTCATTAGCGATTTTTGGCACCTCATTTATGGGATATTCGCAAAAAAAGTATACCATTTGAAAGGCCACCGGATCGTGATAAAAGGTCAGCTAGTTTCAGTAATTGGTCAGGCTTAGGTTTTTTTTTATGAATTTTTAAAAAAAATTTCAAGGTCACAGTATAAGACTTTTAGCACCTCATTAGTGGAATTTATAAAAAACAAGTATGCAATTTAAAAGGTCAGTAAAAGGTCATAAAAGGTCAGGTAGTTTCAATAATTGGTCAGGCATATATTTTTTTTAATAATTTTTTAAATTTTTTTCAAGGTCATAGCGATTTTTAGCACCTCATTTGTGGGATATTAGAAAAAAGTATATACCATCTGAAAGGTTACTTAATCCTTATAAAAGGTCAGGCAGTTTCAGAAATTGGTCAGGTATAGATTTTTTTTTATAAGCTTTTTAATTTTTTTAAAGGTCATACAAGGTCACGTGTACCTTTAGCACCTCATTTATGGGATATTCGAATAAAAATTATGTTATCTGAAAGGTAACTCAATCGTCATAAAAGGTCAGCTAATTTCAGAAATTGGTCAGCCTTGGATTTTTTTGTATTCATTTTTAAAGTTTTGTCCCAAGGTCACGTGTACCTTTAGCACCTCATTTATGGGATATTCGCAAAAAAAGTATACCATTTGAAAGGCCACCGGATCGTGATAAAAGGTCAGCTAGTTTCAGTAATTGGTCAGGGTTAGGTTTTTTTTTATGAATTTAAAAAAAAAATTTCAAGGTCACTAGTATATGACTTTTAGCACCTCATTTGTGGAATTTCGCAAAAACATGCATACCATCTGAAAGGTTATTTTATACTTATAAAAGGTCAGCTATATTCGGAAATTGGTCAGGCATAGATTTTTTTTTATGATTTTTTAAAAAAAAATTTCAATGTCAGTAGTATAAGACTTTTAGCACCTCATTTGTGGAATTTCGCAAAAAAATGCATACCACCTGAAAGGTTATGTTGTACTTATAAAAGGTCAGCTATATTCGGAAATTGGTCAGGCATAGATTTTTTTAAATGAATTTCAAAAAAAAATTTCAAGGTCACTAGTATAAGACTTTTAGCACCTCATTTGTCGAATTTCGCAAAAAAATGTATACCATCTGAAAGGTGATGTAGTACATATAAAAGGTCAGCTATATTTGGAAATTGGTCAGGCATAGATTTTTTTTTATGATTTTTTAAAAAAAATTTCAAGGTCAGTAGTATAAGACTTTTAGCACCTCATTTGTGGAATTTCGCAAAAAAATGCATACCACCTGAAAGGTTATGTTGTACTTATAAAAGGTCAGCTATATTCGGAAATTGGTCAGGCATAGATTTTTTTTAATGAATTTCAAAAAAAAATTTCAAGGTCACTAGTATAAGACTTTTAGCACCTCATTTGTCGAATTTCGCAAAAAAATGTATACAATCTGAAAGGTGATGTAGTACATATAAAAGGTCAGCTATATTCGGAAATTGGTCAGGCATAGATTTTTTTTTATGATTTTTTAAAAAAAATTTCAAGGTCAGTAGTATAAGACTTTTAGCACCTCATTTGTGGAATTTCGCAAAAAAATGCATACCACCTGAAAGGTTATGTTGTACTTATAAAAGGTCAGCTATATTCGGAAATTGGTCAGGCATAGATTTTTTTTAATGAATTTCAAAAAAAAATTTCAAGGTCACTAGTATAAGACTTTTAGCACCTCATTTGTCGAATTTCGCAAAAAAATGTATACCATCTGAAAGGTGATGTAGTACATATAAAAGGTCAGCTATATTTGGAAATTGGTCAGGCATAAATTTTTTTTTATGATTTTTTAAAAAAAATTTCAAGGTCAGTAGTATAAGACTTTTAGCACCTCATTTGTGGAATTTCGCAAAAAAATGCATACCACCTGAAAGGTTATGTTGTACTTATAAAAGGTCAGCTATATTCGGAAATTGGTCAGGCATAGATTTTTTTTAATGAACTTCAAAAAAAAATTTCAAGGTCACTAGTATAAGACTTTTAGCACCTCATTTGTCGAATTTCGCAAAAAAATGTATACCATCTGAAAGGTGATGTAGTACATATAAAAGGTCAGCTATATTCGGAAATTGGTCAGGCATAGATTTTTTTTTATGATTTTTTAAAAAAAATTTCAAGGTCAGTAGTATAAGACTTTTAGCACCCCATTTGTCAAATTTCGCAAAAAAATACATACCATATGAAAGGTTATTTTATACTTATAAAAGGTCAGCTAAATTCAGAAATTGGTCAGGCATAGATTTTGGTTTATGAATTTTTAAAATTAATTTTTTAAAGGTCCTCATTTGTTTGCAACAACAATTTATGCAGTGGTGAGTTCATATTTTTGCACTAGTGTGCGTTAAAACATGGAATATGAATTCACCACCATCCGCCATTTTGTTTAGCTTGTAGGCAAAGAATGACAGCCGAGGATTCCAATCTTTATAATTCATAATCTTTGGTCACGACATCTGGCGGTCAACGCTCGTTGCTTACTTACTAACTGAACACAATAGACGCGCATTTGAACGCGCGTAATCATTAAAGCTATACGCATCTAATCGATTGATGTGTATTTTTCCTTTGATTTATATGTGCGGCATTCACATTTTTATCGTGCGTAGCTTGCGGAAGTCGGTGATGATCACGAAAAGTTTTATCACACGATTAGGATGCGATCAAAAACCTGGTCATATCAAAGCGATATTTCTATTGTGTGGCGGGTAGTTCAGAAAAATAAAATCTGTAAGGAATCCCAAATTTTTAGATTAATTTTCAGGGCTTTTGGGTGACATCGTCCCTTGCGTACAGGCCTTAAAATCGCAAGGTGAAATTGCATGGCTAAAAAGCAATCTAAACATTTTTCTAACCCTCAACTTAGCTGTCAAAAAAACGAAAATCGAAACGACCGAAAAAAATCCGCAAATAATCTGCGTCTAAGTGGCTATTTACATAGTCGTTTTACTGGAAAAGAGAATCCAATGAAACAGGTGCAGGTGTGAGTAGAAACGAAAAGGGTAGATTCCATCCCAAAATCCTTCTAGTTTCTACACATTTGGGATTCCTTACAGATTTTATTTTTCTGAACTACCCGCCACACAATAGAAATATCGCTTTGATATGACCAGGTTTTTGATACCATCCTAATCGTGTGATAAAACTTTTCGTGATCATCACCGCCTTCCGCAAGCTACCCGCAAAACGAGGCACTGGCGGTGGCGATCACGATAAAAATGTGGATGCCGCACATATAAATCAAAGGAAAAGTACACATCAATCGATTAGATGCGTATAGCTTTAATGATTACGCGCGTTCAATTGCGCGTCTATTGTGTTCAGTTAGTAAGTAAGCAATGAGCGTTGACCGCCAGATGTCGTGACCAAAGATTATGAATTATAAAGATTGGAATCCTCGGCTGTCATTCTTTGCCTACAAGCTAAACAAAATGGCGGATGGTGGTGAATTCATATTCCATGTTTTAACGCACACTAGTGCAAAAATATTTCCGAATATAGCTGACCTTTTATATGTACAACATCACCTTTCAGATGGTATACATTTTTTTGCGAAATTCGACAAATGAGGTGTTAAAAGTCTTATACTAGTGACCTTGAAATTTTTTTTTGAAATTCATTAAAAAAAATCTATGCCTGACCAATTTCCGAATATAGCTGACCTTTTATAAGTACAACATAACCTTTCAGGTGGTATGCATTTTTTTGCGAAATTCCACAAATGAGGTGCTAAAAGTCTTATACTACTGACATTGAAATTTTTTTTTTAAATATCATAAAAAAAAAATCTATGCCTGACCAATTTCCGAATATAGCTGACCTTTTATAAGTATAAAATAACCTTTCAGATGGTATGCATTTTTTTGCGAAATTCCACAAATGAGGTGCTAAAAGTCTTATACTAGTGACCTTGAATTTTTTTTTTTAAATTCATAAGAAAAACCTAAGCCTGACCAATTACTGAAACTAACTGACCTTTTATCACGATCCGGTGGCCTTTCAAATGGTATACTTTTTTTGCGAATATCCCATAAATGAGGTGCTAAAGGTACACGTGACCTTGAGACGAAACTTTAAAAATGAATAAAAAAAAATCCAAGACTGACCAATTTCTGAAATTAGCTGACCTTTTATGACGATTGAGTTACCTTTCAGATAACATAATTTTTATTCAAATATCCTATTTGTGGAATTTCGCAAAAAAATGCATACCACCTGAAAGGTTATGTTGTACTTATAAAAGGTCAGCTATATTCGGAAATTGGTCAGGCATAGATTTTTTTTAATGAATTTCAAAAAAAAATTTCAAGGTCACTAGTATAAGACTTTTAGCACCTCATTTGTCGAATTTCGCAAAAAAATGTATACCATCTGAAAGGTAATGTTGTACTTATAAAAGGTCAGCTATATTCGGAAATTGGTAATAATATTCCTGACCAATAACTGAAACTACCTGACCTTTATGACCTTTTACTGACCTTTTAAATTGCATACTTGTTTTTTTATAAATTCCACTAATGAGGTGCTAAGGGCCAGTTTTACAATAGTGGTTCAGCCTCGGTTCAAGATTTTAACTCACCGATTTCGGCGGATTAACTAACGTTCAACGCTGGTTCAAGTATATAATTGGTTATTATCACACACTTGAACAGTAAACCACTGTTGAAACTCAATTAATCCGCCGGAATCGTTGGATAAAAATTGCTGAACCACGGTTTAAATATTTGTACAACTGGCCCTAAAAGTCTTATACTATGACCTTGAAATTTTTTTTTAAAAATTCATTAAAAAAAACCTAAGCCTGACCAATTACTGAAACTAGCTGACCTTTTATCAGGAGCTGGTGGCCTTTCCAATGGTATACTTTTTTTGCGAATATCCCATAAATGAGGTGCCAAAAATCGCTAATGACCTTGAAAAAGTTCAAGCTTGGATTATAAGTTTTCTAAGCCTGACCAATTTCTTAAAATAGCTGACCTTTTGTGACCAATTAGTGACCTTTTAGATGGCGTACTTTTTTTGCGAATATCCCATATATGAGGTGCTAAGATCCCGGAGCCTCGCTGCTGTCAAAGAATTCAAGTCCTCGAACTCCAAATTGTTGTTGTATAAACGTCTTGTCACTTGTTGATTTAGTTATCAAACCGCGTGCAGATTTGTAAACAAATAGTTTTTCATTAATTTGTAGTTTGTCTCCTTTAACAAAGATCTTAGCTGTTGGGTTTAGTGAGTGAAGTTTTTTTTTTTGCCTCGAACAAAGATTGCCTCTTCTTTCGGTACAGGAGTGATTGCTCGCGGTGCACACTTATCCCAGATCCTTTCAGTTGATTTGAAGAAGAAATAATTTGTTGAACAAATTCCGGAGACTCCAGTTCCAACAAAACCGTACCTCTTTTTGCTCTTGTGTTAAGAATTTCTCGTGTTTTCTTTACCAGAATATCATCACTACCTTTTAAATTGAGAAGGGTCTTGCAAGTCTGTTTGGCTGAGTAGACTGCATCCGTCTTCTCGTCTAAAGGGAGGTGCACAACTACGATATTCTCGTTGGATTTGCGTGAGAGTAGTTCTATTTGGGACTCCAGTAGCTCGCAACGGTCGGTCATATTTGCTAATTTCACATTGAGGTGCATATTAGTTGTTCTTAGAAAAGATATTTCTAATGAAAGTGAATTAACTTCCGATTTAGTCGCGAGATCCTTTAGTTTGTCGGATAGGATCTCGTTTAGCATTACTTTTAGCTCTGCCACTGTTAATTTTCCAACTTCCATTGATTGTTTTTGTGAGTTTTGGTGCTTTTTATGCGTCTGTGTTGTTTCAGGTGAAATTACCGATGCTTTTCGCTTATTGTGCATAGAGAGGTGTCCCGTTGAATCACTTGCTGACTGAGTGTTTAAGTTCTTTTAATTTTTCGTATTAAAACGTTTTTTAAACTATTTTTTTAACAAAATTTTGTGTGTTCGAATATGTTATGTTTAAAATAAAAAAATAAAATTTAAAAAGAAAAAAAAACTACTTTATTTTAAATTTTCTATAGAGCTTTATTTTGTACGCACTTCTACCAATGACAGTTGAAATGTCAATCCAAAATCAAATACAATATATTAATACTGTAATAAACAAGCAGATTGACAAAACCAAAATGAGTGTTGACAAGTTTGGAAGGAATATTTCTGCAACTGGTCGTCAAGGACTACCTGGTCAAGGATTTAAAATTTTATCTACTGGTGATTTTGATATTGAAGGAAAATATCTAAACAATGTTAGGGGACTAACAAGGAGTATGTTGATAATAGTATGGTAGTACTCCAACAATATGTTGATAGCAGTTTGATTAAAAAATTGAAGGTTGTTAAAGATTTAATGGAAGATAAACTGAAAAATATGGATACAATTTTGCGCGCATACATAACAAAACTGACACTAGAGTAAGTGAAAAAAATAAGAAAATTTAAATTAGTTTCCTATTTGATCATTACTTCTCGACAACCAATTAGTTAGTATGATTTTGGAATTCGATTAAAGACCATGTCCGGCATAAATACATCTGCAATCTTTGACAAAATTTTAAAGTTCTTGAAAGAAAATCAACATATTATACTTGATGAGCACTTTGAAGAACTAATAGCGTGTATTGATTACCTCAGAAACTTTGAAAAAGTAACTTCAACAAAATCTGTTAATGGATGCCATTTTATAAGTTGCCCTTGGTCATCAAACTTTTAACTTATGTAAGGAAGGACCCGAGACTTGCGCTTGTTATATGTTGGAAATAAGATTGATTAAAATAAAGAAATTAATGTCTCTTTACAAAAGATTCAAGAAATAAAATAGCATAATATAGCTATATTAAAAATATAAATATTTTTGTTTTTTAAGTTTATTTATTCTATTGCAATATGACTAAGAGGAATGTGGTCGAAGAACTACACAAACCTGCACGGAGAAATTTCACTCGACGTCGGGTTATCATAAAGGGATTTGATGATTTGTGGCAAGCAGATTTGGTAGAAATGATACCATACAGCAGGGAAAATAAAGAGCACAATTATTTACTAACAGTTATCGATACATTTTCAAAATATGCATGGGCTCTTCCTTTAAAAAATAAATCTGCAGCTTCTGTTACAAAAGCAATGAATTCAATATTGGATAGTTCACAATTCACATCGAATACCAAAAAATTTACAGACTGGTGATGGAAAGGAATTTAACAACAAAATCTTTCAAAATTTAATGAAAGTAAAAAAATCAATCATTATTCAACATATAGTTCGTTGAAAGCATCAATTGTTGAACGTTTTAATAGAACCCTAAAGGAAAAGATGTGGCGAGAATTCAATTTAAATGGTAATTACAAATGGTTATCAATTTTAAATGATCTGGTGCATAAATATAACAACTCGCAACATAGAACTATAAAAAGGCGGCCGGTTGAAGTGAACAGCAAAAATGTAAAAGAATTATTATCAACAGTTTACAATCGAATCAAAATTGCTCCTATTGGAAAATATAATGTTGGAGATAATGTTCGAATAAGCAAGTTTAAGCATATTTTCGAAAAGGGTTACACGCCCAATTGGACAACAGAAATATTCATTATAAGAAAAGCAAACTTACCGAACCCACCTACATATCTTCTTGAAGATTATCAGAGTCAACCTATATGTGGTAGCTTTTATGAAGAGGAATTACAAAAAAACCAAATTATCCAATACATTCCTTGTGGAAAAGGTGCTGAAAACAAAAGGAGATAACGTTTATGTTAAATGGTTGGGCTTTTCATCCAATAAATAAATAAAGATCAATTACTGCAATAAAAAATAATTTAATAATAGACCATTTTAAAAAATGAAAAAACACTGTTATTTATTTTTATTTTATTTTATATTTGGTTTAATAAAAGCAAATACAAATAGTTTCATGAAAACTTATTTGGAATTTCATTTTTTTTCTTCTTGAACATTATATTAAAAAGTAATGTTAGCTTTCGTATTGGTAGCAATGTGCAATTGAATTTTGTTTTCCAGAATTTTATACATATTTTATATTGCATCTTTGAACTCTTTCCAACTTCAGACGCACTCAAGTTGATTTTCTTTATTTTCTTTTTATAGCACATATTGTTCAGTATAATTGTATGACTTGTGTTCCTTATCTTTTTTTTATAGCATAATAACACTATACAAAATCATGTATCTTCGCGTTGTGTTTTCTGATCAATAATAGATGGATGCGGTGGTTTAACGATTTAATATAAACAAAAAGCATCGTTGGACTCTTTTCTTTTTTAATAGCCTTGAATTTTTTTTTTTAGTTATTTCTTAACACTGGGAAGGAGATAAAGAGGTAAGGGGATCTGAAGTATAATGTAAACAAAAGATCAGCATTGGAATCTGTTCTTTTAATGACTTTGAGGTTTTTTTGGTTATTTCTTAACAGGAGACACGTAATACTGACCTTCGTCTTTTTCAAAGGAAAGAGCGAGATACCAACATATCATATTATCTAAACAAATACAACCAACCGACAACAACCTTAAAATTTGCATAATGTAGGTATCCATCAATAACCTTCAAAAATATACCCAAATGTATAGATCAACTACACAATATGTGCATTTGTATGTATAAACAAAAACAACCTTGAAAACCATATGCAAATGTATAAGTTAACAACCTTGAAATATATTCACATGTATGCGTAAATATTTTTCTATACATGTAAAACTGACGTCACACATTCCAGCACATGTATATGTATGTGTGCATGACCTTCACTTTATACATATGTATTGGTTAAATTCAATAACCTTCAAAAATATACACAAATGTATAGGTCAACTACACAATATGTGCATATGTATGTGTAAACAAAAACAACCTTGAAAACAATATGCACATGTATAGGTTAACAACCTTGAAATATATTCACATGTATGCGTAAATATTTCTCTATACATGTAAAACTTACGTCACACATTCCAGCACATGCATAAGTATGTGTGCATGACCTTCACTTTATACATATGTATATTGGTTAAATACACATGTATTGGTACTGTCTCATATAAAATATGCATATGTGTGCTCACACAGATAGTATACATGTAAAACAAATGTCACTTCCTGTCACAGGTTCCCCATAGCCTAACTACTCTTGGCCATAACATTAAATTATATGCGTTTTATTTCTTCTTGAAAACCACTCGTCTAAAAAAAACACCCTTTATAGAACAGCTGTTTTAACTTAGTAAGTTGCGTAGCTTATAGCGAAGGGTTCAAGAGAGCCAAATACTATTGCGGAAACATATTTTAAAGCATGAAAATATAGTAAACAGAAATGATTTTTCTATGAATTTTCTATGACAACATTTACTCGCAATAAAGGCTGCAAACCCTATTTTGTTCTGACATTTATTTATTTACATGATTTACAAAATCCAAAAAAATATGTTTAGCGACGTTAATGCCCTTGTTTAATCTCTACACTTTCAAAATGTATCTTGAGCAAAAAAATGTAGAAATAAAATTAAGTTTCGCTCCATCTGCGTACTAACTAGTGTGTTTTCCTTTTGTCTTTTTCTAATTGAAATGGTACTTCTTATTCATATAAGGTGTTTAATATTAAAAAAGGTTTTCATTCATTCTTCCGTACGCTACTGCATCTTTGGTATGATAAATAGCATTTAACACTCGTATGATATTTAATAACCATTATGAAAGCTAGATTTGGCCCTAAGAGGTTCTTAAAAAAAAAATATGTTATTGGTTTTGACGTTTTTTGAAAAATATTGCATTTAAAAATAATGAAAATAATTTAAACAAAAAATAAAACTCCATAGTTTTAGCACATTTGACCTTTTTCTATTTTTTGTTAAAACGTAGGTCCATTATAGTTTTTAACAAAAATCAAGTTCGTATACGAAAACTAATTTTCCACAAACTTTATTTGAAAAGAAAATTAAAAAATGGATTTTTGGCTTCAAAAAACTATAGCAACATTATAAGAATTGCCGTTGTTATTTAATTATTTTTATTTAAATAAATTTAGAAAGTTTTTCGTATCTAAACGGGAGAAATTATGATTGTTTTCTTGTGTCGACCCAACGATATACGCTTTAGCATTTTGTCGCACCATAGCGATCATTTTCCCACAGATAAATACATTACTGGAGCAATCTCATTCTTGCATATAAAACTAATTTCGAGTTCAAATTTGTTAGTTCGGACTTTGAAAAACATATTTGCATAGAAAGGCATAAAGGGCATAAAATCTTTTAAAGAAAATTTCGTAACAAGAAAGCTGTTGGATGAACAATCGAAATCGCCATCAGTTCCTAAAAAAAAAAAACGTCTTATTACATTTTTACTTAATATTCTTCATTTTAAAAATAAAAACACATGTTTACCAATATTAATCATATTAAGAACTATTTAATTTCGATTTTAAAATGAATACTATATATTTTTGTTTGCTTAAATTATAAATCTTTAGATTGCATAACGAACCCTAAAACATTGATATTCAGCTTATTTATATATTATGTAAACTTTCAGCTTATGACGCAAAAATGTATGTTTTTTGCATTTTAAAATATTTTATAGAAAGTTTATGATTTTAACATTACAATTATAACAAAAAATGTCTATAAAATTTGTAAACAAAAAAATAATATGAAGTGGGTAAAAAATAATTAAACAAATATTTAACCTTATTTTTTTACATTAAAATCAAATAAAACTTAATATTTTGGAGTGTTTTTTCAGTTTCTTATAATGTTCTTTTTATGTATACTTAATTTACTATACTGACATAGCGTTATGAATATTCATTTTGTTTATTTTATGTATTTACTATTAAAATTGTTTTCTCTTAATAATTGTGTTGTCTTTTAGACGTTTTATATTTATATGAGACGTTTTTTACCATTGTAATTAAGAGTTAAAGCTTGCAACAGAAAAAAAAGAAATAATACTAACTTAACCGCCATATTGATAAAGCTGAACACGTTCAATTTCTTTTGCCCTTGTTATTTTTTTATCTTATTTTTTTAGTTTAACTTTTAAAATATTTAAAAAAACATATGTTTCATTTTATTAATAAATTTTATTTTTTTTTCAATTTTAATTATGTCTATTATATTAAAAAATCTTAAAAAAGAGCAGCTTAAATAATGGGCTGTTGTATGTACTAATTCATTGTTTTTTAACATAATATGTGAATGGTTTATTAGATTGATAGCATACAATAAATGTTGAAAAAAATATTCATAAATAAAAAATAAAATCTTTTATTCTTTTGCTTCAAAAACTATCTGTATTGTACTTCTGTCAGATTTATTTAAGTTTCTATTTAAAAATAAAAAAACTAAGTTTTAATTTAATTTTGATTTTATAGTACATTGTTTCTAAAGTTTCTGAAGTTTGTTTCTATAAAAACATGAAACATTTTGTTTCATTCTATATAAAAGAAATTTATTTTGTTGTTAACCTTTTTTAACAAATATTGGATCAACAAATACATTTTGTTTGCTGTTATGCATAGTATACATAAATAAATTAAACAATATTTAACAATATTTAAACAGGTGCAACAAAAGATAGAAACGAAAATATTAGGCTTTGTTAAATTAATAGTAATCATGATTTTTTTAAGGAGCAACTTATAAATTCAAAAAATATAACGAAAGAAAAATCGAACAAATACATATTTATGTATATAAATATATTTTGCATTTTACACACGACGTACTTACCTAAAGAATAAGAACATATTGATGATACAAAAAGGATGTATGTAGTAATTTTATTTTGTTTTCTCTAAATGTATGTGTGACAGTATTTGCTTTTTTTCACATCTATTGTAGGTTATGTAGTGGCTATTGTTAAATGTTATATTGATTAATTTTTTTAAAGTTATTTAAAAAAACAATCGACTGTTGGCAAAGATTGATTAAAGGGAGTTTTGTAGTTATGCTGAGTTGAGAAAAATAATAATGCAGTTGAGGGTTAATTGATATCTGTTAGTCTAAGATCCCGCCATAGGACGACGTACCCTCATCGAATTACCAGATAAGCAGTACACAGTTTTTTAGGTAGTGTCTAACTAACATTTTGCGCATAGGTTGCCTGGCGAAATATGGTCAGAGCATAGGGTTGCAACGCTTTAAAGGTCGATAGTTAAAAGTTCGGAAACTCCGAATGTGGTCAATGGTTTTGGAAACAACATAAATAGTACCATCGTACTCGCAAAAGAATTCTCTTTATGTTACTGTTATTTTAAATGAAAATACCAATGAGTAATAATAAAAAGGAAAAAATCAAAAACCAACGAAAATTGATGAAACAAACATATATTGTTCAAAAATTCACCTAGCCAAGAAAAAAGCTTTAAGGTAGAACTATAATAGTCGGAAGATGTCGGAAGAAAATTCTCTCAGTTCACTTACGCATGGAGCGGTCGGTGAGCGCTCTTCACTTCCGAAAGCAAAAGTTAACGAAAATTGGTCGAAACGAAGCAAACCTCAATTATGGGCACGTCATATGAATTCTATGCGTTTCGTTTCGTACGACCACTTACGTCGGCATCCGACTATTATAATTCTAACTTAAATCGAACATATTGCAAACACGGGTCTTTTAATTTCTTATTTGCATCTCAAAACTTTAAATATTATCTCTATAGAAAAAATTATCCTGATTTTAGGTGATTTTTTGAACCGACTTCTATTTTTTATTTTTTGTTTTTCAAATGTTTTTATCTCGAGTTTTTGATTTTCTAGAATGTTCTTTTATATGTATCTTGTATTTATAAGATCTATGGATTTTAGAAATAGAAAACTCTGTCATTTTTCGTTTAGAAAATAAAATCTACCACTTTCTCTTCCTTTTCCATAATTTACCATACTGAAATTCCGATAAAAAAATCACGTATTTTAAAATTTTTGAATAAAATTGAAAGGAACACATGATGTTTTTTTATCACTAAAACTAACCATATTTGCTGGGTCAGATCATTGAAAAAACACAAAAACTGACGTTTAATGCGTGGCAACCCTATGCCTTGACCATATATTTCGCAAGGCAAACCATGCGCAAAAAACTGGATACTCCTTATCTGGAAACTCGAAGAGGGTATAGGTCGTTATATGGCTGGATATTCTACTATGTACTGTTTGTCGTTATTTATATTATTTTTTTATTGAGTTTGTTTTTTGTCACTGAAGGTCTATTTCACTTTTGTTTGACAATATTTTAAGTATGTGGTAATGATTCCCTGATGTTGTTTTGTATGTTTATTCATTATTCCGGTATGTTTTTTTGTTGTTAGTTGTTTTTTTTATGTTTTCTGCAGTCATTTAATAAACAAAAAACTTGCATTAGTGATTAACTTATAAATAAATTATTTTGTTTCGATTTATTAAAAATGTCTTTAAAATCTTACTTTTTTGGTCGAAAAAGGACGTTTAGTAATAAACAGGATTTCTATCCTTAATTTTTGCTACTAATATTTTTTCTTTGAGTATTGCTAGCATAATTTGCTTTCATCATTTTGTCTTTGAATATTACTATAGAAACAATTATTTCAGTTTAGATTTAATTGAATTTTATTGTTCGGTACCAGTACGGAAATTAGAGAAAACAAATTTTGTCAATTTGTATTTAATAAAATCAGGAACTTTTTGTAAAATCTCAACATTTATATTTTATATATGTACCTAATATATAAACAGATTCAACACATTGAAATCCATTAAGGTATTCATTGAGAAAACAGTGTTTATGAGACACAAAGTTCTTAAAATGATCCGAAAGAATATACATTATGTTCATACATATTACATAATATGTATAAGAAAGTATGAACCCACTATAACTCCAAAGTTATAACGTCTATACCTTTATATTGTTGTAATTTATTGAAGTAACTGATTTTATAACTGCTTCTTAATACAATATATATTAATTAAAACAGCTTTGACTATGTGAAAAATATAGCTTATTAAGGTTTTGAAATTTTGAATTTTATCTACCAAATGCATCTTTATGAAATGACGTGTACAAATGAAGCTCATTTTTTAAAGGGAATTAAAAAAAACAAAACAAACAACATGATAAAGTCTATGATTTCAAAGAAATTTTTTTTGATTTAATTCATTCATCTTTTATTTTATATATAATTTGTTTAAACTGGCTCCTTTTAAAAAGTTTACTATTAAAAAGTATCCGTTTTTGAAAAATATAAAAGGGCTGTATAGTAAAAAAAACATCAATTTTTTTGTTGAAATACAGGAAGGCTAATTTTTGATACTTTCAAGCGAGCTACTATAAAAGCTTTTGTCCAGATGTTTGGGATACCATGATCCTGGATGTCATTTTGAAAAACGCGAAGTCATTAAAACTGTCTGAAAAGTGGACAGTATAGCTTGCAGGAAAAAATGTATGCATGTATGTACATTGTACAGTTAATACAGATAAATGAATATTTTACCTACTGCTTACAACTTTGGTCTTAAAAATTTCAATCAATAGTTTCGGGGATATATGTAGATCAATTATCGTTTTCGGAAATGTCGGATTTCGTCCTGGTCATAGAGTCCCGAAAACCTGAAACCTTGACCTCATTCAGGTATGAAAAAATCAGCCTTCCTGAATTAAGTTTCCCGAAAGGCTCTATTTTTCCCGTACTAGTATTTCTACTATGTATATCTACTTCTTATAAATCTGATTTGATTTATATCTATAGGTTTATATTTAATTATTTCTGTAAATAAAAGTATGGATTATTTTAAAAGTGAAGTTAATAAAAAAATCTGTTAAAATAAAATCAATTGCACTATTAAATTCAATTGGAACTATATCTACACAAAAATAAAACATTTTTCATTTCTTATACATACACATGTTCAGAATTTTTGTTTTTCGTTACGTTAACAAGCCTAAAGTATTCTCTTTTCTCAAATCTTACGTTTATTTTATTTTGTTTTTTTTGTAATGTTATGCTTTTATTTGTTATGCTCATTCCTAAATATATCTACTTTAAATAGTAATATTATAGTCAATCTTTTTTCTCTCCGAAAATAAAACACATACCTGAGGGATTAACACTATACATTTTTTGTTTACGTTCCACTTCTATTTTCTGTTTATTACTCTGTTGGATTTACACGGTTATGATTCTTCATTTTTAAAGTTTTTTTTTATAGATATAGTATACATATACATAATATTCCCTCCAAATGTTTATAAAAACATCTATTTAATTATTTTTTTATATCAACACACAATTCTGTTCTTTTTTTAACTAGGCAATCTTTGTTCTAACATGTTTTTAAACGCACATTCATTTTTTTGAATATATAAAAAAACATCTTTTTTTTAAATCTAAATATACATACATACATATAAAAACAATTGATTAAATTTAGTTATCTTTTTTCTACTCATTTTCCTTTTTTCTTTAATGTAAATAGAATATTTTATTTTTATTCCCTATGTTAAATTTTAATATTTTAACGAACATTTTTTACCGTTTATATATCCTTCTAATTGCACTTTAAATTTTGATTTATTTGAATTCTGTTTTAATATACATGTATATAATATATAAAGATTTCTTGTTTCATTTTGTATAATTAAAAAATAAGGATTCTGTTTCCCACGTTTTCTTTTATTTTTATGTTTTTTTTAGGGTGTTTGCATGTTATCATTTGGAAATTATTGTTACTGGAATTTTTATTTAATTTGTTGGTATTTTTTGATAAATATCAAACTGTATACAATTTATATGAGTAGAAAATATACGCCTGCAGGAATGATTGAAAGATTTTGTTTTGTTTTTTTTTTCCTTTAAAAAAAGTATTCCATTTTATATTGTTTTCATTTGTATTTGGTCTTTATATAATATATTTGTAAAATGTCACTTTTATTTTTATAATTATTGCACATCTGCTTTTGTTTTATTTTGATTTTTGGGAATGTTTAAAATTATTATATTTTCATTTTTTCTTAAATGAAATAAATCACTTGACTAATTATGTCGAGTCGCAAACATGCATTGGATATTGAGAAAGTCGCTTGTGTATTCCATTTTTAAATGCGTAGTTAGTTAATTTTATAAGTATCCGATCATTTTTTTTCTTCGTCTATAGATCTTGTTGGTTTTGTTTTATGTTTTTATTTTATTATCAGAAAATATACATCAAAATTTTGGATTATAAATCACAGATAGTGTCTAATATATAATAAATATATTTATAATATAATATTTTTTTTTAATTTTATTTTTCCTTCTATACCATTTGCTAATATATATTTTTTAAGAATGTTGACGAAAAGAGACATAATGAAAATATTTCCAAAAAGATTTCCTGTTATCATTTTAATAAAGTTATATATATAGAAATTTTTTAGGGTTAAATGTTATCATGATGTTTACAATTTAGAAAATATAATTTAATCGCTGATACTTGATTTTAAAACACAAAGTAAGAGGTACATTAGACTTTAAGCTATATTTTTTCCTTATGTTGTATATTAATTAATTAATTAATTAATGAATTATTTTAACTGATGTCAAAGAATTGAACTAAACAAAAGAATTAAACAGAATTTGTAAAAATATAATCATTTAAGCACATTGAACTTGTAATTTGCATTTCCTTTTTATTAGTATGTGAACGTGTACGATATAATAATATGATTATGTTAGGAGAATGTAAATTTTGTAAATCAAACACCTATAGTTTCGTTTTTCATTGATATAAAGTAACAGTTTATTTGTGTTTTAATGATGATGTTATTGAGGTATACGCGACGTAAAGACACACACATATAAAAAGTTAAAATTTAAAATCGTTTTAAATAAATTTTGTATAAGTATATTTTTGTTTTTCTCGTCCTAATATCCATAAAAGGATGTTTTATTAAAATATATATATATGTATAATATATATAAATTCTTTAATTAATCCGAAAATGTATTTTGCTAGTTTTTTATTCAGTTATCTATAAATTATGTGTACGTTTTATTTTTAATTTTTATTACATTTTTACCAGATTTTGATTTTTGAACACCGAAAGATTATTTTTTCAGAACTTTTAATTGCAGTATGTTGAAAGTTAAGTACTTTTTTATAATTTCAGAAATATGTTTTATTTACAGACGAATATAAACTTGCCAAAAGTGTTGACAAAAATAAATAAATGAAAACCAAACACAGTTATTTATGTTTTGTTATTTCTGATATAAGTTTATTAGCAAATATTTGATCAGTTGTGTAATGTGTATTGTATATATAATACCGTAAAACTACGAAATTTCCAAAATCTAGAATTTACCGATACAAAATGTTCAGCAATGTTGGTAAAAGTCCTAAATATTTTATTTTCTTAATTCATTCCGTACTTTAGTCAACAGTTTTCTTGGACAACAGTAGGTACCTTGGGTGGCCAGCTACATGGGTTCCCAGGAATTTAACTCACTCTTTGTGCCATCTGTGCTACACACGAAACTCTGTTGCTCCGCTGAGGTTGGTGGTAAAAGTCAATAAATTATAAAAAGTTAGCATTAATTTTTACCAATGTTGCTGAAAAATTCAAATTTTGACGAGTAAATTCTAGAATTTCAATATTTCGGGGTTTTTTAGTTACATATTACGCACCACAATTTCATGTAATGTTTTTTATAAAAATATATTACTATCTTTGCTATCGTTTCAATTTGTTAAATTATTTCAATTTACATAGCGTTACAAAAGATAGGATACCTTTAAAAAATAAAAACATTTAAAATATTAACTCCAAGGTTTAGCAAACATTAAGTAGTAGCAAGTTAATTTGTAGCAGCCCATGGTGTAATGGTTAGTGCGTTGGACTGTCATGCTACAAGTCGGGATTCAATTCCCAGCTTCTTCTAGCTCAAATACAAAATTATTTCTACTGCCTAGTGCGAGGGAGTAACAAATCCTCCAATAGTATAGATAATAACTCGCCATGAAAAATTGCCTCTCAACTTAGCCGTTTGGATACGGCGGAAAATTGTTGGTCCCCTATATTTTTGCCTAACAATACGCACACAGTAATGGTGATCTGGTTTTCCACAAGCTAGGTATATGTCGTGCCACTAATTTTTGAAATTTTTGAGTTAGTTTTCATTCTTTTTAACAGTAGGTTAAAACTTAATTATTATAAAACAACGATAAGTTTTAATTTTTGTTCTCTACTACATTTTAGTATACAAAATTTAATTTGTATTTTGTTGCTGGGACAAAATTATATCTTTTACTTTTCCGAAGGTTTTTAATATCTTGAACTCGATTCCGATCTCAGTAGGGCTGTTCTACAAAGCACAGCGGATCGCTCTTAGTGGCGGATTTGTATTTTCCTATTCTTACAAGCGATCCGCTTCCATTCAACCTTGTATGAAAAACGAAAGCTCTTTCCACATTAGTAGGTATATTGGAATTTTACAAAACCAGAAGTCAGATATACCTATGCATTTTTGACAGGACAAGTATTTTTTTTATAATAAAGTTATATGGGGGAATCTCCCCAATCTAAATAGGGTCAAACAACAAAAGTTGTAAAGACATGTAGTTTTCGACGGAATGAAGTAATTGTGGTATCTCAGTTTGTAGCGAATTAAATGATAATTTGTTGCTTTTAACTTTCATGGATATTTTTTAGCAAAAACGCGCGTTTTCTTAAATTTTAATATGAAATAAAAAATTATCCATAAAAGCAAAAAAAATTACAATTAAAAAACTACAAATTCAGGTAAAAAAAGCTTTTAAAGCGGTAACTTGAATATTATATAAAGAAAATAATTCGTATTATTTTAGATTTTGTAAGCTAACTTCATTTGTGTAACAGGCCCCAAGCGAAGAGTTGTTGGCACCAATTATGATATCCGATGAATCGCAAACAAAATTTGGCGAATGTGACTTTGCCATTACTGTTTGCGACTAGCCTAAATAAAATTTACTAAGCTAGGCGTGAGACATTATAAGGGCCATAAGTAAATTAAAATTTACCGAACAAATGAAAGAATTGGAAAGTTAAAAATTATTTTAAAGGGGGAGTGAATACTTGGGGCCATATTATTCAAATTGAATTTATTTATGTCTTCCCATTGGTCGTCTAGAAGCCTTCTGAAACCATCAAAATAACAGTTCTTCTTCTGGATTTCTTTTCAGAATTGTAAACAAAAGGCTTTTGAACGACCAATGGCAGCCGGGGAACAGTTTAAATTCAATTGGATTTATCGACATTGGGTTTAGAAAAATTGAAAAAGTGTGGATTTAACGAGTGAATAATATGGAATTGGATTTAAATTAATTAACATCTACATCTGGATTAATAGAGTGAATATGACGGTTATAGAAGCCGCAGCGTATTTTTGGCAAGTAAATATTTCATGATGTAACATAAGCATGTACATATGTAGGTACCTTAAAACGATTTTTTCGAGTTTTCAAACCGGAGCTCATTGAAAAATTTTCAGACCTAAAGCGAGTTCAGGACATCAAAACTTTGGGGAAAGTATTATAATCCTGTTCAGGTAACCAAACTTATAACTTTACGTCTAAGCTGAGTTATCTTTTTCGAAAGTATTGAGTAACGCAATTTCTTTTTTGTCATTTCAAAAGTGAAAGCCAAAATTAAATTTGACCAAAAATCGGAATATCCATTGATATCTATAGCAATCAAGACTGTTTGATAAAAATAAATTTGTATAAGCTCTAAAGAACCAATTACAGGTTTTTCAAATTAAAAAAGAAATGGCTGGCATAAGAAAACCTTTGGGACTATGCAAATACCGCTTATGAAATACCATTTTTAATTTTGACAGTGAATTTTAGGACACCCTGCATGTGTACTTACTAACAATTTTAGTTTCTATGCCCACACCAAAATACAATCTCAAAATTAATAAAAAATGGTTAAAGCTTAAATGACTCCACTATTTGAAAGTTAGACAAATATTTCTCAAACGGACCTTAATCAAACAACCTACAAATGTTTTAATAATTCTGATTTTGTTTTGTATAGAAAGAAAGTGATAACGTTTGGAACCTTAAAAAAATACAACAAAAGCTTAAACTTGAAGAAGTTAATAATAAAAATTTAAACAAAGAGAAAAATGCTGGCTTATTGCTTAAGAATTGCATTTGTTTTTGTTAGATTTTTTGGATTTATAGCTGTTTTTATTGTTTATGTTTCATTATGATAAAATCGGGTAATAATTGGTTTATTGCATTGTAATACCATTTACTGGGATTCTGCTATTATATATTTTGTTTTAGAGCGCACGAAATTATATATGTAATATATATACGTAAAATATATATACGTATAATAGATAAGGGTGGTCTTTATATCACATTTGGATGGACTTTAATCGGTTTCAAAAGTAGACAAGAAATTTGTATTTTCATCCCCTATAGCGGCTGTTAGTAGTTAAATCAAAATGTTGTTTTAGATTACAAATATAGAGACAGGTTGATTCACATTAGATGCGAAAAAAGCTAAGGCATGTATAGATTACGACTAAACAAGAAAAAACCGTAGTTTTTTAATTTTAAGTTTTAAAATGATTTTTTTTCAAAAACTGGTCACTTAAACAACTTTATTTTTAACGGGGGAAAACGGAACCAAACAAATAATGTTTTTTTATTTTGTAACCTATAAAATCCTTAGCTTCTTTCATATTTTATTTTATTTTTATGCGAATCATCGTGTTATACAATGAAAAAAAGCATATTATCAACTACAGAGGATTAACATACATATATATAAATCTCAAAAATTAGGTAATTTTCGTTTCAAGCTCGTTGTAAGGCGAACATTTATTAAAGGGCCATCCTAATATAGATATAGAAGTGACTAATAAATACCAATTTATAACAGTTCTGTTTATAAAGGTACTTTTATGTAGCCCCGCAGGGCCAGTGCCCTCCGCATACTTTGTACACCCAGATTATTTTCCAAGTCGGGCGAAGCGCGTTAATGCATACCTAACCACTTTTCTCGCCATATTATTCACTTGATTCATCCAGATTAACACTTATATCCGGATGGACATAAATTGTATAAATTCAATGTAAATATATCCGGATTTAAGATTTAATTTGAATGATTCGAGTGAATAATATGGCGGTTAATGTCCATAAACTAGTTTAAAAGTGATAAATTGGCATTAATCTATATTCTCGTCATATATTATATGTATATACAAAATACACATACTATGAAATGTATGATAAAAAAGTACAAAGAAATCTTTTTTGGTGGGCAGAGAAAGATGGTTCATAAAACTGTGAAATTCATTTTGGTACAATTTCATGCATGGCGCATGATTTTAGAGCAATTTTAAAACACATTTGCCAAGTTTTATCGATTAAATATTTTTTTCGACTGATTTTTGGTAATAATACCATGCTCTCACCGACCCCACAAAAACTGCTTTTTAATTTATAGATATTTTTATGGATTATTAAGTTTTGGTTCTCATGACAAATAAAGTTTCATCAAAAGGCATTTAATTTTAGGACGAATATTAAGAATATTATATTAGAGAAATATCAATTTATAATATGTAGTTAGAACAGTTTGCGCCATTAAAAGTGGGTGTGTTTTTACGTGCTTTGAAAAAAAGTTTGGTTGCCCAAAGTATGCCCACTACCGGAAGGCCTTCCAGGGCCACATGAACAGTACCTTTATAACAGTTTTGTTTATGTAGGTAGGTACTCCCCCTTCCACTCTAAAAAGAACACCTTTGACATTAGGGCCTATATTCACCGAGCGCTCATATGAGCCTCATAAGTTTATGAGGCTCATAAGTCATAACTTTGTGGTATTCACCAACCACTCATAAATATATTTCGAATTTCGAAAAAGAGAGCCACTCTTGCCAACCATTCACTCCCAAACTTTTAAATCAAACTTTTTTCGGTAGATGGGATGGTAGCGATGGAGATGTTTGTGTTTGTGGGGGTGGTGGTTGTGGAAGTAGTTTCGAAAATGTCGGAATATTTTTCGAAGAGAGCGCTCATAAATATTCAATTATTATTGCTTGGTTTATGAGGCTCACAAGTTATGAGTGCTCGGGGAATACCGGCATAGATATTGTTATGGGGCCTTATAGGCCTGCAACTCGATGTCATTTATTAGACCTAACTGGCAACTGAAAGATGAAACTTTATAGCAAAGCTTTTTCGAAAATATACATTTGACCTAAGAGTAATTCAGGCAAAAATCACTAAAAATTTATTTTTTTAGCATAACTCGAAAATTATAAATTTTACGAGGAAAAATGTCGATACAAAAATTAAAGCTTATTAAATTTGCACAAAAAAGATTATAACACTTTTATTCCTAGACCCAATCGATTCAGAGATTCAGGTTGAATTAGGTCGCAATCTAAAATGTGCTTTTCATTTTAAAACTTCAATATTTTTTTATAGCCTGAACCCAAAATCTCAGTATACATACAGTATAAATTGATGGTTCCTATATAAAAAAAGTTCTAAATCCGAATCCCGGGTACGCCTCTCATAGCTTTGAGCGTATACATGTATTTTATACATTAATGAAAAATTGTGATTAACATTAATTTGACACTAGGGCCTGTATTCACCGAGCGCCCATATGAGCCTCATAAATTTGGGGTATTCACCAGTGTTGCCACTAAGAAATTTGAAAAGGTCGCATAAAAAGGGGTCACTTGATAAAAAAGGTCGCATTTTGAAATTTTTTTAATAGATAGCAAAATCAAACGAAATCCGTATAAATAAAACATATTTTGGAGTAATTTTAGTTTAATATTAAAAAAATTGGCCAAGCAAAACAAATCAGTTTTCAGTTGTTACTAAAAGTAAAATACATTTTTATTCAGATAATTTTTGAATTACATTTATTGCATTTCAGTATCAAAAATATTTTTTGAATACATAAGCCTAGTACGCAAATCAAGCAAAACTAAATTTTATCTGTATATTTTTTGTTCTTAGAACTAATTTTGAAGGCGTTGAGATAAAAATAAAATTCAAATGAGGACAGTAACGTAGCTGAAAATATTTTTTAGGGTTTTGAAAATATAAAATATCAAAAAAGCAAACAAATAAGTACGAAAAAGGGTTTGCAGCCTTTACTGGGAGTATATTTTGTCATAGCAAAATCATTTCTATGAAAATTTAGTATATTTCTATGCTTTAAAAAATGTCGCCGCACTAATATTTGGCCGTCTTGAACCCATTCCACGCCACTGACTGAGTGTAAACAACATATTTATATAATCTATTCCCGTAACTTTCTTTCATATTTTATTTTATGTCTTTTGGTCATCAACCACGTAACACCTTTCAATATTGAAAATGCTAAAACCAAAAATATGTTTTTGGTTGATAAAAACCGTGATATTCATGGAACGTCAACATTTGTCCAGCAAAATAATGCATCGAACATTATTTGTCCTGGAAAAATTATGTGGAGACTTTTGTATATACAGTTTGAAAAAAAATTTGGATTTTGCGTTTGAACTGCGTACTGCTCAAGAAAAATTCGAGAAAAAATTTGTCCTGGAAAAAAAATTTGTATGAGAAATAAAATGTTTCCCGAACTGCGTATTAGGCTATAAGTTCAATTAAAACAATGTCATAATTAATTAAAGTTATACACTCAAAGGTCAGGCTTATCAATGGGATCGTCATCAGAACTAATCTGTGCTTTATATTTATTTATTTATTTTTTTTTCGTATCAAATTATAAAATAGTACAATATATATGTAAATTTCCAATTTTTTGATGCCTTTTTTTACAAAAAAATGTAACTTAATAGTCCAATTAAGAAAATCCTTTAAAAATATTGGAAAGTACCCAACGAAATGGATTAGTTTTAATCGCATACAAATCTAACAGATCAACAACTAATCTTTTCCATGCAATTTTCTAGAGATGGGGTCAGAAAAGTCGCAAAATTTTAAAAAAGGGTCAAAATAGCCACTTTTTTAAAAGGTCGTATTATAGTCGCATGGGGCAAAAAAGGGGTCAAAATGCGACTGAAGTCGCAAAGCGGCAACACTGGTATTCACCAACCACTCATAAATATGTTTCGAATTTCGAAAAAGAGAGCCACTCTCTGCCAACCAGGCATTCCCATTTCCCAAACTTTAAAATCAAACTTTTTTTTAGGTAGATGTGGTGGTAGCGATGGAGATGTTTGTGTTTGTGGGGGTGGTGGTTGTGGAAGTAGTTTCAAAAATTTCGGAATATTTTTCGAAGAGAGCGCTCATAAGTTATGAGTGGTCGGGACCACTCATAACTTTTATGAGCGCTCATAAATATCTTCTTATTATTGCTTGGTGAATAGGTTTATGAGCCTTATAAGTTATGAGTGCTCGGTGAATACCGGCCTAGGAATGCAGATTTTATGAGTCTTCACTTTTCACATACGTGTTTTGTTTGTTTTTAGTATTAGTATAAGAGTTTTATACAGCGTGTACTTCCTACGCTTTCAGCTTTGCAGGTAGATGAACTCCTTAACCATATTGAAGTTACTGCTATCAATAGTGACTTTTTGGCGGTTGTTTGTGTGTTGAAAGTGTCTTTCTTATGAATGCCTCGTTTTGAGACCAGGTAGTTTTTGTATATAAAAACTTCCAGATATTGTTTTGGTCATAAAAAAGAAGGCTCCATACGACCTTCTCTCACGGAGGTATTTTTTTCTTCTTACTTCTCCTAGCTCAATACTGTTGCCCCGCTGTTCTTGTTTTGCGTTGCAGTAGTGACAGCATGTAACTTGATACAACCGAGCTCAGTCGATACAATAGACTATAGAGCATAGGTAGTTACAAATTTGGTTCAATCCAATCGAAAACAATAGACTGCGTTAAATCAGGAACTGATTTTGACTGATTATATCAAATAAATTTGATTGTCTCAAATTACGTGCTAGACCTAATCATTTTTGCATGTACATCTTTTGTCATCTTTCATCATCATATCATGGGTCCTTTCTCTATGGTGGTTGTGACCACAGTACACATATTGAAGGTAATATCATTAGCGTTTTCATTTTTGTTCAGTTCTGCGCATCTGTAAAAAACGAGGTCTTCTGGTGGTAAAATGGTGGATGCAGTGCCTCTTTACTTGTCTAATTTCAATATTTTGTCTTACTGGCATATATATGTTTGTGTTGTTGTTGTTGTTATTATTTCTAATGATGCGTGTTGAGTTCGTGTGGGCACTAGCACTAGCCATTTTTTATTCTTTGACACTTTCAACTTTGAAAACCTGCGCAATATATTACAGTAAAGCCCACTTAAGAGAAAAAACCGCTTATCTGAAACATCGAGTATTTGCCGACCAATTACCTTCAAAACACTCCGCTTAAGCGAAACTTGCTTAAGTGAAAAACCCGGATACCTGAAACATATTTTAAGACCAATTTTATATTTTTCATTAAAAAAAAACTCTTAAGTGAAAAAAAAAAAATTGAATCGAACAGAAGAAAAAATTTGCTGAACGGTTTACGTTTTTTTATTTTTCACCTCCACCAAATTTTCCACACGGAAATGATATTTGAATTTCTGATATGTACAACCTTTTTTGGAATGTTTAGATCCGCTTAAGTGAAATTTTGTTTCACTTACGCGGGGTTCGTTTAAGTGAAAGAAATACTGTGACATTTTTCCGTCTCTTAAGCGGGTTTTACTGCACCTTAGATTTGTGTACTGTGAATCGTGATACATAGACCATTTATTGTTGGCGTCTATGGATGGTGGTCTCTACAGACTATGGATACTCTACGTGCGATTAAGCATCTAATATCGAAATACTTCTTTTATGTTGTTAGCAATTTATATCGTTAAACAGTAGAGCTCTTTATTTAGACGAAAGAATATTATAGCCAACTTTGACATTAAACCATCTTAAATGGATACGTACGTAGCGTCAATTAGCTCATGGTCAATTTTGTTGAAGAATTTTTAGACTTTTTACTGATATTCAAAGATATTTTTTTCTATTTACTTGTTTACATTGATTAATGGAATTTGCTGCAGCTCGTAATACGGTAGTAAGTCGCAGTAGATTCCGAAGTCTAAGGATCCACACAGCAACTTGGTGCCGACCATCTGGCGTTGTTGTTTCTTGTAAAAAGTCTGAAACTTCGCGAACTGATATAATACATATAACGATCTTCAATATAAACATCTTTTCCATTGCCAGTGATTCTATTCAATTGTCTTTTATTTTATCTATAAGCATACAAAATGTTTTATATACTTACTTCAAATCTAAACATTATTATATCAAATAAACTTTGATCAAATCATTTTCATTCCTTGTTAAAATGTTGAAACTTAACTTTTCAATAATCACTTTAAAATTGTCCGTAAAGAACACCATCTGTCAACCTTTATTCACAAGTCATATCAAAACTTAGTGAAAAGTGATTCTATCGAAAATTGAGTGGCGACATTTGATATAGCATTAAGAAATACATTGAAACGATACTCCACTCGACCTAGTTCCAAAGAGATCACCTCTCACCCAAAAAATCCAAAAACTATTTTTACATTTCAAGACTCATAAAATTTGCATTCGTAGTGTCATATTTATGTTAATCACAATTTGTACAATAGTTTCAGCATTTTGTCAGAAGTCCTATATTGATGACTTCTTATCGGATAACGCTAAAGGCTATGAGAGGCGTACCAGCATTTTCGGATTCAGCACCTTTTTTTATTTAGGAACCATCAATGTGTATTGTTTGTATGTACTGACAATTTGGGTTCAGGTTAGTTTTTCCAAACTATACAAAATTATTGAAGGATTAAAATGAAAGGCACATTTTTGATTGCGACCTAATTCAGTCTGAATCTCTGAATCGATTGGGTCTAGGAATAATGTGTTATGATCTTTTTTATGCAGAATTTAATAAGCTTTAATTTGTGTATTGACATTTTTCCTTGTAAAATTGATAATTCTCGAGCTATGTTAAAAAAAACCGGAACAAAACCTCTTTTTGCCCCTTTTTACCCCCTCATAAAAAAACTGATGTGTAAAATATAGAATACTTTTCAGGACATCAAAATAAAGATTTCCACAAAAATTCAGATTTTGTTTTCTAATTTTAGTGTGTAAGTAATGAAATATCGGAGAACAGTGTACACGGACCTTTAAAGTAGAATTAGAGCATGGTCCGCCAAACTAATTTTTAGTAATTTTTGCTTGAATTACTCTTAGGTCATATATTTTCCAAAAAAACTTTGCTATAAAGTTTCATCTTTCAATTGCCAGTTACTCCTTTATTTGAAGGCTTCTCAGGGTTGAGTTGCAGGCCTATTACAAATAATCAAATTTAGTTAATAGTTAAATCTCCAGATTACAGAAAAATCACATACTAATAACAAATTTCGTCTCCAGGTTAGTGACTAGCTAAAATGTAATACACGGAAATCCATGTTTAAAGCTGTACACTGAACAAACGAAATGGCATTTTAATGTAAGTTTCTTGGGTTGTTCTATTTTATAGTACGTATACATATGTATTTAATACACTTACATTTACTTTTGTGTTATTTGTAGATTTCGATTGGATAGTTTTAATCTTCAGATATTTTGTTTTGAAGCGAAAACAGACGTGCTTTTTTATTTCTTATAAATTAATATGTCATATTTGTCAGATTGAAGATTTTGAATGGTCAAACAGCACTTGGGGTAGTGGTGCGGTAATAATTCTGCCCGTCAGTTTCTCTGTTTTATGTATAAGGACAGACAGAAGAAAAATGCAAATTCAATCTTTATTTTTACAAAGGGAGCGATTGACAGATGTATACAATTAAATATCTGTGTTAGAAAACTGAGGTATTAGGATTTAAATACAAAGACGGATAAATCAAACAAATGTAAGGTTTTAGTCTCATCTGTTCATTGCTGGTACAGAGAAAATTTTTTGTTTACGAGGAAAATATTGTCACAACACGCAGAACGTCAAATAATGTCAGCGTTTGGTTTCGAATCACAAAATGCAGAGGGAACCTACGGGTTATGCCCGCACCGCCCGCTTTCGAGTTTTTAATGTGAAATTGGTAAAATTACCAAATCAAATTTGAAAAAATTATAATTTACCAATCGAAAACCCCATTAAATTAACAATAGGTATGTTTTGTTGACTTTCTAATGTGAACATTAAGAAATTTTTCATATTAAGCCAACTTTTAACATGCAAAAACAACAAGTTAACAGCACATTGAAGCTTCAGTAACTCTAATGTGAACATTAACTTTCCAATGAATTTGTATGTTAGGTTGGCATCTTTGCATGTTTTCCAGGAATATATGTTCGGTGAGTATGGTAGTTTGAAAAAAAAAACTTTTGTATGAAGATTTAAAATTATGCAGCGAATTATTTTATTATAAAATAACAAAATACATTTTCGATAATGCAAATAAAATTTAGTAAAAATTATCATCCCCAATTGTTAAATCATATATGACAACATTCGAACAGAATAATAATGGTTTTGGTATGTAACCATTTTCAATGAACGCATCCGCTGTGAGGCTTTTTTCAAGAAAGTGTGAGTTACACAAATACAAATGCATTGACACAGTATCGGCATGCAGTTAGAGCTAAATGCTGGGGCGCCCAAAAAAATTTTTTAGCTGGGTTTTTGAGGAATGTGTTTTGAGATTTAAAATCATTAAAATATTAAAAAAAAAGTGTGAGTGCCGGGACTCACGGTTAAGATGTGTAAACATACGTAACGTAACGTGAATCACAATCACAATAACAGAATCACAATCACGCTCACAAGATACGTTACTTTTTTTTCACCCTACCGCCAGTATAGATGTTTACACATCAAAAATATTAAAAAAATTAAACTAAATACAAAAGTAGAATAAAAATAAATATTGTGAATATGCAATACTTTATTTAAATATAAAACTACATGCGGTGCTGTGTTAAATCTTGTAAACACGTCTACAATAAGGAGTTTACAATTTTTTCATTTCACTGGCTGATTGTGTATAATATTCAATACATAATGGAAACAAAATTTAAATAGTTGAAAAATTACTCTGCACAACGGGCGTTCAACAGATGTGAGAGCCTTGCTATCACCAACAAAACGTAATGCGACCCTGCACGAGAATTTCTAATTTAAACAAATATAACCGTGCTATATAATTCACGTAATTGAAATAGTTTTTTTACAGCAAAATGCTATGAAATATCAATTTTAAAGTATTCTACGAGAATGATTTTTACTAAAAACATCACTTCACATTACTTTATTTAGAATATGAGACACAATAAGCTCACAAAATAAAAAAAATTGTTAACTCCTTATTATAGGTATTTTTATACGATTAAACGCAGTCCCCATGTTGTTTTATATTGATTTATATAAAGTATTACAAGTTTTCACTATGTTTACTTTTATTTCAGGTTTTTAGGTAATTTAATAAGCTTGTTCACTATTTAATCTCGAAAAATTATTTTATACCAGATGACCCGAGCAAATAGTGCCAACATTCCGATGCAAAATGACTTAATGAAACTGGAAAGCTAAAGAGTTTTTTTGCGCATTTCCTTATGTGGACATTAATAAGGTCAACAAAACACACCTAATGTAATTAACATTCAAATCATACTGATTAATTTTTTAAGGAATTCTATACTTACACATATGTTGCGAATGAAAAAAATAATGAAGTTTCGTAAAAATTGGGAGCGTATCGGAATCCCGCTTTTTAAAATCCCGTTTTTCGAAAATCCCAGAAAAAAAAGTTTTAAAATCGCGTCTACTAAAATACCGTTTTTTAAAAATCCCGTCTTCTAAATTCCCGCTCATTCATAATCCCAATGTATTAAAATCCCGCTTTTTAAAACCCCGCCAAATACCGCCAATCCCGTTTTTCGCTATTCATTTGGGTATTAAACGAAAAATTATAACGTGTTTGTAAATTTCAGCAAAAAAAAAATTACTCGAATAAAAGAAAATATGTGTACTGTACACATTTATTTTTGCTCACAAAATCAAAATAATATATATTTGTTCATTGAAAAAATTGGCCCTGGAACTAACTCCCAAATGAACTAACTCCCACTAAAATTGGGACTTGGTTCATTATGAACTCATTCCCATTGTTTTTGGAACTTATCACAAAATGCAAATGAGGGGTTATGTCCCACCAAATAATAAAAAGAAACTTTGCATACACCCAACCTCGCACCTACCCCAAATCCTATAGTGTGTCCAAGCAGAGGGTTGCATACCTCACTGTTTATTAAAATCGTTGGGACTTATTTCAAAATGAACTAAGTCCCAAATGAATAAACCAAATTTATAAACTAAATCCCAGCGAAATTTTGGTGGGAGTTAAAACAGATATAGTTTTAATTGCAAAAGCGGGATAATAAGAAACGGGATTATAAAAAACGGGATTATAAAAAACGGGATTATAAGAGACGGGATTATAAAAACAGGATTATAAATAGCTGGATTTTAAAACCGGGATTTTAAAAAACGGGATTAACCCCAATTCACTTACTTTTAGTACTGAAATAGTAGGTGGTAAAAAAGGATAAGGCAATACTCAACGTTCTTGTGTTTTTTATTTGTCATACGTCTGTACCGTGATTGGTTAATATTCCGGAAATTGTAGTAGATTCAAAGAAAGTGTGAGGATTTGTTACCGAGAAGGTTAAATTGGTTATTAGTAGGATTCTGTTTAAGCTCCGCAATTTATTTTAACCTTGCATCTTACTAATGCCCATATTATTCACTCGATACATCCGGATTGAAACTTAAATCCGTATGTATTAACATTGAATTTGTATACTTTACATCTAGATGTATCGAGTGAATAATATGGGCGTAATAGTCGACATTAGTGCTTGGTTATTGGTCAGGCCCATGGACTCTTTTGATACCTCATTGTTATGGTAAATGAAAAGTTCTTACCATATACATGAGTGTAACAAATTTTTGTATATTATGTTATATTTTACCTGTACTATAAGTTTAAGTTAAATCAGTTAAAAATATGTTACTCTTTTATATGTGATATATGATTGTGTTAAGTCCTGATTATTACTTTGGTGATGTTGAAGTTTTCTTTTGGGATATGAAGATGCAAGTTTATAATCTTTATTATTTTTAATTTTGGATTATGTTTGTGTTTGTCCCTTCATTAACGAATATTTTTTTTATTTTTGTACAAGTGCCTATTTGTCGATTGTCAAAAAAAAAATCGAATTATAAATTTATAATCAATGTATATATACATACATTTTTATATATATAAACATTTATAAATAGGTATATATTATTTATATATCTACATAATATTATTCTTTCACACACACATACAGATATTAACAGATTTATGTACTTATATGTTTGCGTATCCGTCATTTACTTTTATAATTAAATAAATGTTATTTATTATTATTTATGTTTGCATATAAATGTTTATTAAAAAATTGTTTATTGTTTTCTTTATTCTTATGAATATGTGTGTGAACTTTGTTGCTACTTGTTAAGGTATGAAAATAATATATTTTACTACAATTCTTTTATATATACTTTGATAGAAAACTAAAAAGTTACGAATTTCGCCTGTTTTTTTTTTTGAGATATCTTATTTTTTAATTGCACTTTAAAACGGCAAATATAAGGAAAAAGAAATATTTTGGTCGCATTGTTGTCGTAATGATATAATTAATTTTCTTGAATACTAAAAAATAAATAATATTTGTATGTATCTGTTTTGTTTAACTAGTAGGTACCCCACATAAACAACAATTCCAAATACACACTTATTGAGTTTTATTTGTGGATCATTGTTAATTTAGCCGCCAACAACAATGCATTCTTTTCTTATCTGTAGTTTTCTCTATAAACTATCCTCTGTTTCGGACTTTATGTGTTCTGATTTGGAATGCTGATTACTGATGTTCAACACCGACTTTGAAGCCGTTGATATATTTTCCGCCGACATGTGTTTGCTTGACATGAAAGAAATTCCATGCTGGGGGTCATTTAAATCACTGTTTTCGCTTATTAGATTATGCTCCAGTAAAGTCACGTGGACGTCTGAAATTGAGTGTGGTTGTTGTGGTTCTGAGTCGGAGTATCGTCGATTATTTTTCTCTGAATCAGAATTTGAGAAGTCTGATGTTGGACTGGCACGCTCACGTTTTATCTCTTTTGAATGATGATGATGTATGGTGCTTCCAGAACGCTTCATATTTTTGAAATCTGATGTTATTGGCGAATTGTTTATTATACTTCGCGAGGGAGATTTATTTGTATTCTTAACCATTTGATCAAGTAAGACGCCTTGTTTTGATTCAGAACTCTTCCGGTCTAACGTTTTTCGGATGATGCCGTCTAAAAAGGAACCGTTTGCACAGCTTCCAGGTTCATATAGGTTCTCAGCGATATCTCTGACGCACTTGCTATTTTTATTACTGCTTGAATTACTCAAAACCGGTTGCAGAGGTGGACTTCCCATCGCATTAGAAGTTCTATGCTCCTCATGAAATCTTTGCATCATTTGGGATTTAAGTAATTCAGAATTAGAAGCAAACGACGCACTTCCAGAGCCAGCCATTGTTGCAACAGCTACAGTAGCAGCTGCTGCCGCTTGGGATCGTGAACTAAAATCCATTTGAAGAGGTCCAAAGCTTCCGTGCCAGAAGAGGTGCGATGGATACTGCAGTTGGGCTGCTAAGCTTTGCTCGAACAACGCCGGAGGTATTTTCATGCCATTTGGTGATGATTTGGGGTATGGTGGGTTGCTCTTGCCAGTAATAGACTGTGTTTGGTTGATACTAGTGCTTGGATTGCTACTGTTTTTACTGTAGCTTTCCAAATTCTTGACAGCAGAAAGACCTGGAATATTTGAGGTTTTTAGAGTGTTTAACGATGAGCCAGATATATTGCCACTTGAGCCATTTTCTCCTGTCCGGTCATCTAACGGTAGTTGAGTTTTTGGTTCTCTTTTTCGAGGCCTCATTAAATGCCGCTCCTTAACCTTGTACTCAAGTGTTGAGTGCGGTACACCATAGTAGCTTCCAGCACGATGAACAGACATTTCGCCACGTTGCACTGCTTTTACAGCTTCAATAAGACTATCGCGATCGTAATTCCGATACTTTCCCCTTTTTGGACGCGTACCTTTGCCACCAGCCAAATTATTGTTTGCCAAACTTTGGCTGTGATGCTGATGGTGGTGATTGGAGTTGAGATGACTACCCAAAAGATTGGGGGCAGTGGCAAAACGTGAAGTATCGGTTCCGCCAATGTTTTTGATAACTGATATGCTTGGTCGTTTGTACTGGTCACTGTAATCCATTGCTGAAGATGTGGAATGCGCAGGACTTGAACTTGAAGCTTCAACCTTTGCCTGTTGATTGAATGTTCTGCTTATACTGTTTGCGATGACATCACGGAGGGAAAGCGTGGGGGGTGATTGTGACTCCCCGCTCACATGACATTTAAGAGGAGGGGATGTGACCGGAATGTTGATGGTTGATGATGCTAATGAATGGTGAGTTGGATGCCGGTGGTGGTTACGATGTAGCTGTTGCGTTGAAATATTGGGTCCCACTAAAGCCGATTGTGTTAAAATTTGTGGCGAACTTGGCGGCAAATTTTCAATATTTTTGTTATTGCATAACGCAGTTGCAACTGCAGCTGATGCAGTTGAAGTGAAGGATACAGCTACCGGTTTGTAGGACGGAATTTTTAGAATGACTGATGGATCATCACCAAGCGCTTCATTAAGATCCGCTGAAGATTCAGTTTCCGGTGTTTCAGACTTTGGTAGACGGTTTTCAAATGATTTCGCCTGTGCGACTACTGAAGATGACTTTGATTGCAGGCCTTGCAGGTCCTGAGCCATTTGTTGTGGTTGTTGCTTCGACTGTTGTGATTGCTGAAGTTGCATTAAAAATTGAGGATTAAGGAGGCCTAGATCTTGCTTTAAAAGCAAAGCATTAAAAATCTGTAGAGCTTCCTCAAAATTTTGTTGCATAGGAAGGCCACCGGAAAGAAGCAAACTATGCAGCAGAACATTCTGCCATGCATTTTGTTCAATCGGAGATGATTGTTGTGGTGGAAGTTGTGGCGATGATGCTTTATGCTTTGGCTGTGACTCTTGTGATGTACTTGCCTTGGTTTGGGGTTCAATACCTTGTTGTTGGCATTGAGGACTTCCAGTGGAAAGACATTTTTTTTCAACATTGTTCTTTTGATCACTTACATCAGCAATACGACTGGCAAGATCTTCACTGGAGTGTGGCATTAAAGAACTATTTTGAACCTTATCACCATTGCTGTCTTCTTCATCGACTGACAAATCTTGTTTATCGTAATCAATATCAGCTAAATCTTCAAGACTTGTCATATATTGTAGTGGTGTTGGTACCTCCCGCTTTGCCTCTGAAGATATTTTATACACTTTGTTTCGTAACGTCGAACGAGGAATGTTATATTGTACGGCAGCTCGGCGTGTACCTAACTTTCCACTAATTATATCTTGCAATGCATTATTTAGTTCTTCCTCGGTGTAAGTACGACGTCCACTGATTGCCGCCATACGAGATTTGGTTCTGAAATGAAAATTTAAAAAATGATAATGATAAATAATAAACAATTAATAATAAATTATAATTACAAATAATAATAAATAATAGTAAATAATAAATTATAAACAATAAAAAATAAATAATAACTGATAAATGATAATACTCACCGGTGCACGTGCCTCACGTCTCCACCTGTTGAAGAGTTTGGTGATGGCTTGGAACTAAGATCTAATGGCTGTTCACCCGTCAAATCGCAGGGACTTGGACTATCCTTAAGTGAAGGACTGATAGCCGCGGCAGATGTCTCTGAGGTAGTTGGTGTGGCCGAGTTGACGTGCTGAGTTAAATTGTACAATATGCCTGTGATGGTTAAAAAACAAAACAAATATTTTTACAAAAAAATGTAGTTACAAAGTAATCATACATATGTATCTACAAAAAGTACTCGTAGAATAAAATATCGAATTTTAGATAGCAATTATAACAAAAAGGATTTTAGTTCATCCATATTTTTAATATAATATTTCGGATGTAATAAAGTATCATGTGGTGGTGTAAGTATTTTAAAGGTTTTAGTGATAGTCTGTGGTAATTTAAACAATGTTTGGGGTCAAAAAAGAAAAGATATGATGTTAAAAATGCTTGCAGATTCTCCAACAGAAACAAAATTCAAAACAAGTCGTGAAAATGTGGAGCAAATTATAATTTTTTTCCTGAACTTTAAAGGCATTTTTACTAATTGCCAGGTTTCAGTCAAAGTAATGCAATTATTATATCGTGCTGACATTTTTTCTTAATTAGTTTTTTTGCTAAGCCAAAACCAATGTATTTCCAGTTCTGTTCAGTTTTTATTTTGTCGCTTACGATAAACTGGTGGAAGCGCTCGAAACTCAGTTTTTGAAATGGATTTGAAAAAAAAAAAACAATCAATCAAATGTCACTCGATAAAAAGATCACAACGAAGCTTGGGAGTCTTGCTACTAAAGATAATTTTGGCATCTGAAAAAGACGAATTAAAAAAAAACTAAAAAAATACTTAAGGGTAGGCGTCCCCAACCAGCCAACTCAAAACTCATGTAAATGAATTTGAATGTGTTAGTAAGCTCTCTATTTGCCAAATTCGAAATTAAGTTTTATTCTTGGGCTCCTTTTTTTCATCGCAGACGAAGGCGCAGGTAGAATCACGCACAAAAAAAAAACCAAGTAGCAATTTAGCTACGCAAGCGCAGAAGAGACCATAAGCAAGTGTTTCTACAAATACAATATACAGAAAACAAAACAAAAAATTTACAGATTTCACTCATAGAGTAACTATGGGGACATTGATAATAACTTGTGTTAGCTCGATAAAATAAAAACATGAATAATCTTGGTAATTTCTAATTTGTATCCTATAGTTGCACCAAAACTTCTGAAGCTGTCTAAGAAACCATTCTTCTGTTTGAAATTACAATATGTAGATATTTTTAATGTCAAATCCCAGTTGGCGGTTAAATTAGGGCCAGTTTCACAGTGAAGTAAGTGTCACTTAAATGCTAAATATGGAAAACTAATTCCCAATTTTACAGTGTAAACTTATCGGAATAAGTGAAACTTAAGTCTCCCATGTTGGCCACTTAAGTTCCACTTACTCAGGTAGTAAAACTACGGTTTAAGTGCCAAAATGGGAAAATTAAGTGCCACTTATTTTGTTAAGTGTGCACTGTGAAACTGGCCCTTAATGTTGTTCAGTTCAGTTTATTTAATCACGGCGTTGATGTTGAAGAAAATCAAATATTTGTTCAAATTTGCTCAAATTGATTTACAAGTCTCTCAACTTATTGAACTATTTATATATAGGCAAGTTATTTGATTTACTGTCAAAGTGAACCCTTTTTAACGTGAGACCAAATTTATAAATAATTTGATGTGTAGCTCAAACTCAATGCAAACCTGATTTACCTAATTGTTTTTAGGTATTCTATAATATTTTGCATTTTGAACTCATCTTTTAATAAATTTAATAAACTCGAGTCGTGTAATTTCGAAAATATTAATGGTTTTGACAGTTAAGCAGTATTCTTTTATCTGAGTGTGTGAAAAGCAAAGCACCAATTAAGTTGACAGCTGAGTTGACAACCAAATTGAATCTTTTTTTTTTTTTTCATTTGAGGACCTTAAGGTAGAACTGTAATAGTCGGAAGATGTTGGAAGAAAATTCTCTCAGTTCACTTTCGCATGCAGCGGTCGTCGAGCGCTCTTCACTTACGAAAGCAAAAGTAAAAAATTGGTCGAAACGAAGCAAAACTCAATTATGGGCACGTCATATGAATTCTTTGTATTCGTTTCGTTTCGTACGACCACTTAGGTCGGCATCCGACTATTGTAGTTCTACCTTTAAGGTAGAACATTAGAACTAAATCTATATAAGTTTATTAAAGAAGTTCAATTATATTGCAGTACCTATGAATATTCTAAGTTCAATAATCGCATTGGCTTAGACGTAGGTAAAGTTTTGTAACATAAATTTATAGCCTGAGATTTTACTTGAATTCTAAGACCTTAACCTCAAAGATCCTATAATTAGAACAGAAGATAAAAGCTTACCAAATAAACCCTTTTCGATATTTATATTTAAGTTGCTGAGGTAAGTTAATCCTACCTCTAGACTGATTTACGTTAACTTAAATACAGTTGAAACTCGATTATCTGGGATTCTTTTAATCGGGACACTCTATTAACCGGAATTTTTGTTGAACAATATTTGATATAAATAACTCTAATAAGCGGCATTCACTCTAATATCCGTAAAAGAAACAAAAACTTTTTTTTCTTTGGATCCTCCAGAAATATTAAAAGACAATGGGCCTTACTAAAAACCAAATTTAGTAAATAGTTAAACGAAATTCTCCAGATTACAGAACATTCGCATACTAATAACGAATTTAGTCTCCAGGTTATTCACTAGCAAGACGTTAAAATTTAATACATGGAAATCCATCTTTAAGCTGTACACTAAACTCATGAATTCAAGGAATTCCTAAATGCATCCCGCAGATTGGATACGCGTGTTGTGAAAAGAAGAACCCATCGAACACCAAGTTCAAGATTCTTTGTTTTTAGTTTTTTTTTTTTTTTTTCTTATTTTTTTTGGAAGTAATAACTTTAAAATGAAATGTCTGATTATTTTAAGTAGTTTTTTTAGCATATCCTTTGTAGTTACTTAGTACATATTTATGACATACAAATAAATGAAAAAATATATAATTTATGAGAAGTGCTCCTATAAATTGCGTTCTATATACCCAGTCCCATTTGTTGATGGAATCGCTTCTTAATTTTGCTTCTTTAATTTTTTGAATTTCCTTGAATAAATTTATATCTTTCGTTACAACTCATTTTTCTAAATATTTGTTTTTGTTGACGCGAAATTAATGAAATTGAAAATCCAAGAAAGTTTGACATTTATTTGACAACATCTGGATGGAAATTGTAGTAGATTCAAGGAAAGTGTGAGGATTTGTTAACGAGAAGGTTAAATATGTTATTAGTAGGATTCCGTTTAAGCTCCGCACTTTATTTTAACCTTGTACTTTACTAATAGTCGACATTAGTGTTTGGTTATTAGTAAGGCCCAATGTATGTATTTATTTAAACTCTATTATGCGGAATTAACTCTACTATCCGTAAAATAAGAACAAGACCGAGAAAATTAACTTCACTTCACTACACTACACTACACTAGAAAACAAAAAATCTATTGACCGGGATTTTTGATTATCCGTGATGGGCTCGGTCCCAGCCATTCCGGTTAATCGAGTTTCAACTGTACCTTAACCTTCAACAACTGGTCCGTAGAACTAATGCTGTAAGTTTATAAAAGAGAAAAAATTAGTTTGACATTTTACCTTCATTTTAAAACCTTTATTTTAAATATCCGATTGCTAGAACAGAAGTTATAAGCCAACCAAACCAACCTAATCGTACCATTACGAATACAATTTGCAAAATAGGTAGGTACCTACAATTTAATCAACATATACAATATGCATATTGCATATATTTTACAGACATACCTAACCTACTTAATAATGTAGCAACGTATGTATATCATTTTTGTTCCCTATGCGGAGCCAATTTTGTTTGCCACCAGCCAGCCACAGTGCAGTGGTGGTTTTTTATTGCACACATTCCATTCCAACCAACATCTTGCCAACTCCCTTAAGAGGCCCATAGACACCACACATGTGTGCACACCGGTGTCGGTGTACGGAAATGTGTGCTGTGTGCGGGCTGGTGCGCACACCGATTTTCGGTGTCAGACACGGTGCGAGTAAAATCAAAAGTTTTTGATTTTTGGTGTCGGATTTGTAGAAATTAGTTCTCAAAAGCCAATCTTTCACGTTTTTAGTATGAAATTTTGTATGCTTTTGCAAAAATTTTGTCTGTCATTTTATCTTTAATTATCTATCTTAATGTTAAGCATCCGATAATTATAACCTGAGTAATAGGCTTCTAAGTGCACTCAAATCGAGTGATTTTAAGATTTTATACAAATTCAACTATCCTCCACTGAAGCTCGTCGGTTGGCGACGATCAACGTGTAGGTACGATTCATCGATTGTGTATTTAGGTTCATTTTGGTATTTTCTTTGGTAACACCAACCAAAAATTCGATCCTGAGCCCCCGTTACGCTAGAGTTCATTTCGTTCATCTGTTATATAGATAGATAGTTTCTTTATTATTTTTTTTCAAAATCAGTATAGTACAAAAATTTTCTTTCTTCTTTTCTTTTATACAGTATATACCACCCCCAAGTTCCATTTAATATTTCGTATAGTATATTAACAGATAAGAAACTTTCCTGGAAATACAAGCGTCGTATCTCTTGCAAAATTGGGCAGACTGCAATGAAATGGAAAATATCTTCTGGTTCTTTTCTGTTACATAAACCACATATCTGCTGAAGATCCGGTCGATGAGGAATGAAATTTAGGTTTAAAATTTCAACCCTTGCTCTAAATATTGTGCTTATAGCATCAGATGAGTACCTTACATTGAAATAGCTTTCTTCAGTAACTAATCTATGATTAAGGTTCCTGTATATATTCCTGGAAGCGGACGATGAAGCTCTGGTTAGGTGCTGATCAAATATATTCTCATCCACTTTAGCAATAAGAGTATCAAAAATTGTGTTCCAATCATTAACGTTTCTTTCTGTTATAGAAAGTGTAAGATCGTGCGACAGGGCCAGCTGGTTCCATTCTCTAAAAGGATAAGCGTTGGATCGAAGTAGTTTTAACATGATTAATTTATGAAGACAATCGTCACTTCTCCTCATCACCCTGATCAAGTAATCCGAATTAGCTTTGAGATTTCTTATATAGATCGGCGGTAATCCAGATTCCACATGTAAAGCATACGTCGGCGCTGAGCTTGGAAGTCTGAAAATCCGTTTGAAAAACAATCTGTGAACAGCTTCAAATTCCTCGAAATGGTTAACTCAAAAAGCTTGTACTCCGTAGCACATACAGGTGTTAACTGTTGCATTGAACACTTTGTATTTGGACGAATGGTCAATAATTTTAATTGGCAAACAATTTTTGCCACATCATATTGAGTGCTAGCTTAGCTTCCCTACTTTTTTCCTTAGCATGTCTGCCTAAGTTTAAATTATAGGTTAACAGCAATCCTAAATATTTGAACTCCCGCACAGTTTCAATTCTATCATTTCTGAGACGCCAGGCTTCTTCCGGTTGTCTTCTCCTTTGACGACTCTCAAAAATCATTGTCTTTGTTTTCTGGACGTTAATATGTAGATTCCAAGTTTCGCAATATGACTGGAGTCTATTTATTTGGAGTTGGAGTGAAAACGGGTTGTCAGACAGCAAAACAAGGTCATCCGCGTATAGTAGCACCTTAATCAGATTTTCACCAAAGATTACTCCACCAGGAAGAATATCACAGATATCATCAATGAAAAGTGCAAAAAGTAAAGGACTCAGAATGCACCCCTGTGGAACACCTGCAGATATTGCGAACCATTCTGACAAACTGGACCCATCCCATACTGCTGCACTTGATGTCGCGAGTAAATTGGAATAGAGCACTAAAAACTTACAGGATACACCAATGGATGCCAATTTGTATACCAGAGCCTGTCTGTTCACCGTGTTAAATGCAGCTTTGAAATCAACAAAGCAAACGTAGAGTTTCTTATTTTTTTCCATTTGATTTCTAGCAATGCTACTTAATGCAAAAATGTGATCCACTGAAGAGAATCCAGATCGGAAACCAGCTTGAAATATGCTCAGGCGATTAGAACTTTCAATCCAGTTAGATAGTCTTCCGTAGAATATCCCAGCAAATATCTTCCTTAAAGAGTTGAGAATAGAAATTCCCCTATAGTTCTGCAGGTTGGTTCGGATCTCCTTTTTTATATATTGCAATTAGGGCATTAGTAAAACTGGGAGGTACACAGCCATCGTTAAAAACACGGTTAAAGAAATGCAAAATGAAGATTTTGAGTTGTTCGTTACTGTTTTTGAAAAATTCAACTGGAATGCCGTCACTTCCCGAAGCTTTGTTGTTTTTCATTTGCATGATAGTAAGTTCCAATTCGTTGAAAGATATTGGTGCATCCAGCTCAAAAACACTCACGTCTTGAATCGCAAAGCTGAAGGTATGAAGGTTCTTCTCAGCCGACAAAAGAGTTTTAAAATGAGCTGCTAGAGTCTGAGCTTCGAGAGAAACCTTCATACCTCGGTGGCATCCTCCAAGCTCGCGTACGTTGGACCAGAACTCCTTAGAATTTGCACTGTGATGTAATTGCAGCGCAAGATTTTTTAGGTATGTAGTTTTTTTAGCTGAGCAGAGTTGTTTGAAATCTCTGTTATATATTCATTTGTTCATTTAATCATTTTGGTAACACCATATTTTTCTCAAAACGACCCTATAAACATTTTCAATGTTAAAATTTTGTCGTGAAGTGAATGTGTGAATATACCAAGTCCAATTTTTTTTCTTTCGAATACGGTGTGAATATTGTGAAGAAACAAGAATAATAATAGGATTGGTGGTGATGGTCAGCGCAGCGCGGCGACAGCGTTGTAATGATTTTTTGAGTTTTTTTTTTGTAGAATTGAACCAAATATAAAAGAAACTTATGAGGAATGTATTTTATATTTAAAAAAAAGTGTATCGATATCCTTTACCCAGGTCAACTTTCTTCTTAGCGATGATGTTGTAAAATGTACATACATTCATGAAAGGTAGGAAAGGAAGACACTTTCTTGGATGCAAATTCGATAGATACCTAATTACTTTTGTATTTTGTTCATTTGATGAGCGTCATTTTACGTGGAGATTGTTTAGTTAAATTTGTGTTGCCAAAAATAAGATTGAATTGTAAAACATAAAATGCACGACTGCTCTAATGTACGATTACACAAAAGATAAAAAGTTATGTATATTAATTATCTGATTAAACTTTGGTTCTAAAGTGTGAATATTGTAAACCTATTCATCTAAGTTTTTAGTAAATAAATTAGGGTTATATGGAGCATATGTTTTATGTACCTGCTTGGTTTCGATAATCGATTCCCAACATATGCCACCTACATAAAATAAAACAAACATACCTGAGTACCTTGATGGAATATAGACCATGTTGAACATTATTTATTTATTTATTTATTTAACTTATAGCTAAGTACTAGCTTTACAAAAATTTATATACAGATAATGTATAATTGTCAAAAAAAAAGTTGACTTGAATAGAATTTACTGGAGAGAGTACGAAACGAATGAAAACGGATTTTATAGAACAGTTAAATGCAAGCATTATTTTTTACTAAATTCTATCTCCCCCCATTTGGAGGGGCAATTTAAAAAAAAAGGACTAAAAATGAAAAAACAAATATTAAAAAATAACGGTAACACTTACAATTGAGTATTATGTCTTTATTAAAAGCCAATACTAACGCCTTGGTATAATATAAATTAGAAAAAAATTGATTAAACAACATTTAAAATTATTATTATTTATTGTATTATTCATACTAGAATGTCAGTTTATTAGACTTGAACATTAGGGTGGAGCGTCAAATTTTTTTTTCCGATTTAGCTATTCGAATAGCACTAAAAAGTTGCGTAGTTACGTAAGCTACCCGTAAAAAATAATAAAAAAAAAAATAAGAATTGTTTTTCTTAGCCTTCTACCACAGGTCAAAGTTTTGCAAAATTGGAAAAAAAGTCGTAAATTTTTTTGTTTTATTCTGTATTTCCGAAAGTATAAATCCTACAAAATAATATTTGTAATAAAAAGAAAGATAATTAAATTTCCTATAAAAAATGTGCAACAACTTATATTGTATGATTAGCCGTTCTCGAGATATATGTTAAAAGGCGCTACATAAATTCAAATTTTTCATATATTTGCGCTATGGAAATCTTTTTTAGCTGGAGCGAGTCACAAGTTACATCAACCCCTTTGTTGGATAGAACTAGCGATCAGGATTTGGAAGAATTTCTAAAAAAAAAAATCTTATTGGCATTTCATTTTCGGACTTCCTTTATCACACTCAAGCTGTTGAGCGCTGTGTGAAGATGGTGATCGAAGATTCAATAACAGCAGCTGGTGAAAAGGCCAGAGACGAGCTCATAAAAAATAAGATATATTCTCGAAATATATTGCCATTTTTCCCCACAAAAAAAAATTGCAACTTGACAAAATAAAAAGTTTAATTGGGGTAGTTTCTGAATGGCGTATTTTGAATTTTTAAGTTTTTATTTTCAAGTTTGTGTTAATTTATTACTCTAAATAAAGTTAATATATTATAATTTGTGTTTCCTTTTTTCATGAATTATCATATAATTTATTTCGAAATTGTGAAATAATTTTAATGTTTCCAAAAAAAAATTTTTTTGCTAAAGACTTAATCCAATCTTTTTTTTTTAATGTCAAATTATTCTACTCATCGAAACGCAAAAAAATGGAGGTATTCGAAATTGATGCAACAACTTTTATTTTTCTCCATACATCGACGCTCCACCCTATTGAACATTCTTTATTCCGTCTATTTCATTGAATTTTTGAACAACAACAACAACAAAAACTTGAAGGTGCTACCACCAATTGTAATAAGGTATGGAGAAAAATGGAGGCGCAACAAGACAGCATACTTGAAGGCGCTTAGAAAAATGCTGATGCTCCAAATCTATTTGATAAACAAACAAACAAACAACACATCTCGACCTGTGACGTCAGTGGTCTTAAGCGTGGGTTCGATCCCTATGGTGTGCATGTAGAAAGTTTTTCAAATAAAATTAGATTAAAGCTCAGCACCACTAATAAAGAGACTGATGATAGGGCTTTTCACCCCTTGAAAAAGCTATATCTCCAGCCAAATAATTAATTAAAACGAATTATAAATTAATTCGTATACAATTGCTGGTAGCACCTTTAAGTGTTGTTGTTCAAAAATTCAACATTTAAAATTGTTTAAAAAAAAAAACCTGTTGCAGTTACACCACCTGATTTCTTTAATACATCTTAATTTATGAAAAAAAGTTAAGAAATCGCTGGAACCGATTCCAACACCCCGACATACACAAGGGTACTTGGTGGTCTCCACATCAACGAACCGTCAACTAAATTGATCAGTTTGCGATAGACGCCGCGGCCGGGCATAATTCCAGTATCCTGGGTGTCCGAACTTTCCGAGGGGCCAATATAGACTCGGACAGTCAGACCACTGCTACTGATGTGCTGGTTTTCACTAGGCGACCACAACGAAACCCCTGGTTTGATGAAGAGTGCCGCCGAGCGCATGCAGCCAAGAACGAAGCTTACCAAGCAATGCTGCAGAATAGAACCAGAGCTGCTGAGAGAGCAGCCCGGGAGCTCTAAGGCAGAGAGGAAGGAAGAAAAGCCGTCTTCTCAGGAGAAAAAAGAGAGAGCACGAGAAGCGGGCGGTCGGGTCTGTTGAGGGTTGTAGCGGCAGAGGGGATGACCAATATTCCGCTGTTAGGCATCCATTCACCCGACCTACATGAAGTGCGCCCAGCTATATCTTTACTCAAGTCGTACAAGACTGCTGGTGTGGATGGACTACCAGCCGAACTGTTCAAAGCTGCGGGAGAAGACTTGGTAAGGAGCGTACACTAACGTATCTGCTAAATTTGGTCGGATGAAGGTATGCCCGATGAATGTAACCTCGGTTTAGTGTGCCCCATCCACAAAAAAGGAGATGCTCTGAACTGTGACAACTACAGAGGAATAAGCCTTTTTAACGTCGCATATAAAATTCTGTCATTTGTACTGTGTGATCGCTTCAATCCCTTTGTCAACGATTTGATTGGCCCCTATCAGTGTGGTCTTAAGCCAGGCAGATTCCGGAAACTTGTTCAAATCGATACGGACCATCTAATCATCGATTTCAAAGTCAATGTACAATAGGGTGGAGCGTCGATGTATGGAGAAAAATAAAAGCTGTATTGTTTTATATTAAAAGTTTATTTATTAAAAAAACGTATGAATCATTTGAAGATCAATTTCAGAATAAAAATAAATTTAAACAGAATTTTCCTTACAGAAACAAATATTGAAAAGCTTATCAATTAAATATATATTGGAGTGTTTTTCTTTATCGGTAGATATTGATAACACCCCCTCTCAATCCAATAATTTAAGTTGTTTCCGTAGTAATTGAAATCGCAAAGTTCCTAGCGACTTAGTAAAAAATATCTGCAAGTTGTTCTTCGGTACTTATGAGAAGTATTTCTAAAAGTCCACTTGAAACATGGTCTCTTATGAAATGATGCTTAACGTCAATGTGTTTTGATCTTTTGCATTCTGAATTTCTTGACATAAAAATGCATCCTTGGTTGTCTTCAAAAATTGGTATACTATCAGTTGAATCAAGTATATTCATATCGATAAGAATTCCTCTTAACCATAAGCCTTCTGATGCTGCAGCGCTAAGTGCAATGTATTCTGCCAAACTTGACGATGTTGCTACAGTGGCTTGTTTCTTACTTGACCATGATACACAGTTGCCAAAAATTTAAAAAGCATAACCGCTAACTGATTTTCGATCAACGATATCTGAAGCCCAAATGCAATCTAAGGTGTTTCGTTCCTTTAAGGTATCTTAAAATTCGCTTCAACGCCTTCCAATGATTTTCAGTAGGATTTTGTTGAAAGCGTCCCAAGTATCCGATATAGAAACAAATATCTGGTCTAACACATAACATGAAATACATAAGACTCCCAAGTAATTCTCGGTATGGCTGATTTGTAATTTGCTTGTCTTCAGCAATCTGATTTCCTTTCTCCAATGGTGTTTTTGCAAGTTTACAGTCTGTCATATTGATTTTTTTAAGGATTTTATCGATGTTTGCTTCTTGAGATAAAAACATTGTTCCATCAAGTTTATTGTATTCAATTTTTATTCCAAGAAAGTGCTTTAGTTCATCGCAATCCGACATCTCAAACTTGTTTGATAACTTTTTCTTCATATCAATAATTTCAGGTAGTAATCTTCCAGCTATAATTATATCATCTACATATAGTACAATGTAGATAGTATCTTCTTTTTTTACTTTTGTGTAAAGACAATAGTCATGTCTTGATCTCTCATATCCAAGTTGTATTAAATAATTGTTTATCTTCTCATTCCAACATCGAGGACTTTGCTTCAGGCCATATAAAGATTTATTGAGCTTACATACCATATCACTTTCTGCATCTAGTCCTTCAGGTATGTCCATATATATTTCTTCTTTCAGATGTCCATGCAGAAAGGCAGTTTTTACGTCTAGTTGATGGAAAAATAACTTCTTTTGGACTCCTACAGCCAAAACTGTACGTATTGTTGTTAATTTGGCTACAGGTGCAAAGGTTTCTTCATAATCTACACCATATTTTTGAAGAAATCATTTAACAACCAATCTTGCTTTATATTTTCCAAATTCCAGGTTTTCCATCTTCGTTAGGCTTTATTCGAAAAACCCATTTCGATTTCAAAGGTTTTATCCCGTTTGGTTTCTTCGTTATTTGTCAAACATCGTTTTTCTTCATAGATTCGAGTTCTTCATTTACGGCTTTGTTCCAATACTCACGATCTGATTTCTTTTCAATTTTATTGAAAGCTTCAGGAACGTCATCAATGTTAACATCATTTGCTATTGCATTGTAGCTTATGAAACCATCCATATTAAACTGCATAATTCCATGTGGAATTTCCTTACGTTACTGGTCGCCCATAACCTATTGTTTTATATTAACAGTTTATTTATTAAAAGTTTATTTATTAAAACGTATGAATCATTTGAAGATCAATTTCAGAATAAAAATAAATTTAAATAAAATTTTCTTTACAGAAACAAATATTGAAAAGCTTATCAGTTAAATATATATTGGAGTGTTTTTCTTCATCAGTAAATATTGATAACAAGTTGTTGTATCAATTTCGAATACCTCCATTTTTTTGCGTTTCGATGAGTAGAATAATTTGACATTAAAAAAAAAGTTTGGATTAAGTCTTTAGCCCTCTACCTTAGCTCAAAGTTTCGACTTTTTGGAAAAAAATTTTTTTTTTTCGGAAACGTTAAAATTATGTCATAAATTTGAAATAAATTATATGATATCATTCATGAAAAAAGAAAACACAAATTATAATATATTAACTTTATTTAAACAAATAAATTAACACAAACTTAAAAATAAAAACTTAAAAATTCATAATACGACATTCAGAAACTAACCCAATTAAACTTTTTATTTTTCAAGTTGTAATTTTTTTTTGTGTGGAAAAATGGCAATATATTTAGAGAATATATCTTATTTTTTATTAGCTCGTCTCTGGCCTTTTCACCAGCTACTGTTATTGAAGCTTCGGTCACCATCTTTACACAGCGCTCAACAGCTTGAGTGTGACAAAGGAAGTCCGAAAATGACATGCCAATAAGAGATTTTTTTTTTTTTTAATTCTTCCAAATCCCGATCGCTAGTTCTATCCCACAAAGGGGGTGATGTGAGTTGTGACTCGCTCCAGATAAAAAAGATTTCCATAGCGCAAATATATATGAAAAAATTCAATTTAAGTAGCGCCTTTTAACATTTATCTCGAGAACGGCTAATCATACAATATAAGTTGTTGTACATTTTTATAGGAAATTTAATTATCGTTCTTTTTACTACAAATATTATTTTGTAGGATTTGTACTTTCAGAAATACAGAGCAAAGCAAAAAAATTTACGACTTTTTTTTCCAATTTTGCAAAACTTTGATCTGGGCTAAGAAAAGCAATTTTTATTTTTTTTTTATTTTTTACGGGTAGTTTAGGTAATTACGCAACTTTTTAGTGCTATTCGAATAGCTAAATCGGAAAAAAAATTTGACGCTCCACCCTAATGTACAATGTATATACATACATAATGGGGCATACTCATAGTCAAGTCACTGTTTAAGTTGTTTCTAAAAAAATACTGGGTTTATCCTATATAATTTACATTGGATACACTCCAGGCTAAGATAAACTGGGGTCTAAAAACGACTATGCGCTATTTAGTTTAAGTATAGTATCAGTATGTGTTGATGTATTTAATCGTAGATAAATAAATAAATAAATATGATAGCGTCGATAGGGACGAATTATATAGAGCCATGTCGAATCTCGGGATCCCTGCCAAACTCGTCCGCTTGTGCCACCACCGAAACACCATGAAACTTATTTAACATCGTTATTGAAGCAATTGTACGTTGCTCGCAAGTCAATAACAGAGGTACAATTTTTCAAAAGTCCGTTCTTACTTGCCTATGCAGATGATATCAATATTATCGGGAGAACGAAGCGAGCTGTTACTGGGGCATTTTTATTTATTTATTTATTAAGCTATCGCTGTAGAGTTAGATTTCTTTTGTTTACAACACAGGTTTATGATAAGTATGTACATATATGTAATAATTACAGAGTTGAGAAAAAAATTAAATAAATAAGTAGTTGTAGTAAAAAGTTAATGGAAAACTGTTTTAAATGTAGCGTTTTTAAATATGTCAATTAAAAAGACAAATCATAAAGTGACTATGAGAAATTTTAGTTTGCATTTGAAAAGTAAAAAGTTAAGGTTAAAAATTGAGATCTTTGTTCGAAAGTTGATCTGATAGCAACTGGAAGTTGATTCCATAACCTGACAGCGTAAATGAGAAATTGGCGTTGTGACGGTAAGTATTTGTATCTTATTGTTTTAAGTGTTTAATATCTATTAGAACGTGAAAGATTAATTTTATTATACAGATATTCCGGATTTTTAGGCGAATAATGTTATAGAGCATAATTACTGATTTTATCTTTAAAAAGTTTTCAAGTGTGCATCCAAGCTAACGACTTGAGTATGCAGAAACATGGTCGAAACGACGGAGGTTAAAAACATACCTAGCACAGGAGTAAAAGCAACTTTAAGTTTTCTAATGGAGTTAGCATCAAGATTTTCGAAGAGCTCACATCTATAGCTGATAATAGGAACAATTATATAGACCGAGTGCCCACAGCAAATTTTGGGTGTGAATGATAGCAAAAATTCACTGGTATTTTTAGATAGGTCTTTACTTTTCTTGCATTTCGTGATTGGGGCCTTTGTCGGTAATGGTGCATTAAAAATGCGTTTTTTTTAAAGCCCAAATAAAAAGCGCCCTAGACATGAAAATGGGAGTCCAAGACATCTTGGGTGGGGTCTTCTGCATCCAAGACGAAGCCAAAGATGAGTATGATACCGGTCTCTAAATAAAATGTGATAGCATTTAGAAATATTTTCTCACTGGCAGAAGCTTTTTCCATGGGTCCGCTTATCTACCAGATGCACCAAAATAATGCACTTTACCGACAAAGGCCCCACCTACGACATGCAAGAGTTTCATATTTGAATATGAAAAGTAAAGACCTATCTAAAAATATCAGTTAATTTTTGTTATATCTTACACCCAAAATTAGCTGTGGGCTCTTAGTCCAATAGATTTGACTAACTTGAGTTTTACTTCCAAAAGAAGACAACTTATACTTTTAGAGAGACCCCTTAATGAACCATAGATCTTTGAAACAACGCTGTTTATATGATCATTCTATGACAGACGACTGTTAAAAAGAATTCCAAGATTTTTTACGCTTGAAAACATTTCAATACATGAATTATTTAAAAAGATAGGAGGAAACTCATCCGGATCTATTTGACGTCTGCAGAATGTAATAACTTTAGTTTTTGTTGGATTTATCAGCAAATTATTTTGAAAAGACCATGCAAGCACTATTTTGAAGTTCTCATTCTTTTTTGATAAGGCTTCTTCGATGTTTTTGTATGGGAATCTAATATACAACTCAACATCATCAGCATATATGTGGTAAGAACAGTGGTTTAAAGCAGTAGGGAGATCATTTATAAATAAAGAGAACAACAGAGGAGCCAGAATCGAGCCTTGGGGAACCCCTGCATTAGTGAAAAGAAATGATGAAATCTTAGCGTTAGTTGATACAGCTTGGGCCCTTGGGATAGGAATAAAGTAGATTGTTAACAGAGTTTGAAAAATTAAATAGGTTACATAGCTTATTGCACAGCAAAATGTGATTAACGCAGTCAAATGCCTTAGAAAAATCCAGCAGTGTCCAGTCATAATAGTCATTTGATGCTCATCAAATACATTGCGAATGTCATCTGAAACTTTAAGTAGTGCTGTAATGCAGCTATGACCTTGACGGAAACTGACTGTATAGGTGATAATAATTTCTTGCTTTTGATGTACTTTTTAATATCCTTCAAAAACCTTTGAAGGAAAAGGAAGATTTGCAATTGGTCTGAACTCAGTGCTTGTTCCCTTTTCAGGAATTGGTATTATGTTCGATCTTTTCCATTGACTGGGAAAGGTTGATGACATGATAATCGTGTTGAAAATATGAACAATGTAATGAATAATAAGTGGAAGAAGAATTTTAAGGAAATCTTGGTGAATGTTGTCAAGACCTACACACTTAGATTTAATTGAAAATATAGCATCTCCAACTAAAAATATGTCAACATTATTAAGAGTGTAACCATCTTCAGGGTTATTTTCTGTCAGAACAAAGCAAGTGTTAGAACTCTGACTCGAAGCAATAAATTTAGAGTACAACTCATCAACATCTATGTCTTCCTGTGATTTTTTTTACAAAGCATCCAAATCTCTTCCAACGTTTATACAATTCATTCCTTGAACGGAAAGCATTAACTATTGCATCGTTCATCCAAGGTGATTCGCTGGTTCTAAACTTACGAGACCGGAGGGGGACATATTTATTAAAAAGGTAATTAAAGTTTCTATTAAATATATCGACTTTTTAATTTACATCAGGAGATGAAAACATTTCAGACAAACCTAGAACCATTGAGTTTATACACATAGAGGAATAACATCGACCGAACGAAAATCTTGCGTTAACTGTTCGCTAGACGGCGGCTTAGCTTACCTAAAACTACAACCATTATTTGCATTAAATTGTGGAATCTTGTGGACTGTGTGGATTTTATTCCACATACCTACCTACAAACATACAAAACACATGAGAATGTATGGACATTGCACACTGAGCAGCGCAGTGAACATTCAGGTGGACTAGACATAAATCTTTTTTTTTGGGATAAGGGAATGTCTTTTTTTTGTTGTATCACCCGAAGTATGTAGTTAAAAAGCATGAATGAATGAATGAAAGGTAACAAGATTACGTCACTTCGGTTTTTAAAGTTTGTTGTTGTAATTATTATTACTAAGAGATATTTGACACAAAAAAGGATCGCGTTGTTTACTTTTGGGCCTTACAAAATTAAAGTTCTTACATATTTTGTTTGTTTTTACTTTAAACGTGCAATTCTTGTACGTATACATATGTAATGTACAAATTTATGGCTGTAGGTAGGATTGTATGTAAGTATGTAGATATGTACATACATCTATGTATTTGGATGGTCGTATAGTTTTTTTTTTGGGGGTTTTCATATTTCGTCGCTACAATGCAGAACTAGTCTATAAGACTAGTGTCATAAGGAAACTTATTGTGTTCCGCGCATTTTCTACATATTCAGAATATTCTTACGATCAGTAATTCCTTCAGAATTTAAATAATAGAATATAATCATAATATCGAAAGTTAGCATTTTACGCACTAAGGTTCTTTTTGAAAAATTTTGAAAATGTGACTTAGACTAGTTCTGCATTGTAGCGACGATTTGGATGGCATTAAATATGTTGATATAAACATTAAATAGGTTGGTACCTACCTAGGTACGGGAGAAACAACAATAAAGTACCTACATATTTAGGTACGTGCCTACAAAATTTATAAATAAATCTTTAAAACATTTTTCACCTTTGTCCACCACTTTAGGTAGGCGGGGCAAATTAAAAAAAATATTCAAAATAGAAAATGAATATATAAAAACACAAAGGCAACACCTACAATATCATGTTATAACTTTTTTTAAATCCAGTAATTTTTTCTTTAATTATGCTTTTCAATTACATTATTTTAGTGCTTAGTTTTTGAATAAATGATATCGTTTTGGTTTTAGTCTCTTTGGATCCAAAAATAAGAATCATTTGTATTTATGTTTATATTGAACGAAAACTAGCTACTTTTATATTCTATAATATCTTTCCTGGTCTAGATATATGCATAATTAGGTCCATTTTTATGTATGTTTTGTTTATAATTAGATATTAATTTGATTAAAAGCAATTAATTTTATATGCAATTAAAGGTGATAAAATAAGCTTTTCACTAGTTCTAAAAAAAAGTATATGTCATCACTGAATTTTTTGATATACCTGGTGTATCAAAGACCTCACAAAAAAGTTGTGTTTTCAAGAAGTTAAAAATTAATATCTCAAAATATATTTAACATGGGAAAATATTTTTTGTACTATTTTAAAGACATATTTCATACCTTTCATTTGATATCAATATTATTTTTTTACGTCATTTATTACGCACGTTATGAACAATGGGCAACTTCAAACTCAAATATCTCGACTTTCCCATTAACGATCTTAAAAATATTTCACTCATTTAACGGGCTCAACGTCACCTTTCATTTGATACCAAACTAATTTCTGTAGGTACACTCTTGGCCAAAAATGGGCAATTCCCTTTGCTGCAGTCGTACAGTAGTATAGTATAGTATATAGTCAACCTGGAGCCTGCTACAAGATTTTCAATTTGTATACAACTGAAGAGGTCACAAATAAATTCATATAAATACAGTAGTATATCTACCTAGGTAATGTGAATTTTTTATATTGCATTACATTTTCATATCTGAAAATTTTAATTGTGGGACTTTGAGAAACGTATCTGTTTCTGTATATTTTTAAAACAGCTGTTGACATTGGATATATAAGATAAATTCAAATTTAGTTTAAATTCAGATTCTTGAAATGCAAAAGACACTTTGCATCACCCAACATCGCACCTAACCTAAATCCAATAGTGCTCCCAAGCAGAAAGGCTTGCAGGGGGAAGCATGCCCCCCAATCAATACCTCACTGTTAATACGCCGTAATGCTAGGTGCTAGCACGGTATTTATGTAAGCAAGCAATTAAAGAACAAAAATCCCATTAAAAAGAAGTTTTAGTAATTTTTAATTTTCTCAAAAACTAGAAGACATAAAATCATCTAGTTTTCGGTTTTTGTTTAAGAATTGATTAAGACAACGAATTTCAGAAAAAAAATACATAGTACATATTGTTACAGTTTTGAAAAATTAAACTTTAAACTTTTTTTAATGTTTTTTTTCCCAAATTTTTAGTTTAAAACCCGTTTTTTCCAAAACTACCTATATGCATAGATTTTACTTCATTTAAAAATTAGCTAGTAGAACAGAGTATTGGCTTTAAAAAAAGGTATAATACTTAATTCTAAGTAGGTATTACGGTTATTTTTTAATATTTTTTTATCTATTTTTAGTACTTTTTTTATGAAAGTGCCCCTCCCACCCAAACGGGTGAAGATAGACCCCCTCCCCACGTATTGAACTGCTTTACTAAAAACTGTTTTTATTTCTTGGCGCCTAAATTATCGTACTCTTGCCCTCATTTTCTCTTGAAGATTCTAGAACAACTACCTGCCTACGTTTCATTCGACAAAAGTTATTAAAGCAAAATGTGTTTCTTAAGAAATTGGGATCAAAATCTCAATTTCGTCCAGCATAAGGAGCTTTACGTATTTAGCTGACGATGTGTAATGTATGTACCAAAATATTTGTTAAACTACCTATCTATTCGTCTTTTGAATTTAACAAAACACAAATGAACATCACTGCAGTTAAAAATTTAAAACCTAGCTATGTAGGTACCTACTTCTCTACTTATTTAAGAAAAAATATCTATGGCTATAGGTAGGTAGGTACATACATATACATATGTAATTGAAAAAAAACCTAGGTAGGTACATCCCTACTTATTTTCTACAATTTGAAAATAATTGAACTCAATAATCACTAGAATTATGGGGAAATATTTATGAAACATCTAAACCTACCTAATTTTTTTAAGTTCATACCTACCTACCTAGGCATCGTTTGAATTTTTTTTTTCCGATTTTTTGCATCATGCGTGACAAATTAAAAAAAAAAACAACTTTCTATATCTATTTAGAAAAGTAGGTAAACTTTTACATATTGTCCCTTTTCGCTTTATAGAAACGAGGTTATCAATCTATTTGTGGGTAGGTACAATAATTATATCTAATGTTGTCAACCTAATAAAAAATGTATTTCCTTTAATGAAAAGTTCCCTATTCAAAATTAATAGAAATAAAACAAAAACCAACTACCTAGGTAGGTACCTATACCTACAAAATATATAACCAAGATTTGAAATTTTTCTATTAACTATCTACGTCATAATTTCGCGATCGTTCAACGAACGCACAAATTTTACATAAAATGTGCTTTGAAATGGAATTATAATATACCTACCTATAGATAGACACATATATATTTCTATACGGACAATAGAGCAAGGATGTATGAAAAAAAAATTTTTTTTGAGATTCGGAATTCTAATAAGGGGCATTGGTGCCTTATTTAGTAAACAGATATGGCTGAAAATAATATAAGATAAATAGATGGAAAAAAGTGTTCAAAATATACTATTGATGATTAGAATTTTAATTTAATATAAAGAAAAATAAATTAATTCTCATAACAATATATATATAAGTTATGGCAGCAGCTCATCTTAATAAAGAAACTATCTTTTAAACATATGAAAGTAATTAAGAACAGATGTACCAACATAGTTTAAGTAATTAAGAACAGATGTACCAACATAGTTCAATACAAAGGGATGCCTCATCAACCTTTGTTCATTCCAAGGAAAGGTAATAAAGAAGGATAGAGCCAGGACGAGACAAAAGACAATAATAAAAACCAAACAGGAAACGACGCCTTACATTAAGTATAGAAAATGTATAAATAAGGATACTTCATATTTTGTAGAGTTAGATTCTAAGAAGATATTAATAAAGAAAGAGCAATTGCTCTTAAAGTTATTTTAAAATCAAAAATTGTGTTTTGATTTACATCGAACATAAAATTGGCGCAGTCGGTAGGATAGCTATCGAAAAATGTACAAGTATACTACATACAAAATAAAATAGCTATCTAGTGATTCGAACGAAAATCGTCACGCACAAAATAAAATTTTCCGTGAACACTTTAAAGAACTTAAAGTTTAAATCAGTGAAAATCAAAGTAAGAAACACTTTATAGACCATAAAGTTAAAATTCTTTTTCTTGTGAATACCCTATCGAACATAGTGTTTAAATTCACAAAAATCTATACACTCTAGTGAACCCAGAGTTAAAGTATAAATTACAAATTTCCGTGAACACTTTAATGAACTTAAAGTTTAAATCAGTGAAAATCTAAGTAAGAAACACTTTATAAACCATAAAGTTAAAATTTTTTACTGTGAATACCCTATCGAAAATAGTGATTAAATTCATAAAAATCTATACACTCTAGTGAACCCAGAGTTTTAGTAAAAAATCTTTAAATTAGATAAAGAACAAAACCAAGTAGAATTCTTTAAAGCAGATAAAGAAAAACTACAAAGTGAATTAGTTTAATAACCAATGTCAACGTAAATGACTAATGTTATGAAGTTCCATAGAGGAAAAACTAATTAGAGCCAAGCAGATGAAAAAATTATTAGATAAAGTCAAAAAGAAGAAACTACCAAAACCCAATTCCAGATTCACAGATGAAGAAGGAAGCACAACGGATGAAGAAGATGAACAATTAAAAAACATCAGAAACACACCGATACCAGAAAGTTGTAAGAATAATTTAAGTACTAATTCTAAGAAAAATAATTGTGAAAATATTGAAAGTAGTTCTGGAAAAAATATTGAAAAAGAAAATATTAAAATGGCTTTATCATTGACATTAGACCCACTTAAGTACATCGAGAAATTAAGTACGTTTGACGGTAGACGAGAAGACTTATATACGTTCATAACTAATGTAGACGGAATTATTCCAACATTAAATAAATATGACGACCAATCACAATTAATGTGTATTAATATTTTAAAATCAAAATTGACAGGCAAAGCAAAAAGATGCGTAGAAATTCATGCACATCTACAGAAATGGGTAGACATAAAAGAATTATTAATAAGTAATTTTGGAGGATTCAAAAGTAGCTTTCAATTATATGACGACCTTAGACAAACAAGTTACAAAAACAATGTAATGACATTTTATAATGAGATACAGAGAACTTTGTGTGAATTAAATCAGAAAACAGTGCAAGAAAAAAAGCCACATGAGATATCTCATAATAACCAAACTGCTTTAGATACCTTTAAAGAAAAGTTACCTATTCATATGAGAACAGTATTATTCTCACTTAAACCAGCTAGCTTACAAGCAGCATTACACGAACTTACTCAAGCAGGATTCGTAGAAGAAAAAAGGGAAGAAAGATCAGAACCTAAAATACAGAAACTATATTCCCCTAAAGACCAAAAATTCCAACTTAACAAACCTAATAACTATATACCACAAAAATCTTATCAAAATAATTTTCAACCAAAAAATCCAGTAAATATCAAACCACCATTCAATTATTATAATAATAATAATCCCAATCATAACTATAGAAATCCCAATTACAAAGGTAATAATTACAATCCCAATTATTACAACAGAAGTCAGAGTGTAAGACAAATGGAAATAGATCCCACTAGTAGTCAACTAAAAAGAGTACAACCTCAACAAATAAACCATTCTAATAACGAAAATAATAACGAAGTAGAATCAGGAACAAATCAAAATTTTCGGTATCCAGCCTCGGAACCTCCGGAACCGGATTGCCCTTTATTAAGTTAGTAAAAAACAAACAAATTATTCGAATGTTAATAGACTCGGGAGCAACGAATAGTTTAATTAGTAGAAATAATGCCCCAAAAGACTATATTATAAAAAGAGAAAAACCTTTAACTATAAAAACTGTTGGAACTCCAGTTATAATAAATGAAGAAATAAAAATACCTAAAGAAAAATTTATTTACAATGTCGTAGAAGATTGTGTATTCCAAATATTTGATTTCAATCAAAATTTCAATGGAATTATAGGAAATAATATATTAATCCCAAACCAAAGTAAGATTGATTTTAAAACAAAAACTTTAGAATTAAATAGTGAAATAATCCCTTTATTCTTCAGTATAGACGAAGAAAAAGAATATGAAAAAGAAATAAATCACTTTAATAATATAGAACCACAAATTTCTATATTCGACGAATTAGAAAATAAAAGGTTAGACCATTTAAATGCCGAAGAGCATAAAAAATTAAAAAAAATAATTAAAAAACAATGAAAAAACATTTTTTCACAAGGGAGATGATCTAAGTTTCACATCTCACGTAAAACATATAATAGCAACAACAAGTGATGAACCAATTTTTACCAGAATTTATAGGTATCCAGAATTTCATAAAAAAAAAGTTGATAAGCAGATAGATGATTTATTAAAACAAAAAATAATAGTAAAAAGCACTAGTCCATATAATGCACCTATATGGATAGTACCTAAAAAGGAAGATAAAACAGGAGAAAAAGAATGGCGAATTGTCATCGATTATAGGGAGTTAAATAATGTCACCAAAGAGGATAAATTCCCTATACCAATAATAGAAGATATTCTAGATAAAATGGGAAGAGCAAATTATTTTACTACATTAGATTTGACAAAAGGATTTTATCAGATAGAGGTAAAACCAGAAGATAGAGAAAAAACTGCATTCTCTACTTTATCAGGTCATTACGAATTCGCTAGAATGCCATTCGGTCTCAAAAACGCACCGGCGACATTTCAGCGTATGATGAACGAGGTATTAAAAGAATTTGTAGGAAAAACATGTTATGTTTATTTAGATGATATAATAATATTTAGCACGTCACTAGAAGAACATCTTTCTTCTCTCGAAAAAGTATTCAAGAAACTCCAAAGCGTAAATTTAAAAGTATCTCTTAACAAATGCGATTTCTTAAAGAAAGAAAGTGAATTTTTAGGACATATAATAACTCCAGAAGGTATTAAACCAAATCCAGGCAAACTAAAAATAATACAAAAATTCCCTATACCCACAACTATAAAAGAAATACAATCATTTTTAGGATTAACAGGTTATTACCGAAAATTTATAAATGACTATGCAAAAATTATAAAACCTATGACACTTTGTTTAAAGAAAGATAGCAAAATCAATATAGAAAACAGAGAGTATAAAGACTCATTTGAGAAACTAAAACTTGCGATGCAAGACACACTCATAAACAAACATCCAGATTTCTCAAAAGAATTTACTTTAACTACAGATGCAAGTAACTTTGCAATAGGAGCCGTGTTAAGTCAAAACCATGGGCCATTAGGATTTGCAAGTAGAACTTTAAACAAACATGAATGTAAGTATTCAACGATAGAAAAAGAATTGTTAGCAATAGTATGGGCAACGAAACAGTTTCGTCACTATCTTTACGGTAGAAGATTTAAAATATTAACCGATCATCGACGATTAGCATGGTTGCATAATCTTAAAGAACCTAATAGTAAGTTACAAAGATGGAAGATTAAATTAGAAGAATATGACTTCGATATAAGATACCTAGCAGGAAAAGAAAATAAAGTTGCAGATGCACTTTCAAGAATAAAGATAGATACAATAAATGCATTAGAAAAGGAAGAAGATTTAGTAAGCACCAGACATAGTGTAATATCAGATAGTTCCAATCTAATATCAATCACAGCGAAACCTTTAAATTCATTCAAAAGACAAATAATATTAGAAAAAGGTGAAAATAACATTCCCAGGAAAAAGAAGAACAAAAATAATCAGGAAAAACTTCAGCAAAGAAACCTATGAATACATAATAAAAGAATGTGATACAAACATAATAAACTGTATATACACGGTAGAAGATAGATCATTTTTAGAATTCCAAGATTATTGGAAATTACATCATAATAATCAGAAACTTATTAGGACAAACACCTTTTTAATTGACATTAAAACTCCAGAAACTGAAGAAGAAATAAATAAAATACACTTAAATTATAATTATACAGGAATTGAAAAAACTTATTTAGAAATAAAAAGAAAATATTATTCACCAAATATGAAAGAACTAATAACAAAAGTAATTAACAAATGCGAACTTTGTAATCTTAAAATAGAAAGAAATCCAATAAAACTCCCATACGAGAAAACAATCACCCCAAAAGGTCCACATCAATATTATCACATGGATATATGGATACTTTCCCACTCTATAAAATATCTCACATGCATAGACAAATTCAGCAAATTTGTATGTGTAGAAAAACTCAAAACAAAGAACCAAAAAGATGTATTAAATACCATAACAAAAATCTTTACATATATGACAAGGCCAAAATATATCGTACTAGATAACGATCCCTCATTTCAGACTTATACAGTAAAAGAATACTTTAGAGAGAAAGAGATAGAAATTCATTTCACAACCCCATACAGGCACACAGGAAACTCAGATATTGAAAGAGTGCACAGCACGCTAAATGAGCATTTAAGGATTTTAGAAGGATCAGACAATTTAGTCGACAACGTTTTACGGGCAGTAGAGGTTTATAATCAAACAATACATTTGACCACTAAAGAAAAACCAGTAGACATACATTTAAACAGAGTTGATATTAAATTAGTGCGCGAAAGGATAGAAAGTAATAAAGAAAAAATATTAAAGAAATTAAATAAAAATAGGAGTGATAAAGAAATTAATCCTTACTATACTAAAATAAATAATCCCGAGCGATTTGATAAACTAAAAACAAAACATAAAAAAACAAAAGTTATAAAACAAAAAGACAAGAAAGTTACAATAAGACCACACGTACGAACACAAGTTGTGCACAAAGACCAATTCAGGAGGAAGAAAAAATTCGCGACCATCCAATATGAAAGCAGTAGTGATACTCCTAATGGTTATTCTGTACAAGCAAATAACGGTAGTACGACCGCAGGAAATACAAATTAGTGAAATTAAACAAGAATTTTTAATAATAGAAAGTGAAAAGGTAGAACTCATAGAAAAATATAATACCATGATACATTTAATCAACTTAACCGATTATAAAGGACTAATCGAACAATTAAAAGCACAATATAAAATAATGCCAGAAAAACATTATAAACAATTAAGTGAAATAATTAAATTAGAAAAAAAATTGATTTCCTAATCCCACATCATATAATTAAAAGAGGATTAGTAAATTTGGGAGGTATTGTCTTAAAATTTATATTTGGAACAATGGATGACGGTGATAGAATAGAAATAGAAAACCAACTTAAAACAGTGGAAGAAAATAATCATAATGCCATAGATAACTTAAATAAACAAATAAAGATAAATAATCATTTTAATAATCAATTTAAAACTTTAAGTTCCTTGATGAACCAAGGCATTGAAACAATAAATAAATTAAAAAATAGAAGTAATGATATTGATAACCTTCGTATAGAAATAGAATTCAATAACAACATAAAAGAAATTAAAGAAACTTTAGGAAAAATAGAAGACGTAATACTGACAAGCAGAACAGGAATATTAACACAAGACATAATTACAAGCCAAGAAATTAAAGAGAATAATATCACATTTGAAAAATTGAAAGAATTAAAAATCAATTTAGCAACTTACAAAGAAAATATATTAGTAATTGTCTTAATTCCACAATATTCCAACCAAAAGTTTAATAAAATATATATTCAAAACTTTCCGATTAATAATAAAATTATAGATTTACAAACAAATAACTTTTTAGAATTAAATAAAACATTATATTATGTAACAAAAGAAATAAAAAATTTACAAATATTCAAAGACGATTGTATAGAAAATATATTAATAAGCAAACAAATGAAATGCAAAACTAAAAAATACAAAGGAAAAAATGTTATAATGGAAAAAGAAAAATATTTAATAATTAAGAATCTGGAAAAAACCGAAATACAACAAAATTGTAATAATTTAAATTATATATTAGAAGGAAATTACTTAATAAAAGCAGAGAACTGTAAAATTTCAATAAACAATGTAATTTATAATAGAAAGTATTACAAAGAAGAAAAAATAATACCTGTATTAAACTTTAACTTTTCAAATGAATATTTAGAAGAAATAAAGTATGAATCCATTGATAACTTAAAAGAAATAATAGAAATAAAAAATAAAAAGGAAACACAGTATATTTTTAGTTTCTCAACAATTATATTAATCATTGCGATCATTGTAATAATAATATTGTACAAAAAAAAAGTCAAAATAAAACTATAATAAATCTACCTCCAGTCATAAACGAACTGAAGGAAGACTCTAAGGAGGGAGGAGTTATGGCAGCAGCTCATCTTAATAAAGAAACTATCTTTTAAACATATGAAAGTAATTAAGAACAGATGTACCAACATAGTTCAAGTAATTAAGAACAGATGTACCAACATAGTTCAATACAAAGGGATGCCTCATCAACCTTTGTTCATTCCAAGGAAAGGTAATAAAGAAGGATAGAGCCAGGACGAGACAAAAGACAATAATAAAAACCAAACAGGAAACGACGCCTTACATTAAGTATAGAAAATGTATAAATAAGGATACTTCATATTTTGTAGAGTTAGATTCTAAGAAGATATTAATAAAGAAAGAGCTCTTGCTCTTAAAGTTATTTTAAAATCAAAAATTGTGTTTTGATTTACATCGAACATAAAATTTATATATATGTATTTTATAATTAAGATGCTTGAAAATCTCGTTTTGTCTCAAATTTAGGCATTGTTTTCCGCGATTCTATTTTGGCCTTTATTGCGCCTAGTCGGGACTTTTTTGTGTACTGAGAAGTAGCAGCTTCCGTTGTCATCTTTACAGCTCGTTCAACAGCTTGGGTATGGCACGGAAGCCGTTAAAAGAACACTTCACTTTCACCACCAGATTCCACGATGCTCCGAATTTCTTGGTCACACAAGTTTTGCACAATCGGTGGGTCAGAAACCTTTTCTTGCCAATTTATTAAATCGATATACGTTGATGCATTGAAATTTATAGGAGGCACTTCAAACTGCCTAGGTGTTTAAGACCGAGGCATACTACGAGCTTTTAATATGCGCCGAGCTGCCAGTTCTCTAATGTGTTTATTGTTATCTGTTACCATACCAAGAAGAATATTTTCTGGATGCGCAAAATAACCATTCCGCTGAATGACAGGATCGACTACTTTCTTAAGTTCTTCTGGAAGATATCTGGAGGCCATAATTATGTTAAAAAGATGTTGTGTACCATCCTTGCACGATGGTTTATTTTTGATGGAAAACCAACATGGCGCGTAAACCTTAACAACAAACGTGGCCAAAGTGATCAAGTTTTCCGAAGGTGTCTCTGTTGTTACATATAAACGCATTATGCGGTTGGCACGTGTGAGCCAACGCGCATGTGACATTTTTCCTGAAGATTTATTTGACAGATCTTGTGGGAACTCACCTGATAAAACCGCTGACACAATCTTATGCAAGTACTGTTGATCTGTACTTAAATCTTTAGTCATTTCTGGCAGAACATTCCCTTCAATACGTCGAAATGTTTTAACAGGTAATTGTTCACAGGTTTCCAGTGCTTTTCCCAAAGGTCCAGAGTAAGAGTTAGGTCCCGAAGTACATCCATCAAGATGTTGAAATAAGTGTCTTAAAGGTAGTTCATTCATGTGTAGTAGACATATTATCCATTGAAGTGGTTTTTGAAGTTCTATCTCTAGTAGTCTTATAATACCGCCGTACTTTCCTGTATTCACATTTGTACCGTCACAACCGATAGCCATAAGATGATGTTGAGGAATCTCTTCATCTGATAGAAAACTTCTTATTGCGATTCGTACTCCTTTGGCCGAACCAGTCTTTGTAACTACGTATCCCAAGTATATGGATCCTGGCTCTTGCAGCAAAGAGATGTGCTCTTCATAAATTGTAGATTTGTAGATTTTCCCACTTTTTTTATTCAATTTTATGGTTTTATCTTTCCTGCCATCAAAGTATAATGCAAATAATTCTGCAGTTGTGTTTTCGTTCATTAACTTTTCTCTGGCTTTAGTTTTCTCTCTTCTTATCTTATGTCTGTCGATGACCCCGACTTCAGACCCAATATCAAACAAAACAGACGATGCTATCGCTGCTGCTGCCCTATCTGATACTCCATACCTATCACATGTCTTCGATAATGTAGGAAAATCAACGCTGGAGGAAATTATTCTTTTTTTCTCAGGAATTTTTTTTTCTTTGGGCTGAATGAAGTTATCGGTACCTTTAGAATTTTAAGACGCTGACGATGAGGATGTAGAAGAAGTACTAACCTCCAAAACAGCAGGCACAGAAGTACTTAAACCAGTAGTAGTTTGGCATTTCTCTCGAGTCTGTTTTCTTTCCAAACTCTTTCGTAGCCTTTTAGTGACAATAACATCAATTCCGCCGATTGCCATACTTCGATCATTTCTTTGGTCAATTAAAAATATTTGTTCTTGTTTCGGAACCTTTTTATCTTTGGTGCAGGTGCACTGATTGAATTCTTTGCATTTGCATGCCGTAATATCAAAAAGGAACTTACCGCTTTGCTGAAATTTTTTTAATTTTTCTGGGGAAAGTCTCTTCACAGATTTTAGTAAATTTTTGTATTTTAAATGATATGCTTTCAACATCTGTATGATTCTGGTTCTTGTTACAGTCGGAATAGATGCAGATCGCCATATATTTTCTATTTTGGATGTTACTATAGCTGCTACTTCTGGAAAGGTGGGCTCTTTTGCAGTTCCCAATTCGAATTTAAGTTGATGTCTCGTCCATTCATAGTACCTTATTGCATCTTCATAGGTAGGCAGAACGTTTTCTTTTATATCACAAGTATCACCAAAAATAGGACATTTAAATACACTTCGCGTTCTTTGCATGTTTCTTTTTTTTTGTAAAGAGTTTAGTTTAATATTTGTAAAAAAGACAATTATATGACTGATGCACACAGAAAACAATAGCAAACTGATATGAAACAAAAAGCGTGGCTAACTTGATATTCAAAAGAAATGTTTTTAAATTTTATAGTGTAAAACAGTGAGACGTTTTCAATTAAAGTTTCAGTGTGATTGCGGAGGCAGTTATCGTTTTCCAAATCGAATAATATTTTGCATCCACATTTTTAAGCCTGCAAGGCACCTTTTTTTTTACTATTAGATACCAATTAACAAAAAAAAAATGTTTCGCTCCACCCTAAGTCGGACATGCATAAGCTGCTCAGTGTATAAAAACTGAAAAGGGATATTGTGTATGTGTAAGTATAATACTTATTATGCTTAGCCCTTATAGTGCACAAGCTACAAAATAAAGCAGACACCCTTCGCACCTTCTCCTCTTTGTCATACTACTCTTGTGCATTCCTATTTGTGTTGCTTGCTTTTTTTGTGCGAACTTCTGTGGATCTTATTTTATTAAGTTCCACAAAATTTTAAAATCTCGATTTGGTGTATGCAGCGACACCTATTGTGCAGTTAACGCTGGTGGTTCGTGGTTCCTCTATGTATATAAACTCAATGCTAGAACATTGCACTCATAAAATAAGTTAACAAAGTCTATGTGATAGAAATCGCGATATTGAAAAGATTCGGGTTTAGAAGCTTTGTTAATATTTAGATTAAGAGTTGCAAAAATTAGATCGTGGTAAGAAAAAGCAGGAAATGAATTTTTATAATGACAAAGTTGGTTAGGATTGCTAACAAGACTCATATCTATAAGCGAAGGTGTTTTGTTTGGCATAAAGTGTGTTTGTTGAGTAGTGTTGACTGCGATAAATGTAAAGCTTTTAATGTATGTATGTATGTATGTATATGTATGACTAAATTTGGAGATAAATTACAGACGTATACTCAACTGTATTGCTGAAAACTATATAATCTGCAACATGAGGAGGCATATAAACTGCACCAATGGTACATTTATCCTCTCCACTCAGAATGAAGAATGAAGATGAATTCAATGTTATGGGATTTGTTTGAATGCATCGCAACTTTAGATTTTAAAGTATTTTTAACGTTAAGAGCGGTTCCACCACCCCTATTTCTTTCTCTATCCGCTCGAAATAGTTTAAAGCATTTAATTGAAAAATAATTACTATTCATGATTGGTTTCAACCACATCTCAGAAATGCATATAATGTCCATTTCATTCTCTTCGAATATAAAACGCAACTCATCTATTTTATTCACCAACTTTGGGCATTTAAATGACATATACCTATGCAAACAAAATTTTTGTTTACAAAAAATATTGATTATTAAACCTGAATTTTCGTTTATGTTGTTTTTCATCATAGTAATTAATAATTTACTTTTAGGTTCAAAAACCTAGCACATAAATTAAATAGAAAGAAAAGTAAGAAAAGAAAAAGTAAAGTAAAATGTAGAAAAAAAAAGAAAGTAATAGTAAGATAAGGCACTATCCTAGAGTAATGACAACAAAAGAACGAACAAATAAGCAACTGAAACCTCCTATGCAGCAAAGAAAGTGTTTAATATAATGTATAAGTATGTACATGAAAGAAATTATAGAAACTAAAATAAAAAGAAAAGAAATACTGTAATTAAGAGATTAAGAAAATGAATGTTACAATGTTTTAGTTTTTAATTGATTAGATGACGATGATGATGTTGTAGCGCTCTCTTCCAGATGTATGACGTCCATTTCAGTTGTTCCAATAGCCTTTTCTAGATCGTCGGCACATTTAATGAGAAGAGGTATGGGAGTTGATAACGTGCGAATGTACAGTTGACCATTTCTTGTATAAGAAAAAGAAATGATTTTCTGTTTTTTTAGTCTCAGAGCTTGACGTTGAAGTTGAAAATTTCGCTTTGTAAGACTTTCATTGATATAAAGAAATTTTGTACAGTTGAGACCTATTTCTGAGAGTTGCAGCGGTGATTTTCTATGTTTCCGTTGGAGTGCAATTGCTCTGAAGAGATTTTGTTTGTCGCTCTTATCGAAAAATTTTATAATTATTTACTTATAATTATGTTTGAGTCATAACAGTTAATGGTGTTATTCGAATTGAGTCGTTTTGGCTTTGCGCGAAAAATTCTACGCATTGACGGAGTGGGTGTATTCACGGTCTTGCAGATATTATTAAAGATGTTGTGTAGATCTTCTGCTTCATGTTCAGGGATGCCTGAAATAACAGCGTCACAGCTAAGCATTTGTCACTCCAGTTCATCAGTGTTAAGTTGGAGATTTAAGCAACTTTCGGTTGAACAACTTGTTGTTCTAGTTGCGTTCGAACTTCATCAACCTGTGTAGCTTAGTTTTAAGTGTTGTCAATTTGTTATCAAACAATTGAGTAAGCTCCTTCTTCATGTCTTCCCTCCATTTGTTTAGTTTGTCTTCAATACGGGTCCACAGTTTGTCAGCTTTGCAAGTATTGAAATGGAGGCGGGATAAATGGCTTTGGCTGTTAATGAGGACAAGACGAAGTATATGCTGTCATAGAATAAGGAATCTCAGCACCGTCGACTCGGAGAAAACATCATAATGGATAGATAGGTATAACTTCGAAATAGTCAAAGACTTTGTCTACCACAAAACCTCACAAAATGGCATCAGTGCAGAGGTCAAACAAAGAATCACTCTTGCCAATCGCTCTTTCTTCGGGCTAAGAAGGTATTTAAGCAGTAAATCCCTCTTTCAAAGAACCAAGGAGACATTATATAAGACCTTGATCTGATCATCCCGGTCCTGTTGTATGGGGCAGAAGCATGGACCTTGTCAAAAACCGATAAAAATTTGTTTGGGTGTTTTGAAAGGAAGATTCTTCGGTGATTTTTGGTCCAGTGTGTATCTAAGGAGAATGGAGGAGAAGATTCAACAACGAGCTTTACGGGCTCTACAGCGACGTTGACCTAGTCAGAAAGCTGAAAATATAGCGGCTGAGATGGCTGGGACACGTAGAGCGTATGGACACCGACGCACTAACCCGACGAGTCTTCGAATCTACCCCTGACGGTCTCCGCAGCAGAGGAAGACTCCACCAAAGGTGGCGCGCGAGTTGCAATGGTACCCAACAAAATCCCCACAGTAACAACAAACTTCACAAATCATCACTATAGAAATACCACATAAATAATCATAAGATGCCACAACCAAATTCCCGAAATATACAATCAAAAGACGCCACAACCAAATTGCGGAATCAGCATCATCATTAGGCATCTTCAAATAATGCAATGTTAATATAATTCGATGATCGTATGATCATCTCATATATGTACATACCAGTGGCGTGGCGTGAACAATTTCAAATGGTAAGTCGTTGTAATAACTAAAAGATTAATTATACATACCTGCAAAAGTAAATTCTTAAACATATTACCTAATATGTATGAATGTAGCCGAAATTAGACAGTGTATTGCAGTTCTGCTTTCCACAACAAACAATCGAAACAATTCAATTCCGCATTTTATAGGTAATTAATCTTAAAGCATAATGAAAGTGACCTCAAGAAAACAATACATTAGGGAAATTTAAATTAATGCTACCTATGAAGACAAAATAGGGAGTTTCTACGAATATCTATGTATAAAAAATTAAAAATTAAATTTTCTATGAATTATTGTGCAACAAAGTTAAAAAATGTATAACATTCATGCTTTCAACAATAAAAAACAGCAAAAAATGCCAAAAAGTAAAACAACAAAACCAACTGTGAAACGTGTGAACAGTTTTTCTTAAATAACCTTTATTTAATAAAACTCTAAAGCCTTGCCAACTGAATTTTGCAAACAGCAACAAAACTGAGCAGCTCAAATAATGCAAGATTGCTGTTCTTTAACAGCCACTGCTGTTCCTTAACAGCCACTGCTGTTCTTTAACAGCCACTGTTGTTCTATAACAGCTGCTGCTACGAGATACACACAGAATTCACCAAATAACTCGAAAAAGATCGTATTATTTTTTGCATACGAAACCAAACTTTGAGCAGAGACAGACAAACGCAGAGAATCATTAAGTGAAACAGAAAGCTGTAGAACTGACCTCAATCAATCCACCACAGCACAGCGATTGTATTGTATTGTATTTAATTGAGACTTTAAAAATGACATTTGGAAATATATACATGAATTCTTAGATCTATCTCTTTCTGTTAATATAAACGATACGGGAAGCGGAGGCTGTAATGTATGGCCGTCCTGTTCTGTTGTTTTTTAATTTTTCGATTGCCAACATGGCTTGTCTTTTTCTTTTAAATCGAAAAAACATATAGTCATTCTGCTCTTGCTCAGGAGCAATATTTCGGTTACGTGTTGGCTGATGCAACGGATAAAAAATATACATATATACAATACCTACAAATACAAATACCTTAAAACTAATATGCTATAGAATATATTTATATACATAAAATTACGTGTTATAGAGCGAGAGCGCTCTATGTAGAATTTTGAAATTTAATGAAATCACTTTTGCATGAATAGGTACATTGAATAATTTAAGACAATTCTATTTTTACATAAATTCACTTCTACGAATTGTTATCAATGATTTTAAAACAAATTTTAGCGGCAATTGAAAATGAATAAAGAATATGTGAAGGATATAACTTAGTAGAAACACTAAAAACAATAATATTGAATATAAGAGATAATTCAATTTAACTCTAACACATTATGAGCAGTAATAAAGATGTAATACACTTTAAGAAATTTTATCATATGATGGTCGTCTCATAGATTTGGTATGATGCAGGGCGGTCATCCTTTGTCCAATATTGTTATGAAGGTTTGTCATCTGTTTTTAGCACAAGGTTGTGGGGTGCTAGTAGTCTGGGGGCTTGATTAGCAGTTGCTGGAGTGTATGATCATCTCCGGTTTTTGATCCAGTTGGAATCCTTCCCCTAGAGAAGTTCCACGCTAGGATTTCATGTGGGCAACACGTCAGTCACGGTCACATGACACAGTTGTTAGCGGGTAATGTGATACCACGCCAGAGTCCCGTTTAAACGGGATAGGCTCAAAGTCTAGTTCAAGCGGCACAGCTTGTAAACTAGCTTTTCAGTTGCTGGAGTGTATGTACAACTCCTGTTATCACCCAGGTGGAATCCTCTCTCCACAGAGTACCAACTTTCGATGAAAATAATTATTAAGAAATAATTTACTTTTATGTTTTAATAAATCTGTTTCAAGGTTGTGCCGACACAACCTGCTTCGTTGCCTCCGCAGATCCACAGCACAGCGATTGAAGATAAGATACAAAATTCACCAAATAAGTCGAAGAAAAGTGTGTTATTATTTTGTATAAGAAAGCGGGCGTTGAACAGAGTCGACCCAAACTCAGAAAAACATAAGTAAAGAAACAGAAAGGAAACAAATTTGTTCTATCAGCGAGAAATTTTATAACCCGACATATTTCGGGTTGCCTTGCCTTGGCTTTGGCTAATGCACAGAGAGTGTGGACTGTGGAGTGTAGAGTGTAGACAGTTTACGAATACATACTAATAATATTGACGTGTGTGTTTCCGTGTGTGCTTGAAAATAGTTCAATTGAGTTGCTGGAGCGTGCAACTTGTGTAGGATTTAATGAGTAGATACATATTGAGTATTGCCCGTGGGTTCTATGTTGCTCTTTATTTAATAAACATTGTATGGCAAGGTTGTTTGTTTTTTTTAGTAAACATCGTTGTTTAGTAGAAAATTTAATAGGTAACCCGGTAGGAATCGGGTTATATGGACGCCACGCCAGTGGTACATACATATTTTATCTGGAAACATAGTTATAATCAATATTTGTATCTTAGCATTGAGTTCATTTCTCATACACACTTCAAATAAAGAGGTCGATTCGTGGTCCATACAAAATCAACTTGTCTTTTAATTTTATTGTTCCTCCACGTTGGAGAAGAAAATATATTTTTTTTAAATCTCCGAAGATTTCCAACTTAACAGGTGCAGTCGGTAGGATACCCAGTATCCGTTCGATTAAAATTAAAAAATCGAGAAAAAACGTGTCGAAAATAAAAACTTATTTTTTTTCCGCAAAATGTCACCTTTTAAAATAAAGGAAAGTCCTAAAACGCACTTGTAAAACGCCTACTGAGACTGGTAGGTTGATCCATAATAATTCTGATCTGCAATATTAAATTCATTCAAAATAATTAAAACAAAACAAAATGGAGCATGGACAGATCGAAATTCCTTTAAATGCAAGTGCTGAACAGCAGCGCGAAGAACTCGTCCAACAACAAGGACACCAAAAATAATCCACAGAAGTAAAAACAGTTATATCATTCGTACTACCAGAATTGGAGGTAATCAAAATCCTCCAAAGAATCAAACCATTCTCTGGAGAAGGACCCAGAGATGTCGCATCTTTTATATACGACGGGGATATAAACCTTCAATATTTAACACCAGCCACAAGTGATTTCGCTACACAAAACGTTGTAGCGTACACCTTTAAACAAAACCTAAAATTTAAATACAAATCTTAACAAATGTTTCGTGTAAACAGCCCAAAGCCAAATTGTTTTGTATCTCCGAACTCTGTATATATTTTTGAAATCAATAGTCGAGTATCGATATTCGATAGCCCACTGAACTCTAATAAGTAGATACCTATTGACCTAAACTTTCCTACGATAATTACGAATAAAGCATGTCTTTTCAATTTTAACTCGTAAGGTGGTCAAAAGTCCGCCTTATATACTTCCTTAATAAGTATAAGTAATACAGTGCCCTTGGTAAGAATTTATTGTATCCATTAACTTTGTTAAGGATAATTAATTATGTATATTATATTAAAATAATTTTTAGTTCGTACTTTCCACGAAAAATTTTAAAGAAACGAACATCAGCGAATAATTTCCCTTGCGAAGAAACCTAAATTGAGAAGAGATTTTAAAGGATATCATTATATTCACCCACGATAATTTTAATTGAGAATATATCCTTATTCTAAAAGAATTATATAGTTAACGATATATCATATATCCAATAGTTTACTCCTTTGTATTCATATATAAATTACTTTTTGCTTATTGCGCATAAGAACCTTTTAATTTAGAGCATAAATTACTTTTTGTTGATTGCGCACAAAATATAAACTGCCCTTTGTTTATCATAAGAAATAACTCGCATATATTTTATTACCTTAAAGAACTTATCTTTGGTTCAAGAATAAACATGAATATTTTTGATTGTCATAAACAACTGCAATGATAAACATTGATATTTTTAATTGTCATAATTCATAAACAACTGCGATGAGATAAGCTGATTCCGGTCGACGACGCACGGTCGAATAAAGTCCGATACCTTTTTTAAAAAATAAAATACAAATTATTTTATTTAACTATATATATATATATTCTTATATATTATTCAAAAGGTATGTTCATTTTTTTTTATTAAGTGTATTAATTCTAAATTTGGTTATCAATGGGTTAATACGTCCACAGATATAGCTGCGGACGTAACCTATCAAAATTGGTATAACTTCCATTATTGCTAAGACGGTGCGTCCGCAAACTTTGGTCATCATCGAAATATACCATCTCACATGATCAGACAACTCCAATCTTCAAAACAAACACGTGCTTTCGTGACGAAATCTCTCACGTTGGTTTCCATCTCAAGATACCAAATTCAGAGTTCTAACAACCTGTAAATATCACATCAATCGTCATAAAACCAACCACGGCAAAAGATCGGGAGAGCTTTTCGCAAACACGTTGTAGGAAAAATTTCCAACACGTTAAAACAACAAAATAACTAAATATACGTATATAGCAAAAGAACAAGAAAGTAGAAAACTAATATTTTTAAAGAAAAGGAGTGAATACAAAATAAGAATAATACATAAATTACTGAGCGAAGTAAAATTAAAAAAAAATAAACATTAAAATTGTTAAAGTGCTAACTAAATTTATTTATTTTTAAATCAAAAAGGGTACAATTCAAATATTGCCAAAGAAATAAAATATTAACTAATAAATTTAACAAATATGTATAAAAAAACAAAAAAAAAAATAATCGACCCGAAGATCAACGATGGAAATTTGTGGCCACAACTTTCGTCGTACCGGGAATTGCACTTGTAAGTACCAAAATTAATTAATTTCCTTGGCAAATATACTACCATTTACTTTTTGATTTACAAATTTTATTTTATTAAGCAAAACATAAAATTTTTATAAAAAAAATATTATTAAAATTAAAAATCATAAATTATTAATTTAAAATAATTTAAAAGATACCTTATTGATAAATTTAAATTAATTAATTTGAAATCCTACTTTATGTTTAACTTTCAAACACATTTCTTTCTTAAGTTTTTTTTTTTTTGTATTTAATAATTAATTTTGTTCCATAATGAAAATTACGCTCAATAAAAATTATGTCTGAAATCTAAAATTTCAATATGAGTTCCCTAATTGAGTTAATTATTTTGAGCTTTGTAAGAGTGATCTGGTAAATTTGTGAGCGGAACAGCAAGGGGCTATTTTAAACATTTTTTTAACAAAGATAGTCAAGGTGCGTCTAGGATGTCTTAGATACCTACATAGGGGAGGGTATATAAAAAGGTTTCGCAACATTGGACACCATGTCAGCTGTGTTTCACTCAACCTCCTTTCTTTTTTTCTTTCTTTTTACTCTTTTTTTTTCTCTTAAATAAAACATACAGGCACGATTATTATGTGTGCTTAGGAAAATGCAGCAAGATCCCACCCCACCGTCGAGCTAAAGCCTGTGCGATCGCAAGCGTTCCTACCAGTGTTGTCACTTCCTATTTAAAAAAAGTGGTAGATAAAGCTAAAAAAAATTGGTAGTTTCAGATTTTCCGTGGTAGAATTAATTTAAATAAAGAGAGAAACAAATTTAGTTTTTAGTTTTTATTTTTATTAAATATAGATACAAAAAAAATAATGTAGGTACCTTAAGTAAATTAAGTTAACTTAAACTCTTATCATTTTCTTTTGAAGAAAAATTAAATCATAATTATTTGGAATTAGTTTATTTAAGCACAGCCGAAAATATAAAATATGTACATTCATATGTACCAATTTTTGGTAGATACAGTTTTTAAATAAATTTCATAGTTTTTCAAATTTACCATCAAAAAATTTAAATTGTAAATAAAAGCGAATCATTTCTGGAGATGGAATAAATATTTCAACTTTATCTGTCATTCCTTTAGCAAAAATAATACATCAATGTTTTTAATATCAATCGATCGCTTTAAAAATCAAATCTTTTTTTACTTACTTTTTAGACGGTTTAATTAAAAATTTTCGCATTTTAATTTTTTTTTCACTTGAAATACAATTGACTTCCACTGACCACTCTTCTAGAAAATTTCGAAAACAATAAACGTTTAACTGTTTACCGTCGATACGAAATCCAAGTAAACAATATTAGTATTTTAAAATAAGGCTTAGGAGTAAGTGAGTAGGAAGTAGGATCTACTTATTTTTCTTAAGCAGACTATAGAACTTTGTTTTTTTACAAAATAAACGTAGGTATGTACCTAATGCGGAAAAAAGAGAAAACGATAGGTAGATACGCGTATGCAAAATGACAGATGAAAGCATTCACATTGAATAAAAAAAGCATTGTGAGATAAAGCCAATAAATTTATTCAGGTAAAACAGCATAAAAAGTGCAGAAAATTTTTTTTTTTTTTCAAAAATCGAAGCAGGTATTTTATTTATTGTTTTAATTTTTTTTTTCTGGACGGGCAAAAAGGGGTTGAATTTTTTACTTCCGGGGTAGAAGTGGTAGATTATGAAAATGTTGGAGAAAAGAGGTAGATCTACCACAATTGTGGTAAAGTGACAACACTGGTTCCTACAGCTGCAAAGGAATATAGGTCAACCAACATCTTTAAATTCCACCAGACCCACATACCTAAATAAAATTGAATCACAACGTAGTGAGGGGATTAATCGAAGGACGAGCCCAACAAACAATTATTAGAATGCTAGGACCATAAACGACTTGGGGAACGATGAGAAGAAACTTACATCAACATTTGTCAGCAGGCAGTAAGTGTAAGAAATTCAAATTAAGAAACATATTATTTAAAACTATGTGAACTTATGGATAAAATTAATATAAAATATAATTTTGAATTAGTAAAATCATTCGAATTTTCGCCTGAAAACGTCAATGCAATATTTTTCAGGATATTTTGTTCGCAATTGAATACTAATCAGGAGAGTTTCGCATTAAGTAGGAACATTAATTCCATGTAAAAAGCACACGAATTTTTAATTATATATCAAAATTCTAACCCTCAAACTAGTAGCTTTCTTCAATATCCAGAAAGATACCGTAATAATTTAAACGGAAATAATTTCAATAAAAACTCAAATACAAGAGGCTTCAGTAACAGAAACTTTAACTTAAATAGGAATAACAGATGAGGTTTCAGTAATAATACAAATCAAAACTTAAATTATTATAATAGGAACAACAGTGGAGGTTTCAATAACAATACCAATCAAAATTTACATTATAATAATAGGAATAACAGCGAAGGTTTTAATAATCATAAAACCTTTAGAAACAACAATCATAGAAATTTTAATAACAATGATAGGTATTTATAACCAAAATAATCAAACTAATTTTCGTCCACAAGAGCGAAACCCACCAACAGAAATACCGTGAATCAACGAGATTCAAACCGTGATATAAATTTTCAGGAACCGGCCTCAGAGGTCCTCTTCCCATAATAAACCTCACTTTAGGAACAGAAACAATTTCTGTACTGATAGACTGTGGAGCTTCAACTTCCAGTATTGATGCAAATTTTTTAAAATATTTTGAAAAAATTAATCTAGAATACCCACTCAAAATAAATGGATTGACGGGTAAGACTTTAGTTACTCAACAAATAAAAACTTCATTTCCCATTGAGTTTAACGCTCCAGAAAATTATGAAATGACTTGGAATTTAATAAACCTATCCAAAAAATCTTTCCAAGGAGAAGGTTCTTTTCAAATTTTTAATACAAAACTTTATTTAATTATGCCTGTCCTCAAGAAATAAATTGTTATGAAGAACTTCAAGAATCAAATAATTTAGATTGTTTGTATAAAAGCTTAAACGAACAAGAAACTGAATCATTGAAACGAGAATTTTAAAACAATAATGATTTATTTTACAAAGAAGGTACCGACCTTAGTTGTACTTCCAATACTAAACATAGTATTACCACTACCGAGAATATACCTATTTTCTCAAAAATATACCGCTTCCCTAAAATACATGAGGAAGAAGTAGAACGACAGATACAAGATATGCTTAAACAAGGGATAATAAAACCTTCAAATTCTCCATATAATGCACCAATATTACCAACGAAGGCATTTAGCCAAAGCCATCTAAATTAGAAGCAATGCAAAACCTATTTGTACAAATAAACAAATAAAATCCTTTTTGGGAATCACTGGTTATTATAGGAAATTCATCCAGAATTATTCCAAGATCGCTTTCCCATTAACGGAATGTTTAAAAAAATGTAGTGGGATAAATGAAAAAGATCCACAATACATAAATGCCTTTGAGAAATTAAGAAATTAAGTTTGTGCAACCAAATATTTCCGACCCTATCTTTATGGAGTCAAATTTAACATAAAAACAGATCATAGACCATTAGTCTGGTTAAACAATCTTAAAGACCCTGGTTCTAAAATAGGATGGAAAACAAAGTTAAATGAATATAATTATAATATAGAATAAGTTAAAGGCAATGAAAATAAAGTCAAGGATAGATACAATGAGAATGAAATCAATATGAATGACGATAATAATAAAAGTGAAGAAAATAAAGGTATAGTGAACAAATTTAAAACACATATAATTTTAGTAAAAAAAAGGAACAAGTATATAAAAAAGTGCATAGAAAAAAAAGATTTTGATTATTACAGAAACAGAAATTAACAATGATGAAATAATTAAAATATTAAAAGAATATTTACCAGAAAAAGGAGTCTTAGGAATATTTTCAGAATTAGAAGAAAAATCATTTAATCAATTCAAAAATACATTTTTTGAAAATTTCAAACAGAAATTAACAATGATGAAATAATTAAAATATTAAAAGAATATTTACCAGAAAAAGGAGTCTTAGGAATATTTTCAGAATTAGAAGAAAAATCATTTAATCAATTCAAAAATATATTTTTTGAAAATTTCACAATTATAAATTATAAATTAATAAGATGTTCATATTAAGCAGAAGATTTATTGAGCTTAAAAAAAATTAAAAAAAACTATATCAAAACTAGTCACAGAGGAATTCACGAAAACTACACTGAACTAAAATTAAATTTTATTTCATTAAACTTCAGGAAATAATAAAAGAATATATGAGCAATTGCGAGGTTTGTAACTTAGCAAAATATGATAAGAAACCCCCTAAACCGAAATTTAAATATACAGTAACACCAAACAATAAAAATGAAACAATTCATCTAGATATCTTTCACATCGAAAAGAAATATTATTTCACAGTAATTGATACATTTTCGAAACAAAAACGACAAAAACTCATTAACCCTGGTGGCTGGTGGAACTAATAAAAGAATACATATTAAATTTTAGCAAGAATTTAATACAGTCAACGTTTTAGAATTTATAGAACAAGAAGATCTATCAATTCATATACAGCCATACAGGTAACGCCGATATGAGTAGATGTCATTCTTCACTACTAGAACATATAAGAATACTCAATATCACAGAATCCAATCTTGAAATGGCATTAGGTCTTTTTGCCCAAAACCATAACGCCCAAATCAAAAAATGTCATAACGCCCAAAAACGGTCATAGAGCCCAAAAAGTCAACAAAAAACACAAATCAAATGTCATAACGCCCAAATTGTTTTTCAAATGAAAGAACGTCCAATTCGTTGTCATTTCACCCAAAATATTTTTGAATTTGGGCGATATGACATACGCCTTGGGCGTTCTGGCATTTATTTTGGGCTTTATGACGATTTCTATCGTTCTTAAATCTTATCATCACCCAACATCATAAAACCCAAATCAAAAAATGTCATAACGCCCAAAAACAAAAGCATCGTTCAGAACTTCACGAAGAAAGCGTCACAAAGCCCAAATAGAATGTCATATCATCCAAATTTTCTTTCAATGTCATAACCTCCAAATTTAAAAATGTCATAACGCCCAGAGGATTTCTTGTTTGTTAAAATTGGGCATCATGGTGAACAAGAAAGTGCATTTAATGAACTACATAAATACTGTGCCCTGAAAGACGGCCAAGTGTAATAAGACCAAATGTGGGTGTTTGGCTTTATTTCACTTTGTTCAAGCGAAATAATGCCAATTTGGTTTTATTGCACTTTGAGAAAATTGAAGTTACTAAAACTACTTTTTTATGAGACTTTTGTTTTTTTGCTTGCTTACATAAATACAGTTCCAGCACCCAGTATTACGGCGCACAGTGGGATCTTGCCTAAGCAGAAGCGGCGAAAAGTCATTTTTCTATATTTAACAAATTTCAATAAAAATAACTGTTTTGATTAACCGATAATATGCTTCTGTGGTTTGTGGTTCCATTACTGTACCTTTGGCATCAAAGTTGACAGTTTAGTTAAAATTGTGTTCTGTGTTAAACTAACCGAAATAAGTTGCGTATATTGTGATACAAAAATTATATTGAAAATTTGTTGTTAGTAAAAAAAATTTTACATAGAGTTTGTTGAATCAGGTATGTTCTTTTAAATAGCATTAGTTTTAACTCAATTATGTAGTAAAATTTTCAAATAAAAATAAGTCAGTTTCTTATGAAATCACTAAAACATTTTTTAAATAACGGTACTCTTTGATTAGGCAAACATTAAAATTAGATTAAGAGGCCTTTCCTTATATTTGAAGAAAAAACGCTGCTTCGCTCTACAATATCACGAAGGCGTTTGTGTGCGTATGGCAATAATTTAAAAAGCATATGAACCATTTATTCTATTTAAACGTGTGAAACCAGTTTTTGAATAGTTGGCACACAGCAAAAGATATTTAAAAAAAGATTTTTGCTGAAATTGCTTATCCGTCTACAAGTTCATAGACAAATTAGTGCTTTGATTAAAACGAATTTGGTCTTATTTTAAAGGTATTAAAAGTATCTTCAAACGTGTGTGAGCCAAAAATCATAATACAGTAAGATTTCGAAAATATATTGATTTAAAAAACAGTAAAAATACAGTTTTTCAACTCGTTTTTTCTAATATATATTTAAATAATTTTGTTCGTGAACTACTCCTTACCGAAACATTTATATTTTTAAATTCAAATTCAATCAAAAAAATTAATCATTAACTATGTATTTTATATAAAAGAATAATTTTTTAATAACTCTACCTAAAAAAAATTATCAAGATTTTAGTTCAGACACAAATCATTTGTTTTAATTTTTTCTCCAAGTGACCGCTAGAGTGTGTATTAAAAGGAAAATAAAAAAAAAGATCTAGGCATTGCATTTTTAGTTTGTAGGTATCTGATGTAATGAAATCTGGTGTGCGGTATATTTTGATTGCTTGGTATTGGTGTGCTAGGCGTTTTGTGTTTATTTGTTTTGTTATTTTTTTTTAGAAATTCTGATAGGTACATAAAATATAGGATTTTTGTTTATCAATATCATTTGCGTATTATACAATTTTATGATTTATGTTACTTATGGTTGCAGGTTTTTTAAGTACTTTTGAATTATACTGAAAATTTGGCTCATTATTTTCAATTCTATCAAAAGTAATAGGTGTAAATGGAAGTTTATATATCTACATAATTGTAAAAGAGAATCTGAGTAAGTACAAAATAGAAGGTATTTATATTTGTTTTATCAAAGCCACAAACTGACATATTATGTAACTTGTAGTTTTTCTATTGTACCTAGATAAAAAAAATTTGTTTTTCAGGCATAAATATCATTTTAAAGGAGAGGTAATGGAAATGGGGGAAATGGTAACATAGTAAGCTCGTTTCTTTGCTCACAACTAGTTGAAAACCTATTGAAAAGTGTAAATGAAATTTATGTAGAAAGTTACGAAATTTTAACTTCAAAATATTGCGTAGTTGAGTGTTGAAAAGGATTCAATTTAATATATTTTCTGAGATAGAAAGAGACTTATTTTTGTAAATATGCATTTCGTTTGGCTTGGATTAATAATTGAAAGAAATGTTTAGAATAATAAAGGTAAGTAGGTATAGTTATGCTATGTGTACCTAAGTTTTATGATATAGATATAGGTACCTAAGTGAGATTCACAATTTGATGGCAGGGTGAAGGGCTCTTAATTCTACTAAATAACTAACAATTTTGTCGAATGTTTGAATAAAAAAGGTATGTACCTAGGTATAGTTATGCTATGTGTACCTAAGTTGTATAAAATAGGTATAGGTAAGTGAGATTCACAAATTTTATAGCATAAAGGCAACATACATAGGTACCTAATCCTTCAATTTATTTATTGTTCCATAGATAAAAATAAAATCTAGACTAATGGCCAGTTTGTTCACAGCTGATCATCTTTAATCAAGGATAATTGCAACTGGTTAATCATCGAATGTGCAAGGTAATCAAATTTTGTTCAAGGAATCGATAATTTAAGTTGTTAATCATGGAAATCGCTAATTAGCCGATTTTGGTTGATTAGCGCCATTTAGTTGGAAGCTGTGAAAGTCATTGTTCAGATTTAATCCACTGTGAATAAACTGGCCCTAAATCTGTGACAAAAAGGAAAAACAGCATAAGTCACTTTTTACAAGTTTTCAGGAGAAAAAATAAAAAATTAGTAAATCCACTTATTTTGCCAGGAACAAAAATTACCAACTTAATTTTATTTCATTAATTTCTTATTACATATAATAATGGAACTCTATTGGCAAAATAAGTGGATTAACTAATTTTTTATGATAGATTAGGAACAAAATCTTTTTTTATCACTACCTGAAGTAACTACCAGCATACATTATAAAAAATATTAAGTTGGATTGAAACCTTGGGTTTATGACCCCCAAAGAGTTATTTTATCAAAGCCCATTTTCTTGTGATAAAAAGTTTTTTAAAAAGGTGTTTAAAATGTGTGTTTTTTTAAAATTTGTACTTCATTCACAAAAAACTTGTGTAGCACTAAACACTAAAGACCTAAAAATTAAAAAAATCTTATTTATTTGAAAATACTAACCTTCCTTCCTACATCTTATGTACATATATATTATATTTTTATTTTAAACAAATGTAAGATTTAACATTTTAAACATTGATTTAAATTTTATATTAATTTGATTTTAGGTTCAGTTTCTATTACTTTACTTAGTTTTTAATTATAAGTACTATAAATTTAGTCTAGATTTTATTTTTATCTATGGAACTACGTACCTACAATCAACGAATTTACTTTCAATTACAATAAATAAACTGAAGGATTAGGTACCTATGTATGTCGCCTTTATGTATAGTGACCAGATTTATTTGAAGGAAAAGCGGGACACATTTTCAAAACTTCGCAGGGAGTAGAAATTATGATTATGAGTAAAAAAGTAATAGTACGCAACATAAACAAGAAATGACATACCTATTTATTTAAACAAAAAAAAATTTTAAACATCAGGCTCAATATTGCTAGCGTGTTTAGACAATTAATTCTTATACCTACCTACTAAGATGCAGTATGAATTTCTTTAAGAATTTCATTATTATTTTTTAATTTTTGCTAAAATTATTTTATGAAACATGGAAACATGGAAGACTGATTATAAAGAATTATCAACCATAGTTCTGAACTTGGGTCTTTAAAAATCGTCTGAAGAACAATGGAACACTTATCAATTGAGAGAAAATATGTTTTTGTTTTCGATTTAAAAATGATAGACCACAAGCAAATCTGAGAATTCATTTAATGTGGCATATACATGAACTCATTTTCTTCCTTTAAGCCTAGTTTGCAGATCGCGCTAAATTTTAGCTTCCATACAAAATTCTTTCCAAAATTTAGCTCAGCTAAAACTAAGGAAAGCATTTTAGCCGAAAGGTACGCAGCTCCAGCTAAAAATTCAAATGTTTGTTTCTTACTGTACATCACATATCTGTTAAAATTTAGCGCACGAAATAATTGTCCGGCACATTAATTCTCAAGCTAAATTTTAACAGATTCTGTAAATCTTGAATTTTGTATGAATTGTGTTTTGTGAAAAAAAAAAAATTGAAATGGAGGAATATTTCGGAATAAACGATTTATCTCAGCCAAAGAAAAGAATCCATTTTATTTGATAAAATTTAGTTGCAATAACAAAAAAGATCATTGAAATGGTTGAAAACAATTTCATCTCGGAGAACAGCTGCTTTCTTTTACATATTCTCCACAACCCATGCTCTATGTCAAGAGTTTTTGCTGATGTTTGGAGAGAAAAGCGGGAGCAAAATTTAAGCGCGATCTGCGTACAAGGCTTTAACAGCCAATTTGTATGCACAGGGATGTAAAATAGTATTTATATAATTGCTTAATTTTGAGAATTGTAGAGACCTACACACATTTTTACAAACGTGCGTCGTATGAAAAGCGGGACATTTAGCGGGTTTTTTCGAAAAGCGGGACATTTAGTGGGACAGTTATGGCCGCGGGACAGAGACCCTAAAAACAAGACATATTTTGAAGTTAAGATTTCGTTACTTTTTACATGAATTTCATTTACACTACACACTACACACAATAGGTATTTAACTAATTGTGAGCAAAAAAACGAGCTACCATATTACCATTTCGCATCCTACATACTTCATATGATCCCCATCTTCCCCTTTAAAATGATATTTATGCCTGAAAAACAAATTTTTTTATCTATGTACAATAAAAAAACTACACATTACATAATTTGTCACTTTGTGGCTTTGATAAAACAAATAAAAATACATTCTAGTTTCTACCTACTCAGATTCTCTACATTTATGTAGATATATAAACTTCCATTTACACCTATTACTTTTGATAGAATTGAAAATATCGAGCCAAATTTTCAGTATAATTTAAAAGTATGTACTTGAAAAACCTGCAACCATAAGAAACAGAAATCATAAAATTGCATAATACGCAAATGAAATTGACAAACAAAAATCCTATATTTTATGTATCTATTAGAATTTCTACAATTTCAGTACATTTTTTAAATATCTTTTTCTGTGTGCCAATTATTCAAAAACTGGTTACACACGTTTAAAGAGAATAAATGGTTCATATGCTTTTTAAATTATTGCCATACGCATACAAACGCCTTCGTGAAATTGTAGAGCGAATCAGCGTTTTTTTCGTTTTTTGTTCAAATATAAGGAAAGGCCTCTTAAGCGGAAAACACAACGTTTCTTTTCTGTTAGCGCTGACTCCGTTACGCTACTATACTTTCGATTGTACTTTGACTGACGTCTGTCATTTTGGTAATAAGCTGTTAGAAAATTTGTTTTTATTTAAAATTATTTGAAATCAATAATTTTCCAAATAGACAAACAAAAATTTAATTAAATAGGAAATTTCACATTTTTACCCATTTTTACATTTTTGCCCGCACAAATATTTATTTATCATTAAAACAATTTTTTCACATAATAATGAATTAATTTCTGAAAATTCCCGCAAACAAAAAACCAACTAAAATATCCGTACCAAAAACCACATGTCGCTTAAAAATATCCATACCAACAAAAAGTAGAAAATATTTCAACTTTAACAACTGCTTTTGCCACGTGACGATATTTTCCGTTCTTTTTGTGTTTGTCAAATTGGAGGTTGATCGAAAAAGCTATATTGTGTTAGCGATTCCTATGGTTCAACTTAAGACGTCACTCAACGCTAACACAAAAGTAGCTTTGTGTTTTCCGCTTTAATCGCTATGTGATACCGCAGGACAAATTTGATATAAAAAAAATCTGAGTCTGGTATGCGGTTTTCAAATCGAGGATGAAAATCGTCAACATCGTTACATTGTTAGATGCTAAAACCATCCGAAAATTCCAAAACAAAGTCCTTCGTGGAATAATAAATGCCTCTTGGTATATTAGAAATAGCAATTTACATCGTGACCTGCTAATAGAAATGGTTACTGAAGTGATTAGAAAAGACGCTGTATCACATAATCAGCGACTACATAGTCATTTTAACTCCGAGATGGATACTGTATTAAATATAAGAGATAATGTTCGAAGACTAAGAAGAACAAAGCCTCATGAGCTGATGGTCTAAAAGCGATGGTAAAGTATTAAAACTCTAAACTTCCTCCAATGCGATTTTGAATTTAAGAAATAATTGTCGATCTTTCATAGATTGGTCCTGATTTTCCGGTGGTTTTAGTGCGGTACAAGTCCCACACTACTTGGTACCGAATATGATATGTATTACCAAGTGTCTTTTGAAGATTTCCATCTGCAGAGAAATTTTTTTTTTCGATTTGTAGGTAGGTATACCTAATAGGTAGATAAGGTAGATCAAATTTAAATATTTTATCATAATTACATATTGTTCAAAATGTTGAAATGTATTAATAAACCCTAGAAATAAATTTCTTAATATAAGAAACTGGAAAAAGTTTATCTAAATAAAATTAAAAATGATGTTTACCTAGCTAATCAAAAAATGCTCTGATCTAACGAATCTAGAATAGAATACGAAAACTTAACAAAAAAGCCGATATTTTTCCGTCATTAAAAAAAATAACCTCCACCACTCAACAAAAAAAGTTTCTACCTACCCATATAAAGAATATATCCAATATCCATGGATCAATGCAAAGAAGGAAAATCTATGGCCCCGTGCAAAACAATAGTAAATGTATTTATTTATTTTTCAGGACTTTTAAAGTTTGATTTTGTTTGGGATAATTGTAGAAATAAGGCATTATACTGAGGAACTCTATTTGACCTCTGTTTTCAAGTGATTCTTGTTACATTCGCAGTAAAACTATTCAAATAATATATCGATTCTATATTCAATAGTATATCGATAACTCAAAACTATACTATGCGCACGTAGTATAGTTTTGCACGGGGCCATCGAAATAGTTCATATACTTTTTATTCTTTGTCGCCAGCCTCAGACGACCTTAAAAATAAAAAGTACATACAACTCAGCAAAAACAAACAAACATAATCTTAATGTCTTTCGTCTGCCTCTCGATCGTTGCTGACTGCAGTGCATAGTATTGCAGAAACAAAAAAACACGTTTTCAATTTTGTCCCCATTCATTTCATTCCTATATCCTGAGTATCAGAGCAAGAGGGAAAACATATTCGCGAGAGAACTTTTTGCAAAAGACAAATAGCTTTCTTTCTGTGCTTTACTATAAACAAGCAAAGAGCTTTTTTGCCTGTTGATCGTCTGCCTGGTGTAAAAATAAATTGGCTTTATCTGTAGGGTAAGGCGAGGAGGATTTGACATAAAAATGATGATACGTCATTTTGAACCAACATCTAGCGCACCGTTAAAAATATGCCTGTTTGGTAACTTTTTTTTGTCAACAAATTTTCCAAAACCGAGTTTTATTTCTATGCGTTTTGACAGCAAATTGTGAAATTTTGTAAAAATTTGTGCAAATTCGCAAGAAATTTCACGTTAGCAAACAGACCAAATGTCAGGGTATGACACTTTCCTTATATATTTTACTTTAAAATGTCGATAGTGTAATCTAAAGGGCCAATAGTGTAATCTAAAGGGTTTTCATGATGTGAAGCGAAAAAGGAATATAGAAAAAGTGACAAATGCTCCCACTTTATAGGAGGATTTGACATTGCTTTAGGAGGTTTTGACAATAGGTAGGAGAATTTGCCAGTCTAAGAACTTTCAATTAAAAACGTAACATAAAGATAATTTTATTAAGAAAAAATTAACAAAATATACAAAATACATAGTTCATAAATTAAGTTGTTATAAGTTATTTTACATAAATTAAACTTCAAATATTTTATCAAAAAAAAAAAATTAAAAATTATTTTAGCGAATATCAAGATTAGCAAAATCTGCGTTAAAAGCTCATTGAAAACATTTAATTCAATTTATATCTTAAAACATTTGTTTTTTTTTTCGCCAAGGTTGTAAATGTTTTCAGGCTTAAAAGAATGTTTCAAAAGAAGACTTTTAAGTTTAGAAAAAAATCCTCCACAGCAGTTTTTGTGAAAGCTCGAAGACGGGCCAAGCTTGCGTTCTCCGGCTTTCGCAGACTAATAGTTAGATTTTGGCGTATGAACCCCGACAGCCAATTTTTTGTAGCTGCTTGCCCCCGTACCTAGGAAGAAGGGCATTTTACATTATTTTTTACAGCATAATCGTAAACAAATCGCTTAGCCGTAACAAACGTCAGGCCATAGTGATGATTTGAACACTTCTTAAAATAATTTGTCAACTCTTCTTCTTGTGACGTGTTGAGGACTTGCCCTATAGATTATTTGGTGCTAGCCCTGCTTTGCAGATTGATCCGGATACAATTTTCCGATAAACACTTTAGTCGATATGAAAGGGTCGTTCTGTTTACGTTATATTTCCGCGCAGCAGTTGTTGGCGTTTCAATTTTGTGGTTTATATCGTTCGGTGCTTCTTTAAGGGCTTCTTCATCTTTCAGGGTGTTTCCTTTTATAAATATTTCGCATATTTTGCTAAATAAAGTAATTGTTTAATAAACATTGATTAAAAACAAATAATTGTCTTTAAAAGAAATGATAAGGAGGATTTGACAAATTGTCAAATCGTCCTACTTCTAATTTGTTAAATCCTCCTTTAATCGCACTTTAACTTTCTATTTCAACCTACCGAAAATTTTCAGTATTTTCACTAAACACTGTTGTTATATTTAATATGTATGTATTAATAGTCACAATCAGTTTAGATACAAAAAAAAACTTTGTATTTACACATGGTTTCCCAACAACGAAAATATACAAAATTACCAAAAAAGTTGACCAAAAACAAAAACACAAAGATACTGAATTATAAAGATTGGAATCTTTCGTACGTTCCATCCCCCAAAACCCATTTGTTTACATTGTTGTTTTTGTAATTTCATCTCGTGTCGATGAATAGATGTGAATTGCAACAACAATTTATGCAGTGGTGAATTCATATTTTTGCACTAGTGTGCAGTAAAACATGAACACTAGTGCAAAAATATGAATTCACCACTGTCCGCCATTTTGTTTAGCTTGTAGGCAAACCAGAATGCCAGCCGAGGATTCCAATCTTTATAATTCAGTATCTTTTTGGGTACAACTGACGTTTTCATTTGTGTAACTCATAACATTAGCACTACAAATTCGGATTTTTGCTCTCTTTCGCGTTATGTGTGACCTAATATTTGAAAATGGCAAAACCTCCTTTCGTTAAATCCTCCCTGCTCTACCCTATAGTTTATTATCTGTGCTTATAGTGTTAAGTGTTACCTATTTTCAATGGAAATTGTGTTTACAAAAAAAATGAATACACATATTTTTTTAAATTCATTAAATATTTATTTTTAAGAGCAAAAACATTTCTTTAATCACAAAACTATGTTGAACGGCGTGAAGTTCGATAAATTTTAATTTAATTAAAAAACACCTTATTAACTCCACTTGAGTCGGTACCAGTATGTTCACAATTTACATTTAACTAAGAAAAATAAATTAAAACACACACGACACTAACCTTGAATGCATTTCGAAGCAGTTGCGCTACATCTTCAGCAATCACGACTAAACCATTGTATTAGTCCGGGGAAAAGTGACATGAACCCAAATTTTCGGTATATACTATATACAATACATTTTGATGGTTTCTATATGAAAAAAGCGTCCTGAATCCGAAAATGCCGGGTATACTTCTCAGATTCTTGAGCGTTTTGAGATATGACGTCATCAATAAAGAACACATTGAAAAAGGCTGCAGCTGGTGTGTATTACAGAAAAAATGTGATTAACATTAATTTGGCACTAGACATGCAGATTTTTTGATTCCCCAAATGCAAATATATTTTTTTTCTATTTTTTGGGGGAAGGGTTCACGAGAGGGGGTACGAATTAATGAAAAACTCAGCCTTTGGAACTAGGTCGAGTGGGGTATCGTTTCCATGTATTTTTTAATGCTGAATCAAATGGCACCACCCAATTTTTGGTGGAACCATTTTTTACGAAATTTTAAATATGACGTCGTCATTTAAGGACTTCTGACGACAAAAGCCTGCCATTGTTGTGCATTAGAGAAAATTGGGATATAGGTACATTAATTTGATACTAGAAATGATCTTTGAGTCTCCAAATACTAAAATAGTTTTTGAATTTTTTGGGGGAGGGGTGAAAGGGTACGAAATCAGAGGGGGTGCGAATGAATGAAAATATCAACTAGGTCAAGTGAGGTATTTTTGACATTTATTATTAAATGTTGAATCGAATGAATTCAATGACAAGTCAATTATTTTTATCTTTCAGAAAAAGAAAGTCAACTGCTTTGATAGAATAAATTCGCGTATGGGGTGCGAAAGTAGCTTTAATGTGAAAAAGATTAACTTACCACACAATTTTAAAAGACTTTATTGAAAAGTTATAAATTTCTAACAACATCTTCATTAAGACTCTTTTGATTTGAATTGTTCTAAAAATGTTTATATTTGAGGTAATTATCAAAACAAAACCTTTGAAAATATTAAAAATTATTCAACTAAATCGACCGTGAGCTAATAGACTCAAGGCACGTATCCAACAAAAGAAGTGCATACATTTCGACGGTCAAATGTCAACGTTGGCTATAATCTTAGTTCGTCGAAAATAAGACCTCTTCTGTTTAACGAAAAAAAGAAGAAATATTTCGAAATAAGGTGCTTTATCACACCTGGATTATCCAAATCTGCAGGAGCACCTGATTAAGAACTTCCTTGCTATGCACTTACAGGCGACTGCATTAAGTGCTCCCAGTATCACGACATAAGCAAAGAGGTAGTCGAAACCACAGGACGCTATACCAGTCACCATAGAGGGAACACCCTTATGGTATGAAGATAAATGCTTATACCTGATAAAGTTGACAAAAGATGCACATGCAAAAATGCTGCAGGACAAATATAAGGACAGCAAGGCTAGAATATTGAGCTAGTAGAAGTAAGAAAAAGAAGATCTTGCGTGAGAAGAGTAAGTATATGCTGCCTACTATAAGTTACTTAGAATATATAGACACTTAGATACATAGAATATTATTTCCAGCTACTGTAGGCTACTATTAGGGCTCGTAAAGAGCAAGTAATAGGGTGAGAATGATCAATGAAGACCCAGTTTCACCATGCGGCATGCAGTATAGATGAGCTAAAATTAGATAAAAACCGCCGGTTTTGATGGTTTACCAGCGAATGTGCATGCACATGACAAAAAGTCACTATTGATACAAGCAACTTGGAAATAGATAAGGAGCCGCATCAGTTAATTTAAGGGAAAGTTAGGAAACCGCTGCTTCTAAGTTCTGATGAGAGAGAAGGTTCAAATCTCATGCGTAGAACCAAGTGCACGCTATACAAAACTCTAATACTAATGCTGAAAACAAAATAAAAAAGGGATATAATTCATGCGCGCTCCAACCCTTTTCCTTTCCAATCACCCCTCCCCAAAAAATCGAAAAACTATTTTTATATTTGGAGACTCCTAAAATCTGCACTTCAAGTGTCAAATTATAATGTAAAGCACAATTTTTCGTAATACACATCAGTTGCAGGCTTTTGTCAGGAGTCCTTAAATGATGACGTCATATTACAAATTTCGTAAAAAGTAGTTCTATCAAAAATTGAGTGGTGCCATTTGATTCAGCATTAAAAAATACATGGAAACGATACCCAACTTGACCGACCTAGTTCCAAAGGCTGAGTTTTTCATTAATCCGTACCCGCTCTCGTGAACCCCTCCCCCAAAGAATTGTAGAAAAATATTTTTGCATGTAGGGAATCAAAAAATCTGCATATCTAGTGCCAAATTAATGTTAATCACAATTTTTCTGTAATACACACCAGCTTCAGCCTTTTTCAATGTGTTCTTTATTGATGACGTCATATCTCAAAATGCTCAAGGATCTGAGAAGCATACCCGGCATTTTCGGATTCAGGACGCTTTTTTCATATAGAAACCATCAAAATGTTTTGTATATACCGACATTTTGGGTTAAGGCAAAAAAGTCCATTTTTTCCCCGGACTATATCGACATCAGAATTTAAGAAACTTTTTTCATTTTTGATGGGCCAAAGTTTTTTGTTGTTGCAAGCAAAGGCAAAGAATTTGTGTTGTTGTTTAAATGTTGTTGTTACACACAATATTAATCAGGCAAGATTCTATATTGCCGTTGTCTAGATTTATGGATTAGGATTTTTTTTGGATGAAACCAAATCTGTCGGAAGTATTTCAATATTATTTGTTACGTGCAATATGTCATCAACTTGCAAAGGGGTTGGGTATCCAATCAATCCTTTTGGCTTCAAATAGCCATCGATGAACCAACCGCAATATTCAGGACATAATTTAGCACAACAAGAATCAGTTGCATTTAGCCACATAGAATTCACATAATATGTATATTGTGCGCAGAACTTATGCTGAAATGATCTGCAGCATAATGGGATTATATATGAGTCGAAACTTTGGATCTTTTTCATAAATTTTTTTAATTTTAAAAATACGATAATACATCATCTACACTTATGCAGTGTTTGATTCTATTCATAAGAGCAGTAAACTCCTGAACAACATACATTTTTTCGTTGACGAAAATATCGGCTTCCTCCATTTGGGTTTTTTCATTTGTTAAAATATTATTTAGAATAGAGAAAAACTCTTTCTGCAGGAGCATTTGACAAAATAAAATTGTACTAGATGTCTTGTTCGTTCATTCAAACGGTTAGGGTACATTAGCACCATTTTTTTTTTGTCATTGAATTTTGCTTTAATATTTATTTTATTGTTTATAAAAATTTGTACTAGATACAGAACAAATAATGAACAACTTCTGAAATAGAGAACATTTATGTGTTTTTGTTCAACAAATAATTCATAATGAACATCGTCTTCAAATACAGAACTGTTCATTATTATAATGATCGGATGGTCACCGCATATATAGGAGATCCAGTGATGCCAGACTTCGGAATCAGGTTGACATTTCATTTCTTTTGCATGACGTTTTCATGACATTTGCCAATTATGAATCAGTTTAAGTAGGCTATATTTTAAAGATGAAAATGAACGCACCCAGACATTTAGAATGAATTTTTTCCGCGCTTGAAAATGTATTATTTTTTTTTATCAGAATTGAACATATTTTTTTTAACAAGAAAAAATAGCAAATGATTGTAGCTTAACGCAAAATCCCTTTTTTGTATACTAAGAAGTTCGAAAAATCCCTTTATCCCTTTATCCCTTTTAGCTAATTTTATATGCAAAATTCCTACAAAAAGGGATAAATCCCACGATCTGGCGTCAATGGATCAAATATCTACAACTAAGAATTAAAAAAGTTTTATTCTTCGGGTTTTTCCGGTACGCAAAATATCATTTTTTTTTTCTAATCAATTCAAACGTCTTTTTTTTCTAATACTATGAAAGATTTCGCAAGCGTTGATCAGTCATTAGGCGTTTTTCCTTTTAAGCCCCGAGCGTCTATTCTCGAAAACGATGACTTGTTCAAATGTGTACCATCACCAAATGTTTCGACAGCTTCAAAGAGGCGATAAGTTATAGGAAAAGTGCTTTTAACAGGAAACAACCTATATTTTTATTTTTCAAATCCAGAGCTATTTTATCCGTTGAGCAGCAAATTTATTAAAACTAAAATTTCTTCGTGTGAGAGCAATACCAAATTTAACTTAATTGGTTTTAAGTCATTGACCGTTGTAGTTAAAATTTTCACCCAAAAAGTCTGTAGTAGAATCGACAGCATTCAGTATGTTATTATTATGCTCAAACCATTTGTCATTTATCTCTGAAATAACTGAGTCGATAATTTCAAAACAAACTAGCTTTAATAATGCTACTTCATTCTCACTATCCCTTTTCCCAAGTGAAGACATCACAATGGATTCGCATAATCGAGTAGATCGAATTTGCATTCTCCGTGGTACAAAGATGGAAAATTTTCAACAGTATTCTGTTATTCATCTGCTGTATTCAAAAACTGATTCATCACTTCGCAAATCTTTAACACCTTCTTTAACTGACTGAATAATTGGCATAGCACTGCGATATGGCCGATTGCACTTAGTTGCAAAATTCTATTAGCTTATTAAATTATTCCCTATAATTTAAATAAAAATCAAAGCAAAAAAAATAAATTTGAACTGGGTTTTCAACGAAATGAGAGATTCAATAAGATTGGTTCACAATTTTTTTGAATGTTAGACCTCGCGGCGCACCATTTGGATATTTTCACGAGATAGTTTCTTATAAACGTTTAATTTTCTATGTAGTGAGTGAGATTTTTTATCAGAATAAGTTCTTATATCAGTGTTTTTTTTATAAACGTTTTTGTGGTAATTTTTTGTGAGGTAAATTTTATACGTATATTTTTTGCGAATGTGCATTGTGTTTTAGAATGTAAGATTAATAAACGTCTTTTTCTCATATAAGGCTTTCATATATATCTTTCATGATTAAATTTAAAGATCAAAGGAACAGATCGTATTTATATAGGTATATAAGTAAATTTTTTAGTTAAAAGTTTGTTTTTCCGGAAATTAGTTTGTTAGTTTTAAGTTTAATATACCGATTTTGATCGTAAATCTTTCCGATTTCAATAAAAAATGGTATTAATGTTTTGATTTAAAGGGTAGATGGATAACAAAAAAAAAAACTTACAAGGATACAATTGTCCCAAGCCTGACTGGAGTCCTGGCCATTGTGCTGCCATTGACTCCAATGAGGTCATATTTGATGAAACTGAATCTCTGAGGTGTGATGCCAGAACTTTTTTCACATCCACCTTTGCGTCTGGAACCACACTGTCACTGGAGTCACTTTCCGTCCCTCCCGGTAACTGCAGTGGACAATGAAATAAATTTGTATATAATTTTGAAATTTTGTGCAACTTACTGTATTGGCGTGGTCTGCCTCGGACAAAGCCGGGCTGGACTCAGCCACTAATTCACCCTTCTCGTTCACGGTGAGTAGTTTACCGGCGTCGCAAAAATTACACTTTTCATTCGGTTTCCAATCAACAGCTTCTAATAATGGTTCTGTCAGACGGGTTGGTGGTTCAGGCTCGCTGTCAGTATTTTCCCTACTATTTTTACAACTTATGCTATGTGATGCAATTTTACTGTTGGTCAATTCTAAACATTCTTTCGTCACCAGTAAAGTACTTTTGACTTCCTCTACAAATAAATTATGTTGTCTTATAAATACTTACGCATGTTACCAGTGCAGAATCGTATTACCTAGTTTTTTTAACGATGATATCAAAGATTTATCATTTACATCCAGTGCTTTGATGTTGGGAGCACATTTATCAAACAGTTGCCGATGAGAGTTTTGTTTTAAATTCTCCGATGTTTGCTTACTGTCTAAATTTACATATATTTAAACATTTGTAAAAAATTATTATTGAGTTAAAGAATTAAAAATAATTACTTAATATATCGACTTGGTCTAGATTTGTGATATCTGCACTAAATTGGGTTCGTGTAAGAGCTTCTTGATATTGCTTCCATTTTCTGTGTCCCATCAACTCCTCAGCAACCCGTTCTAAGCCTGTAAATAAAAACCAAATAATTGCTTAAGATAATAAGTATATCAAAAAAATAATTTATTAAAAAAGTCATGCACGTTACGGATTTCTCTTGATTATAGTAGCATTCTTAACAATTTGAAACAAAGGTAAATGACGATTAAATTAATCTGAATACTATAGTTAAGGTAAGACTGTAAGGAAAAATACAAGAACTTAAAGAATTTCTTTACTAACATTATATATAGATGATTAACCCTGCCAGACCACGGGCAAAAAAGAAAAACAAAACTTCCAGCTTTAATGATTAGGAATTGTAATCTTGTTGGATAAGATGAAGTGATTTACTTTGCGGATTTATTTTAGTAGTACCTACCTACATATATAGAAATTGTAGTATAAAAAAATCCTTTATACAATAAACAATTCCAGCCCACGAAAAAAAAAAACAAAAAAAAAAACTTCCAGCTTTAATGATTAGGAATTCTAATCTTGTTGGATATATTTAGTTCACACTAGACATTCGTCATGAAATCTATGTAAGATGAACTGAACTTAACAAAAATTGCATATAAAAATAAAATACCTGGGTTCAACTTTGACGAGAGACAACGTTTCAACCCACACGCGACGGCCGTCCTCAAAAAGAGGAATTACGCTTTTCATCTAATCCTCCCCTAAAACGGAAAAGGAATCGACTCAGTCAAAAAAAACAAAGTTGCTTCTCTAGTTCCAGAAACTTATCAGGTCCATCATCACATACTGTTTCCCAGTATGGTTCACCATTTCCAAAACCAGCATGACAAAAACATAGAGCGTTTGAGAGGAAAATTCTGCGGATCTGCACAGGTCTCCATTTTGACCGACAACGATAGAAGCATTTTAGCAACCAAAGACTACGAGGAATCAGGAATCACTCCTCTGGATAAACTCCTGATAATTGCTCCAAAAAAGTGACATGCAACCTGTGCAACCATCCGAACCCACTGGTAAGGACTATTATAAGCGAAGAGACTAGAGTTGCATCCCGAGCTACGATACCTAGATCAGATGTGGCAGGAAAACTAGACGAAAGAATTATTTCAATCACCGAAAACGGAGCAATCCAATTTTACAAGGACGCGGCATCAACCTCCAATTGAGGTCACCGGGACGAAATGTGGACTAAAGTCCGTTAAAAACTATTTTAAATCAAATAAGTTTTGATCTCTTACCATTTACCAGCGTGATCTATGACCGCGTTATTGATTATGATCCATACATTAAATTTATTAGCATTCTAGTGCAAAGAAGTATACTTATGGTTATTAGAGTCGCGGTCGGCCGTAACTGCGGACTTAGGGAAAGTATTATTGGGTAGTAATACCGGAAGACTTTTAACATAGAAACAAAGGGAATGCCCATTTTACTATGGAGCCTTAGCCAAGAGTGTATACACGAACGAATTTAGTATAAAATTAAATGTATAATGAGTGAAATATTTTTAAAATAGTTCATGGGAAAGTCGAGATATTTGAGCTTGAAGTTGCCAAATAATTGTTCATAACCTGCGAAATAAACGACGTACGTAGGAAAATGATAATGATATCAAATGAATGGTATAAAATACTATTGTGCTATGTGAAATACATTTTGAGATATTAATTTTTAACTGCTTGAAAAGCAACGCCGATATAAAAAAAATTCAGTGATAATTTATATTTTTTTTAAGCTATCAGTATATTTCAATTTTTAAGTTCAAGTGACCTCAACTCAAAAAATTGCGTTTCGCCCAGGTACGACAGTTGAACTTGGTAAGCATCGACCGTCTTAGAAGGGTACGACACTATCTAACTGATCAGCCAAACTGTCGTACCTGGGCGAAACGCAATTTTTGTAGTTGAGGTCACTTGAACTTACAAATTGAAATATATTCAATCGCTCCACTTAAACAGAATAGAAGTAGTTTTCTAATTATCTTCATCTATACTTTGTTGTTGCTATCAGTACTGCTTTATGCAAGCATTTGTAACATTAAATTTCTTTTCTCTTCGGGTTTTTTCAACTACAGGTACTGGGAAATATCAATCAATCAAATATGAAAGACTAGTATGTAGGGTTACCGCCCTTTTTTTTAGATAGAAATTTTCATTTAATTGTTTTATTTATAAAAATTAAAACACATTTTACCTTTTAAAAATACAATTTACTTCACATTAATTGACCACGCGCTACGAAAATCTACGCGAATAATGTTCTTCTTCAAAGAAAACAGCTTAGCTTTTGTAACTTTAACACATTAAAAGTAATGCAAAAGATGAAAACACTCCACGATAATACTCATTATTAAAAACTCTTTTAAAGCTCGAAAATCAAAAACACCTCAACAGAAACCCAAGGAAAAAAAAAGCTGAACGATTACCAACTGGACACAGGTAACTCTGAATGCACATCAATATTTGATGGGGGTTGAATAGCAGCAGCAGCCATAGGCCACAGCAATTCAGTAAATCAGTGCGCACTCAGATGTGCGCTCAGTAGGACGTTGAGTCTGCTTCAGATACAATCGAAAATTCCCGGGTGGGCACACACTTTTTTATGGAGGAGTTCTTTCAATTTAGTATGGTGCAAAAATATGGCGCGCTACTGATTTTGAAAAACCTCTTCCATAAGACGTGTACTGCCTATTTTTGTTGGATGAAGTATAGTAAAAATATAAAAAGCTTAACACACTACTAAAGACAAACAAAAAATATATACACATTGTATATATTAAATACGTAAAACTGCAAAGTCCACTTTCGCAAATTTTATAGGAGAACAAAAAAAAAATTGCATAACCATACAAAAACTGATTTTTTCTTCAAGATTCTCCAACTACTAAGATACATTGGACAAAAGTGATTAAAGCAATTTGTGCAGAATGTATTTCTTAATAAAATGGCATCAAAATTCAAAATCTTAAATTCGGCCAAGTGGACTTAGCAACTTTACGCATTTAGCCGACGATATGTACATTAATAACAAGCTAAAAAAATAACTACAAGTCAACATATGACACAATTACAATAATTAAAGAAAAAGTGGCAACACTGTTACAAAAAAGGGAAACATTAAATTTGATGATTGGTGAGAAACGATTAGAAATACTAAGAACGTCTATACAACTTGTTCTTAATTGTAAAGCTTTGAGTAACTCAAGTCTAAAACATTATGATTTTTATTCGCTCCGTATTTCATACGAGACAATGGTTTATTGAGGCCATAATTGGTACGATGCAAATCGAGATGAAAAATGTCAGAGTTTCGAGAACTGTGACTTCTAACTATTAAATGAATGAAGGCGATTGGTATATGGAGGTAGTTGATTTGGGTCACACCAATTCAAATGGCTTAGTGCGAAACGTATACATTTACGCTGGACAGATTCGATGCGATCAATCTGTACAGAGTAGTGAGGTGACCATACTACACTTGCATATTCTAAGTGGGGAATAACAAATGAGTTGTATAAAGAAGATGTTACGGTTACGAGGTTACACGAAAATTCTTTACTCCAGCGTTTAGTAAAACAGAGCATTGCATTGGCCTTATTTACAATTTTCTCAATGTAGGGTGAAAAATCAAGATTTTGTGAAAAGTATACACCTAGATCACATGTTACCATTATCCATTACTCTTTTAGGCACAGATTGATTTATGCTGTAATTAAAGGATATTGGATTTTTTTTTCCTAAAAAAAGGACATTGATTGGCATTTTGACACATTCAGAAAAAGATTGTTGTGTGTAAATAGGCTGACCAGATCTCCTCTTTTAAGAGGACATGTCCTTTTTTAGACCCAATAAACTTTTGTCCGGTATCTTTTTGAGAACATAAGCAATTTGTCCTCTTTTTTTAGGTTTCCAAATTTTAAAATTTTTTTGGTGAAACAAAAAAACAATAAAATATTTATTATCGTGTGAAAACGGTCTTAAAAGTATTTTCAAAACTAAAAATTGAATTTAAAATTCACTTATTTCTTAATCAAATGAAAATGAAAATAAAATGAATATAAGAGATGTCCCAAAAATTCACGCAAGAAATAATTTTAATAGAAAACATGCAATATATTGTAATGCGTCTGGAATAGATAACTGGGAAAGTTGGCCTCCTCGGCTTTGCTACCACATGTATCTTTTCTTTACATTTTCCAGGACCGTTCCGCATATAAATATGATTGAATATAGTTGATACAGCAGCGCTCAATCTCTAAAATCCGCACCAAGCATTGAAACGTTGTAGATGCTTGTTAACAATCACTGGTGTATTTTCTGAACCCCAAATGCGAAAACTTTGAAGGTTAACGAAGCCATCAAGACAAAATGAGCTTCATCGCTGAAAATAATTTTGGTTGAAAAATCAACGACAAACCTTAATTATTTTTTCAAACTACTGCCTTATAATGAAAATGCATTGTTCTTTCGTGTAGGGCTCCATTTTTAAAAAACCATCAACTGTCAAGCTGTCCTTTTTTTTATTGGCAACACGCAATTTTGGGGGACCATTTATAATCAAAGCTAAAATGGTTCAATAAGGATTTTTTCGGATGTCCTACTTTCATTGAATTGAAGATAGATCTGGTCACCCTATGTGTACACCAATCAGAAAATATATTTAGGTCATTTTGAAGAGATTCAGAATCGGACTGGTTTCTGATGATTTTGAATAACTTTGTATCATCAGCGTATATAAGAACCCTACAAGATTTTACTATTGAAACAACATCATTGATAGAAGGAGACTGCCTTGAGGTACACCAGAGTTTTATTTGTAAAGGATGTTAATTGAAGAAGATTAGTAACCGTTAATTTTCTTTTTCATAAACCCGTGTTGCTCACTCGCACGAAAATGTTTGCAGCTGAAATAAAAACTCATATATAATAATAATACAAAATTAATAGTTTTGGTTAACATGAAAGTTTGGCTATTGACCTATAATTTGAAATATCACTACGGTTGCCCTTCTTATTGATTGGGATAATGAACAAATTCTTCCAAATGCTAGGAAAAAAACCTTGTTTTATTGAATTCTGGAATAAAAATTTTAATGGTCCCGTTAGAGTGTTGCAACACTTTTTCAAAACAAAAGCTGGAATTCCGTCGGGTCCACTTACTTTATCATTGTCCAGTTCCTCAAGATGTTCTCTTACGTCGTCAACTGTGATTACAATATTACTCAATGAGCTTTGAGCAAAGCTATTCAAATGATTAAAATTCTTTTCACAAGGTACAAAATCATTGTCACAAAACAAAAGTTTTAAAAATGATGAAACATATTGCAAATAAAAGGGCTGCTGCTTGTCTCATCAAATCCAATTACTTTATAATAGATGGATTGGATAGCCGTCAGATTTTTTCTTGCTATTAACAAATTTCCAAAAAAATTTTGGATCAATAAGAAGTGAAGAACGCATTTTGACCATATAATTATCATAGAGGATTCTACAAAATGATTGGAACTCATTATATAACCAGAGATAGATAATTAATTGTTGTTGTTTAAACAAAACGCGCCTGATTATGCATATAGAACAGGAAAAACAGATTCTAGGGTATAAAAGTAGTTCAGTTTCGTTCAATTTTTAATTTTGGATTCAAAGAGACTAAAACCAAAACCATACGACTAAAAACAAAAATATTGTATAGTCCTTTTTAGGAAACTATGATTTTATTTTCATTAAATTGACATATTTAATTCACCAATACAGGTGGTTTTGAATATGTGAGAAAAGGCGTGTAGCTTGATGCAGGACAAGAGAAAAATTGGATGCGAGTCTACTTCCCCTTCTCGTATAGGGCAATTCTCTTTTGACTGTTGTCGATTTGGTTGCTTAAGACTCTCCCAAACCAACGCGAAACATTCGAAATGACGACGAAACTTTCGGCTATCAATATACATATTTATCATGAGATATCCTTAATCGTCGCATTGGTGTGGGTAGGTACTCTCATTTATCACCCTGTAAATATTTTTTGACAGGCAAAAGTTTCGCCGTTGTTCCGAATGTTACGCGTTGATTTTGGTTTGGGTGAACTTTAAATTGGCAATATTGACTAAATTAAAAAAAAGGTATCGATTCTCAGACAGAGCCAGTCTCTTTTAATACTTTCAGCAGCATTGACAAAAATCACTCCAAGGTTGTTAAATCGTTTAATAACGTGAAAAATAACTTTAATTAGTTACCAACAGATATGCTGCAGATATGCTGCCTCCCTGCAACCCCCCTGCTTGGGCTAACTATAGGATTTGGGGTAGGTGCGAGGTTGAGTGTACGCAAAGATTCTTTTGCATATAAAGAATCTGGATTTTAAAAAAATCATAAAAAATCAAAAAAAAAATGCGTCAGCTGAAAAACTTTCCACCCGCTTACAGCCAGCTGACAATTTTTGATGTGTAAATGCAGCTGTAAATGAATTATAAAGATTGGAATCTTTCGTACGTTCCATCCCCCAAAACCCATTTGTTTACATTGTTCTTTTTGTAATTTCATCTCGTGTCGATGAATAGATGTGAAATGCAACAACAATTTATGCAGTGGTGAATTCATATTTTTGAACTGTCCGCCTTTTTGTTTAGCTTGTAGGCAAACCAGAATGACAGCCGAGGATTCCAATCTTTATAATTCAGTATCTTTGGTGTAAACATCTATACTGGCGGTAGGGTGAAAAGAAAACGTAACGTAACGTTGTAATCGTGATCGTGATTCTGAGCTTTACGAAAATTGAGTGCGTTCAACAATATGTACGTTCAGTAAATAAACGTTGAGTATTTATATACGAAATCGAAAGGTCGAGTTCAGTTCGGGTTGAAATTTGGTTGGCCTATTTCACGGAACATACATCACATACATAGTATGAATGTATGTACCTTAAAGTAGTCACCAAATTTAGCTCATTGAAAATTTTGAATTTTTGGAAAAACTATGCGTTAACTTAGAAAACGCATAATTTAAAAAAAAATTAAAAATTTACGCCCACCCATATGGGGCCTATTTTACGTCACATACATTTCTGTGATGTATGTGATGTATGTACAAACATCACATACATTGTATGAATGTATGTACCTTAAAGTAGACGCCAAAGATGGCTCAGTGTAAATTTTGAATTTTTTGAAAAACTTTGCGTCAACTTAGAAAACGAATAATTTTTAAAAAAATAAAAATTTACGCCCACTCATCTCGTAGTCGTGATTCTTATTTTGTAGCCGTGGTCGTGATTTTGAGATTAGTCTGCTTTTACACGGTGCGTCTAGACGCATGCGAATTTTCGAACTACGTTAGTGCAAAAGAGAAAAAAAATCGAAAAGATGAGACGGAAAAAAGTGACCGGTGTCACGTGAGTAAAATTTTCAATGCTACTATTTGACGTTTCTGTTTTCTCTTGTCCCGTTTTTTCCTATTCTGCTTTATATGGTTTTGTTGTTCAAAGAGTAAATTTCGATGCAACGCACTGTTATTGATAGCCTTATAGGCTTTCCAGAAATGAGAAATTCATCTTTAAAAACAAGATAAATAAAATAAATTATTGCTTTTCTTGACTGATATTCATTTAAAGGCACACAAACCTTTCTTTCTTCAATATATCTAATAATGAAAACAAAAATAAAAACAGAAAAAGTTTTTTATTGCTTGAGCACAGCCCAACACGAAAATGAAAAATAAAGAGAACTGTCAAATTAGATTCATGACTTTGGTTTCAACGTGTAATAGCGCTTGAAACAGCGGACGAAATAACGAAGAAGAATTCGAAGAGGGCGCATGCAACTCGATTCATCGTGTAATAGCAGACTTATGAATTATCCATAAACTCTGTTCTGAGCTTCACGAAAATTGAGTGCGTTCAACGTTATGTACGCTCAGTAACTAAACGCTGAGTGTTTATATACAAAATCAAAAAGTCGAGTTCAGTTTGGGTTGAAATGTGGTTGGTTGCTTAGACCATATAGTACATGGACTGCGCTTTCATCATGGCTGCAGGGTTTTAACATAGACGGCCGCCTTTTTTGGCAAATTAGACGAAATAAGAAGGTCATTGACATGGAAAATATTTGTAAATATAATTTTAATGATTGGCTAAGAGCCCATTGCTGTTTGTGGGTGTGAGTGATCGCAAAAATTCACTGGTATGTTTAGATAGATCTTAACTTTTTATAGGCGTGGTTGGGGCCTTTGTCGGTAAACTAAAAAACGCATGGTCTTATTTATAAAAGTTGTCTAACTTTGGACAACTGTCCAACTTTAGAAAATGTGTTTAAAAACCTTGTTTATTGTTGGTTTATAGCTGCCTAACTAAGATACAAGTGTAGATTATCCTAACCGTGAATAATGTGATATTTATTTTTATTAAATAAAGCATATTTCCACCAATTTGAAAATAGTTAGACAGTGTCTAAGTAGACAAATATTTTATAAATACGACTGGCATTTTCCATGCATCATTACCGATTTTCAAATTTGCTTATGAAAAGTTAAGATCTATATAAAAATACCAGTAAATTTTTGCTATCATCCACACCCTAAATTTGATGTAGGCTCTCGGTCTATGAGGCAATCGGACGAATGTTGATGTTTACACTTCTTAACCGTGAGTCCCGGCACTCACACTTTTTTTGTATAATATAATATATGAACTATAATACCACCATACAACCATCTTCTTTTTGTTTACATATTTGGGGGGTTCTGTACCCAAACCCACCCATGGTGCCGCAGCTGACTTTCACTAACCTCTATTATAACACCAAATTAACCATATAACCAAAAATTAGCCTTATATTGGTCACCAAAATCTGTCATCAGCTCCTGGACATAATTTTGATGAAATTTTGCACATTTAGTATGACAAAAATCATTGGTTGTATTAAACCGCAGTCATAAAAATGTTTGCTGCACAATTTTAAGGGAAAAATCCAGATACAAAAATGTTTGATCTGAGTCATAAAAAATATAACAATTCATACAAATTTGCCGAGACGTTTGATGAAATATTACTTCAAGGTTTGTAACTATTCATCTTTTGTATGAAAAAAAATCATTGCACCTACTTACATACATATATCAAACCTCGTTCAAAAATTGTTTGCTTTGAAACTGTTGTTGGAAATCCCAAGTCCGAAAGCGTATGCAATTTTCATCAGAAATATGAACATTTCTTAAAAATTTAAATGTGACGTTTGTAAGAGATTTCATATCACAAATACCAAAATTGTTTCCATTGAAATTATTGTTGGAAAACCCAAGTCCGAAAGCGTATGAAATTTTTCATCAGAAATATGAACATTTCATAAAAATTTCATAGTGACGTTTGATGAAACATTACCTCAGTTAAATCGAGTTTAAGCGGGCTGTAGGTGACCTACAGCCCGCTTAAACTCGATTTAACTGAAATTTATAATTGTAGCAGATTATTTGGAGAAGTCTCCGCTCCTTTGGAATTAGTGAAACTCTCCAAGGATATTTTCCGTTGTGTTTTCGCAAGCGTTTCGTTGTCTGTTTGGAGATCACAGCAAATTTTCGTGATCGAAACGAAATATTTCTGTGATCTCCAAACCAGACAACGAAATGCTTACGAAAACACAACGGAAAATATCCTTGGAGAGTTTCAACAATTTCAAAAACAAAACAAAAAATAAACGCAAAAAATCACAGAAACCCATGATATAAGAAAATAATAAATACAAAAAAAAAACACGAATAAGACTAAAATGTCATTTTTCCGCACACAATAAATAGTCTGTATAATTAATTCACTGCGAAAAAGGAGCGGAGACTTCTCCAAATAATCTGCTACAGTTATAAATTGCGCTCTTTTAACAGCGTACCTACTGCAAAACGAAAAGCAGAACGAAATTTTCCTTTTATGATTTCTTTGTTTCATTTTTGTACCTATGGGATTTTTCGTTTCAAATCAGCAGCGTACTAGGCTTTACACTACTGACGAATTAAGGGTTTGTTCTCAAATGGATTTGGAAATCCAAATTCAAAACAAAGTTAGATCTTGTGTTGTTTTTGTAATATGTACATGTATTTTCGTAAGCAAATCTAATCTGGTTCGGATCTGGGGGAAAATAAAACACAGCTAATATTGAAAATCGTGTGACTTTTTATTGATTATTTTCAGTTTTAGAAGTTAATTTTGAAAAGAACTATTTTGTCGCCTGCTGTGTACTGCTTTCAAGACTAAATTTACAAATTTTACCTAAAAACTTCGAAAAACACAAAATTAAAATCACGAGATTTGTATTAATTAATTATGTTCAATTTTGCAAGTTTCTTTAAAAGAACTATATTTTGCCTATTATTTACTACTTTCAAGCATTGATTTACAAAATCCACCTAAAAACCTCGTAAGCCACAGAATGAAAATCACGCGATCTTTCTATCTGTGTACCTACGCATATTGTTTCATTATCTAAACATGGGAATGCCATGCAGTGTAAACCCACGCTACAAAAGAACTTCAACTGCGCATATTATGAACAAATTAACTTGAACAGTTATTTCGTCGCGTGCGTCGTTAACTTTCATTTCAGTTGTGAATGTATCCTCCTACAAGTTTTGTGGTCGTGCTGGAACTTGGAAGTGCTCGAACAAAATTAATAAATTCTCTTCCGCGTGCGCATGTTTTAACAATCCGATAATTAAAAAGGATTACCATTAGAGTGAAGGTAAGTTTATAAGCAATTAATTAATGTCGAATTCCTTTGAAAAAAAGAATCAATTTTTTTATAAAAAAATATATATCAATTTTGTATGTACCGAACTACAAAGCTTCATACAAAAATTGATACTGTTATTTTTAAAGAAATTGGACATAAATTAAAGCATTTACACATTCATATTGGTATTAAGGAAAAGTGAAACCAATGAACATACAAAAGTAGTAAAATCTAGAAAATAATAAAATAAAACACACAAAAGCTGATCTCCTGGCAGCGACCTATGTATGTTATTATGTATGTTACAGATAAGTTTAACAATATTATTAAAAGGTTGAATACGAACTATACACAAGATTTACAAGAAACAGTTTCGATAATTAAGAGCTTGTTCACAAAACCCGTAGAGATTCGTCCACCCTGCCGAACCGTTCAAAATTTCAATCATTTGTATTCTAGAGAGGACAATTTGATGGAAGTAAAGTCTTCTAATTTCTTGCAAAATTGGGCACACAGCTATAAAGTGATAAACATCATCACGCTCGAATCTGTTACAAAAATTACACAAGATTCGTAAGTCTAAACGATGAGGAACATAATTTAAGCTAAGGATTTCCACTCTTGCTCTAAAAATGGTTTTGATGGATGGATTTTGAAATAATTAGCAGCTTGAAGTCGATGATTTAAATCTTTGTATATAAGCCTTGTTGACGATGCCGCCGCACGATTTAGATGTTGAACGTATATTTGTTCGTCAACTTTCGATATAACATTCGCAAATAACTCACTCCAACTGTCTAAATTAGATTCTGTAAGGTCTAACCCAAGGCCATGAGAGCTTGCAAGAGCACTCCATTCTTTGAAAGGGGTTGAATTTGTACGCAAAAGGTTCGCCATAACAGACTTGCGTAGACAAGTGCCAGGCTTTTTCATGGTCTTTACCAAAAAATCGGATTTGGCTTTTAATTTTCTAATATAGATTGGGGTAATACCTGACTCAACATGGACAGCATGCGTTGAAGTGGAATTCGGTAAACGAAATAAACGTTTAAAGAAAAACCTTTGAATTAATTCAAATTCTTCGAAATACTTATAACCGAAAGTTTGGACTCCGTAAAACATGCAGGAATTTATGGTAGCTTCAAAAACTCGATATTTGGAACCAAAGTCTATATTTTGGTTGGCAAAGAGATTTGGCCACATAACGCTGAGTGCAATTTTGGCTTCCTTACACTTTTCCTGCAAATCGCCGGATGCTTAAATGCCCCACAGACCACTTTTTCGGGAAACTGAGTTAAAGATGCAGTTATACTAATTCGTATGTTCTCTTTCGTTTGGTGCTATTCCCGTTGCTCTATCTCTATTATTAATAAAGTTACAGAAACCAGTTTTGCTCCATAGAACACATATTTTCGGTTCTGTTCGTGCTTATTTGCCGCATATCCAAAATTTGTACGAGGTGGGGCAGTTTTTCTATTAAAGTTTTAAAAACAGACGCTTAATGCTTAAATTCCTCATTGCAATGGGCAATGGATATAGATCAAACATCACTCAAATATATTTTCAATGCTTAATTGCCCCATATCCACATGAGATGGCATATAGAGCATGTAACCTCTCACAATCTATTGAAACCAAGTGACATTTTTCCTGCTTATGTGCCCTATATCCATGGACAAAAGTGCAATCAGCTGGAAAAGTATAAATAGAAGTAACATTTTCGAGATCACTTCAGTTGATGTCGTGCTCTCGTGCAGTGGAGGTCGGAGGTGAACAAATTAAAAAAAAATATGGATGATAATGAAATAAAGGCCATAATATTTTTTTTTTAATATTTTTAAAAAAATAAAAACGAGGTAAAAATAAGGGGAAAAAAATATTTTTAATAAGACTGTTTCTATATCTTCAGGTTCGCAAACTATATAAATGCATTTAGAGTATTCTTAATAAGGTTTTTATCGATAATATTCAAGCATTTTTTTTTTGTTTTTACTAAAATGGATAAAAACAAAAAAGGTAAAAACCAAAAATAATTAATTTGAAAAACTGTGAAAAAATACTAAAACTTAATCCTATGAATGCTGAAGTATTTTTTAAACCAATTCCGAATAAAATTGAATGTATTTTTCTAGGAAATTTTAAGAACCAAAGTTCAAGTTGGGTATTTTTAATTGTAAAGTGTGAAAATACTTTGTCATTTTTCATACTTTTTTTATCGACTTAAAATTAAGCCAATGTAATATAGGGAAGGGCTAAGCCATTATATTAATATTCCTTTTTGTTTTATATTTTTATCACTACAAATAGATTTTAAAAAATTAGAAGTGCTAGAAATTTTATATTTTATTATTATTTTTGCTATCGTTGAATTCCCAATGTTAAAAGCATAAAGGTTCTATATCCATAGGAAATTTGCAGTTTGGTTTTCATAGATTTAACATTCGTATGGAAAGGGTTCTATATCCATTTTTGACTTTTTCTAAACTTTTATTTTTTTTTTAAATAACCATAAATGTTTTTAACCCTAGGACTTCAAATTTAAAAAAAGAAATATTCCATTCATGTATATAAAAATTCAAAGGTCGAAATTTTCAAATGCAAAATTACGAAATTATGTTTCAAACCTTAAAATTCGTTTTCTGAGGAATAATTTTTTTGTATATGGGGCATTTAAGCATTCAGCCGGCGAAATGCTTAGTAAAGCTAACGTTTGAAGACATCAGCACTCCCAAATACTTGAATTCTTGTACTACATCTATACGTTCACCATCCAAAAACCAGATTTCCTCTCTTGACTTCTTACATTTCCGAGCTTCAAACACCATAATTTTTGTTTTCATAACGTTAATCTTCAAATCCCATGAATTGCAGTACCTATGAAGCTTGTTAATTTGGAGTTGAAGAGAGGAAGGGTTATCTGCCAACATAGCAAGATCATCCGCGTAGAGCAGCACTTTGATAAGAGTGTCCGAAATACTGACTCCCCAAGACAAGCAGTCACTAATGTCGTCGATAAAAAGCGCAAAGAATATTGGGCTCAGTATGCATCCCTGAGGGACACCAGCAGTAGTTTCGAACCAATCTGATGTCTCCGAGCCATCCCACACTGCCACACTAGTTCCAATCAAAAAAGTTTCGTAGATTGCCAAAAATTTCCTAGATATACCAACGGAAGCCATTTTGTATATAAGAGCTTGGCCATTGACAGTGTCAAAGGCTGCTTTGAAATCAACGAAGCAGGTATACAACTTTTTTTCCTTTCAATAAATTTATTGGCTATGCTTGATAAATTAAATATGTGGTCAGCAGTTGAAAATCCAGCTCGAAAACCGGCTTGAGAAATGCTCAAGCGTTGATTTGATTCTATCCAGTTTGAATTGAGTTGAGTATTGATATACCCCTGTAATTTTCAGGCAAGTTTGCATCACCCTTTTTAAAAATCGAAATAATAACGGCCTTATTAAAGCTTTGCGGAACGCATGAATTTTCAAACAAATGATTATAAAATGATAGTAAGTAATGTTTAAATTCCGGTGTTGAATACTTAAAAAACTCGAGAGGGATACCATCAATTCCAGGTGATTTATTGTTTTTCATTGTAGATAGAGCAAGTATGAGTATACGAAATGATTTTCGGGGCTCACCATTTGTCCACCATATTTCACAATATCTATTTAAATATAGGTCTGCAAAAAAAAATTATAGATCTTTTTTGTAGAAAATTTAATTCTATACAATTTTGGTTATAAGACTTTTTACCGTTAAATTGCAAATAAAAAAGATATAGCCAATAATCGACGAGCATTTTCAAAAAAATTTGCTTTAAAGGGTTATAACTTTTTTTTCTAGCAGTTTTATTGAAAAAACCTTTCAGATGTTTTTTATAGATCATTTTATTGCGAACAATTTGGTATACCCAGTTTTTAAATTCCATTATTCTAAAATGGGTTCACTTCATACCAAGAAGTAACAATTTTTTTTATTGTTTTGTTTTTTTTTTATAGAGGGTGATCGGTATAAGGTGCACCAAAAAGCTAGAGCAAGTAGGCTGGGTTAAGACAAGAAGTAAATCGTATAGGAGGGGAGTCTTTTTCCCCGTTTAGGCGGGAGGGGCAATTTTCTAAATAATTGGCTTAAAACAGAAAAAAAATTTTAAAACGGTTAAACTTACAATGTCATGCTATAATTTTCATTTTAAATGATCTACTACAAAAAACATAAGAAGAGTTTTTTTTTCAATAAAACTGCTAGAAAAAAAGTTATAACCCTTTAAAGTAAATTTTTTTTGAAAATGTTCGTCGATTATTGGCTATATCTTTTTTATTTTCAATTTAATTTTGAAAACGTGACTTTTAAAACCCAATCCAAGAAAATCAAACCGAGATGTGAACATGCATGCCGTGGCCCCTGAAGTGTTAAAGAACGAAAAAAGAAGTGACTTTGAGTTGCCTGTCTAACTGTGAAGGCAATTTTAAACAAAATACAATACAAAACAATTATTAAACTCGAATTCACTTAACGTGATAAAAAAAGAATACTTATCCATTTGTTACCAAGATTTAGTTAAAAATCGATTTTATATTTAAAGTTATTCAAGATAAAGCAAAGCATTTAAACCAATAATGGTGATAAATTTTGTTTGTTTCATGCTTTCTTTATTTAACATTTTTAACTTGTTAATTGGTCGATACAGCAACAACGCATTTGTTAAAAAAAAAATCAAGCTTTAAAAAAAATATTTGTGTGCATTTAAATTTTAAACACATATCAGATAAAACGGTTCGATTTACATTCATTTGGTTTTTTGAGATTTTTTATATAAAGCCTATAAATATTCCAATTTTGCATAATTTGGATTTTTGAAAAAAAAGAAGAACTTTTCAAATGTGTCTCTTCAATTTCAAAACCACATAATCTCAAACTTATTAATCTTCATCAATAAATTTTAAAGATATTATTATTCTCAAGGGTGATATCTTGATTAATCTAATCATTTCATATTGTTGATTACTCCAAGAACATATATATATTGGTTCGTATTGATAGCTCAATTTTGAAAATTCTTAACAAAAAACATAGGAGAGAGTGGGGCCAAATGTAACACTTTTTACTAAAACCGATGGTCAAAGTGTAACATATACCGGGGTAAGTTGTAACAAGAACAATACTTATTCCAAAAAATATTTTATATTAGTTTGTTTTAAAAACAAACAGACTTTGTTGCAATAAAAAATAAATAAGATAATAAAACAAAAAAATCATTAATTTCGTAAGAAAAAAAGTAAAATAAAGTTGAATGAATTGAAATTATAGGAGGAAACTCCATTTGAATTACAGTTTAGGCAAACATATAAGCGAATGGATACTTTTGTATACTGAACCCATTTTTCACCTGGCAAACCCTGAGAAAATGGTTCACAGCAAATAAGGCACAAATATTGGCCACCTTTTTCTTTTTTTTTTTTTTTTTTGCTTGGTTTTGCTTCCTTTTTGGCCAAGGTTTTGTTTCTTTCTTCAAGAAGTGCTTGTTTCTCCGGAGTATCTTGGTTTGTGTTCTGAAAATCTGTCGTTAAATGTTCTGCCTGTCTGTCCAATGTAATATCTGTCACATAACATAAACACACAATTTTAGCCAAAACACGAATGCATGAAAAAAAAAAACACTCAGCACTATATCTCTTTCATGTAAAGAGGTAGACCAAAAATAAAAAAAAAAAGTTACAAAACTGGTTTTTTTGGGCACCACTAGTATAACTTCTCCCGCTGTCGTCCAATCTGCAGCTGAAGAAGATATGCCGGTAGATATAGAAAAACTGAACATTTTTCTCTTCAACGCGATTCTTAATATTGAGAGAAACCCTGTTTTTTTAGCTGTTACTTCTTACCCCTGTTACTTTTAACCCCACCCTCCCCTATTTAGCAGAAATCTATTCGTTTCTAACCTTGATAATAAAAAGTCATCAATATAAGCAATATTTTGGTTGTGCTTTAGAAATTTGTTGCTAATTATTTATTATTATTATTTATTTTTACATATTATTTTATTTGGAAATGTGACCTTCAAAACCCCAGCCAAGAAAACCAGACGTGATTGTGCTGTGACCCGTGAAGCGACCTGCCACTGCCATAAAAACAATACAAAAGTGGCTTGCCTGTCTGCTGTGATGGTAAGTTTAAACACTATACAAAACAATAATAAAACTCTAATTCACTTTAAAAATAGAATATGTAATTCTTGTATAAAAAAATACTTATCCAATTTTTACCATAATCTACTTAATAATCGAATATTATTTTGAATATTATGCGATATAAAACAAAGCATATAAACCAATAATGGTGATAAATTTTTACTTGTTTTTGATGTGTAAACATCTATACTGGCGGTAGGGTGAAAAGAAAACGTAACGTAACGTTGTAATCGTGATCGTGATCGTGGTCGTGATCGTGATCGTGATTCTGAGTTTCACGAAAATTGAGTGCGTTCAACAATATGTACGTTCAGTAACTAAACGCTGAGTATTTATATACGAAATCGATAGGTCGAGTTCAGTTCGGGTTGAAATTTGGTTAGCTACTTAGAGGATATATTAAGCCCCTATTACACGATGATTCTTTGCATCTGACTCTATTCGAATATAATGAGTGCGAAAGAGAAAAAAGATAAGACGGAAGACCAGTTGCCCTGTGAGTCGTGGGCCAAGTGTTACGAGACTCTTTTTGACGCTTCTTTAGCACTATCCGTATTTTGTATTCTTTGCAGTACTTTTTTTCAATTACATGACTGCTTTGAGACCAGGATCCATGTTCTGTAACTCGGCGATAACTTTTCGTGGCGAGAAATGGCGAAAATGGAACAAAAATGGAACAAAACTCATAGGAATCCTATGGGTTTTGTTCCATTTTTCGCCGTTTATCACCTCGAAAAGTTATCGCCGAGTTACAGAACATGGGTCCAGAGCGGTTTTTCTATTTTTTTTAATAAGCTTTTTATTTGCTCGATACCACGTATTTGTTTCCTAAAGACGAAAAATCATGTTTTACAGATACAAAAATTTTGTGTGTAATTAAACGCACATCAGCCTAAACGGTTGGATTTATTTTCATTTAGTTTTTTTCAGGCCTTAAATATTTCATTACTAAGATGTGAAGATTTCAGAATAATAGATTAGATTCTCTCTGAAGTTTTGTTAAATTCACCCCTATCACGGAAACTTGTGACAAATCCCGAAAAAAAACTTTCACAGATTCCATCGTAGTGGAAAATACAATACATCATACAATAGCCATTAAGAACGGATTCGGTGATAGTTTTTTTCGGGATTCCGAAAAGTTGCCGATTACGATGGAATTCATGATAGGGGTGATTAATTATTTGAAATATATAGATACATAGTTAATATCTTATTTTTACATTTTATTTCGTTTTGAAACGTAGCCTGCAAAACCAAAGCCAAGAAAAGCAGACGTGATGGTGCCGTGACCCATGAAGTGAACAGCCAGTGTCAACCATATGAAAGGTAAGGCCAAAATGAAATATTTTTTTGAGTAAAAAATAATAAATTGAATCAAGATCTTTTTATTTGCATAAAAATAATCACTGATTTCGTTTTTTAAGTGCTTAAAAAATTAAAACTAAAATTTCGAATGATGAGTTTCAATGAAAGCGACAAATACATAGGCAGGTACGTCGAAAGTCCAGCTGGCAGAGCTATGAACTGCATGTAAAACCCCTTTATTTCTTCGGGGGAAGCCATAGTTACAGTCAAATTCTTATACGTGAATTATAGCTTTCTTTGGGAATTTTTCTTCTTCCTTAATTGATTAATATTTTTATGAAACTGAAATTCAAAACAACTACAGCTCAAAAAAGTTAATTTAATAAACAAGTAAAAGTAGTAAGGAACAAACTGTCTCATGCGACATTGCTTTCTTTCGGTGTCTGTACGATTTGGTGTGGCGTGTGTGCACACCGGTATGCACACAAGTGTCGTGTCTATGGGCCTCTTTAAGTATTTTATTTTAACATTAGAAATGTTTAAGCGGAGGCATAGTCCGGTATTACACGGCGCGTGTTTAGCCTCGCGTGAATGAAGTGCAAAAGAGAAAGAAAGAACGAAAAGATGAAACTGAAATAAATCTATCTGAACACGCACGGGTACGGCAACTCTTGGTTATTTTCTTTTGAACATTCATTCGGTGACGCGCGTGTTTTTACACGAAGCCTTTTTCTAATTTCAGTACCTACTGCGCGTTTATTTGACAGATTTTTTTCATTTTATCTTCTTTACCCAGTATTAGATTCAACAAAAAAATTATTTTGATAGCAAAAATAGGAATTAACAATTAACAATAATTACCGCCGTGTCCAGTAAATTTGTTAGATCTTTGGCTTCCATTTTTGCTATCAAAATTAATTTTTTGTTGAAAATTTTTTGGCAAAGAAGATAAAATGAAAAAATCTGTCAAATAAACGAGCAGTACTGAAATTAGAAAAAGGCTTCGTGTAATAACACGCGCGTCACGGAATGAATGTTCAAAAGAAAATAACAAAGAGTTGCGCGTTAAACTCACGCGCCGTGTAATACATTACATACCTATTAACAATGTGAAAAAATCAACAGAATTTCAAAAAAGTGTAACGCCGACTGCCGAGTAGAGAAAGAGGGCGAAACGTCAGGGGAATAGACAAAATTATTGCGTTCATGCTATGTTCTTACTGGTCTGAGGAAATAGAAAACGGACACCAAAAAAGGAGAAGTGTTCGTAGGCAGGGATGGCCACTACATTTTTCACATTTGCTACGTAGTTTATGTAATTAAACGTAGTTAAATGTAGTTAATGGGCGGGTTCAATAAAAATTACTAAACATCTGAATTTTCAGATATCTGAATTTATGTCGTTGAACGCAAAAAAAAAATCAGAATTTTCAGTTGAAAGTCACTGTGTCAAATTCCTGTATTTACCTATAGGATTTACATTTAGGCGAAATAAAATAGAACTTTAATTATATTCGTATATTAAACATTGACCGTGAGTACTTGTGAGGTGAAATTATATGCAACTAAATCAGCAATAGGTTTTATTATTTTCATTAAAAGTTTTTTTATTGATATGTATGCCCTACAAATTTCTAGAAAAACTTTCTAAATATCAAAATAAAAAATTGTTGAAATTCAGTAAACAATAAACAAAAAGTTCGTTCATTTAAATTAGTATTGGATTTTCATGACGAAAACTAAAAAAATCAACCACCAACAAGACGAAAATTATAAAGTTCAGCTTTTATGTGTGCTTTTGGCACTTCCCCCACCACAAACAACTTTCATCTGAATTTTCAGATGAGAATTTCTTGTCTAAAAATTCAGATGAAACGTAACTAAACGTAACTAAAAGTCACTAAAAGTCATCTAACTTTTTATGACAGCTGGCCAATCAGAAGCTCCAAAAATTCAGAAATCTGAAAATTCAGATGTAAAACGTAATCGATTGAACGCACCCAATGAAACAAAATTGTAGCAAACTTAGTTTCAAATATCAAATGATCTGTCAGTTGTAACTTTGAAGCTTAAATTTTGAGTTAAAATGTTCAAATTTTTATTGAAATTTTATTATTTCTCTAAATTTACTTGGTATGTATATGGAAACGTAACAATTTGTAGAAAATAAGACGTGTAGTTTATTTAATTAACTACACGTAGTTAATGATGTAGAAAATGTAGTGTAGTTAATTCGGCCAGCCCTGTTCGTAGGCTTTCAAGATTTGCATGTGAAGAAGAACACATTTAAAAAAGAATTTATTCAAAGTTTTAAAATACACACATAAATGCTTTTTTCATTTCTAATGTACCTCGACTATGCTGGAATGGCAAATCGGGTAAATTTTTTTTGGAGGTAAGTTCGAACACTATGCAAAACAATTATTAATGTCGAATTCCCTTAGAAGAGAATTGTTCTTTAAGAAAAAAATACGTATCAATTTTAACAAGATTTAGTTAAAAATCGATTCTTTCTTAAAGGAAGTCGATATTAAAGGCATCTAAACCAATAATGGTGATTCTTGTTTCATGGTTTCTCAATTTTACATTTATAACTTTTTACCTAATTGATACGGGATGGCTACGAAATCTCGCAAATCAAAATCTCGCATTTGAAATCTCACAATTACTCGCATAATCTCGCAAAACTTAAATCTCGAAAACTAAAATCTCAAAATCTCGCGAAAAAAATAAGTAAGTAACTCCCTGGAATAAAGAACATACCTATTACCTACCTTTATTATACGGGTTGATTTCCATAAAGTGATAAGAAAAACTTTAATGGGTGCTGCGAAATAAGGCCAAATGTGATTTTGTCTTATTTCGCTTTGTGAAAGTGAAATAGGGCTATATATGGAAGTTTGGCTTTATTTCACTTCCACAAAACGAAATAAGGCCAAATTTAAAAGTGAAATAAAACTAAATGTTTTGTTGCTCACATAAATACAGTGCCAGCATCCAGCATTACGGCGAATAAAGTGTGGGGTCTGAATATCTGAAAATTTTAAATGTGCAACTTTGGGCCACGTATATGTAATGTATATTTAGCAAACAGCTGTTTGACGTATGGATATATAGGAAAAATTCAAAGTTTCTTTAAATGCAAAAGAAACTTTGCATATATCCAACCTCGCACTTACCCCAAATCCTATATAGTGTGCCTAAGCATAAATACCTCACTGTTTATACGCCATAATGCTGGTTGCTGGAACTGTATTTATGTAAGCAAAAAAAAAAAACAAAAATATGCGAGATTTTGATTTGCGAGATTTCGGTTGAAATTTGTGAGATTTTTCGATGCGAGATGTAATTGCGAGATTATAAAAAGCGAGATTTTGCAATTGTGAGATTTTAATAAAAGCGCGAGATTTTGATTTGCGAGATTTGGTAGCCATCCAATTGGGATCACTACGTTTTCCAGTGTAACGTTTACCCGCCGATTTGAAAGGTAGTTTTTTGCTACAATCCCGCACTTTTTGACAACACTATTTTGCATTTATATTAAATATTTTATGTTTCTTAAAATATTTAATTTTTTTTTTCATTAAGCGTTTCTTTATTTCATACGCTTAAAATGGCATTTTAGCAGTTTTCATAAAAAAACTACCAAATGATAAAAAGAAACTTTCCATACACTTAACCTCGCACTTATCCCAAATCCTATAGTGTACAAAGCAGGGGGGTTGCATACATACCTCACCTTGACACAAGAAAAGACTTTTGTACAAGAAAACTGAAATGAATTTTGTTCATGCGCTGTCGATTTGTATTGAAAAAAGTAGGAATCGGCGAGAAAACGTTACACGGAAACTGTGATTCAGGATATCGTTCTGCGGGAAAACGTGACGCGGGAAAACGTGCCGCGGGAAAACGTAGCCAACCCATCCCATTGATACAGCTACCACGTATTTGTTTTCTTTATCGAATATTTCTTTTCTTAATTATTTAAAATAGATAATTTTTTGTTTTACATATCATTTCATTCGAAAATGTGACCTGCCAGTACCAAAGCCATAAATCCCAAACGTGATGGAGTCGTGAGAAGTCAGATATTAATTTAATTTCTAATTTCCTTTAAAAAGAATAAGGGTATTGCGTAATGATGTAAAACAATGGATAAGTTTACCATTTGGTTTGATTATGTTTACCATTTGTTTAATGTACTGTCAACTTTTATATGAGAAATGATTTTCACAATTTGGTTAAAATTCTCCAAGGATTTTGCTGGATAAAATTAACCAAATTTTTTTAGTAAACTTAACCAGACGTCATTTTGACTTTTTGAATTAGGCGTGTTCGGAAATATGTTATATGCAGGCCTATCACAGAATCCATCGTGGAAAATTCCCGAATGGATTATTCCGCTACGAACCCCGAAAAGAAGTATTCACAAAATCCGAATGGAATCGAAAAAAGCAATGCCTCATTAAAAGAATTAATTCTGAAAGAACAATTGAAGTTTTCAAAACTAGTTTTATCTTTTAAAAACGGTTCGCGTGTTTTTAAAGGTGATAAATTTACCACAGCTAGCTTGTTTTAGATGAAATCGAAACTTTTTAATTATTTATATTAAAGATTCAGATATAACTGAGCAATACTGTATCACCAATTTTAACATTTTTCAGAACAATTTTTGATAGATTTTTGTCTGAATTATTAACCAGTAATAAAAATTCGTAAAATTTGACATCTTTAAAAAAAATTAACATTATGTTGTGCGAAAGTGCCATTTGACATTTCAGATTTTTTCGAGCGAGAGGGAACATAAATATACGAAAAAATTGACTTTATTCACTTATACCTGACTTACACCCTCTGTGAAAAATAGGCAGTAAATGTAAAAAATAAACTTTCTAAAGCGAAGAATTAACATGCAAATTTGGCACACTCTAGCCTATTTCCCCATCCCCAAGCGGTTAAATGACACAATTAATCTAGCAATAACTCCAGCGATTGTCAGTTACTTCAGAATAATTACTAATAGTCCATAATTACTAATAGTATTAGGGGTTTCACCTCGGAATGAGAGATAGTCGGCTATAAACTTGTATACACTTTTATTTGGGCACCCTAAAACTTGTCTCAAAACCTACTTATCGTAGGGTGTCCGCGCATACATATTTTCCAAGGTCAAAGGTCAACAAATCTTTTTTTTACACATTTATTGCAAATATCCCGTTTCCTATGGGTTTAATAATATTTGTACTTATCTATATACAGGGTGCCCCGTAATGAGTGGATAATACTGCAGCTGGTGATAGCAGGCCTTATGACTGCTCAGAAAAAAAAATATAAAAAAAATATTTTTCTTGTGGTCTCCATGGTATAATTTATTTTCGAAAAATGTTAAAAGATTCAGGGTCTCCTAAAATACCTAATTACAACGGCCACCCATAAAGGATTCTTATTATTTTTTGTATTTTTATAATATTCTTGAATAACCGTTCTAAATGATGAGTAGTAAATTTTAACAGCAGCTGATGTATTTTTTGTGTTATAATTTTTTAAAATTATTTTTTTATTCAAAAATAATTCAATATTTTTTTTCACCAAAGTTTGAAAATTAATAAAGAGAAAAAAATGTATGAGAATATTTAGTGGCAAATTTGTAGTTTTTTAACATTTTATCAGATGAAATTAAGTTACAAAGTTAAGTAAACACTACGAAGATGAATGAATAACTCATATTGTTTTTTTAATTTTTATTGCATTTAAAAATAACCGTTCTTAAATAAAGGCAGTAACATTTAACACTAGTTGCTGGATTTTTTTTTAATAATTTTTTTTAATTAATTTTTTAATAAAAAAATGATTAAATATTTATTTTCATCAAAGTTTGATGACAACAAAAATTGAGTTGTAAGGAAAAGTCAATAGATATACCAGTGTCACTATTATGTCTGCTAAATTCACTAACTAAAATAATAGTATGCACTTTTAAAAAGGTTATGATTAAGGTATGGGAAATGCGATAAATAAAAACAACAGTATTAAAAATTATGATTTATTTGTATTTTTAAATAAATTTATATCAAGTGTATCGAAAACCTAATAAAAAATGGTTTTCTAACTATACGTTATATAATTTAACAAAGGTTAAACCTTTAATGATTTATATGACCACATTATTAAAAACCCGATTAGAAACTATTGCTAACCATCCAAATCCACTTGTCAAAGAGCTGTGGGATGCAAATATCACTGAAAGTACAGAACTCCAGTACTACCAATCGCCTTTCAATCTTTTACATAATAGATCCCGAACTTTATTAGAACCGCAGTTGAATGATACATTAACTTTACCTTTTTATGAGAAAGCCTCATTGAATGTGCTCAGAGGATAATTTTTGTTTTCTATTATTTTTTGAAAAATATTTTGAAAAAATATACATGTGTTATATATGTATGTAAGCATTTGTATATGTATATAGGTATGTTGTAGGTATATGTATATTGTATATATTATATTTATTTTATACATATCTATATGATTTATGTATATTTATATAAAATCAATACTTTTGCGTTTAAAAAAAAACATTAAACAAAAAAAAAAAAAAGGTTAGTATTTTAATTATTCAATATAATTGCCAGTAGTTCATATAAATAGATAAAATAAGTTTCTTGTTCCAATATATTTGATTATATCATGAATTAAGTAACTGCTTTTCTTAAATTTATATCTAACTCTCAAAACGTTGTTATAAAAAATATTATTTGTAAATGCAAACATACATATGCGTCAAATGCATCTTTTCTTATTTTATTTTATTTTTAATAGTTTTAAGTTTGGCCTGTAAGAGCCATTACACGAACATATGTCGGGAGCAAACATATGAAATTTACATTAAGGATACATTTTTGAAATATGTAATTATATTGTAAAAAAAGAAATCTATAATTATTGTTCTTTAATTAAAATTTTATTTTAAGCCAGGCATAATTATGAAGTCGGCAGCATATAAAACTACACTGTAATCAAAACTAAATTTGTGAATTTAAGTCTCAATAAAGAAAACTGAACTGAACTGAACTATATCAAGTGTTCAAACTGAACTGTCCCCCATTCACTGTGATACAGGCTCTGCATCTTCTAATGAAGGACCTCTCAATAAAACGAGCATATTGGAGCTCATTTATTTTCATCACAGCGTCTTGAACACGACGACGCGACGCAGTTCCGTAATGGATGTAATTGGTTTAGTATAAACCATTTCTTTCAGGCACCTCCAGTAGAAAAAGTCCAAAGGATTTAGGTCTGGCGAACGTGGTGGCCACAAAATTGGGCCCAGACGGCCTATCCACCTGTTGGGATACGTTCGATTCAAGTACCTCTTTACATTTACAGCATAATGAGCAGGACATCCATCGTTTTGAAGCCACATTGAATTCCTTAGCTCCTCGGGCACTTCTTGCAATAGAGTTGGCAAATTAGTTTGCAAGAAATTAAGATTGGCTTCACCATCTAAGTTGCCTGGTAATTCAAAAGGGCCTATAACCTGCCCAGTAATTGATTTTGAATTGCTACTGCGATCTGTCTTCGCGCATTAAATTTGGATTTTCCAGTTGCCAGCTATTTGAATTATGGATATTGAAATATCCATCCCTTTTAAGAGACGACTCATCACTCCACAATATTTTTTTGAAGAACTCCGGATCTTCGTGAATTTTTTCAATTTCATTCAGCACAATACATTCAATTTCTTCTCGCGGTAAACGTCCTCCGCTAGTGCCACCCAGTCCATTACCAGGCATTCGTCCTTCTGAAAAACATTGATAGTCCGGATGTCGCGCATTTGGATATCGCTCTCTATAGAGTGCTGCAGCTGCGTTAGCGCTTCCTCTGCATTCCCCGTATATTAAATACATATTTGCATACTCCAGCGGCGTATACTGTGACATTTTTAACAACGTTATACGAAAGTGTTAAAAATCTTCTCTAGTAGATTAAAAGCCAATTTAATATGTTATTGCAACTAGCAACTAGTGTTAAATGTTACTGCCTTTATTTAAGAACGGTTATTTTTAAATGCAATAAAAATTAAAAAACAATATGAGTTATTCATTCGTCGTCGTAGTGTTTACTTAACTTTGTAACTTAATTTCATCTGATAAAATGTTAAAAAACTACTTTAGTAGATTAAATGTCAATCTTATTGGTTATGGTTGCAGACACAAACATGTGTTATACCATTTTGGAAAGTACATTACACAGGCCAATTTTTATTAAATTTGCCACTTATGTTCTCATACATTTTTTTCTCTTTATTAATTTTCAAAAAAATATTGAATTATTTTTGAATAAAAAAATAATTTTAGAAAATTATAACACAAAAAATACATCAGCTGGTGTTAAAATTTACCACTCATCATTTAGAACGCCACAGTTGCGGAGATGTGCAGAATATACTTGAGACACGCATTTACACACTGTGGGTCATTTTTGTTTTTGCACTGTCGAGCACTGTGCATACTGAAAAAAAAAAATTAATTAAAAAAGAAAAATAATTTCGACACAGGCCGATAATAGTTTTAATATTGTAGAGGATTAAATTCTCTACAACTTTTGTTAATATATTTTTTTTATATCTTGAACCATTTTCGAGATAGAGGGCAGAGCGTGTTGAACTATTTAGAGTATCACTCGAGGCCGACTGGCTGAAGGGAGTGGCACCAAAGCTAAGCACTTGGAAGGGCACTGCACTGGTTGCATGCTTGGGAGATGACATTCCCAAAATGCATACCATAACAATGTTCCTTCCAAGAAGTACTGGTCAGGATGACAAGAAATCCCTGTCACTGATCCAGGCCCAAAATGAAGGACTTAACGCCAAAGACTGGAGAATACTGAGTAGCAAGGCCGTTGGCAAGGGACAGTTGTTAGTGGTCAACATTGATGCCCGGTCAGCAGAAGCTATAGTGAAGGCAGACCACGAACTTCACTACAAATTCGGTAAAATCCAGGTAACGGGCCTAAGAAAACTAATAAGGCCAGGGTCAGTCAATGAGCCCAAGAAAGATGGAGCATGCATCCAAGGAAGAATAAGTGACAGGTTCACAAATCCTCCAAATATCCTACTCCAAATCCAGCAACAATCACCAACCTACCAAATGACCCTTCCAATCCCTCGCCACTTGTCCCAACCATTCCAGTACTCCAACTCCCCCCATCTCCCTCCTGTCACTTCCCCCAAACAAACACCGTCGAGAACTCGGGCCAATCGGATGGAGACATAGAGGGCATGGACCTCTCTCCAAGTCGTGAGGACCTAGTAGAAACTCTTCCAACTGCAGAGGAGGAGGACCATCTGCTTGCAGATGAGGGGGCTTTTGCCCCCATCTTGTAAACAAAAACGACTGGACACAGGACCAGCACCAGGCTAGCCCAGGTAAATCTGCATCATGCAAAAGCGGCATCAGCCGTAATTACGCAAAAGTTTATTGCAGATAACCTAGGACTAGTGCTGATCCAAGAACCCTGGATTTACGGGGGTCAAGTAAGAGGCCTAACAAGTAAGGACTCTAATCTAATATGGGATACGAGACAAAACTCGCCCCGAGCATGCATAAAAATAAGAAATAATATAAACTTTATATGTCTTTCAGAATTTATGACGCGGGATCTGGTGGCAATACAGGCCCAAATTTACATTGAGAGGAGTCCCCGCACGATGGTGATAGCAGCAGCCTACTTCGCCGGTGATGATGCCAACATACCACCAAACGAAGTACAGAAACTAGCGGACTACTGCAGCAAGAAAAAACTACCGTTTATGGTGGGGTGTGATTCAAACGCCCACCATACCGATATAAACCAAAGGGGTGAGTACCTTTTAGACTTTATTATCGAGAAAAATCTAGACATATATAACGTAGGGAACACACCTACTTTCGTTACTAGAACTAGAAAAGAAGTTTTAGACTTAACGTTCGGTACGTCTAACTTAAGTAGTCTAATCAGGGATTGGAGAGTCTCCAACGAACCCTCGATGTCTGACCACAGAATTATAGTGTTTACCTTAGAGAACCTTCTTACAGAGAATACCTCTGGAAGGAACCCTAGGAAAACAAACTGGAACCTTTACAATAACGTTCTCAAGACAAACCTTGAGCAGATAGGACCGGTTAGAACAACAAACTGTCACCTTGAATTAGAACATATGGTTAATGAGTTTAGTGGGGCGTTAAATGAGGCCTATGAACTCAGCTGCCCATTAAAACACATGAAAAAGCAGAAAGATGCTCCTTGGTGGAACAACAATCTTTCAAAACTGAGATTCAAGGTAAGAAAACTCTTCAATAAGGCCAAGAGAACTGGAGAGTGGCACAACTACTCTGCAGAGTTAACCAATTATAACGGGGAAATAAGAAAAGCTAAGAGGAATAGTTTTGCAACTTTCTGTGAGAGTATTTCTTCTACCCCTGCTGCAGCTAGATTACATAGGGCCTTAGCTAAAGACAAAACAATAACATCAGTTGCACTTCAGAGCCCTGATGGTAGCTTCACAGAAAATGAGGAGCAAAGGTCTACCCTATTGCTAAACACTCATTTTCCTGGCAGTTTACCGTTTATAGAGAACATAGTTGAGAGATTACCTCTCAAACCAAACCGGGAAAGCTGGAAGATAGCGTCGACTATCTGTTCAGGTAACAGGATTGATTGGGCATTAAACACCTTTCAACCTTTTAAATCACTGGGAGTAGACGGTATTTTTCCAGCCCTTTTACAAAAAGGCAAAGATGAAATAATGCCATATCTTATTAGTATACTTCGAAGTAGTATTGCACTGGGGCACATACCATGTCTATGGAGAAGGGCTAAGGTTATTTTTATCCCCAAAATTGGGAAAAAAGATACAACACATCCGAAATCTTTCAGGCCAATAAGTCTAACGTCTTTTTTACTGAAAACTTTGGAAAAGGTAATTGATAACTTCATCAGATCAGAAGTATTATTAAATATGCCTCTCAACCACCGCCAACATGCTTACAGAGCGGGAAGATCAACAGAAACCGCCCTGTATGAACTCACCAATACCTTACAACTAGCTTTAAACTCCAAAGAAACCGCTTTATCTGCTTTCCTAGATATTGAGGGGGCTTTCGACAACACCTCCCATGAGGCTGTAAACAGAGCACTAGTAAGGAAGTGCGTACCCATCACTATTATCAGATGGATAAGTGAGATGTTAGGCACGAGAACGGCAGAGGCATACGCAGGACAAAGTGTTCAGAAAGTCATCACAACAAGAGGTTGTCCTCAGGGAGGGGTCTTATCACCCTTGCTGTGGAGCCTTGTAGTGGATGAACTACTAGAAACTCTTACCTCCCAGGGCATACACTGTATCGGCTTTGCTGATGATATTGTGATAACAGCTTTGGGAAAATTTGAGGAAACTCTTTGTGATATAGTTCAAAGAGGACTATCTATAACAAGGAAATGGTGTCTATCGGTGGGACTTAACATCAACCCCACAAAAACAACGATAGTACCATTTACCAAGAAGAGGCTTCTGCCACGAATGAGACCAATCAGATTGGCAGGAGAAGTAATCGAAATCCAAAGGGAGGTTAAATATCTAGGCATTACACTGGATAGTAAACTTTTATGGAATAAACACGTCGAAATAACTGTCGAGAAAGCCACAAAGGCCCTAATGATATGCAAGAGACTTGCAGGCAAAACATGGGGCTGCAAACCAAACATTCTTAGATGGATGTATACCATGATGGTAAGACCCATCATTACCTATGGGGCGGTTGCATGGCACAAAAGAACAGAACAAATTACAACTAGGAAATCACTAGAAAAAGTACAAAGGCTCGCATGCATGTGCATCACTGGAGCATTGAGAACATGCCCTACAGCAGCTATAGAGGTGATCCTCCACCTAACGCCACTTCACATGGTTATAGAAAGTGCTGCTATTAGAGCAATCTTGAGATTTGCAAAGGAGGGTACTGGGAAGGGAAAATGCATTGGCAATAGAGAGAGAAACTCGATATACAAGTCCACAGTAACGAACCTTCTCGAAATCCCAAGAGATGGAATGATCAAAAAATATAACTTCGAAAAAAACTTTCAAATGAAGTTAAGTAGCAAGAGAGAGTGGGCAGGTGAATCTGTAAACTACACTCTTAAAGCAAATACCATCAAGTGGTACACTGATGGGTCGAGAACAACTGAGGGGACTGGGGCAGGTATCTTTGGGCCTAGAACCAAAATTTCCTTGCCGATGGGACGGTCTACCAGCATTTTTCAGGCGGAAGTAAACGCCATAGCAAAATGTGCAGAACGAAATCTCGAAAGAAATTACCGTAACCAAAACATTGCCATCATGTCAGACAGCCAAGCTGCACTCAAAGCACTAAAATCTCACACCATAAGCTCCAAACTAGTATGGGAGTGCATGAGTCAGTTGAATGAACTGGGCAGGTACAACAAGGTAACACTTTATTGGGTACCTGGTCATGTTGGTGTCCAAGGCAATGAAAAGGCAGACACCCTAGCGAAAATAGGAGCAACAACACCCTTAACGGGTCCAGAGCCCTATTGCGGAATAGAAGAAAACGTGATCAAACACAAAATCAAAATAGAAGAGGAGGCCAAAAGACAAAAAACCTGGAATGAACTCCCTAAGCTAAGACAGGCAAAACTATTACTTGGGAACTATAACCAAGAACGTTTTACATCTTGCATTGGCTTAAGTAGGAATAATCTAAGAATAATAACGGGACTCCTCACTGGTCACTGCAAGCTCAGAAGACATCTCAGTATCCTCGGCTTGGTAAGCAGCGCCAACTGCAGATTCTGCGACGCCTATGAGGAGACACCGGACCACATTTTAGGTAGTTGCGAAGCACTTATGCATAAACGACACAGATATCTGGGACGGCACCAGATAAGAGGGAGCGAATTAGCCTCTCTAAAAATACCCCAGATACTGAAGTTTCTAAAAGAAACAAATCTGGAGGAAGAGTTATAAATGAGACACCTCATCTAGCTCTAAAAAGGGGGCACAATAGATCTTTAGGTCGCAGTGCAATGAGAATATATATACATATTCCATAAAATCCCAAACTTTCATTCATTCATTCATTCGAGGTCGAGATTAATTCTAAACAATTTCCATTTTTTATCAACTTTTACGTTGTAATTAATAATTTTTTTCAATAATTCATTTTGTTTAATAAGATGCTCCCAGAGCTTAACTAGAGAGCTAAAAGTAATCTTGAAGAATAGATTGTTATAACACTGTTAGAAGCGTTAAATGACCTAGTTATGGGAGGCTCTCACCTCAATTAAGTCTTGCTATGAGAAAAGACTATTTAAGTTTAATAACAAAACAATAATTTTTAATTATGGCAATGAGATATAAAAGAGTATTATGGAAGTTATTTTCTGATTTCAAGAGCTTAACGTCTTCTGTAACTATCGCATTGAGATTAGTTGTCGATAAAAGTTGTGAAAAAAAACGTAGTATGTGCAAAAAAAAAAAAAAAAAGGACGTTCACATTTTCTGACTATTACTGATCAGCAATTGTTTATTCACACAAACCCATATAATGGGCCATATGGATATACAAAAGTAAATGCTTTTATCTTTATTTGTCATCCTTTCCGAATTGTCAACGAAGTAAAATTAACCATTTATATTTCGATTCTTCTTTCATCAAATTTAAGTTGAGTTCGGGACAACTTTTACTACGAAAGTGAACTAAACTGAAGGAGAAGTAGATACCCACTATTACGGGCGTGCCTTATGATTTTTCTTGTATTCGCTAATTTTCGTTCGATCATTGCCGAGCAGTATTGCAGGGGTCACGAGATAAAAAAGGTCGCATTTTGAATTTTTTTTTAATAGATAGCAAAATAAAACGAAATCTGTATAAATAAAACATGTTTTGGAGTAATTTTAGTTTTATATTAAAAAAAATTAACCAAGCAAAACAAATCAGTTTTCTGTTAATACTAAAAGTAAAATACATTTTTATTCAGATAATTATTGAATTACATTTATTTGTATACTTTGTAGGTATGATTTATTGCATTTCAGTATCAATAATATTTTTTAAATATACATAAGCCTAGTACGCAGATCGAGCAAAACTATATTTTATCTATACATTTTTTTTCTCTTAAAACAAATTTTGAAGGTGTTGAGATAAAAATAAAATTCAAATGAGGACAGTAACGTAGCTGAAAATATTTTTTAGGGTTTTGAAAATATACACTGCAATATTAAAAAAGCAAACAAATCGGTACAAAAAAGGGTTTGCAGCCTTTACTGCGAGCTTTGTATATAAACTCTATAGTACTCTCATGGAACAGAAAACAATAGTTCTGCATCGGCTCTCGAACGGCGCTGCAATCGCCACAATCTGACATTGGCGAAATTAAAAGGCGGGAGGAAGATAAATCACAAGGAAATGAAGATAAGTAGTAAGAACAAGAGGATTATATTAATATTATTCTGACAACAATAATGAGACTAAGGTGATGGTTAAATCAGATTTTTTTGACGTGGCATAAAGCAAAATAAGGGAAAGAAAATGCATTTTTTTTGTCGTATGGACGAAGCTTACTGTGTTTTGTCATTACAGGGGTATATATATAGGTTTAGGTATAGATATATGTAGGTATTATTTGAAGCGAAATACATATTTTAAATTTTCAAATTTGATGAAAATTTAATATATCAAGCAACGTTGTTGAATTTCACAATATGTGAGGTAAATACAACGTTGCTATATTTTGTATTTATTATGCTTTTTCTCTAGGTAGGTACCTATATAGGTAGGTAGGTATGAATTGTTGTTAGTTTTTTTGTTATCGTTTTAGGTAGGTATTATTATGTGCTAACCATATTATGTTAAAAAATAGTGAAATTAAGTTTTTATATTTTAAAACCAATTGAAATACCCGTAGAACCAATTTTTGAAAGAAAATAAATTATTTTCTTCTAAAAAGTGTTTTTTTTTGTTAAAGACAAGTTTGTAAAAATTAAAAAAAAATGTGAATTTGTTTTGCAAAGTTTCTAAATCGATTGAAATACACGTGAAAACTATTTTTCTAAAAATAAATAAATAATTTTTTAATGGAAAAAACATTTTTTTAAGTTATCAATTTGTATAAAAAATTTTAAAAAGTGGGAATTTATTTTGAAAATTTTGTAAATCCATTGAAATAGGTACATGTGAAATAGATTTTTCCTCGAAAATTTAACTATTTTTTTCGAAAAAAACTTTTTTGTTTGTTAGAAAATTTTATAAAAAATTATATAAATGAAAATTTGGTTTGCAAATTTTAAAAATCGATTGAAATAGTTAGACAGGTAGGTACTCGTAAAAAAATTTAATTATTTTTTTCAGAACCATCATTTTTTGATTAGACATTTTGTAAAAATTTAAAAAAAGGGGTATTTCGTATGCAAATTTCCAAAAACGATAGAAATAAACGTAACAATTAAAAAAAAAAAATAAAACAACTTTTTTTCGAAAAAAAAAGTTTTTACTTACCTACATACATACCTATATCTACATCTAGACAGAATAAAAAAATAAATTCGCACTTAAGTATGTAATTCTATATATCAATTGAAGCTTTTTGTCGACAAAAAATTACTTTTTTGTTCAATTGAAATACATCGCAACATTATTTTTCAAAAAAAAAAATCAAATACCTATCCTATATATCATTTTTCGAGTGCTAAAAAAATGTAGGTACCTTCCTACCTACTTATAAACCAACTTTGATTTCAATTTTGTTGCCCATGCTAGTGAAACCGATTTTTTTTCATTCAGTTTGAATATTTTATAAATTATATTTTATAATTGTTCACTTTTTCACATACATTCTTTTATGATCTCAATGATTTTTTAACTCAATAAGTTAGCCTGACATTTTACCTTTATTTTAAGACCTTAATCTTACAGATAGGTACGATTAATAAAACAGAGGTTTTAACCAACCAAATCAATCTTATCTTACTATTTTATTAAAACAAAAAATTACCTACAAAATGTAGGTAATCTACCCACAACATATTTCCTTAAAAGGGTCAAGTACACGTGCATGAAAATATTTTTTTTATTAAATTTGTGCTTCCATTAAATTTTACAATACCTAATTACCTTTTTTCACATACATAGAATATATTCTTTTATGTTACTCCGCAATGATTTTGTAAAAAAAATGTATCCTGACATTCTACCTAAATTTTAAGGCCTCAACCTTAACGAACCTATTATTAGAACAAAAGTTATCATCCAACCAAACCAACTATAAGGGGACCTTTACAATTATAAATATTATGAATGAAAAATACTTACCACAAACGTGTATTCCTATATACATATAGCAATTGCCAAAAACGAAAGTGAACTAAACTGAAGGAAAAGTACCTAGATATCCTGCACCATTATGGGCGTGCCATAGATTTTTCTTGTATTCGCTCATTTTCGTATATGTATACATATTTTTGAGTTTCATATTTGACGTTTAACGAACAGCTGATTCAATTACACCGCATTTAACCAAATGTTTTGTTCAAAACATTATCCAATAAAGCTTCCATTACGATATCTGCTAATATTGGAGATACAGGACTACCCATTGGAATTCCCTGTTTTTGTTGATAAATTATTTCATCGAATTCTAAATAATTATTATCTACGACTCAAAATTTTAAAATTTATCAACAAAAACAGGGAGTTCCAATGGGTAGTCCTGCATCTCCAATATTAGCAGATATCGTAATGGAAGCTTTATTGGACATATTTTTGACAAATTGCCTAATAAACCAATAATAATTACTAAATATGTTGATGACATATTTGTCATTCTTAAATCTAATGAAGTGGAAGTAGAAAAAAACGGAACACTCCCATATCTTGATGTCTTGGTAGTAAGAAGAAACAATAATTTAATTTTTGATTGGTATAAAAAACTCATTAATTTTAGTTCAAAACTGCCGAAACAGGTTATTATCAATACGGCAAAAAATTTTATAAGCACAGTATTTAATATTAGTGACATTACATTTCGCCAAACAAACATTAAAAAAATTATGGATACATTATCTTCTAATTCTTTTCCCATTAAAATAATCAAAACATTAATAAATAGGTATTTTAATCCATTAATACAAACAAATTTAGTACTAAATGTACAACAATTCTCTTATAAAAGCGTTTTTTATATATTCCAATTCTCCGTATATTATATTATATTCTCAAATCGTATATTAGATGCTCCTATAAGAAATAAAAATAATGTAAAGATAGCTTTTAAATCGGCTAATACCTTCAGAACATCTTTATTTTCTAATCTTAAAAGTAAAATAATAAAGGAAGAAAAATCTAACGTTGTATACAAAATAAATTGTTTAGGTGATGGATTACTAGGTTGTCCTTCTGTTTATGTAGGAACATCAATACAAAAACTTAAAAACCGTATATCAGGTCATAAATCTGGTATAAAAAATGGAAATTCACAAAAAACAGCTTTAGTATTACATTGTATAGATGAAGGACATATACCAGATTTCAGTAATGTAGAAATTTTGCAGACAGAAAAACATTATAATAAAAGAATGTTAATAGAAATGCTACATATTTTGAGGACTGAAAATACAGTTAACAGACGATCGGACTTAGAAGGTCTTAGCAACATCTATGGTCAGTTTATTGAAATATAAAAATAATCAGGAGGTATATTTTACGTTTGACTTGTTTTTCAAGATACAATTTACTTTTTTAAAAAAATTTTAAAATTAGAATTTATATCCAGAATTTAATATTATTATTTTGATTTTTGATGATTTGAAACGTCTTTTTCAAGACTTTCAAATATATTAAAAGATAAAAAATAAATAATAATTAAAAAAAGTCCATAGACAGATAAAAACAATAGTTTATTTAAAATAATTTTTTAGGATAATCTAAATGTAAGTATTTGAAATACCTATTTAACAAAAACGTATTAATTTGTTTAAATCTTATAGAGACCTGAAGAAGCATGTAACCAACTGCGAAACGTCGTCTATTAAACAAAAAGTTAAAACAAAGAAGACCTAAAGCCCACAGAATTAAGATCAAAATATATACTATACTCTGTTCAATTTATATTTGCAGTACAGGGAAGATAGGCATATTTGCCTTTCAGTCTCACCATTATGGAATTCAATAAGCTATCTTCATTTTAAAGCTCTTACAGGGTTGCAGTAGTGAAAATTTAAAATTGCCGCAAATCTCACAAAAATATCGATAGAGTTACCAACTATTTATTAATATACGCATATTTTATAATCAAAAACAATGATATCCTAAATAAATTTAATCTATCTTTTTCCACACCTCTCTGAAAGACAATAGTTAACACTTTGTATGATTGCATTTTAATTTTTAACTGTTTTTCCATACATAAAAGGAAATCCTAAAACATGAAAACAGAAAAACACCAAGTGTCAACACTTTTTTCTCTAAAGTAGAAATATTTGCTACCAAAAGCTCTAAGAAAGATTAAATCCTGAAAGTTACATTGCAAAAACCAAAGAACATGCCATATAAATTTCCATCAACTGGGTAATGGTAACTCTGATTCAAAGTGTTTTTTTTTAGTAAAAACAATGTCAACAAGGGTTGGTTGGAAATTTTCGATCAGTCTCCTTTCACCCGGGGAGCAGATAGGTCATGGTGGGATGTACGTGAGCTCAAAGAAGATTACACAAACAATTTAAATGTAACTCAGTGATTCTGTTTCTTATTTCAGTGGCAATTTCTTAAGTTAAGGTGCCGTGCAAGCAGCAGCAGGCACCAGTGCTCATTTACTTAAAATAGCAAATTTAAAAAAAATTACTATATATTTTTAACAAAATACGAATGAATCAGTAAGTAAGTTATTTTAAAATCAAAATTGAATAAAATAAAATATTTCCTCTACCAAATAAACGTCCTTGAACATTATTCTTTTATCACTCTTTCTATGTCCTACCCCTTTTTATAGAAATGTATACAAGAAAAAGTCCCAAAATTGATTTTTTCTTGTCTCACTTCAATTTTCATAAATTTCCTATACATTGTTCTCGTTCTTCTTTTCTTTCTTTAATCTTAATTTTTATTCTCTTGTATTTGATTATCTTTTCCTTCTCAACTGAAATGGTTTGCAATGGAACAAGCTTCAGTATCGGCTCACCTCACGGCGCGTCGGACGTTCCTCTTCATGAGACTACTATAGAGTTTATATACAAAGCTGCGAGTATATTTTGTCGTAGAAAAATCATTTCTATTAAAATTTGGTATATTTTCATGCTTTAAAACCCATTCCTCGCCACTGACTGAGTGAAAACAGCTGTTTTATATAATCTATTCCCGTAACTTTCTTTCATGTTTTATTTTATGTTTTTTGGTCATCATCCACTTTCAATATTGAAAATGCTAAAACCGAAAATATGTTTTTGGTTGATAAAACGTCAACGTCAACATTTCGTCGCTACAATGCAGAACTAGTCTAAGTCACATTTTCAAAATTTTTCAAGAAGAACCTTAGTGCGCAAAATGCTGACTTTCGACATTATGATTATATGTATTCTATTATTTAAATTCTGAAGGAATTACTGCACGTAGGCATATTCAGAATATGTAGAAAATGTGCGGAACACAACTAAGTTTCCTTATGATGTAAAAAAAAACTCATTTTGAAATTTTGGACTTAGACTAGTTCTGCATTGTAGCGACGATTTGTCCAGCAAAATAATGCATCGAACATTATTTGTCTTGGAAAAATTATGTGGAGACTTTTGCATATACAGTTTTTAAAAAAGTTTGGATTTTGCGTTTGAACTGCGTACTGATCAAGAAAAATCCGAGACCAAATTTGTCCTGGGAAAAAATTTGTGTGAGAAATAAAATTTTTCCCGAACTGCGTACTAGGCTATAAGTTCAATTAAAACAATGTCCTAATTAATGGGACGTTTTATACTCAAAGGCCAGGAGGTCTAGCACGTAACTTTGATACAATCGAGTTCATTGATACAATCGAGGATAGGCAGTTCCTAATTTAACTCAGTCGACTGTTTTCGATTCGATTGAACAAAATTAGGAACATTCTATGCTCAATTGTATCGACTCAGGCTTATCAATGGGATCGTCATCAGAACTAATCGGTGCTTTATATTTATTTATTTTTTTTTTTTGTTCGTCTTAAATTATAAAATATTGCAATTAATATGTAAATTTCCAATTTTTTGATGACTTTTTACAAAAAAATGTAACTTAATAGTCCAATTAAGAGAATCCTTTGAAAATGTTGGAAAGTAGTACCCAACGAAACGAAACGGAATATTTAAAAAATGGATTAGTTTTAATCGCATAAAAATCTAACAGATCAACAACTAATCTTTTCCATGCGATTTTCGAGATGGGGTCAGAAAAGTCGCAAAATTTTAAAAAAGGGCCAAAATAGCCACTTTTTTAAAAGGTCGTATCATAGTCGCATGGGGGCAAAAAAGGGGTCGAAATGCGTCGCATAGCGGCAACACTGCTGCCAAGTGTTTGCGACAGTTACAGGTCTACATTCAACCCCGAAATCGTTTTCTCATCATTCCCGTCTGGCTTTAAAAATCATGACTTTTTTCGTGTATCTTACATTTTATTTGACGATTAACGAAGAGCTGATTCAATTACACAGCATTTAACCAAATGAATTAAAACGGCGGTCATGCAAACTTTTGTGTAAACTTATCCTTTTACACAATTTGTAAACTTACGATGTTGCATGAATACCCTTAACGTTTTTTTTTTTTTTTTAAGAAATATTCACTTAAAATGTATTCCCTTCTTGAAAGGAATTCGACATAAAACTAAGCATTTACATCTATAGCGCTGATATTCTTATGCTTTTATATTTCTATATTTAATCATTTCATAATCTTTTCACCCGTTCAATAAAACAAATAGACATTATCAATTAAAAACTTTTTTGCAAGTCCAATCATTCAAATGAAAAAAAAAATCAAATAATATCGAAACATATCTGAAAATATGAAATCAATGTAATGAAGTAGAATCTAATAAAAAAAAAACAAACCCCTTTATTTCTCTGTCTGAAATAAAAACACCAATAAATTTTGTATACCTTACAGGTCCTCAAGCTGAAGGAAATGCAGATGAATACATCCGGAACTCAACGTGTGACAATTTCTCGGCTCTAGTCATAGGATGAAAAACATTCAGGTAACAAGCTCTCTAGAAAGCATATTTGCGAAATGGCCGGAGTATCAAAACCCAACTGGTTATCGATTAGTAAGTTATATGGAAAAGTATATAGAAAAGTAAAACCCTTAACTCTTCATATTGGTTTATTTCGAAGACGTTTATTTTTGTGAAAAAAAGTATATAAATCTTTTTTGTAGGAAATTTTCTAAGCAACAAATTAGTCCTTATCATTTTTTCTGTACAACTTACCATTTGGGAGTTATTCCTGAAAAACATTTTGGGGAGCCTTCAACCACCCGTAAAATTGTTAGCAGCGATCATATCTATGGGGACTTTTGACAGTTTCTTAAGAACACTGTGAGGAGGCTATATACCAATATCCAGCTTTCCGGGGATTATTTCCTAATTGGGCTGTTATGGCTTTATTGACTGGACTAGATACCTACCTAAATGAGGTTTAGATTTTCAAATCTGAAAGCAAAAAAAGGAAATATCTTTCAAAAAACTTAGGTTTTAATACATATGTATTCTTTAATTATCAAACTCATGGCAATAGGCGTGTTTTTTATGTAAGTCCATAAGAATTTCATGAAAAAAACGACACTGGAACTAAACGATTTAAACGTAAATACAACAACAACTTAAGTCCATATGGACTTAGCTAAGTCCAGATAATTTTCGGGACTCAACTTAAATCCCGATAAAAACTGTATTACTATTAATTATTATGTATTATTAAGTATCATTTTGGTATCGATAGTTTGTATGGAAACGTCAAATTATCTGAGTCATCAAATAAAATGTTTGTTTTTTTTATAAAACAAAAAAATGGCGATCAATGTCATAGAATTTATTTTCTTTTCCTATTAGTGGGCATTACGAGCTTGGCCTCGCGTTGAATCTAAAAAAAACTTAATTGTTTTTTTTTTTATTAATTTTTTTTTCATTTATTAGTTTAATTTATTTTTCATTACACAATTTTTGATTTTCATTACTTCTAAAAGGAAGGCCGCTATCGAGTGCAAAGGCTGCACCTTCCAGTTATATTGCAGAATTATAAATAACTTAAAATATATTTTATGAACTTTTCTGCGGGTACTCGCGAAGTGCTTCCCGAATCCCGTGGGAAAGGAATGACCTTGTTTGTGAAATAGTTATATTTAATTTGAATATTTAATTTGCGGTTACGTTTTGCTTGGAATGCCGTTAGGCAAGGGGCGTGTGGCGAATAGCGGATTTATGGTAATTCGTGGAGGTTCGGACGTAACTGCTCCCCCTTAAGATTCTGCTCCGGATAATCATTATTTTTAATATTTATTTTAATATAAGCTTTATTTTTGAGAATAAAATTACGAAAATCAAAATAGTAATTATTAGAACTATTGCCCCAACATTTAAATATATATATGCGATATTTTTATTTTTTATTTCTTCTATAAAAATTCTTCTATTTTCTATATTTCTAACTTGTAGTTCTTTTTATTTTTACATTTCTGAAACTTGGTATAAAAAAATTATCATATTATAAAAATTTTTCATATTTTATGTTAGCCGTTTCGTATTTTCAGAATTGAATGATGGATCATCAAATAACATACATAACAACAACACATGACCCTGCTCTCTATCGGGTTCACGTTTCATGATCCGAAAACAGGCTGCTGATTCTCGCTACTATGATGGTTGTTTTATTTCGCAGGATGATCCGTATGGATCATGGGTCATAATAAAAAACGACTATTATTGATTTTAACTTCACAATTTTCAAATCTTAGATATACAGTAAAACCCGCCTAAGAGAAACTGCAAAATGTCACAGTCTTTCTTTCACTTAAGCGGGTTTTTCACTTCAACGAACCTCGCTTAAGTGAAAAAAATATTTCACTTAAGCGGACTCCGGATAAGTGAACAAAATTGCGTATTAAAAGTTCTGACATATCAGAAATTCAGATTTCATTTTCGTGATGAAAATTTGGTGGAGGTGAAAAATAAAAAAGAAGTAAAAGCGTTCAGCAAATTTTTTGTTCTTACCTATACAATTTTTTTTCACTTAAGAGAGTTTTTTTTTCAATGAAAAATATTAAATTTAACTGAAAATATGTTTCAGGTATCCGGGTTATTTCACTTAAGCGAGTTTCGCTTAAGCGTAAAGGGAATTGGTCGACAAATACTGAAATCTGAAAAAAGTGTTTCAGATTAGCGGGTTTCTCTCTTTTGCTTTAATTAGGCGCCAGTTATAGCTTTCATTGAAACTCATCTTTGAAAATTTTAATTGTTGTGATTATTGTAGTGATTATTTTAACGCAAATAAAAAGCTGATAACTCAATTATTATTTCTAGTCAAAAAAAAATTTCATTTTTTCCCAGCCTATTATTATTAGCCGTGTTTTTTTGCAAGCCCGGGGGCAATTGGATGAAAAAAACGAAGCCGGTGCTAAACAATTAACATGTTGAATGCAACAACAACTAATCCCAGAGAATTCTCATGGGTTAACTTATTTAATTATTTATTTTATTTACTTGATTTGCCTTAACCGTAAGATACAATATCTCATTAACTAGTTAACAGCTTAAAGATTGTAAAAAAGAAGAAGAATGGCTACCTTAATACTAATAGACAATATTAATGATTCTATAAATATTAATTATTTTAAGAAGATACAAAATTCGTTTTTCATTTTTACATCATAATATAATAATAACATAATATTAGAACAAAAAAAAAAGCGCACAGAAAAACTGTGTTACCGGCATGAATTACATACAACATGTATCGATAGTTTGTATGAAAACTCCATGTTTTTTTACTGTCACGGCGTCGCTAATCCCCGCTGTCGTTTTTTTCAATCAATTCCCCTCGGGCTTGCAAAAAAACACGCCTATTATTTCAATGATTGAACTACATTATCATTGATCATTGAAATCTTAGAAATCGTTTTATGTGAAAGGTAGGGCCAAAATGAAATATTTTTGACTAGAAATAATGATCCAGTCATCAGCTTTTTATTGGCATCAAAATTATTACTGATATCGCTATTTTCGAAAATTTTCAATGATGAGTTTCAACGAAAGCTATAACTGGTCCCTTATGACAGTTATGGAATATTGCAGTTTGTGGTACATTCTTTGTAATCAAAATACAGTAAAACCCGCTTAAGAGAAAAACCCGCTTATCTGAAACACTTTTTTCATCCCCGAGTATTTGTCGACCAATTACCTTTATAACACTCCGCTTAAGCGAAACTCGCTTAAGTGAAAAACCCGGAACCTGAAACATATTTTCAGTTAAATTTCATATTTTTCATTGAAAAAAAACTCTCTTAAGTGAAAAAAAATTTAATAGAACAGAACAAAACATTTGCTGGACGCTTTTACTTCTTTTTATTTTTCACCTCCACCAAATTTTCATCACGAAAATGACATTTGAATTTCTGATGTGTCAGAACCCTTTTTGGAATTTTTAAATCCGCTTAAGTGAAATGTTTTTTCACTTAAGAGGGGTTCGTTTAACTGAAAACCCCGCTTAAGTGAAAGAAAGACTGTGACATTTTGCAGTTTCTCTTAAGCTGGTTTTACTGTATTATTTGTACCTAATTTGTTTAGTTTCTACTTTTATATTTACTTTGAAGTCACATTGAGCGTTTTCTTTTTAAAGGTTTAATAAACAAGTATCATTTACAATTCACAAATCTTTTAGTTTAAGTCCATCATTGATATTATAATACATTGAGTTTCCATTTGTGACAAGACGATTTTCTGATATAACAATTTCAAGATTATTTTTATCAGCAATAGGTTCAAAAATAATTATTTTATAGAACATTTGGTTTTATATGGTCTTCATAAATAATAGCAGAGCTTTTTATGTTTGGTATTACATTAATTATTATGTTTTGTTGAATTTATTTTGGTGTTAAAAAATCAGTGCTTAGATTTCCTAACTGGCTTAGCATTAAATTTTCTCTAACTCTCTTTACTTGGTCTCTTAGTAGTTGTATTTCATAATTTACTTGAAATGCGTATTGCATTCTTGTTATTCTTACAAATTCTTCGTTTATTGCCTTACCTAAGTTATCATCATGTTTTTTAATTTCAAGTTGTTGTCTGTTAATTTGTATCGTTTGTGGAATCCCTCGAGGTCCGAATTACCTGTTTTGTGATAAGGTGTAGTTAAGTGTAGTTCAACCCTGTTTTCTTTCAGAAATTCTTTAATTGCAATCGATGAAAAACCTGTCTCATTATCAGTGACTGTTTTTTCTGGAATACCATGGTTTGAAAACCTATATTCAATTGTATTTAAAAGTGACGTCAATGTTCTGTGTTTTTTTTTTCCTGTATTGTAACATGTTTCGTAAATTTGTCAATCATTGTTACATACATTAAATTGATATTTTCATATCAGATATCTATATGTAAAATTTGGGTTGGGTATAACCGATCCCAGAACCACTGGTCCCTAGTAGATTTGGAAAAAAAAACGCAGTAGATTCAACTTTTTCGCAGTAGATTTTTATATTTTCAAAATATAAACAAGAAATAACATAAATAAACATAAATAATTTAAAATAATAAAATATATATTCTGCCGAAACGCATACGACGTCGGAGGTTCAAAGTTCATTAGAGATGTCAAAAATGTCACTTCAAAACACACTTGCTCGCACTGCAACGCAAAACAACATTGCGTGTTCCATAATGTCGGAAAAACGTTCCGAACGCTGTTAGGAAGAATAAATCGAACCAAAAATCCTCCGATTCCGGTCCGACGGATACCTCGCTAGGGCAGATTCTTTTTTAGCTCTGATCATTCAGAGCTTCAAATTTGTGTTTCTTTTTTAGTTCTGAGCATGTTCAGGCACGCTCTGTGAGCTCAGAATAAAATAGTAGAGTAAACGGAGTAAAATGCTGAAATCAAACGAGATGACGGGAAATTAAAAAAAAATCGTCGTCAAAACAATAAAAATGGAGGAAGAGGCTGGTTGCTGTAGTGGAAAAGGCAAAATAATAATAATAAATAAATAATTTATAATCATGACAGTTCAGTGCTCAAGTTGTTTAATAATTAAATCAGAGAGCTCTGAACATACTCTGCTCAAAACTTATTCTGTTCGCTCAGACTCTGCTCAGCTCTGAACTAAAAAAGAAAAACGTCTAATGAATGATTTTTTTGTAAAACCAAAAGTAGATTTTATTTAAAGGCAGTAGATTTATTTTTCGAAAAAAATGCAGTAGATCAACTGCAATTGCAGTAAAGTCACAACCCAGGTCCTTAGACCGCTTATCCCAATCAACTGGTACCAGCATTACATATAAAATCTATAGTACTAACATGAACACATATTTTTTAGTTGAACCTTTGTATATAAATACAAAGGTTGAACGTCACAAATTAGACTATTGAGACTTAGCTACGTGTAGGGAAAAAGTAGTAAGAGCGAGAAAATCTATTATTTAAATTCTGCAAACATAATAAGATTCCTTAAAAGGGTCAAGTACACGTGCATGAAAATATTTTGTTTAATTAAATTTGTGTTTTAATTAAATTTAAAATTAATTACATTTTTTCGCACATACTCTTATGTTCACCCGCAATGATTTCGTAAAAAAAATGTAACTTGACATTCTACCTAAATTTTAAGGCCTCAACCTCAACGATGCTATTATTAAAACAAAATTTATCAGCCCACCAAACCAACTACGAGGGGACCTTTACAATTATTATGATTAAAAATACCTACTACAAACGTGCATACCTACATAATTTATCAAGGTTATGGTTTTTTATTGCGTTCATCGTCGTTAGAATACCTAGGTATTCTAAGTTCTAACGTCTTTAGAATACCTATCTCCGTCCAACCAGTTTATTATTATACTTCATCCAAGAAAAATAGGCAGTACACGTCTTATGGAAGAGGTTTTTCAAAATCAGTAGCGCGCCATATTATTGCACCATACTAAATTGAAAGAACTCCTTCATAAAAAAGTGTGTGCCCGCCCGTGAATTTTCGATTGTATCTGACGAAGACTCAACGTCCTACTGAGCCCACATCTGAGTGCGCACTGATTTACTGAATTGCTGTTGCCTATGGCTGCTGCTGCTATTCAACCCCCATTAAATATTGATGTCCATTCAGAGTTACCCGTGTCCAGATAGGACGTTTGCCTTGCATTCTGGCTACAGTGGATTGTATAAATCTGTCCTTCATTAAAGCTCTCACAGGGTTGTTATAGTATTTATTTTAAATTGACTCAAATATGAAAAATAGTATGTAGGGTTACCGCCCTTTTTTTTAGATAGAAATTTTCATTTAATTGTTTTATTTATAAAAATTAAAACACATTTTACCTTTTAAAAATCAAAGGACACGGTAGTGCCCAGCCAAGTTCTGGCACTACACCCTTTTTACAGGAGCAAACTCAGGTGATTTTCGACCTAGGAGCTTCAAATTCGGAACATTTGGTAGGCTAGCCAAGCACCCTTGAATGAAAACCTTAAAATATAAATTTTTTTTCTTTTTATGCACTTCAAGCCCAACCGCTGTAACCAATTTCATCATTCTACAGCAATTAGAAATGCTCCTTGATAACTATTCTGAGAAAATGGGTGGATACCACGCCCCCTTAATGGAAAACTTCAAATATTCTATTTTTTTCTTTGTATGCATTTTAAGCCCTATCGCTCTACCAAATTACATCATTTTACAACAATCGGAAGTGCTCCATTTAAATGATTGCAATTCTGAGAAAGTAGGCGGATACCACACCCCCTGGAAAACCTCAAATATTAAATTTTTTTTCTTTTGTATAAACTTAAAGCCCTACCGTTCTGCTAGATTTCATTATTCTAGAGCAATCGGAAGTGTTCCATATAATTGATAACAATTCTGGGAAAGTGGGCGGATACCACGCCTCCTGAATGGAAGACCTAAAATATTCTATTTGTTTCTTTGTATGCATTTCATCATTTTAAAACAATCGGAAGTACTCCATTTAATTGATTGCAATTCTGAGAAAGAAGGCGGATACAACGCCCCTGAATGGAAAACCTCAAATATTAAATTTTTTCTTTTGTATAAACTACCGCTCTGCCAAATTTCATCATTCTACAGCAATCGGAAGTGTTCCATATAATTGATAACAATTCTGGGAAAGTGGGCGGATACCACGCCCCCTGAATGGAAAACCTGAAATTTTCGATTTTTCCTTCGTATGCACCACCAGGACTACCGCTGTGCGAAATAACAAGTTTCTGCGGTGTCGGGAAGTGCTCCATAATTTTGATGATCTGTCAGTGAGTCAGTGAGTCAGTTACGGTTTTCGCGATTTTTGACGTCTTATATCTCGGGAACCACTTACGCTAAGGAGTTGAAATTCGGTGGGGTACTTGGCAAGTTTTTTTTTAATTACTCACAATTCAAAACGTTTTGAAAACTTGACAATGTGAACCCCCAAATTTTAGTCAGTAATCATTAAATAATAAATTTCTCTCATAACTTGGTGTTGTTTCAATATTACTCTTCTTAAAATATTTGATATTAAACCTTCATAAAGTTAGAACTTGGCATACTTTTAGATCTCTCTACTTTTCACGGCTGAGTTGTTAAATATACAGATTTTTATATAGAAGAACTTGGCTGTTTTTTTAACATTTATGTTTTTTGTTGTTGCAATTTACTTCACATTAATTGACCACGCGCTACGAAAATCTACGCGAATAATGTTCTTTTTCAAAGAAAACAGCTTAGCTTTTGTAACTTTAACACGTTAAAAGAAATGCAAAAGATGAAAACACTCCACGATAATACTCATTATTAAAAACTCTTTTAAAGCTCGAAAATCAAAAACACCTCAACAGAAACCCAAGGAAAAAAAGCTGAACGAGTTACCAACTGGACCCAGGTAACTCTGAATGCACATCAATATTTAATGGGGGTTGAATAGCAGCAGCAGCCATAGGCCACAGCCAGTGTTGCCGTTGAGAAATTTTAAAAAGTCGCATAAAAAGGGGTCACGAGATAAAAAAGGTCGCATTTTGAAATTTTTTTAATAGATAGCAAAATGAAACGAAATCCGTATAAATAAAACATGTTTTGGAGTAATTTTAGTTTTATATTAAAAAAATTAACCAAGCAAAACAAATCAGTTTACAGTTGATACTAAATGTAAAATACATTTTTATTCAGATAATTATTGAATTACATTTATTTGTATACTTAGTATGATTTATTGCATTTTAGTACCAAACATATTTTTTAAATACATAAGCCTAGTACCGTCGCAGATCGAGCAAAACTAAATTTTATCTGTAAATTTTTTTTTTTTTTTTTCAAACAAATTTTGAATTTTTTGAGATAAAAATAAAATTCAAATGAGGACAGTAACGTAGCTGAAAATATTTTTTAGGGTTTTGAAAATATACACTGCAATATTAAAAAAGCAAACAAATCAGTACATAAAAGGGTTTGCAGCCTTTACTGCGAGTTTATTGTCATAGAAAAATCGTTTCTATGAAAATTTAGTATATTTTCATGCTTTAAAAAATGTCGCCGCACTAATATTTGGCCCTCTAGAACCCATTCCTAGCCACTGACTGAGTGAAAACAGCTGTTTTATATAATCTATTCCCGTAACTTTCTTTCATGTTTTATTTTATGTTTTTTGGTCATCATCCACATGACACCTTTCAATATTGAAAATGCTAAAACCGAAAATATGTTTTTGGTGGATAAAAACCGTGATATTCATGAAACGTCAACATTTATCCAGCATCGAAAATTTTTTGTCTTGGAAAAATTATGTGGAGACTTTTGCATATACAGTTTAAAAAAACATTTTTGGATTTTGGGTTTGAACTGCGTACTGCTCAAGAAAAATCCGAGGCTAAAATTGGCCTGGGAAAAAGTTTGTATGAGAAATAAAATTTTTCCCGAACTGCGTACTAGGCTATTAGTTCAATTAAAACGGTGCCGTGTCATAAGGCCATGCGTCATAAGGCCATATTAAGAAATATGGCCTTAAGACGCTTTTACAAAGTGACATAAGGCCATATTCCAACTTATGGCCTTTTGACTCATTAATAAAAAGACATAGGGCCATATGGCCTTATGTCACTTTCAACCGTCTTTCCTTGTTTGATAAATAAACCTGGCCAAATGTTTTTGTCCAACACTTTAATTGTAATTCAGTTACGGCGTATTAACAGTGAGATTCTGGATTAAAAAACAAATCATATTTTTTCACTTAACGCAAGTATTATGAGGCCATATTTAGATATGGCCTTAAGTCGCAAAAAAATATGGCACTATGACACCTTGGTAAAGTGTCAATAGGCCATATGTTTCAGTATGCCCTTATAACACATTTCGAATGCGTCATAAGGCCATATTTCTCAATATGGCCTTATGACACATGGCCTTATGACACGGCACCAATTAAAACAATGTCCCAATTAATGGGACGTTTTACACTCAAATGTCAGGCTTATCAACGGGATCGTCATCAGAACTAATCTGTGGTTATATTTATTTATTTTTTTAAAAAAATTTTTTTGTCTCAAATTACAATATATATGTAAATTTCCAATTTTTTGATGACTTTTTACAAAAAAAAATTAACTTAATAGTCCACTTAAGAAAATCCTTTGAAAATGTTGGAAAGTACCCAACGAAACGTGCGTCGGGAACATTTAAAAAATGGATTAGTTTTAATCGCATAAAAATCGAACAGATCAACAACTAATCTTTTCTGAAATGGTGTCAGAAAAGTCGCTGAATTTTAAAAAAGGGTCAAAATAGCCACTTTTTTAAAAGGTCGTATCATAGTCGCATGGGGCAAAAAAGGGGTTAAAATGCGATTAAAGTCGCATAGCGGCAACACTGGCCACAGCAATTCAGTAAATCAGTGCGCAGTGCGCACTCAGATGTGCGCTCAGTAGGACGTTGAGTCTGCGCCAGATACAATCGAAAAATTACAGGCGGGCACACACTTTTTTATGGAGGAGTTATTTCAATTTAGTATGGTGCAAAAATATGGCGCGATACTAATTTTGAAAAAGCTCTTCCATAAAACGTGTACCGCCTATTTTTGTTACATGAAGTATAGTATAAAATTTTGAACGGTCTTTTTTGCAACTGATATGAGCCTGTCATTCTGGCTTTAATTTCGTATTTTAATTTTGAAAATCCGACACTTGGATTCAAAGATATATGTAAGAATTTAACTGAAAGAATCAAATATTCATACTTTCTTGATTTTCCTTTATTTTTTGTTTTCTATTTTTTTAAATAATTTGAAATGTATTTTTAGGTAAAAAATGTTAAGTATTTTTAATAACACATATTGCACTTTCATAATAAAAAGAACAAAATTATACTTAATAACGTGTTTTTTTAAAAAAATCATATCGAAGTCGAAAAAACAACGTGTTTGATAATAAATTGCGGGAAAATCATTATCCACACAAAAAAAAGTTGTATGGCAGATAAGAATTTCTAACTGTTTTTGTTTAAATAAAAAAAAATTTCAAAAATTGGTTGTAGTTTGGCAAAGTTAGAGCCAGTCAAATGAAAAAAGAATAAAAGCCATAAAAATCGTTATAAGTGGAAAACAAAGCGAAAACGAGAAAATTACCTCTTAATGACCTCAGGAACTCATGGTTTTCTTCTGAGGCGTTGATTTCGGGACACCCTGTATATATCACCTGTATGATTTTAAGATTTTTAAATCAATCCGTTAAAAAAATAAAAATAAAAATCTTTAAAATTATTTGAAATCAATCATTTTCCATAGACAAAAAAAAATTAATTAAATAGGAAAATTCACATTTTTACCCATTTTAACCTGCTCAAATATTTATTTATAATTAAAACAATTTTTTTTTTCACAAAATAATGACTTAATTTCTGAAAATTCCGCAACAAAAAACCAACTAAAATATCCGTAGCAAAAAAAGTAGAAAACATGTCGCTCAAACATATCCATATCAACAAACACGTATGTCAAATTGAAGGTTAAGCGAAAAAGCTATATGGTGATACTGTGATAGGTTGTTAGCGATTCCTATGGTTCAACTTTAGACGTCACTCAACGCTAACACAAAAGTAGCTTTGTGTTTTCCGCTTAAAATCAAAATTTCCTGAAACATGGATGATTTTTTTTTTTCGAATATTTTTCTAACAGTATAAAATTGATTTCAATTAGATTTAACCCTGATTTATAGGAATTTTTCAATTTGGAACTTTCAAAAATTTAAATCTCGCTTTGTAGATATTACAGATTTTTTATGTAATTAGTAAGATTCTGGAATTTCAAATATCTATTGAATAAAAAAAAAATTTATATTCTCCGACCTTCCGTTTTGAATAAAGTTTTTCGACCCTTGATCAATTTCACCCAGTTTTGGCTCACTTACATAAAATTAGAAAAAATAGTTTACATTTGCACAAACAAATTATTATCGGCTAGCCTATGTTTTTTTCTTTTGTAAATAAAGTCCATCGTCGTGTCGCCCTCAACGATTGACTTACTCGTTTTTTGTTTTGCTTTATTTGGTTGGTCCCACACGCAGGTGTGTCGACTGTCGACACGAAAAGTAATTCTCGGGTTGTTCTTGGATACGACTATATATCCCCAAACTCTGTACTGCTGTTATGAAAAGAACGGAGTCTATTAAGGAGGTGGCTTCATTGTTTGAAGTTGTAAAGGCGAATACTTTGCTTTTAGCAAACATTGATGATTTGAAACTAGCTGTTTCAAAATTTGCTAGTGTTTATGATGAGGTGTCAGAGTCAGAACTTCACTCAGAGATACCAAGGTTGAGAAGTCATTTGAAAGCGGCTAAAGTGACTACATCTAATTGGTTACCTTTAGACTTTATGAAATTCATCGTTGAATGGGACTGCAGAATCTCTTCCGAATCTAATTGTGGCTTTAAAAATGTGGCACCATAATTGCCGCCCCGGGTGCCACCCATGCTAGCTACGTCACTGGTCCTGGATGCAGTTGGCTGCTGGTACCAATTGACTGGGTTAAGTGGTCTTGCAGGGCTATTCTGGCGTTGTGAGGGCTCACAAGCCCTTGTGAGGTTGATTTCTTGTGAGGTTGTTGTGATTCGATACGTTTTCCGTATTCTGCGATAACCCTCAAAAGAAACCTCACAAAAAAACTTACCACAGCAAGGTGAACTTTTTATTGTGGTTGCTAAGGTCTGAATTTTTGTTGAACGCACCCACTGAACTCATCGGCAACGAAGATGATTGTTAGCCACATACATACATGTATATATATGTACACCACTTGCTGTTCATGTGTCGATCGTACTCGACGAATTGTTTTGTCAACATGATTTTCTTTTATGGAGAAATTAATTTCTTTTGATTTACGACAGAGGTTACATTTTTTTCATCAGTTAACATGTTGATTTGGTTATAAAAAAGAAGATCACAATTTCGATAGTTTTTGTGAAGCTCAGTTGTGAGGGTGCTGGCAGAATACGAAAACCTCACAAAATTGAGTTCACCTCTCCTTGTGAGGTTGTTGTGACTTGGGAGCAGGGTTGCAAAAGCTTAAGTCACTTGTTAGCTTAAGCTTATTTTTAATTCACAAGCTAGTAAGTGACTTATGAATTAAACAAATTTTAATTCATAAGCTAGTAAGTGACTTATGAATTAAAAAAAATTTAATTCAAAGACAACTAAGTGACTTATGAATTAAAGAATAGTTAATTCATAAGCTAGTAAAAGACTTATCTATGAATTAAAACAAATTTAACTCATAAGCTAGTCAGTGACTTTTGAATTAACTTCCACTTCCTAGCTGATGAATTAAATTATTTTAATTCATAAATCACTCACTAGCTCATGAGTTAAATTTTTTTTTAAGTCATAAGTCACTTACTAGCTTATGAATTAAATTATTTTAATTCATAAGTCACAAACTAACTTATGAATTAAATTTTTTTAATTCATAAGCCATCAACTAGCTTATGACTTAAAGATTTTTTAATTCGGAACCCTGCTTGTGAGGTATCAAAGAGGTTTGCCGGAATAGGGCTGTTGGTAGCAGTGGTTCTGGGATCGGCTGCGATGACACCAAAGCCACTCAATGAAGTTGGTTTCACCGAGGTTTAAACTCGCGTCCTTCCAATCAAAGATCCAGCACGCTACCCACAAAGCTAATTTGCAATATAGAAGACGGATTTTAAAATGTTTATGAGTTGATACTTCACGTATCTGCTACAGCGAAATATTTTGCTAATAAAGGTCAAGTTTTGAAAGCCTAAGCCGCTGAACCAATATTTTTGTTCATGTTGTTGTTGTTTTAATGGATGAAGAAGTTTTAGTCTAAGAGCTCGCAGCAGATTTTTGGCGTGAAAGGAAACCAAACGATATTTATACCATATGTAGTCCTGGGGAAGGTGATAACGAATACGTTGGTCTGCCAGTACGTAGTGGCAGAGTTTCCGAGAAAAAGTGCATCAAAAGTACAACTTTTCTGAAAATAGGAATACCGAGGGAAATCACTTCAAATGCATCGCATCCCAACGCCCTCGATTCCATGATAACAAATATGGTTTCAACAGACTCCTAGGTGGCCGCAAAACCACCGACATGACGTCGCCGAAAATGCATTTTTTTTGCGCTTTTAGACTTTTGGGAAACCACTTGAAATCGATGGCATCAGAAAGTCCTCGACTCCCTGAATGCGAATATGGCCCCGACAGACGTCTAAGTGGCCGCAAAACCCCCGACAGACGTCGCCGAAAATGCATTTTTTTTTGGCAATTTCAGAATTTTGGGAAACCACCTGAAATGTATCTCAAATGAAAGGTCTTGACCCCTAAGTGCAAATATGTAAACGACAGACGTCTAAGTGGCCGCAAACCCGCGACAGACGCGATTAAAATCACGGATTTTTTATTGAAATTTATTTTTATATAACTGGTAAAACACACCAAAAAGTATTGCAATCCGTAGAGCTTGCCAACAGGAGTATAAGTATGTAAAAAAAAGACGTTTTGGGTTCCACTCAACAGCTGGAAAGCGCGGATTTTAAATTTATTTTTTTTAATGGGCTTTTGGGGGAAACTACTTGACATGTATCTTAAATGAAATGCATTGACTTCCTAAAAATAAAAATATAAGGTATAGACCATGGGGTAGCGATAAACTGACGACAGTCCCGTAAAAGTCGCGGATGTTATTATCATTTTATCAGTTCAATTTTAGTGGTAAACTTTTCAAAATAAGATCAGTCAAAAGGTATTGACTTCAAAGAGAAAATGTCAGTGACAGACGCTTTGAGTTTCACCAAACTGTTTAAATCCGCGAAATAAGTCGCGGATGTTATTATTGTTTTGTTCGGTCGATTAAAGTGGTAACCTCCTCAAATCTAGCTTAATCAATAGGTTTTGACTTCCTGAAAAGGAAAATTTCGGTGACACACGTTTTGAGTTACGCCAAACTGTTTCAATCCGCAAAATAAGTCGCGGATGTTATTATTATTTTGTCCGTTCGATATAAGTGGTAACCTTTTCAAATTTAGCTTAAACAATAGGTTTTGACTTCCTGAAAAGCAAAATGTCAGTGACAGACGTTTTGAGTTACGCCAAATAACTGAGAACCGTGATAAATGTCGCGGATGTTATTATTATTTTGTCCGTTCGATTAAAGTGGTAACCTCCTCAAATCTAGCTTAATCAATAGGCATTGACTTCCTGAAAAGGATTATGTCAGTGATAGACGTTTTAAGTTACGCCAAACTATTAAAATCCGCAAAATAAGTAGCAAATATTTTGTTTCTTTTTTTTTAATTCAATTTTAATGGTAAATGATTGAAATATGTCTCAATCAAAAGACTTTGACTCCCTGAAAAAGAAATTTTATATAAAAGACGCGATATACAGGGTGTCCTGAAATCACCGCTTCAGAAGAAAACCATGAGTTCCTGAGGTCATTTCAAGTCGAAAAACTTAAGAGGTAATTTTCTCGTTTTCGCTTTGTTTTCGACTTATAACGGTTTTTATGATTTGTATTCTTTTTTCCTTTAAATGGCTCTAACTTTGTTAAACTACAGCCGATTTAAAAAAAAAATTTTCTATTTGAACAAGAACAGTTAGAAATTTGTATCTACCATACAACTGTTCTTATGAAAGAAAGAGTCCAGATAAATCTGTAGTTGGAGTTCAAGATCCATTATGCACCCGACTAAAAGAATTGATATGATAGATCTAATATCATTCCCTCAGGAATTCCTCTGATAGCATCTTAAAAGAATGGTATTGACAAACTCCTCAAACACCAATATCGGGTGAAATTGAGAGAAATCGAAGACTTGAAATTTTATAGGGAAATTATGGATACAGAAGTTTTTCAAAATCTAAGGATGGATCAGTTTGTGAGTTTCTCGAAGAAACATCAGCACTTACTTAATTTTGACTTTTTGTTCATTTATCTGAAGTTCCTATACCTACATATGTACATATATGACGAAAACAAAATTTCTAATCATTATTATTAATGTATATATGTTTGTGAAGCAAGAAGTATTATTCATTTATTTTACTAAAATTCTTTACTATGGCTGTTATAAGACTTTTTATAAACACAAATAATTACGTAATTATTCTCTCCTTTTTTTTTAAATTTTACAGGCATTTGAGAATTAATTATTATTATTATTATTATTATTAAAACTTTATTGAAGATATAAATAAATTATATTAACAATAATTAAATAAATATAGCGCTAGCTACCAGGACCTTTCGCTATAGTTTCATGTTCAATTTTTGTAGCCTTTGTTTGATTGTTAACGCCACACTTGCCTTCATACGCGACTCATATTACGGTATTAAGCAATCGGTGGTAACTTAAGACGGTTTTTTTATAAAAATTTCTTTTTCAGGAGGTAAAAGCCTTTTGATTGAGACATATTTCAATCATTTACCATTAAAATTGAATTAAAAAAAAGAAACAAAATATTCGCTACTTATTTCGCGGATTTTAATAGTTTGGCGTAACTTAAAACGTCTGTCACTGACATAATCCTTTTCAGGAAGTCAATGCCTATTGATTAAGCTAGATTTGAGGAGGTTACCACTTTAATCGAACGGACAAAATAATAATAACATCCGCGACATTTATCGCGGTTCTCAGTTATTTGGCGTAACTCAAAACGTCTGTCACTGACATTTTGCTTTTCAGGAAGTCAAAACCTATTGTTTAAGCTAAATTTGAAAAGGTTACCACTTATATCGAACGGACAAAATAATAATAACATCCGCGACTTATTTCGCGGATTGAAACAGTTTGGCGTAACTCAAAACGTGTGTCACCGAAATTTTCCTTTTCAGGAAGTCAAAACCTATTGATTAAGCTAGATTTGAGGAGGTTACCACTTTAATCGACCGAACAAAACAATAATAACATCCCCGACTTATTTCGCGGATTTAAACAGTTTGGTGAAACTCAAAGCGTCTGTCACTGACATTTTCTCTTTTGGGAAGTCAAAACCTTTTGACTGATCTTATTTTGAAAAGTTTACCACTAAAATTGAACTGATAAAATGATAATAACATCCGCGACTTTAACGGGACTGTCGTCAGTTTATCGCTACCCCATGGTCTATACCTTATATTTTTATTTTTAGGAAGTCAATGCATTTCATTTAAGATGCATGTCAAGTAGTTTCCCCCAAAAGCCCATTAAAAAAAATAAATTTAAAATCCGCGCTTTCCAGCTGTTGAGTGGAACCCAAAACGTCTTTTTTTTACATACTTATACTCCTGTTGGCAAGCTCTACGGATTGCAATACTTTTTGGTGTGTTTTACCAGTTATATAAAAATAAATTTCAATAAAAAATCCGTGATTTTAATCGCGTCTGTCGCGGGTTTGCGGCCACTTAGACGTCTGTCGTTTACATATTTGCACTCAGGGGTCAAGACCTTTCATTTGAGATACATTTCAGGTGGTTTCCCAAAATTCTGAAATTGCCAAAAAAAATGCATTTTCGGCGACGTCTGTCGGGGGTTTTGCGGCCACTTAGACGTCTGTCGCGGCCATATTCGCACTCAGGGAGTCGAGGACTTTCGGATGCCATCGATTTCAAGTGGTTTCACAAAAGCCTAAAAGCGCAAAAAAAAATGCATTTTCGGCGACGTCATGTCGGTGGTTTTGCGGCCACCTAGGAGTCTGTTGAAACCATATTTGTTATCATGGAATCGAGGGCGTTGGGATGCGATGCATTTGAAGTGATTTCCCTCGGTATTCCTATTTTCAGAAAAGTTGTACTTTTGATGCACTTTTTCTCGGAAACTCTGCCACTACGTACTGGCAGACCAACGTATTCGTTATCACCTTCCCCAGGACTACATATGGTATTAATATCGTTTGGTTTTCTTTCACGCCAAAAATCTGCTGCGAGCTCTCGGTCTATTTGCTATTAACATTTTATAAAAGATATGGCTTTTATAAGGTCTTAATGGAAAATTTAATGTGAGCTTTTGCTTTCATAGCAGGGCAATAGCTTTCTTAAGTTTATCTTGTATAAGACTTCATTACACTGTTCATTGGAGACTATATACTTGCATAGCTGTTGTGATGAAGTTTCTTAAGGAACTTCTCTAATGTGCGCGAAAATGGTTTGCATAGGGCCTTCTACTGTTACTATGCAAGCCAGAAAATAGCTTGCATTGAACCTACAACAAGCTAAATTGTTAGTTGGGAATAGCTTGCATTGAACCTACAACAAGGTAAATTGTTAGTAAGGTCGTTTCCGGTTTCCATGTATTTTTTTTGCTGAATTAAATGGCACCACTCAATTTTCAATAGAATTATTTTTCACAAAATTTTTGATATGACGTCTTCATTTACGGACTTCTGACAAAAGCCTGTAACTGATGTGACATATTATGAAAAATTGTGTTTTACATTATAATTTGTCACTAGAAGTGCAGATTTAGGAGTCTCCAAATACAAAAATAGTTTTTTTCAATTTTTTGGGCAAGGTAAAGGAAAAGGTATGGAGTGCGCATGAATTATATCCCTTTTTTATATTGTTTTCAGTATTAGTATTAGAGTTTTGTATAGCGTGCACTTGGTTCTACGCGTCAGATTTGAACCCTCTCTCTCATCAGAATTTAGAACAGCGGTTTCCTTACTCTCCCTGAAATTAACTGATGTGGGTTGTATGGTAGATGAGCTCCTTAACTATCTCCAAGTTGCTGCTATCAATGGTGAGATGTTTTTTTTGTTGAAAATGTCTTCCTTGTTAATGCCTGGCCTGATTACTATCTGCTACAGAACGAAATTGAAGAAATGTTACGATATCACATCACCCTGCATGTTTAAAAGCAGATTGGGTAGAGTATTGAATAGAAGATATAAAGCGTCCAATCTTCGGGTATGCTTTCTTCTACCGATATACTTCGCTGATCATTTTATGCATGCATATTCACTGGCGGTTTTTTTTTATCTAAGTTTAGCTCATCTATACTGCATGGTGAAATTGGGACTTCGTTGGTCACTCTCACCCTGTTACTTGCTCTATTCGAGCCCTACAGTAGCTGGAAATAATATTCTAAGTAAATTTCGCTGCTTTGATGCGTTCCAGTCTTAAGATCAGCGGTAAAATGCTTATTTTCATGTCTTAAAACTTCCAGATATTGTTTCGTGGCGAACTGAGAGGCACTAGGCAGCATACTTAATCTTCTCACACTCAAACTTCTCCTAGCTCAATATTCTAGCCTCGCTGTCCTTATTTTGTCCTGCAATATTTTTGCATGTGCATCTTTCGTCACCTTTATCAGGTATAAGCATTCATCATCATACCATATTGGCCTTTCCTTTATGGTGACTGGTATAGCGTGCGGTAGTTTCAACTACCTCTTTGCTTTTGTCGTGTAAGTGCATAGTCAGGTGCTCCTGCAGACTTTGGATGATCCAGGTGTGATAAACTATAAAGCACCTTATTTCGAAATACTCCTTTTTTTTTCGTTAAACAGACGAGCTATTATTTTCGACGAACTAAGATTATATCCAACGTTGACATTTGACCATCGAAATGTAAACACTTCTTTTGTTGGATACGTGCCTTGAATCTATTCGTTCATCTCGATTTAATTGAATAATTTTTAATATTTTTAAAGGTTTTGTATTTGATATTTACCTCAAATCTAAACATTTTCAGCACAAATCAAATCAAAAGAGTCCTTAGGAAGATGTTGTTGGAAATTTATAACTTTTCAATAGTCTTTTAAAATTATATGGTGGGTTAATCTTTTTCACATTAAAGCTACTTTCGCACCCCATACGCGACTTTATTCTATCAAAGCTGAAACATAAAAATGTTTGACTTGCCATTGAATTCATTCGATTCAAAATTTAAAAATAAATGGAAAAAATACCTTACTTGACCTAGTTGATATTTTCATTCATTCGCACCCCCTCTGATTTCGTACCCTTTCACCCCTCCTCCAAAAAATAGAAATATTTTTTTTGTATTTGGAGACTTCTAAGATCATTTCTAGTATCAAATTAATGTATATCCAAATATCCCCTAATGGACACCAGTTGCAGGCTTTTTTCAAAAGTCCTTAAATGATGGCGTCATATTAAAAATTTCGTAAAAAGTGGTTCCATTAAAAATTGAGTGGTGCCATTTGATTCGGCATTAAAAAATACATGAAACCGATACTCCAAACACTGACTTATTCATTAGTTCGTACTCCCTCTCCTTACCTACACGTGAACCCCAAAAACCAAACCAAAAAATCGAAAAAAATATTTTCGCATTTGGGGAATCATGAAATCTGCATATCTAGTGCCAAATTAATGTTAATCAAAATTTTTCCATAATGCACGCCAGCTGTAGCTTTTTCCATATGTCCTTTATTGATGACGTCATATCTCAAAACGCTCAAGGATGTGAGAAGTATACCCGGCATTTTCGGATTCAGCACGCTTTTTTCATATAGAAACCATCAAAATGTATTGTATATAACGAAATTTTGGGTTCAGGTTAGTTTTCCCTGGACTTTTATACCTATAGATGAAAAGTAAAGGAGTGGGGACTTAAAATGCTGATGTTCTTTAATTTTTTTTTTTTTTAGGTATTCAACATTGTAACCTAAAATATCTATAAAAATGGACTCAGAAATAATCATGTCGATTATGGAATCCGCAATACTGGATCCGCAGTTATTCTTATTACAGTGTTCTCTTTTTTTTTCAAGACAAATGGGTAAAGATAAAAGAGAGCACTGCACTGCGAATTACTGCGAATCCAGTATTGCGGATTCCATAATCGACACGAATACTTAAAAATGGGAACCCGACTAATTCTCGCAAAAAAATCTCCGCACGACAAATCCTCGCAAACAAAATCATCGCAAAACCAAATCTCCGCAGAGACACATGCCCGCAAACAAAATCTTCATCTCTGCTGCGACACATCCCCGACAAAAAAAAATCATCGCAAAGACACATCCTCGAAAAACAAAATCATCTCAAAGACACATCTTCGAGGTTGTTGTTATACGCAAGGCAGTTGACCGTGGTATTTTTTCGCTGGGCTTTTAAACTGGCAACAATTGGTAAAATTATGTGGTATAGCAATGGGGTAGCTATGTACGTATGTTTTTGTCCGTTGCGTTACATTTTGTCTCGGCAGTGGTTTTACCGCTACTTTTGAGTGATGGTACGATTAAGTTGTATGAATGTACATCATTATGTATTTATACAATGCAAGATTTTCTTTTCAGTTCAGCCCCTATTGAACAAATGTTGAGTCTTCAAAAACTGCGAGAAATGGCAATTTTAAAAAATCCAAACAAAAATGTCCAATTTTTTCCAAAGAAAATAATTATAGCTATATAGAAAATTAAACGTATGTATTTATGTACTTATATTTTAAAATGAATGAACTTATTTTTGTTTTGTTTCTTATTATTTGTGTGTTATTGAATAAAAATTTGTTGCATTAAATAGATTATATTTATAAGTGCTGGTTTTCTGATTTTCGCTTTGCATCTCGAATTGAGCCTAAACAAATATTTACTCGGTTATTGCAACAACCTCGGTCATTGCAACCAAACCATCCTGGTTTTATTTAGTTGCGATAATCGAGAATGCACTATAGTAAACCACATTTTTTTCTCAAAGCAACCCTTGTACTCAGTCAAAACTCAAAGCCGAAAAGAATAAAGAATTAGTATTTTGTATTTGCGGACAAGTTACATTTTACAACATCAAAGCTAAATGCACAAAAAACAATTTGACGACAACATTGTTTTGGGCGATAGGCTGTGTATTGTAATGAGCGTTCGCTACTCAAATTGGCGTATCTAGCCGGTATTTAAAACAAAAATAAATCATGATTTGAGTGTATCACTTCAGGGAAAGGCTGTTGCCTGTTTTCGATGCCAGTGATAAAGTAGAAGCATTTAAAAAGAAAATCCAGTTTTGGACTAAACCGATGAAAAATCGAAATCTTGACAGCTCTCAACGATCAACGAATTTAAAGAGGAAAAAAATTGGAAATTCCCGAAGATATTTAAAATGAGTTCCATATTTACCTACAAGGTTTGGTCGATAGCTTCCACTGCTACTTTCCGCAAGAGTACCACTCAAATATTAAAGAAAACGTGTGGGTTGCAAACCCATACTCTGCCGCGTTGGAAAATCCACATTCTCTGACATTGTTGCAATTTAGTTTGATATAAGATTCTTCGATATAGTAAAATTTTTAAACGATGAAACTCTTTGTCAAAATTCTGGTGTATGTTGAAGGACGAATTCAAAATTTTGTCAAGCAAAGCCAAAGTGATTCTTCTACCGTTTGCAACAACATACATTACATGTGCGTATCAGTATTCTCTGCCTACGTTGGAACCAAAACAAAATATAGACCGCTTCTCAATGCAGAGCCAGATATTCGGTTGCAGTTGTTCCAAATTCAACCAGATATATTAGCATTGTGCAAAACAAACGAGGCACATTGTTCTCACTAAAGACTAAAAATATCTTCGGAACTATTTATTTAAATATATACATACGTACCTATGTATATTTTATATGTGTAAGACAGAGTAGCTTATTTAAAAAAACAGTTTTCGAGAAAAACGCATTAGGGACTGTAATAGCAATTAATGTAAATTTTTTTAGGAATTAAAAGATAGCTTTTCAAAGGGTAATGATTTCGAAATGGGAATTGGACAGAAAAGTAGCTCTCAAACTGAAAAATCGCCGAAAAATCGGTTATGTCAACATAAGCTACTTGCCACAGATATATCGTCGCTGTAGATCGAAATCCTTGTAACCCAGATTTTATTTTTCGAGGATGTGTCTTTGCGATGATTTTGTTTTTCGGGGATGTGTCGCAGCAGAGATGTGTCTTTGAGAAGATTTTGTTTGCGGGCATGTGACTCTGTGGAGATTTGGTTTTGCGATGATTTTGTTTGCGAGGATGTGTCGTGCGGAGATTTTGTTTGCGAGGATTAGTTACAGATCCGCATCTCCCTGCTTAAGAGATTCCAAAACACACATTACGCTGAATCTATTCGTGGAGATCATTATTATAATTGTTGCTGGGCATCCAACCAATGCAGACTAGGATCCGATACTTGTGCCTGCTAAATGAAAGAGAACCGTTTAGTTAGAATTAAGAAATTTATGTTGTTATATAATAGATTAAGAATTTTTTTTATTTTGTTGAATTCACTCCTTACAAATATGAGCAAGCGAAAGGTTGTTAAAGAGTTACATAAGGCTAAACGGCGAAATTTCAAACGTGCGTCGGTCGTCATGTTATCATAAAGGGGTGTGATGACTTGTGGCAGGCCGATCTGGTTAAAATGATACCTTACAGCGATCAAAACAATGGGTTTAATTATTTGATGACAGTTATCGATGCCAATGGAAAACAAAAAGGGCATTACTATTTCAAAAGGAATGGAGAAAGTATTAAATTATTCTTCTAGGATTCCAAAAAAACTTGCAGACTGACGACGGAAAAGAATTTGAAAGATTTAATAGAACCTATAAGGAAAAAATGTGGAAAGAATTTAGTTTTAATGGAAGCTATAAGTGGATAAATATTTATAAGGAAATACTTTATGATTATAATTATTCTTTCCACCGAACCATTGTAAACCTGCAGATGCAAACAAGAAAAATTCAAAGTCCTTAATCCTTATTACCACTTTTCAAAAATAAAAAAGAAGGATCAAGTAAACGAAAATTCAAAGTTGGCGATAAAGTAAGAGTCAGCAAGTATAAACAAGCATTCGAAAAAAGCTACACTGCCAATTGGACTACTGAGGTTTTTAAAATAAGAAAAGTCCAAGCAACAAAACCGGTCACATATCTTCTCGAGGACTATCAATGAACACCTGTTCAAGGTGGCTTTTAGGACGCAGAATTGATGAAAACTAATTGTGCAGATGTATATCCAGTTGAAAAAGTTCTACAAACGAGAGAAAATACATTTTTTGTAAAATAGCTAGGGTTTCCACCAGAACATAACTCTTGGATCGATAAAAACAAAATTCTGTAAAATTAATTAAAAAAAAAAATTGATTTAAAAAAATTATATGTTACATCTTTTTTCTCTTATATATGTATAATAATCATTATTTTTACTCTATGTGATTATGCTTATAAATTATATTAACATACAAAATTATTTAAATTTTTGTAAATTTCAACTCATACGCTGATCCACGTTGACATGTTTTCTGTAAAGCATATGAGTCTCCGCCAATTAATAATATACTCTCTGCTGTCAGCTTTGCGTATCTTATCGGTAGAAAGACCTGTAAGAAAAAATACATTTCAAATTATTTAGCTAATGTAAAAAAGCAGAACAAGAAAAATTTGATCTTACCGTATATTCGCCCAAATCTACTACGATTCTTTCACCCACGGGTGTCGTAACCTTTCGCAAGGCAAAAATGTTATATTTAATACCCATTTCCAACTCCGATTGCTTAGTTAGGGTTAATGAATTTGCTTTTAAGGCAGCGAAATCATCCAGAGTAAAAACGGAGTATTCTGCTTCATCGAAATTATTCATGATGGATAATATCAGTAATTAGTATACTGTGTAGCTTCTTGAAACCGACTGTACTGGTCATCACCAAATTATTTCCTTTTTATAGAAGAACCCCCACTCAATCTTTTACAAATTTTTTTAAAGCGTATGTATACTATATTTAAATATTATGTATGTATGTATATAAAATATTCATGTTTGAACACGTACATACATGGTGGTGAACACAAGAATGACCCCGCAACATAATTGACACATACACACATCAACACCCCCATTACCCAGCGGGAAAAATTAAAAAATTCATTGAGGAAAAACCTGCTTCAGACGATGAACTGATGAACTTGTACATTACTTTTCAACATAATTTTCCCTATTAAAATAGAAATTTGTAATTTAACAATTAACGATAGGGTTGTTTTCTAAACACAAAGCAGAAAGTGGGGTCAAAGCTATGAACTGAGGAAACATTACTCCTCACTTACTAAATCATTTCATGTCGTTACTTCTATGATTTGGCAAGTGTATTCATTGATGAATTCAGCTATAAAATTAATTGAGGACGGACGATATTTCCCGCTGACCGCTGGGTAGAGGTATTTGAGGGTGAGAATGATGATTTATCCTTTCCCAAACAAAAATTTTTCTAATTGACATATTCAAAAACATATTAAGTTGTGGAGGACATAAGAAAACTTTCACAGAACCAGAATTGGCCCCCTGCTATAGTGTTCATCCGCCCATTTTTTTATTTACTGATTATATCAATCGAAGTAGACGTATTTTTAAGAAAAAAAAAGAGATCTCTCGATAGAACTCTATGTAAAGATAGTATAGGGATGAATTGATTATATTTATAGTTCCATCGTTATATAATTATTATCTATGTAAATGTGTTGAAATCCACTAAAACTGTTTAAAAGTCTTATTCTTTATCGTGAGTAGAATACATCGCTTCCAATATAAGTTTTTAATTTTAATTAAAAAAAGTATACAAAATAAAATTTATTATAGGATAGTTGTATTACATTCATATCTCAGAAAAGTTATCTGAAAAGTGTGTTTTGCGATCGTTAAAACTATAAAGATAAAACAATATAATGGCGAATTTCATTTGTAACGTATGCAGTTGTAAATTTACACAAATGGGTACTCAAGATATGTAAAAGCTGTTCATGGAGATAAAATTAAATGTCCACGATGTGAAAAAACATATACACGAATGGATTCCATGATGGAACACTTCCGTAAGAATCATATCAACAATTCTTTTGAAAATCTGACAATTAATAATGAAATCGAATTAATATTAATAAAAGAAAACTTCTTGATAATAATAGCTGTGTTTTATTTTCCCCGAGATCCGAACCAAATTGGATTTGCTTACGAAAATACATGTATTACAAAAACAACACAAGACAAGGATTTCCAAATCCGTTTTGAACACACACCTGTGTATATAATAAGCCTATATACTTAGATTTTTGTGTTTTAGAGATTTCAAAGTATAAAATGTACGACTTTCATTATGCTTACATGAAGCCTAAATTTACTGACAACCTAAATCTTGCTTATATGGATACCGATTCATTTATTTATAAAATAAGAACAGATGATTTTTATAATGATATAAGAAATGATATTGTAGATAAATTTGATACTTCGGACTATCCAATCCATAACCATATGCTATTGGTCAGCTCAATGTGAACAGGTTAGTGTTTATGAAGGATGAAATAATGGTAGAATAATGAAGGAATTTATAGGCTTAAGAGCAAAAATTTATAGCATAGACATAGAAGACTCAGCTCTGTTAAAAAAACTAAGGGTTTTAAATCAGCAGCTGTAAAAAAATTTTCTTTACAAAATTATAGAGATTGTTTGCTACATAAACAAAACATCTATAGTAAAACGTTGAACTTCAGATGTAAACATCACACTATATACACTGAATGTATCAACAGATTAAGTTTAAGTTGTTCTGATGATAAAAGATATATATGTAATAATAATATTAATACATTAGCTTGGGGTCATTACCGGATAGAACTTGAAAATGATATGTAAACCCGTTAAAAAAAATTTAAAAAAATTAAAAAATTAATTAAGGATTTTTTTCTTTCCCCACTCATATGGGCCGTGCGTTCTTGCGTTTTAACGTGGTTTTTACGTTTTAGCGTGATTTTTGCGTTTTAAAGTGATTTTTACGTTTTAACGTGATTTTCGCGTTTTAACGTAATTTTTGCCGGTGGTGCCGGTGGCACCGGTGTTTTAGAACCCTCAAGTTATGTACAACTACTTCCTTATTTTGAATTTCCTCAAAAAAACGATCGTTTAAGGAATCATAAAAAATCTTCCATACACCTTGCGTGTTTGACAACTCCATCCGGTCTGTTTAAGTTGAACTCTCTTCAACTAAAAGAATAATTTTTCCGAATTGTTTGAATTTAATCTTCAGCATTCCATGGCATTCGCATGCGCGTAGTTAGGGGAGAGCAAAGGTGGGCGGTTCCCCCCTTAGAAAACTCATTGCCCCCCTTAGAAAATAGAAAGTATGAAACTAGTATTTTGGTTCATACTGACATCTTGGCGAAGTTCTTCTTGATAGAGTGTTGACAAATAAAAAAATACCAAACATATTCAGTATAAAGATAACAACATTGATATTTTCCCCACATGTGGTTTTTACCAGCTGGCAGCTGAATGCTGATCGTCGTTTTTTTGCAAGGGAAGTGCACCATGCAGTTTTTTATGATCAAAAATAACGGTACCTAACTTAGAAGTGTTTGAAAACCGTAAAGGGAAATCTTATTTTTCTCGCAAAAGGCTCCTACGAGTTTGATTAAAATTTGTATGTGAGCTAATATAAGAGCGACCGATCATATTATTGAAATAATTTTTTATTTATCCATTATTAACTGTATCTTTCATAGAACCATTTTTTTTTTATTTTTCGACTATCTCATTTTAGTTGAACCCATTTAAATTATATTTTTACTTCTAATACATTTAAATAATATTTAATATCAAATAAAAAAAAAAAAGATAATTTTAAATTAAAAAAAAAATCAGAAGACTTTCATATTTGGATATGAAAAGTAAAGATCCGTCTAAAAATACCAGTGAATTTTTTCTATAACATTCACAACCAAAATTTGCTGTGGACTGTCGGTCTAAGTTTTTAAAATATTAAGACTTTAAAACCACAGCGTGATCATACATATAAAAGCAAGTTCGATTGACCCAGTTGTGCATTTTATTAATTTAGCTCTATCGTCATTTTTTCGAATGACTGTTGTGTCACATCATATGTCTTTTTTATTTTCGCTTCGACACAAAATTTCCATTTAGACACAAAATATATACTATATATATATAATATATAGATAATTTTTATTACCGAAAACTTGCTGAGTCCACATGTCAAATAAGCTAGTTTGAAAATTACTTATCATATTATTTTCTTCATTGATAGATAAGATAGAATTCAAAAAGTTCGTTCTTGGTAGTTTTTTGCCTAATTTAACGGATTTTAAAAAAATTTCATACCAATTTGAGACTTTGATCAATTTGATTCCGATAGGTCTCTGTTTTGGCAATCAAACTTTCAAATTGAAAAACTCACAAAACATAACTGTTTTATCACTTCCTTATAACTTTTTGAGACTTACGCTCCAAAATTATAGCTTACAATGTTGAATAAAATCAATTGATGCTATTCGAATGTTACAAAAAAAAATATCGCTTTAGTGACTGCAAACAAACAAGCACATACAATTCAGTTAACTTTAAGAAATTTGTTCCAAAATTTGTTGTAATCTCAGAGACCGTTCTCTTACCTTGTCTTTAAGAGGCCTTTCCTTATATTTGAAGAAAAAACGAAAAAACGCTGGTTCGCTCTACAATTTCACGAAGGCGTTTGTGTGCGTATGGCAATAATTTAAAAAGCATATGAAAGAACCATTTATTGTCTTTAAACGTGTGCAACCAGTTTTTGAATAGCTGGTACACAGCAAAAGATATTTAAAAAATATACTGAAATATTTTCAGATTTTTGCTGAAATTGCTTATCCGTCTACAAGTTCATAAATAAATTAGTGCTATGATTAAAACGAATTTGGTCTTATTTTAAAGGTATTAAAAGTACGTGTGTGAGCCAAAAATCATAATACAGTAAGATTTCGAAAATATATTGATTTAAAAAATAGTAAAAATACAGTTTTTCAACTCGTTTTTTCTAATATATATCTAAATAATTTTGTTCGTGAACTACTCCTTACCGAAACATTTATATTTTTGAATTCAAATTCAATCAAAAAAATTAATCATTAACTACGTATTTTATATAAAAGAATAATTTTGTAAAACCTCTACCTAAAAAAAATTATCAAGTTTTAGTTCAGACACCAATCATTTTTTTTTATTTTTTTCTCCAAATGACCGCCAGAGTGTGTATGAAAAGGAAAAAAAAAAGATCTAGCGCAGTGCATTTTTAGTTTGTAGTTGTAATGAAATCTGGTGTGCGTTATATTTTGATTGCTTGGTATTAGTGTGGTAGGCGTTTTGTGTTTATTTGTTTTGTTATTTTTTTTTTTAGAAATTCTGATACATAGTACATAAAATATAGGATTTTCGTTTGTCAATACCATTTGCGTATTATGCAATTTTATGATTTCTATTACTTATGGTTTCAGGTTTTTCAAGTACTTTTGAATTATACTGAAAATTTGGCTCGATATTTTCAATTCTATCAAAAGTAATAGGTGTAAATGGAAGTTTATATATCTACATAAATGTAGAAGAGAATCTGAGTACCTAGGTAGAAACAAGAAGGTATTTATATTTGTTTTATCAAAGCCACAAGGTGACATATTATGTAATTTGTAGTTTTTTTTATTGTAGATAAAAAAAATTTGTTTTTCAGGCATAAATGTCATTTTAAAGGGGAGGATGGGGATCATATGAAGTATGTAGGATGCGAAATTTTAACATGGTAAGCTCCTTTTTTTGCTCACAATTAGTTGAATACCTATTGAAAAGTGTAAATGAAATTCATCTAGAAAATTACGAAATTTTAACTTCAAAATATTATGTAGTTAAGTGTTGAAAAGGATTCAATTTATTATATTTTCTGAGATAGAAAGAGACTTATTTTTGTAAATATGCATTTCGTTTGGCTTGGATTAATAATTGAAAGAAATGTTTAGAATAAAAAAGGTAAGTACCTAGGTATAGTTATGCTATGTGTACCTAAGTTGTATGATATAGGTATAGGTAAGTCATATTCACAATTTTATGGCATAAAGGCGACATACATAGGTACCTAATCCTTCAATTTATTTATTGTAATTGAAAGTAAATTCGTTGATTGTAGGTACGTAGTTCCATAGATAAAAATAAAATCTAGACTGAATTTATTGTACCAAGAATTAAAAACTAAGTAAAGTAATAGAAACTGAACCTAAAATAAAATTAATATAAAATTTAAACCAATGTTTAAAATGTTAAATCTTACATTAATTGTTTAAAAAAAAATGTAATAGGTGTAGGAAGGAAGGTTAGTATTTTCAAATAAATAAAATTTTTTTTATTTTTAGGTCTTTAGGTCTTTAGTTTTTAGGGCTACACAAGTTTTTTGTGAATGAAGTACAAATTTTAAAAACTACACATTTTAAACACCTTTTTAGAAAACTTTTTATTATTAGAAAATGGACTGTGATAAAATAAATCTTTGGGGGTCATAAACCCCAGGTTTCAATCCAACTTAAAGTTTTTTATAATGTATGTAGGTAGGTAGTTATTTCAGGTAGTGATAAAACAAAGATTTTGTACCTAATCTATCATACAAAATTAGTTAATCCACTTATTTTGCCAGGAACAAAAATTACCAACTTAGTTTTAATATTTCATTAATTTCTTATTACATAATAATGTAACTCTTTATTTTCAATATATTTTCGAAATCTTACTGTATTATGATTTTTGGCTCCCAGAGGTTGGAAGATACTTTTAATACCTTTAAAATAAGACCAAATTCGTTTTAATCAAAGCACTAGTTTATCTATGATATTGTAGACAGATAAGCAATTTCAGTAAAAATATGAAAATAAATCAGTAAATTTTTTTAAATGTCTTTTGCTGTGTACCAAATATCCAAAAACTGGTACCACACGTTGAAAGACAATAAATGGTTCTTTCAAATGCTTTCTAAATTATTGCCATACGCAGACAAACGCCTTCGTGAAATTGTAGATCGAATCAGCGTTTTTTCGTTTTTTCTTCAAGTATAAGGAAAGGCCTCTTAAGTCAAACGAATTTATTAAAAGTATCACGCAGATAAAAACAATAAAGCCAATGACAGATAGGCTACGCTAAACGCTTACTTTGCATGTATATTCGTTGCATTCTATAATTGATCGTTTTCGTTTAATTAGAATAATTTTTCGTTTGAAAAATTTCCGATGCTGAAAAAAATTATGTATGTAGGTACTTAGTACCTACTTCTTATTTTCTTTAATAATTGTGCTAAAAATTTTGTCCACCAATTTATGTACATACTAATATAATAATATGTATATTTTAATCTATCTTAATATAATTCTATAAAATTATTCCACATTATTCTATTATAGGTATTTATCGGTACTTAATATGATTTTATAAAATTATTGCACATTATTCTAACCTTTAAAGTATCAATACAAGTTTGTTTTTAATTTAATTTCTTATCTATGAATTGATGTGAAAAAATTTCTTAAGAAAGAACACAAAGACTAATCCAAAAGTGTTAGGTAATTTATCAACGCATACACCAAGCCGTGTCTGAAAAATCTTAGGCGAATAATCTGATATCTCATTATATTCACTCTCACAAATACTTTTACTAGCTAAATTTTCAATGAAAAGTGACTAATCTCACTCACCCGCTGCAATTTTGAATTACCTAGTTAAATCTCGGCACTGGTCTTATTTTCTCGCCGCATTGTAAACAGCATTTTTTTTAAGAATAGCCAATATTAAATGGCATTTTGTACATTTTATATATATACATATACATATGTATGTATATATATTTTAATGCAAACTAAATTTGTAACAACACATTATTTATTATTATAATTATTGATAAAACTCAAATCCGCCTTTGACTATATCCGCCTTTGACTATATACTTGTCTTTTCATTAATTGCATTATATAATTATTTGTTTGTATGAAGGTTTGACTTCAAAATAGCCGTTGACTAAATTTTTGTAAATAATACAATATTTTCCTTGCATTGTATTATTATTTTATTTCCAATACATTTTTTCTTAATTTCAAAGCCTACTAAATTTTATAATGAAAAGCCAATTTTCTCAGTATGAAAGAAGAACTAAAATTATGATTAAGATCACTTTAGAATTGACCAGGAAACTGGTAAGTAATAATTCAGAGGCGTTAAATACAGCTTTTTATTGCTTATGTTCTTTTCTGGGTTATCAATCTTTATGTCCTTCTCTCTTCAGCAATTACATCCGACCTCCGTCCGCATAATAGCAAAGAGGAAAGGCATAGCAATAAAACATCATGAAGAAGTTAAAATTTAGTATAGATTTAATAATTTGTTTTTAATAAAAATAAATTGAAAATATTCACGGTGTCAATAGTTTTTATTGGAAGAACCCTAAACATTTTGCTCTACCGACCTACCGTCACGCTACAAATTAATTCATCAACAGATCCGAAAAAAAACTTCATTATATTCAGGAAATGCCACAAATGGCAATAAAACATAAATTATAAGTATATACGAGTATACTGAAAACTTGTTTCAACAGTTCAAAGAAGAAACTCAATGAATCAGGTAAAAAACCAAGGGGGAGGATAAGTTATAGCGAACATTTCAAGGTAAATTGCTCAACTTGTACTTCAAGTCTAAATAACTTTTAATTAAACTAAAATTGGAATAATTGAACTTTAAACCTCCATCAAGCCGTTCTTGCCAACGTGTTAGAAGTGCGAAGACTTTATATTTTTGATACCAGTTCTGATTATAACTTTAAAATTAAATAAACTGCATGACGAAGTCTCACGTACTTGCTCTTCTTCAAGACAAAGTTGTTTAGTTTAAGATATTGGTTTATTTATATAAAATGATTAGTTAAGGACAAGTTGAGAAAAAAGTTGAAACCATAATTACATACTAAAAAAATGTTTATTTAAATTTTTGTTTGTTTTATACATACTTGTAGATACAGATAAGTATTAAAAACATTTTTTAAAGTTTCGTTTGGCTTATCCCAAAACTTTGAACTGTCATGTTTTAACAACCGCGAAAATTTGAAACTGTCTTAATTTCTTTATAAAATTATATTAAAATACTACCAAAATCGAAGAAATCCCTGTATTTGTTAGCATCAAAGCTATTATTGAAAATCTTCATTGGAAATTTTAATTTTTGATTTTGGAACGCGTAAAATGCAAAACCAGTCATTACTTTAGTGCCGACTAAGCTTACATATTATGTATCAGTTGAATAATTCACGTTAGATAACAAAGAGTTAAGCCAAAAAGTTTTCCAGAAAATTAGTTGAAATTTTGAGTAATTATTGACTTTTTACCTATTGACCCGCTTAATTGTCGAAAGAGAAAAACGCAATCCTAGGCCAAAACTGCAAACATCGTGACTTAAGTCCTTAATACATCATAAAGTCAAAGAATTATTCTATTCAAAATTATGATAGTTTAATAATCATTAAAAAAATATTTAAAAAAATTTGCATTTTATGCACCTACATACATATGTACAATGTACATACATACATACATATGTATGTTGTCGGTTTTGCCGCAGTGAATTTTGTTTACTTAATTCTCAATAATGAGTTTTAATGAAAGATTTAACTGCACTTAAGGCTCTGGATCGAGGCGGGTACAGAAACAGACTTCGAATGGTATTCCAAAAAACTCGTCTTTAGACTTCTCCATAAAAGTTTGCTTGGATTCAATTAAAGTAAATTCTTTGAAACGAAACCAATACTTGACTTATAGAACAAAATGAATACATATACATTATACATAGTATGTGAGATTTCAGAGGCTGAGCAAGGAGGGAACTGGTGGTGATTTAAATGCTAAACAGCAATTATAAAAATTCAGTTTTGCTTTTGTTAATTAGATTCAGATGTGGGACAGAAGACAATAATATTCTTTTTTAAAGGCCGCGGGTTTTAACTTTAAAACCAAAACATTTATAACAAAAAATGTTTTTCTGGAAGCCGATTTTATATTTTGGATAAGATGAATCGTTCATGACATGTTTTATATTCCGAAAAATAAATGCAGGTGTAGTGATTCTGCACCTTTTGGGCACAGCACAGATACAAAAATTATAAAGCCTATCAATATATGCAATCACAAAACAAAGACATAATATGTGACTATCAATTCAAAAAGAAAATAGGTTTATTGTTCGAATATTATTAACGAATTAATATCTTTACTATTTCTTTTCAGAAGCAGAACAAAGAAAGTGTGGAATTAGAATAGAAACCACATTTTCCTCACGTGACAGAGTCTTCGAATATTTTTATAAAGAATTACATTAGAACGACAAAAATTATGAATGTCAAGTTTTAACAATTAGGTGAAGACGATTTAAAGGCAAAATATTTAGGAAGAAACCATTAACCATAAGAATTTTGTACCCGTTTTTGCCATCATAAGGCGTATCCTCGAAGCGTCATCAAAAGTGCGACAGCAGTTAAAAGCAATAAATATTCAACGTAAAATCCAAAAACGGGCTCTAGCATGCATACGAAACTAAGGAAGAAACTTTGTGCACCTTTTATAACTGTTTTGTTAAATATTTTAAATTATTAAAAACCACACTAAATCATTTTTAATTTATAGCATTTGGTACTTAAGGCAAAAAAAAACCATTTTTTAATTTTACTTGCTGCCGTTTTTCCCCAGTATCAAAAAATGTAAGGGTTTTTCCACGATCTTGTCATTGATTTTATTTTTATAATTGTTACGTTCAAAAAGTTATGTTTATTTTACAATTTTCTCGAAAAATTTGCATGGGCAGGAAAAATGGAAAAGGCTAGAAACTGGATATCTTAAGACTGAGACAAGATATCAACTTGATTTAAACACAGTTTTAAAGGTTAGTAAAAATAGTCCTAAACGAAGTTTCTACCACTAGAATTAGCAGAGTAATTTTTTTTTTAAATAGGTCTGGGTACACAAAAGTAAGCTATTTCTTAAATCCACGATAAATGATGTCAAAATTGGAGACAGACCTTTACTGTAAAACGATTTTTTTCTTAGAATATACCCAAGAACCATACTATAAAATACTTCCAACCACGTCCGGGACACCCTGTATATTATTAAAATTTATATTTTGAAAAAAAGTTAGGATTTTTTAAATTTTTTCCAACCGAGATATTGACATATTTTTGTTGTTTTATGTATCACCTCATAACTCTCTAGTTATTGTGTCTATAGAATTCGTTTTTTTAATTCGCATCTAGGAAAATAGACAATTAATTTGATAAATCATACATAACTGTACTCCCTAGTCCCTACACGACCTTCACAATACAGTAGACGCTCGATATAGTGAATCTCGGTAGAGTGAACTATCCAGTATAGTGAACACACAAAATCTAATACAGACAACTCTAAATAGTGAACAAAAGGTATCTCGATATAGTGAACTCACATTTTTTTCTCAAAATTTAACAAGATTATGCAAGCAGCAATGCGTTTAAAACATTGTGGACTTTTTTTTTACAGATATTTATGAAACATTGACAAGAAAAAGTGCAAATCAATTTAAAGTTGAGAAACAAACAAACAGAATAAGTGATAATTTTTTTTTTGTACCGGGAGTTATGAAGTTTTTCGTTTTTATGAAAAATTTAAAGTTAATTGTATGTTATTTATAATATTACGAAATATTTATGTTTTTTTTTACCCAATTGAAATTATTTTAAGCTTTAATAAATTAAAAATAATTCATTTTGTATCAATGTCACACTGGAAAAGCCTTTAGTTTCTCTCTCGAAATAGTGAACAATCTCGAAATGGTGAACAGTCCCGGTTTTAATTATTTCACTATATCGAGCGTCTACTGTAGTTAAATAAGATAAGTTCAAAAATATTAAAAAAATGGGGTTGTTGTTCATTGCCAACCCACGCGACGTGTTTCAGTGGAGAATTGTTCAATTTTTGCAAAAATTGAAAAACATACGAGTTCAGTTAATGCTTATATCATTTTCAAAATTGAAGTACCCACATAATTAAAGCCAGAACGACAGGCTTGTAGCAGCCAAAACCGTTCAAATTTCATACTAAAAACGTTGAAACAATTTTTCGAGATGGCCAAACCACAACCACGCTTCGGACGGTCGGGCTTTTGACAGGCTTTTTACCGACTTTACGATATCATGTGTCATAAAGCGCGACCTTAAAATTTGCAAAACGAAATGTTGCTTTAAACCTCGGGCGGTGAGAAGTTACTTATATGAGAGAATAAAAGTTCTGTTTCCTTAAAATAACACTGCGCAAATTCTTCGCAGATAATAAGAAACCAAAAATATCACTGTTTGTTATGGTTTCATTTAGGTACCTACTTACAACAATTGAAATAAATAGCTTTGCTAATAAAAGTATTTACTAATGTGGTTTTCCATCGATATTTTCTTTTTGACGCTGATTACACGAGTATTTTTTCGTTCGTTTCGTCTTTCGTCTTTTTGACAGCTTGGGTGAGGGGTGTAGAAATGAAGGGGGAATGAAGTAACGAAAGCAGGAATGAAAATTTGAAGATTTTTTCTTGTTGAACATTGACGTTTATGGTTTGACAACCGAATAGAGATGAACGGTGAGCAGATGTCAGCAAATATCGTAGTTGATAGAAAAATGATCGATATTCAGGTATCGACTTTTAAATAAAATAAATCGATTACAAAAAATTAAAAAAATTCAAATAAAATGGTTTTTGTAAATCGAATGCAAAGAATGGGTACGAGTACAATAACTTTGGCGCCAAGAATTGATAACGGTTTTTTGTAGAGGGGTCAGAAACAAGCATATTTTATTATAGGAGGAGGGCGGGGTTCATCTCACCCCGTTTAGGAGGTAGGGGCAATTTTAGAAAAATATGACTTAAATTAAAAAAAAAAAATATTAAAAAACAACGGCAACGCTTAAAATAAAGTATTATACTGGTTTTGAAAGCCAGAAATCTGTTCTATAATTCTAAATTCAAACTAAATTATTTATGTCAACAGTTTTTGAAAAATTCGCATGCAAACTCAAAATTTTGATTAAAAAAAATGAAAAAAAAAGTTTAGACCAATTTTTTTCAAAATTGTGAAATGAAGTGCTGAGTTGGATTTTCGTGATTAATGTTAATATAAGTTCTTAATCGAACAAAAAAAACCAAATGGTTTTATGTCTTCTAGTTTTTGAGAAAATCGAAAATTACTGAAACTACTTTTTTATGAGATTTTTGTTTTTTGCTTGCTTACATAAATTTATCAGTGCTAGCACCCAGCATTACGGCGTATAAACAGTGAGGTATGTATGGGGGGGCATGCTGCCCCCCTGCAACCCCCTTGCTTGGGAACATTATAGGATTTGGGGTAGGTGCGAGGTTGGGTATATGCAAAGTTTCTTTTGCATTTAAAGCATCTGGATTTAGAGAAAATTTGAATTTATCCTGTATATCCAATGTCAACAGCTGTTTTCTAAATATACATATTGGTATACGTTGCTCAAAGTTCCACATTTAACATTTTCATATATGAAAACGTAATGCATTATAAAAAATTCACATAACCTAGGCAGCAAATCTATATAATTTCTTTATATATTTCGTTTTAGACATATCAATTTAATGCAACTGTACCGTTAAATTAATTACTGTACTTTACTTACAAAGATGAACCTATCATCAACATTAATCCTCAAAATGAAATCACCGTACCTAAATACCAAAAAACAAAAATCTCATAAAAAGTAGTTTTAGTAATTTTTAATTTGCTCAATAACTAGAAGACGTAAAACCATTCGGTTTTCTGTGTTCGAATTGATAAAAGCATTGACCACAAAAAGCCAATTCAGCACTTCATTGCACAATTAAAAAAAAATTGGTTTAAACTTGTTTTTTCTTTTTTTTTTATAAAAATTTGAGTTTCCATGTGAATTTTTCAAAAACTAATGGCATAAATAATTTAATTTAAATTTAAGATTGAAAAACAGATTTCTGACTTTCAAAAAACGGTATATAAATTTATTGTAAGTGTTTTTTAATTTTTTTTTCATTCTATGTTATTTTTTACTAAAACTGCCACTACCTTCTAAACGGGGTGAAATAGGCCCCCCCTCCTATAGAAAAAATGCTTGATTTTGACCCTACATACAAGGCCGTAGCCAGACAATAGTTTCGGGGGGGATATAATTTTTCGGAAAAAAAAAATTCACCAATTAGTATTCAAAACTAGAATAGCCCATTAGCCGAAATTCAGCCATATAATACAATTTTTTTTAAAACATTTGGGCATGTATAGGTTTATGCATATACATAATGTACATATGTATATATCATGCAGTTCCGTTGAATAGGTATAATAGGAATCGCATTTTAAGCAGACTTAAGAAATCATCTAAAAGAGGAATAATTATAATTATCCTAAAATATGTTTCAGGATCTGTTGTGCTAACGTTTTGCCTATGCTGCTGCCTTGATACTTTGCGTGGAATTTTCAGTTTCTCATCTGCAACATTTAGTAAGTTTTGTGCAGTCTCAAAAATGACTGAATTCCGTGATGATATTTTCTCGAATTCCTTGGAGAGTGTTTGATATTAATTCCAGATTCTAAGTCGCATGAAGGGGATTGTAAGATCTTACAAAGTGGCAATGTATACGTAAACAAAACGCTCAAACTACACAAACTTACCTCAAAATTATTAGCTAAAATAGATCTTAAAAAGCAGCTTGCCTTCGATTAAGTTGCAGAGTCCTTATCGTTTTAAAAATTTCCTTAAATCTGATCAACCCATCCTGGTTTTCCACCCAGCGAGTTTCACACATTGCAGTTATATTTTTTGCGGATAATTCTGTTTAAAGAATTCCTATAACAAATGTGTGCGCTTTGCCGATAGTAAAAAAAAATTTAAAACGGATTTTATAACACGAATAGTATTGCGAATAGGCTGAATTTGGAAGGAGATTTAAAGAGTAAGGCCAGATTTAAAGAGTGTGCGCTACAATGCACGTATAAGGCTTTACACTTGTCCAATAAAATTGCTGCAATTTATGCCCATGGTTTGGCTATATATTTTCTCGTAGTGTTTTCTACATGAATAAATGTCAAAAATTCTTCACGTAAGATACAAATATCTTTTCTAAAATCGACGTATCGAACACAAATTGAACTCTGCTCCTTCCTTACGTGAAATATCAGTAGTTTCATCAGCTAGAACAGCGAAAGGCACGAGTATGATAACCGTGGCGACAAGAAATGATAACGGTTTTTTTTAGAACACTTCAATACAAGCATTTTTTACTATGGGAGGGGGGGGTCTATCTTCCCCTGTTTGGGCGGGAGGGGCAATTTTATGAAAAAAGTACTATAAATGATAAAAAAATCATAAAAAAAGAACGGTAATACCTACAATTTGGTATTATACCTTTTTTTAAATCCAATACCTTGTTCTATTAGCCAATTTTTAAATCAAGTGAATTCTTTGCCTGGTTTTTGAAAAAATGAGTTTCAAAATCAAAATTTAGAAAAAAAAACACTAAAAAAATTTTTAAGTGTAATTTATCAAAACTTTGAGATTTTATATTATTTTTTTTTTCTCAGAATTCAATGCTCTTATTAATTCTTAATCAAAAACTGAAAACTAGATGATTGTATGTCTTCTAGTTTTCGAGAAAATTGAACATTACCAAAAATTTAAGCAAGTCATGTGAATTCAAAAATCTAAAAGCTGACCTAGTTCGTGATTTATATTTTATTCATACCTATGTGGTTTAAATAGAAAACATAGCTATATACGTGAACGACTTTTAAATGAATCAAATAAAAAATTATACAACATTCTAGAAATTGCAAAAACGATGGAAGTTGTTAAAGTTCAATCAAAAATGCTTGATGGTGGTGGTAGCGGCGGCAGTATTGGTGCAAGTGGTTCGATTGATAAAGCATTAATTGGTGGTATTCGTGCTAGAGAAGGACGACATCAGAAACAAAATTTCTCATCTCGTAGTAGTTCGTAGGCAAGAGAAGTGTGGGGTGAGGACTCCCGTGAGGCACGAAGAATACATAAAAACTGGACTCATGAGTCTATTTTGTTGTTGTTTCAATGTGTGAAATGTTGACATAGTTGTTGTTTCAATGTATTTTGAGGTACCTCAAAGTTTCAAATGTAAACACGATGGCACTCACCAGTCCGGACTCAATCTTCCCAATCTAAACAGTGTCTTGGAAGACAAAGTCATCAACAAAATATGTTGCAACCAAAAGGAAACTGTAATAAATATGGGCAACGACATATAACCAAATATACAGCACTCGGAATAACATGTCATCGTTGTGGTCGTAACAATCATTTTTCGAGAATGTGTACCTAATAACACCAACGAAAGATTCAACAACAGGAGAGTGAACAACATCGAAATCATGACGTCTGCAGAATCTGGGTCGGAAGAAGATTTTGATCAACTCTTTATCAAAATGATTAAGACAACTTCTACTAAAGGATGGCATGTCGACTTGTTCATAAATTCTGTTGTGCTTAAAGCACAAATGGATACGGGAGCAGAAGCTAATACATGCCAATTCAACAGTTCGAGTCATTGGATTTGGATAAATCTTTAATTGAAGAATCGAAAAAAAACATTCTGCCATTTTCGGGTGAAAATTTAAATGTTGTTGGAAAATCCAAAACATATTGTATACAGGATGTCCCGAAATCACCGCCTCAGAAGAAAACCACGATTTCCTTAGGTCATTTCAAGTCGAAAAACTTAAGAGGTAATTTTCCCGTTTTCTCTTCGTTTTCGACTTATAACGGTTTTTATGATTTTAATTGTTTTTTCCTTAGACTGGCTCTAACTTTGCCAAACTACAACCGATTTTTGAATATTTTGTTATTTGAACAAGAACAGTAAGAAACTTGTATCTACCGTACAACTATTTTCTGTGTGAATAACTGTTTTCCCGCAATTTATTATCAAATACATTTGTTAGGCATTTTAAGGTTGTTTTTTGACTTCGCTATATGATTTTGTTTATAAAAATAATTTATTAAGTATAATTTTTTGCATTATTATGAAAGCCCAATATGTATTCTTAAAAATACTTAACAATTTTTACTTAAAAATACATTGAAAATTATTAAAAAAAAAATAAAAAAATACAAAAAATAAAGAGAAAAAGCAAAGAAACTGCAGAAGCCAGATTCTTCGAGAAAAACATAGCTACAGATTTCTAACGGTCTTACTCTTACTTTACTCTTTCGAACATCTAAAACTTAATGCTAAGCGTAGTTTTTTTCGTTTTAATTCTTTTTAATACAAATATTCATATTTTCTTGATTAGATTAGATTAGATTAGATTAATTTAGATTTTATTACATTCATAATTTTTACAGTTTAAATTCGTTTTACAATTCTTTAATGACATGGCAAAAGCCGTCTGCCAGATTGACAAGTTTATGATAAATAACAATAACAAACTACTTAAAAGGTGCACTAAGTGCATAATAGTAGGTATACATATTTTTTTTTTCTTTTTAAATTTTGTTTATTAAAACGCTTCTATTAAAATTTGGTTTCGGTATAGTAATGCATATTTCACAAAATTATAAAGGGCAGTCCAGCCCAATCCGTTCAGTAAATGAAGAATTTCATCCTGCGTGTAAATCGATTTTCCTTAGTGCACTTTTCTTAATTCAGCTAATATGGGGCATACTCCTACAAAATGTATTATATCTTCTCGAGTATTAAAGTTGCATAAACAGCATTGGATTGGTAAATCTGGACGATGACGATGCAACTCTCCTCTGGTTTTAAATATTATTGATATTTTGTCCACATCCATGTTACTTTCAAAATAGCTTGTTTTGCTAAGGTCTTCTCGAGTATTCAAGTTGCATAAACAGCATTGGATTAGTAAATCTGGACGATGAGGAATATAATTTAATGGCAGTAACTCTCCCTGGTTTTAAATATTATTGATATTTTGTCCACATCCATGTTACTTTCAAAATAGTTTATTTTGCTAAGGTCGTGTTCAAGTTTGGAGTAATATGCTCTATATATTGACGATTGAGAATCGTCGTTGAAAGATGCATGCAACTTTTCATCGACCACCTGCAGAATACTGTATAGTTCAGATTTCTTTTGTTGGAGGTTTAACCCTGACAGATCTAGTGAACATCCAGTTTTCATCGCTAACTCATTCCATTTTTCAAAGCACGATAGTTTATTATCAAGAGCATGGGTAGCTACAGTTTTAGGTAGGCGTGAAGGGTGCATGTTTAAAACTTTGAGGACATAGTCAAAATGAAGTTTCAGCGTTGTGATGAACATTGTTGAGAGTCCTGTTTAGGCTTACCATCCGTCAGGATTTCGCCTGACACGTCAGGCTTTTAATGTCCAATCAGGTTTTGGCCAGGTTTCGTCCTTTGTCAGGCTTTTTTACAATTATCGCACAAAATATAATCGTTAGAAAAAAAACGTTGCTGAATGCTTTCAAATCGAAATGCTTGTAAAACGCAGTGAATATATTTATTTTTTTTTTTCATTTAGTTGTCACTTGTCACTTTATAGAAAGAGACAAGAAGTGGTGAAGTAGGGTGATTCAGAAATACACCTTTCTCGAAATTCAACCGAGACGGGGCGAAATTATGAAACTTAGATTGAAACCAAAAAAATTAGAAAAAACAATTTAAAATCGAACACCATTTAGATCTCGCTACCATCGCTTTTTCAATAATTTTGCTTGAAAGTCTTTGAAAATCGTAATTTGTCTCAAATGTCAAAAGCTGTATAACTTTGAATTTTGGTGCAAAAGCATGAAATTTTCAGGGATTGTTCGTATTTTAATGTAGTTTTTATTTAAATTTGTATGTGTTAAAAGCTGTATAACTTTGAATTTTGGTGCAAAAGCATGAAATTTTCAGGGATTGTTCGTATTTTAATGTAGTTTTTATTTAAATTTGTTTGTAAATATCCTACTACTAAATAACATTTTTTACTTTTGAAATCTTGTCCTAGTTTTGCAATTTCTGAAAAGGTATACAACTTATCACAACTCACCTCAGATCAAAAGTTATGAACATTTGAATTCAATCAAAAATGATTCTCAAACAAATTCAGGTAAAAGTTCCCCCACACCATCGCGAAAATTCCGTGGCGAAAGATTCGCATTGATGTTGGGGATCCTTAAATCGTAGTTTTTAAAATAGAAGGAAATACTTTGCTTATTTTGAACTTTTTTTATTGATTTGTTAAATTAAATGGTCGACTCTTGGTCATTGAATTGCATCTTCGGTTTAACTAGACGTAATTTTAAGTCAAATCCAAGTTCCAGATCCCTTGCGGTTTTTTTCTGTAGACGCTTTCATTTTATTTATAAACCAAATAAACAAAAGAAGTTTCAAAAAGGAAAAAAAAAGTTTTTTGTTTGTCAGGATTTTTTTCTCAAAAATCAGGCTTCTCTTTCTTTACTGTCAGGCTTTGCTGATTTTAGAGCTGGTAACCCTAGTCCTGTTTCAATGTGTAACATATATGTCGGAGTAGTCTGAGGAAGATGTAGCACGCGCTTAAGAAAAAATCTTAACAGTTGTTCCACAGTTTCATTTTGCAAGAAACCACATACCTACTTGTGCTGCATATAACATTACCGATCGCGCTGTTGCTTCAAAGATTTGATATTTGGCTCGTAGTCCTATGTTTTTATTTTTCATAGAGGTTATCCAGGTTGTGTTAATAGCAATTTTCGCACTTTTCAGTTTTTCTGCTAAATGAAGTTTCATACTGTTTTGAGGAGTCAAGATCAAGCCAAGATATTTGTAATTATCAACTACTTCCAAAGGTTCTGCCTCAAGTTTTCAGATATAGTTCCCATTCCACTGTCTCTTACCTCTGCCAAACACCATTATATTCGATTTTGCACGATTTACTGTGAGATTCCAAAGTTTGCAGATAAGTTATCATCATCTGTAGTTTTATGGGCGTATCAGCTAACAACATTATATCATCTGCGTACATCAACACTTTAATTTTAGTCCCACATATATCAATCCCTCCATTCAGATAAGATACTATATTGTTAATGAAAAGTGCGAACAGTAGCGTACTTAAGACACATCCTTGTCTTAATCCCGATGGCGTTGTAAAACTTTCCGACATATTGACCCCGTCCCAGACCTTTGCTGTACAATTTTTATATACCTTTTTTAGTGTTTTCAACATTTTAAAAGGTAATCCCAATGCTGATAGCTTATAAAACATAAGAGTTCTATCAACGCTGTCAAATGCGGATTTAAAATCGACGAAGTAGGCATAGATGTTTTTGCCCTCAGAACGGTTGATGTCAACAATAGTAGTAAGTGTAAAGATTTGGTCAACAGTGGAATATCCTCGACTGAAGCCTGCTTGGCATTCACTGAGAATCTGATGTTCTTCAACCCAGTTGGTAAGACGATTGTATAACATACTTCCAAAAATCTTACGAATTGTATTAAGTAGTGAGATCCCTCTAAAAATTTCCAACTATGTCCGGATTTCCCTTTTTGAATATTGGGAGAATAACGGACGATTCAAAGCATGTTGGGATATAATCGTTTTCGTACAATTCATTTATGAGTTCTAGTAGATAGATGGCAAATTCGTCAGAACGATATTTATAAAATTCGTGTGGAATTAGGTCTTCTCCAGGTGTTTTGACTTCTTTCAACTCATTCAATACCGATTTCAGTTCTAAAAATGTAAATGGTTGATCCATTTTATGATCTTGAATATAATTAGCACAGTATTGAAAAGGTAACGCTGAGGACTCTACATTAAGGAGTGATTGAAAGTGTGTTTTTAGATCTGATTTTAAGTTTCTTTCCATTTAAAAAACGAACTGCTTTTCAAAACTCCTTGGTATTTCTGGACGCGATGATGATTTGATCTTTTTCTTCATAATGCTGATTTTTCTTACATAAGCAAATCTCTTTGAAACGTGTTTTTTTTTTGCATACTCTTGCCTTAAATAAGTATGTGTTAAACTTTTGAAATAGCTTCAGAAAGGCAAAGGCATTTTTCTAGCTCGGAGACATTCACCATCGAACCATTGTTGTTTTGCTTGTATTTTGTTTCCTTTTTCAGATATCTTTGGTGCTGCTTTAATTATTACATCTTGCATTTTTTCAATTGAGATTATTTCTCCTCTTAATTTCAAAGAGTCAAGTTCTAGGTTCAAGGACGTTTGGTATACACTTTTGTAAGTTACGACGCCATATTAATCTGGGTAGCACGAGCTCAGTAAACTCCGGCGATAGTGACTGATGATTATCATTTTTCATATTCAAAAGTACAGAAACTGGCATGTGATCTGAAAAACTCTTCGCGTGAACTTTGAAATCAAATACCTCATAAAACCAATCGTCAGCTACAAGGCAATCATCAATTACAGAGCATGAATTTCCCCTTATAAAAGTGTATTCTCCCTTAGCATCATCTTTAGATTTTCCATTTAGGGACCGTTAGGTTATATGATTCAGCAAATTCAAGTACCTAATGTTCTTCCTCTATTATCTGTCTTGGTGTCTTTCGATACTCTTTGCTCGGTTAGTTGCGTATGATATCCATTTGCATTGAAAAAGTCTGGTTCAACTCCGATCCTTGCATTAAGATCCCCTATCATCAGCAATTTCTCCTTTTGGGTAGAACAAACAACATCATTTAAAGAGCTAAAATCATCTTCCCAGTGGGTACAATTTTACATCAAATGTTTTAAAAAGTTAAAAAAGTTTGCAAATAATAATTTACTTTTCAATCCATTTATATTATAACTTAAAATATTTAAATTGTTATTACTAAGCGACTGACAGACGGATAATTCTTAGTTATTAAATTCAATATATTGTATCGGCTCTGAGGCACCCGTTGTTTTATGGTGCTGCATTAAACCTCTAGATGGCGCAGCAATATTCAGAGAGTTATTTTGTACCAGTTGTGTATGACGTTTATAATTGTTTTCAAAGTTGACGGCACGTTTCGCAATATCACATTTAAGATCAGGAAAAATTGTTTTTAAAACATCAAATCCATTTTCTTTACCACATTTTAATCCATGTTCAGTGTTCCAAGTAAATGCCATTCCCTCAAAAAACAGTCCGTCATCTCGTAGTTGTGTTTTTGTTCGTTTGTTTCTAAAGACATAGGGTAATCTTTGTAGACGCTTATTCCAGTGTTTTTTAGTTTGGATGATGCTTTGAAAATGTTATAAACATCAGAGCTGTGCTTCAATTTTCCACTAGGTGATTGATTTCATTGTTGTTTTTGCTAGTCAGTCGGACTTAGTCAACAGTATTTTGGCTGCATTCTGTTAAACTTATTTTCTTGATTTTCATTTATTTTTTGTTTTTATTTTTTTTAATAATTTTAAATGTATTTTAGATGAAAAAATGTTAAGTATTTTTAAGAACACATATTGGGCTTTCATAATAATAATTAAAAATTATACTTAATAACGTGTTTTTGTGAAAAAAAATCATACCTTAAAAAAAACAACCTTAAAATGCTTAAAAAATGTATTTGATAATAAATGGCGGGAAAACCGATATCCACACAGAAAATAATTGTATTGTACAAAATACAAATTTCTAACTGTTCTTGTTCAAATTTAAAAAAAATTAAAAAATCGGTTGTAGTTTAATAAAGGTAGAGCGAATCTAAGGAAAAAGGAATAAAAGTCATAAAACCGTTATAAGTCGAAAACGAAGCGAAAACGGGAAAATTACCTCTTAAGTTTTTAGACTTGAAATGACCTGAGGAACTCATGGTCTTCTTCTGAGGTGGTGATTTCGGGGCACACTGTATATGAGAAAAGCATGTTCAAATTAAATTTTTATATTATAAATATGAAGTGTACAACAATTATTAGTTAAGAATCATTAATAGAAATGGGTATTGGGAATAGAAAAAACGTGAATTCAATAAATGAAAGTGAAATTACATCTAATATAAAATCTAAAAACTGTTGTAACAAATATGCAGTGTCACTAATTACTTAGTAGAATTTAAAGAAGTATTTACAGGTTTAGGTTGCTTTAAAAATAAATACCATTTGATGCTTAGGGAAAATATGAATCATGTAGTTGAACCGCCAGTTTCAGTTAATTTGCAGAAGGAACTTAAGGAAGAACTCATGCGCATGCAGAAACATAAAGTTATTAGAGAAGTCAAAGAACCTACACCATGGGTAAGTTTTTTGATGTGTAAACATCTATACTGGCGGTAGGGTGAAAAGAAAACGTAACGTAACGTTGTAATCGTGACCGTGATCGTGATCGTGATTCTGAGCTTTACGAAAATTGAGTGCGTTCAACAATATGTACGTTCAGTAACTAAACGTTGAGTATTTATATACGAAATCGAAAGGCCAAGTTCAGTTCGGGTTGAAATTTGGTTGGCTGCTTAGAGGATATATTAAGCCCCTATTACACGATGATTCTTTGCGTCTGACTCTATTCGAACATAATGAGTGCGAAAGAGAAAAAAGATAAGATGGAAGACCAGTTTCCCTGTGAGTCGTGGGCTAAGTTTTACGAGACTCTTTTTTAACGCTTCTTTAGCATCAGGCTACGCGCAAACCAACGCGATGGCGGTGGCGATCACGATAAAAATGTGGATGCCTCATATAAAAATCAAAGCACACTTCAATCGTGTAGATGTGTGCCTTTCCTTTGATTTATGTGTATGGCATCCACAATTTTATCGTGATCGCCACCGCTATCGTGTTTGTTTGCAGCTACCTTTATCCGTATTTTGTATTCTTTGCATTACTTTTTTTCAATTCAGGGGCCTATTTCACGGAACATACATCACATACATTGTATGAATGTATGTACCTTAAAGTAGACGCCAAAGATGGTTCAGTGTAAATTTTGAATTTTTTGAAAAACTTTGCGTCAGCATAGAAAAAGCATAATTTTTAAAAAAATTAAAATTTACGCCCACTCATCTCGTAATCGTGATTCTTATCTTGTAGCCGTGGTCGTGATTTTGATTCTGAGCCAGAGATTAGTCTGCTATTACACGATGCATCTAGACGCATGCGACTTTTCGAACTACGTAAGTGCAAAAGAGAAAAAAAAATCGAAAAGATGAGACGGAAAAAAAGTGACCGGTATCGCGTGAGTATTTGACGTTTCTCTTTTCTCTTGTCCGTTTTTTACTATTCTGCTTCATATGGTTTTGTTGCTCAAAGAGTAAATTTCGATGCAACGCACTGTTATTGATAGCCTTATAGGCTTTCCAGAAATAAGAAATTCATCTTTAAAAACAACATAAATAAAATAAATTATTGCTTTTCTTGACTGATATTCATTTAAAGGCACACAAACCTTTCTTTCTTCAATATATCTAATAATGAAAACAAAAATAAAAACAGAAAAAGTTTTTTTTATTGCTTGAGCACAGCCCAACACGAAAATGAAAAATAAAGAGAACTGTCAGATTAGATTCATGACTTTGGTTTCAACGTGTAATAGCGTTTGAATCAGCGGATGAAATAACAAAGAAGAATTTGAAGAAGGCGCATGCAACTAGATTCATCGTGTAATAGCAGACTTATGAATTATCCATAATCTCTGTTCTGAGCTTAACGAAAATTGAGTGCGTTCAACGCTATGTACGCTCAGTAACTAAACGCTGAGTGTTTATATACGAAATCAAAAAGTCGAGTTCAGTTTGGGTTGAAATGTGGTTGGTTGCTTAGACCATATAATACATGGACTGCGCTTTCATCATGGCTGCAGGGTTTCAACATAGAAGGCCGCCTTTTTTGGCAAATTAGACGAAATAAGGTCATTGACTGGAAAATATTTTTAAATATAATTTTAATGATTGGCTAAGAGCCCACTGCTGTTTGTGGGTGTGAGTGATCGCAAAAATTCACTGGTATGTTTAGATAGATCTTAACTTTTTATAAGCTTGGTTGGGGCCTTTGTCGGTAAACTAAAAAACGCATTTTCCATGCATCATTACCGATTTTCAAATTTGTTTATGAAAAGTTAAGATCTATTTTAAAATACCAGTAAATTTTTGCTATCATCCGCACACCCTAAATTTGATGTAGGCTCTCGGTCTATGAGGCATTCGGACGAATGTTGATGTTTACACATCTTAACCGTGAGTCCCGGCACTCACACATTTTTTTGTTATGGTCAGAAAATCTAATGGTACTTTGCGTTTATGTCTTGATCCGAGAAATTTAAATAAAGCTATAATGCGTCCTCATTTTCAATTTCCTGATGTTGAGGATATAAAAGCTAGTTTATCGGGAGCAAATTTTTTTACTAATTTAGATGCGAATTCTTGTTTTTGGATGAGGCGTCGTCATTTTTGTGTACGTTTATTACAATGTCCGCTTCTTACGCTTGCCGTATGGAGTTAATGCAGGCCCAAAGATATTTTATTCGGAAATGGTACCCCTTTTTGCAGGTATTCCTAACGTCATTATTTTTATCGATGACTTTCCAATATTCGCCAAGCATAGAGCAGATCATGATAAATAATTGAGAATTATGCTGTTAAGAGCATTCGAAGTCGGCCCAGATTTAATAAATCAAAATCTCGGTTTTGTGTCAGTGAAATTAAGTTTTTAGGACACATTCGTCCCGATGACAGTAAAATAGAGGCCATATGTAGAATGCCATGTCCTAGTAATGTGAAGGAAGTCCAACGATTCTTAGGAATGGTGAATTACTTGGCTTCTTTTATTTTAGATCTTTCAGTAGAGACGAGCAATTTTCGACAACTTCTTAAAAAATACGTTGAGCGACACTGGACTAGCAACCAGCAAGACGAATTTAATTAACTAAAGCAGTTGTTCTCAAAACCTCCTGTTTTAGCTTACTTCAACAGCACTTTACCTATAAAATTATCAGTTGACGCGTCTAAAGCTGCTGTTGGCGCAGTGATACAGCATAACAATCATCCAATTGCTTATGCGTCAGCAAGTTTAACTTCAAGCCAACAAAGCTGTGCACAAATTGAATAAGAATTGTTTGCTATTCTTTTTGGATGCACCCGTTTTCATATAAATTTGTTTATAGAAAAGAAATATTAGTTGAAACAGATCATAAACCGTTGATCCCCATATTAAAATTATCGTACGACCCCTAATGAGAGTTCCTATTCACCATCTGAACTTCTAATATCTAGGAAACTAAGTACAAAACTACCAACACATATTGATAACCTCAAATACACTGTCGTAGATCCGACAAAAGTTAAAAAATATACTGAAACTAGTCAACGGAAAATGAGTTTGTATTATGAGAAATCAGCTAAAAAATTGAAAGATCTAAGTGAAGGCCCAAAAACTCCAAAACCTTTTTGGTATCCTGGTTCTGTAATAGAAAAATGTACTGAGCCTAGATCATGTTTGATAAAGGCTGAAAATGACGATATTTATCGCCGTAATCGGCAACATATTATTCCTTCACCAAAAAGTCCTTTGGTTACGGATCTAGACACAGACGCAAATATTCCAAATAGTCAGCAAATAACAAAAAATCAAAATTTGTCCAATAAGTCCTTAAATTCCGGATGTAATGAAAATGGAAATAAAGTTTCACAATTTGGAAGAGAATTAAAAGCTCCACAAAGGTGGAATTATGATACTTAGAATACAAATGGCATCTATTTGTTAATAATACAAATTAAATCAACAAATAAATTGTTTTGAATTTTCGTAAATCTTTAATTTTTCTTTTTCATAATATTGTAACAAAGGAAGAGAATAAGCAACATATTGACTGAATTCGAATTACTTGAGTGATTTTTATTATTTTATAAGTTAGTTAGTAAGTTATGATCTAAGCAACATAATGAATTTATTATTTTTGAAATTATTTGAGTGAATTTTTATTTTTTATTATTTAAAAAAAAAAAATGTATTGGATTTATTAACTTTGAAGTGAATAAAGAAATTAATTTAAAAAACAAGATGTTAGACTAAGTCAATATATGTATAATAGGCGTTTTTCTTTTTTAGTTCAGAGCAGAGCCTGAACTGTCAAACAAAAAATTGTGTTTCTTTTTTTATCTCTGAACGAAAATTTGTGTTTCTTTTTTCGTTCTGAACATATTCTGAGCTTGTTCAGAGTGCGCTCTATGAGCTCAGAATAAAATAACTGAGTTGAATGCTGAACACAAGCATTTGACAGGTGAAATTGAAAAAAAAGCAAAGTGTTCAAGTGTGATTCAAAAATAGTTCAGAGCGCTCAGAACACGCTTTGTTCAGAGGATGTTCAAAGCATGCTCGATATGCTCGGACTCTGTTCAGAACTCTATTCTGATCTTAAAAAGAAAAACTCCTATTGTAATAAATAGAGCAGTCAGTCTTGCACTGGCATCTGACCTAACAACAGTCTTTTTATCTCTCGAACAATAACTAGATAAAATTTGTCTAAATCAAACAAGGGTACTTCCAAAACGACGTAAGGCAATAACACACAAATCGATTTGAAAATATCGTCCTTTTTTCATCACTCAAAAAAAAAAAAAACAAAAATTGGAAATATCGCCCAAATTTATATTTTTCCAAATCTTAAGTTGGAAATATTGCACAAATATTTTCAATGTAAATTGTTTTTGTTAAATTTGGGCGTTATTTTCTCAATTTTGGGCGATATTTCCAAACATTTTTTTTTATTTCTTTCTAAATTTTAGTCGATATTTCCAAAGTGAAATTTCAATGTTAAGATAATCAAAAAATCGCGGTGCATAAAGAGTGAGGTAAACATTTGGGGCCATGCTGCCCCCCTGCAACCCCCCTGCTTGGGCACATTATAGGATTTGGGGTAGGTGCGCGGCTGGGTGTATGCAAAGACTTTTTTGGATTTAAAGAAACTTTGCATATACCCAGCCAAATGTTAGTATTGAGTTTTATTATTATTTTTTCTGGATTTTTTTGGGCCATATTTCCAATTTTGGGCGTAATTTCCCATTTGAGTTTTAAAATTTTTATTTTGGGCGTTCTTTCCTTTGCAAAAAAACATTGAAAATTGGAAACAAAAAAAAATAAAAAATTGGAAATAACGGCCCAAATCGAGAAAAAACAACAACAACAATTGTTAAGAATTTTTTTGGGCGATATTTCCAAATCAATTTGGCCGTTATTGCCTAACGCCTTCCAAAACAGGTGTTGAGCATCAAAACATTTCTTTTTCAGAATTTTAGAATGAAAGAAATAAAACAATCAGATTTTACTTTAAATATGGTTAATTTCTTTAGTTTTTATTGTATTCCAATTAATAAAATCTTATATCTACATAGGTTTGTGTATCTACGGGAAGAATAAAAATATGCAAATTAATTTGCAAGTATCTGCAAGAATCTTCTGTTGAACCACAATTTAACAAACCACACGTATATGTACATAGGAAAAATAATTTTTAGTACTGCAGTTGTTGCATTTAATAAAGGGTTTTTTTTTAACGTGTGGTTTTCAAGAAGAAATAAAACGCATATAATTTAATGTTATAGCCAAGAACTTAGCTTTATTATAAAGATAAGGGTTTGCCATTATGTTTTAAAAATGATTTCGGGCAAGTGGCCGCCACGGCTGACATTTTCCATAAAGTGGATGGGCACAGCTCCAATTGTTGCGGGCGATGGCGGTAGGGCGTAGGTAGGGCCAGACGTCCCGCCAGACGCGGGATAGTCCTGCAAGGCGCGGGACAGTCCTGCAAAACGTCTTTTGTCCCGCAAGTGCCCCGCCGGAAAATTTGATATAATGTCCCGCTGGTCCCGCAAAAAATTTAAAATGCTATCAAGATTAAATTTGTTTTATCATTATCATAACACGTTTTGGAAAGAGACTTCAAATGAGGATATCAAATCTTTTTTGTAATTTGGCTTTTCACACTCGTTATGAAATTGCTATTATGTAATTATTTAGAAAAATATTGATCAGTTTTAAGTTTTATAAATAATCCAGAGTTTCAGAAATATCTCAAAATTGTTGATCTTTTTAAATTAAAAAAATGTAAATATTATTATTTGAAGAATTTGTGCAACTTAATTTTTTTTTTAAATGAACATAGAAATATTAGGAACGAAAAATCTGTCGATATTTGGGTAAACTTTTTTTTTAAAGAATTCAGCCCCTAACTTTGAAAAATTATGTGGTTTAGTTTGTTCCTTTGCTAAAATTAAACAAAATTTTAATATAACTTGTAGAGAATTCAAACTGATTTTGGTTTTAAAGAAATTGTTTCAAAAATCTCAGCAGAAAAATACGTATAAAAAACCTACCTACTATTTACCTTGTAAAAATTTATGAAATTTTACTTTTATTAAAAGGCTGAAAATTTTGTTTTTATTATTAATTAACTTTTAACGTTGTTAACTTTTATAGTTTTCAATTTATTTTGTTTTTAGGTAATTCTTTATTTATTTTTTTACACATTAGTTCGTTATGTTATATGTTCACTCATAAATTATAAATAGCTGTGTTTTATTTTCCCCAAGATCCGAACCAGATTGGATTTGCTTACAAAAATACATGTATTACAAAAACAACACAAGATCCAACTTTGTTTTGAATTTGGATTTCCAAATCCATTTTGAACACAGACCCTTAATTTGTAAATGTCGTCAGTAGTGTAAAGAAAAAAGACAAAGGTTGTATACGAATAATAAAAAACAAAGGAAAAAAAGAGTTGGGTATATAACGTATGTCACGGAGATCCTGGGTTGTTTTATTTTCCTGATCTGATCTGCATTGGATCTGGGGGAAAATAAAACGCAGCTAATATTAAACTAAAAAACTGGTTTAAAATTGAAGACTTTTTTTCGCATAACAAATAAAGTTTTAAAGTTTTCGGGAAGGTTGTTGTGTTCTCAAAATAAATCTGTCCCGCAAAGAAATTTTACAAATCTGGCATCCCTAGATGGCCTTCTTCGATACTCTGCTTCACAGCAGAAATAGCGTCTTCGGTGCGCACTGGTAAAAATGTACGGCGCACACTGGTATAAATTTACAATCTAGGTGGACATTTGGTTGAAATTTCAAGTAAAAATCTTGATGAAATGGACTATGTTCTATTATGAGGAATAGTTGACGAATTGGAAACTGCATGTAAAAGTAAAAGTTGTAAAATTAAATTATTCCCCTGAAGTAGTAGATTGCGACTCCAACGTTGTAATTTACTTTGAAGTCAACAAGCTCGAATTATGACTTTTGATAATAAATACCAAATTATAAAATTTTGTATTTTACAAAGATTTGAATGCTAAATTACAACTTTTTCAATCATTTTTTTAATAAAAGCGTCTTGATTTAATAAAAAAAAGAGTCTCGTAAATTACAACCTAAAATATCGCAATTAGTGATTTTTCAGTTTCCGTGAACTGGACCCTACTCTGCGCTTACATATATCAAGCTTTGGCTTATAGAAACCAGTATATCGAAGAATAAAAAACAGTATTTTTATATAATAATAATAATCAAAATTGCTGAACCGATTCATTATACGTTTGCCTTTCTTTACTTTTTGTGTTTCATATCATGTCAAAATTTTTAATAAGAGTGAAAAATTCGCATCTAAACTAATGTTTACAAACCGTAAAATTTGCGTTTATTTTAAAGTAACAAAATTGTAAATTTTAGTAACTTTATCATTAAAATTGTCAATCTGGCTGACGGCTTTGACTTTGATGACGAAGACTGAGATTGTGGCGAAGATGATGAAGAAGATGCTGAAGTAGGTGATTCTTGTTGTGTGTCGGAAACTGCAGAATGTATCTAACGAATGATGGCGTATGTATGAAGAATTTCCAACACGAAGACATTTAAAACAATGAATTAGTTTTCACGAAGTTTCGGCGTAATTCCATGTCTAGCCCGATGAATTTAGAGCACTGAGGTAAAATGTGATCACTTTGACACATTGGACATTTTGATTGAACCTTCGAAACAAAGCTTTGTTAAGGTTTAATACCTCGGGGACTGGGGAGTATTATAGTAATTTCCTAAAATTTTCCAGATTTTTTTAAAAATGCGTTCGAAGACACTAATAACCATAAGATTGAAACTAATATCCCTTCCTCCGTACAATTCAACCATCTAAGCTCAATAAATTTCCACATTACTGAAGCTTCTATCAGTCAAGGCATTTTAAAGCTTGATGATAACAACAGTCCGGGACCCGATGGTGTTCCAGCCTCTATTCTGAAGAATTGTGTATCTCATTTGTGTTACCTATTGTTTAATCTTCAATGAATCTTTAAAAAGCTCTATTTTTCCCAATATTTGGAAAAGTGCATTAGGGTTATGCTAATACATAAAAAGGGATTGAAAACTGAGATCAAAAACTACCAGCCGATTGCTAAATTATCTGTAATTCCGAAATTATTTGAATCCATTGTATGTAATGTTCTCTCTTTTCATTGTAATTCAATTTTATGTAGTAGTCAACACGGTTTTTTCAAAAAATAGTCTATTGTGACAAATTTATTTAACTTTACATCCTTCTCTTGCAAGACGATATTTTAAGATTCAGGGATTGGTGCCCTAAAAACAGACTTATCTTAAACGTTGACAAGTGTAAGGTTATGAGTTTAACACGCAAAAAAAGACCCTTGACATATAAATACTTATTTGATTCGGAACCTTTGAACAAAGTTTCAATATTCTCTGATTTAGGAATTATTTTAGATTCAAAATTGACTTTTAACGATCACTTAGATCATATTATTAAAAAAGCTAATAAAACATTAGGATTTATTAAACGATTTTCACGTGACTTTAAAGATCCCTATGTTCTCAAGCTCCTATTTATTTCTTTTGTGAGACCCATTCTTGAGTATGTCTGTGTGGTCTGGGCACCTCACTACTCTATTCAAAAATCGAGGCTTGAAGCAGTTCAACGAAGGTTTTTGCGATTTTGTCTCCGATTTCTACCTTGGTCTCAAGAAATAGCACTCCCCTTATATTCGCACAGGTTGGTTTTGATAAATCTTCCATCACTTGATAACCATCGAAAATATATCCAATTCTGTTTCATTACTGGTATAATAAATGGAAATATATCATCTTCGTCAGTTCTTTGCAGACTGAATTTTAACTTTAGCCGAACAAGCTTAAGATTACGGCAATCTTTGTGCCAAATTTTTAGTAGGTCAAACTATGGTGCTAATAGTCCTTTGAATCAATTGATTGCAATATATTATAATAAATTTTATTTTCTCATATCTTCTGTTAATGACAATTTGAAAAGTATGAAATTCAAAACTTTGTTTATAAGAGCAATAGATAATAGCTAGATTTAAGAGATTATATGTAACGTTAGTAATTAACGGTCTCCAATAAATGAAGGCGCGGCTAGATGAGCTCGATTGTTATTTGATGGCTTAGCTCGCGATGTAATCGATCGACTACCGAGTGATTGACAATGGTATCACATCGTCTCTCTAAAAATTCTAAAAATTCAACGATTGTACAATGTACAGTCTTCCCGAGAACCAATATGCTCTGCCCAGGATTGTTTTGAATCATGGTCGCAGGTCGAGTTTGTTTAAAAATAAATTAATGAGCCATGGGTCGAGGCAAATTTTTCCCAATGCATTAAGCCCCCGCACGACTTCATCGGCTCCATCAGAAATTTTTCTAAGCGTTTGAACATTACTCATACTAGAATTAGGAAGCGATAAAAAAGTTTCGATAAATGATTGACTGCGATCGTACCGCTTTTCTAATCGATCCCATGCTTCGCCATAGTTAGCTTCCGATATAGAAATATATATACCTCGAATATACGACTTGTGAGTCGCATAAAGATCCCGAAAGGACGGGCAGTGGTGGGACAATGATACTCGGTAATTTAGAAGTCCCTGCATTATTTTCCGAGGAAGATGAATTTAATTTTTCTAGAAATAAAGATTGCTGTTCAGTAAACCGGTCTATAGCAGAAGAATTTTCATTTTTTTTCCTTTGAATTAACCCTATCACCAATGGATTTAACAATTTGTGGATTGGTAACAAAGTACTTAGTTTCATAAGCGGAATACTCATTTTCAATTTCCTCGATTTCATCAACATCGTCGTTTTTAAAACTTTCGAGAATTTCGTTGTGCAAATTGCAAAATTCAGACCACGACCGTGGTCTCTATTTTGTCCAATCTAATTTGCAAAATTTCAGCCGATGTAGAATTATCGATTGTATCTACAAATGCTGCCGCCCAAGTTAAACGCCGCGCCGCCCCGCGCCGTTTGGCGTTCCCACATTTTATTTTTAATGCACTTGACATTTTACCAAAATTAATTAATATTAAAAAAAAAGTTTTGCGTTGACCTATTAATGTTATATAAATTTAATCGACGTGAATATACATATAGGTATGAATCTAAATTCTTTGATATAAATTTTTCCCAAAAAGAGTTCTCTTCGATTGAGTTTACACGATTAGTTCAATCGAAGCGACAATTCAATTTAATTGATTTGCACATGATCACTTATCCCGTATAGAGCGCAGTCATATAATATATTATGTACACTATTTATAGTCCAGTCAATAAAGCATTTGACTTCGAAAAAATCGCCAGAAAGCTGGATTTTGGTATATAGCTTCCTCATGGTGTTCTTAAGAAACTGTCAAAAGTCCCCATCAATATGACATATGAATGCCACTAATAATTTTACGGGGGGTTGAAGGCCCCCCAAAATGGTTTTTCAGTAATAACTCCCAAATGGTAAGTTGTACAAAAAAAGCGTCCAAGACTAATGTGTAGCTTGAAATATATCCTACAAAAAAATGAACATACTTTTTTTCATAAAAATAACGGTTTTTGAAATAAACCAATCAGAAGAGTTAAGGGTTTTACTTTTCTATGTAGTTGGGCGACTTAATTCCAATTTTGTAATAAAAGCATCAATTTTTTATTGTTGGTGCATTATATGGACATGAGGGGCAAGTTAAAAAAAAAATTCCGGTGGGGGATAGTTGAATTTGAATAAAATCCTAAAATCACACGATTTGAGCCCACTTATAAGCCTATTACTCAGGTTACAATTATCGGATGCTAAATATTAAGATAGATAATTGAAGATAAAATGACAGGCTACAAATCTGCAAAAGCTTACAAAATTTCATACTAAAAACGTGAAAGATTGGCTTTTGAGAACTAATTTCATCACGGCAAATGACGTGAGGAACAAGACAACAAAAAAGAAAAAAAAATTACCCACAAAGAATATAAATTGATGTAAGGGTGGTGACAAGACGTTGGAGTGGAATTCTGCAATAAAAAAAACCACCACTTCACTGTGGCTGGTGGCAAACAAAATTGGCTTCGCATCGGGAAAAAAAATGATATACATACATACATTCATACATAATAAATGTAGCTACATTATTAAGTAGGTTAGGTTGGTCTGTAAAATGTATATGTTGATTAAATTGTTGTAGGTATTTTACAATGGTACAATAAGGTTGGTTTGGTTGGCTTATAACTTCTGTTCTAACAATTGGATATTTAAAATAAAGGTCTTAAAAAGGTAAAATATTAAACTAATATATTCAGTTAAAAAATCAAAAAACGTTTAGGGTTAATTCATCAAAATAAATATGTAATTACATAAATAATTAAAAAATTGAATAAAAAAATTGGCTTTGTTTGCATCGCCAACAAAATTCATTTACCTACGTATCTATATAGGTACATACATATGTATGTACATTTATATAAAAGGATTGATTTGGTTGGTCGGTTGCCTTTTTTCTTCTGTACTAATAATCGGATCTAAAAGATTAAGGTTTTGCAATAAGTTAAATGTCAGGCTACAAAATTTATGTGTCAAAACTTGACTTGATTCTTAATCAGTGCATAGAGACCTATACTTGAACCTCTTTGACTTAAAACTTATAAATTTATTTCTATAAAGGCCAGATGTTGAAGGTATTTAAATTAAGGTTAACCAGGCTAGAGGTAGGATTAACCTAGCGAAGCAACTTAAATATAATACCTATTCGAAAAGGGTTGATTTGGTATCTTATGTTCTAATTGTCGGATCTTTGAGGTTAATGTCTTAGAATTACGGTAAAATCTCAGGCTACAAGCTTATGTGACAAAACTTGATCAACGTCTATACCAATGCGATTTTTGAACTTGATCTACGTCTAAGCCAATGAGATTTTGAACTTGACCTACGTCTGCACCAATGCGAATTTTTACCTTGACCAACGTCTAAACCAATGCGATTTTTGAACTTGACCTACGTCTAAGCCAATGTGATTTTTGAACTTGAACTACATCTAAACCAATGCGATTTTTGAGATTGACCAACGTCTAAACCAATGCGATTTTTGAACTTAACCTACGTCTAAGCCAATGAGATTTTGAACTTGACCTACGTCTAAAGCAATTCGATTTTTGAACTTGACCAACGTCTAAATCAATGCGATTTATAAACCTGACCTACGTCTAAGCCAAAGTGATTTTTGAACTTGAACTATACGTCTAAACCAATGCGGTTTATAAGCTTGACCAACGTCTAAACAAACAAATGCGATTTTTGAACTTGACCTACATATGTACGTCGAAGCCAATGCGATTTTTGAACTTAGACATACGTCTAAACCAATGCGATTTTTGAACTTGACCAACGTCTAAACCAATGCGATTTTTGAACTTGACTTACGTCTAAGCCAATGTGATTTTTGAACTTGACCTACGTCCAAACCTACCTACCTACTTATGCGAAACTCTTTAATAAACTTATAACTTTAGTTCTTAGGGCCAGTTGTTAAAGGTTAAGGTATTTAAATTAACGTTAATCATTCCTCTAGACTGATTGGCGCATATTCATAGTCGTTTTTAGACCCCAGTTATCTTAGTTTAGTTTAGTTTATTGAATTCATTGATAAGCTATACACAGTAAGATACAATATCTTATTAAAGAGTGATAGCTTTAAAAAGTACAAATTTAAGTATAAAAGCTAACTTTAATTTGAACACACAGTAAAAAATTAAATTCAAAAGAAAAAACGAAAAAAACTGAGTAGCCAAGTAATTAACTACAATTTGTCAAAGGTAAAACCTATAATTTGTTAAAGGTAAAACCTCACGTTGCCACCACAGAAAAGTAAAAATTTAGTTTGTTTTGAAATATTTTAACATTTTCAAGTCTCCTTATATAACTAGGCAAAGAGTTCCATAGGCGTATGGAGTTTACAAAAAATTGTCGCTTAGATGTAAGGCAGGTATGTCGTGGGACGTGAATGTTTAATCTGTTTGATGCAGAGAATTGTAATCTATAATATAGGTACTGAGGTTGATGCGTCTGTTTTATGCTGAAGAGAAGAAGGAGTGTTCGATACTGTAGAAACTGCTTAAACTGCATGTTGTACAAAGTTGCGGCAACGCCTGAGATGTGATCATATCTTTTAAGACCATAAATGTATCTTATTGTATTGTTATATGCAACTATAAGTTTTCGTCGACTCTCAGCATCACAGTTACAATAAATTTCACAACCGTATGTAAGAAGAGGAATAACTAAAGTTTTTGCCAACATTTTTCTAGTTTCAATCGGGGTTAAGTATTGTGATTCTCTAAGAACTCGAAGTGCTCCGTATACTTTTCCAACAGTCGAATTAAAATGATCTTCCCAAGTTAGTGACCTGTTGAAAATGACTCCAAGGTTTTTAGCTGATTCAACAAAATCAATAGCGACATTATTAAGCATTAAACGGGGGAAATAAGAAAGATTGAGGGCCTTATTAGAAATAACTAAGCATTTAGTCTTCAAAGGGTTCAAAAAAAGGCCAAATTGGATACTTTGAAGATCCTGATTAATGTTATGAACGCAGTTTTTAATAAGACCGAGTGGGCTTAAATAAAGTTGGACATCATCTGCGTACATCTTTATAAGAGAATATTTAATATGGATGGCAACTCATTAATATATAGTGAAAATAGAATAGGACCTAAAATCGACCCTTGTGGGACTGGTAAAAACGTTGAAAGTGCATTGGATACACTAACAGCCTGCTTTCTTTCGCTCAGATATGAAAGCAGCAAATCAGCAGCAGAAGATGAAAAATTAAGTTGGTGGAGTAACTTACTTATGAGAATCGAGTGTTCAATTGTATCGAAGGCTTTCGAAAAATCCAGTAGAACCAAAAAACTCACCTTGTCCTGATCAACGGCTTGCCTAAGATCCTCAATCACGTTAATTAGTGCTGTTGCACAGCTGTGCTTTGTGCGAAAGCCGGACTGGAAAGGCGCCAAAATATTGGTTCTGATTAGATAAGCATTGATTTGCCTTTGCATGATTCTTTCCAAGACCTTAGAAAGAAAAGGAAGTATAGATATTGGACGATATTCTTTTTCATTAATAGTTTTTGGTACGGGGACTATCTTGGCTTGCTTCCAAAGCATAGGAAAGATGCCAGTAGTAAGTACAGTATTAAAGAGAAATGTGACGTACGGCAAAATTAATGGAAGCAAAGCTTTTATAAAAACAGGGTGTATTTCATCAATTCCAACTGCATTAGATTTAACCAACATAAAGCTTTCAACAGCAGTATTCAGATTCAGAGACATGAGAATTAACCTCGTTCAATTGTTTATTTTGATGAAGCGATGATAAAGTGGGAAGTTTTAAGAATTGTTTGTTCCACTCATTGATATCAATGTTAGAACAATCAAACCTTTTTTGCCTTCCAATACCGACATCGCGAAGATTGTTCCACAGTTTACGGCCATTCATCGACAAATCAAGACGATTCTTAAAAACTTTAGCTTTTTCAGTTCGTATCTTGCACACGACTTGTTTTCGTAGTAACCTATACGATTGATGAAACTCTTCTAACCTGTATCTTTTCCATCGAAGGTACGCTTGATTTCGGCGGTATATGAGCAATGATATTTCCGGTGTGAACCATGGTCGCGATCGATTGGGCAAGCTTTTCTGCTTAAGGGGAACATGTGTGTTGAACAGATATTCAATGTTACTTTGAAAGAAATCTACCTGTTCGTTAGGAGAAGTCATGTAGTAAATTCTATCCCATCCAACCATTGAAACATTGTTTTCAAGGGCAGAAATGTTGATATTTTTAAAGTCTCGATATTGTAAAACCGTTGTGGGTATCATAATATTGAAAATGAATGCTAGAAAAAGAAGATCATGTTTGGAAAAAGCAGGTGCAACAAGTTGATCATAGAATAGCACATCATTCATACTACTAACAAAAATAACATCAAGTAGTGAACTGGAACTATTAGTGAAATGAGTCGACACATGTAGATTTACAGGTGGTAGATTAAAAGATCCCATAATATTAACTAAGGTACTCTAATTTAAAATGTTACTGTTAAAATCCCTACACAAAACAATATTACTTGACATCAAAGCCATTTCTTCCATTTTAATTACAAGAGGGGAAAGATCGGCATATCGGTTGGGTCTATAAACCGTACCAAGTAAAAGTTTATCTTCACCACACACTATGTCCACAAATATATACTCTATTGCATTACCGGGACTTGATGTACAGTTTATTCTACAAGTAATACCATCTCGAACATAAATCGCGACTCCACCTCCTCTATCACCTCTATCAGCCCTGAAGATTCTATAATCATTCAAGTGAAACATAGTGCTAGCATAAGCAGCCAGGTTTCAGAAACACAGATAGCATCAACTCCAGAACCTTAAAAAGTATATCTAAACTCGTCCATTTTTTTCCTTAAGCTTTATCGTTAATGTGACAAACTTGAAATCCCACACATTTATTGCTAAACACCCTAAGCATTGAACGCAAAACCAACACCAGAGTAGTGCATCCTTAATATTATAAAATTTATCTTGCAAAAATGAGTAAGTGTTTTACCAATAACTTACATAAAAAAAAAGAAGTAAAAGAAAAAAAAAAAAAAAAAGAATTATAAAAGTTATTCGCTCTTTGAAAAGTAAATAAAAGAGAAAAATTATATAGAAAAAGAAAAGAAATTACTAATACTACTCAGTTATAGAAAAAAGAAATTATTATAAAAGAAAATTTAAAATAAAATAAAATAAATTTTTTTTTAATTATACTATATTAGGTATCAGCAACAGCAATCACGGCAACCCTAGACAAGTCTTCATTTTTGTTAGTAAGAACCACAGCATCATCTGGTTGACGTTTAACATAAACCAGTCCTCGCCTTGTAAACACCGATGATAATTTGTTTATTTTTTTCAACTTAAGTGCAGATTGTATCAAAGAATGTTTTTTTTTCGTCAAGCACTCGCGAAGGAAAATAGGGCTTTCTGCACTCAGGCCAAAATTAACGTCGCGAAGGCAAAGTGGTTTGTTATTGTTTTGTTTACGATATGCTGTAACGGATCGAAGTACGGTGTTTTTATCAAAAGGTGTTAGGAATTTGATGATAATTGAAGAATCGGGAGATTCAGAAGTCGTCATCGGTCGGGTACGAAATTCCATTAAGAACGGCGTCACAAGCTACATTTCGGTTGTCCTGAATCTCATGTTTTTTTACTCAGTTCATCAAAATCATTACGAAGTGCAGATATATCATCTTTGTACTTGTTTATTTTGGAAGTACAGGTAGAGAATTTAGTTTTGACATCTGCAAGTGTCGCGTTAAGTGTGTTTACATCATTTTTAAGCAACATGTTTACAGAATCAAAGTTTAATTGAGATGATTCAATTTTTGATACTCGTGTACCTAATTCAGTGAGATCATTATTTATTTTTGTTAATGTTAGATGAAATTCGGGCCTCAGTTTCTTCCATTTTCGTGGTAATGAGTGAATTTATCGCAGTTGTAATGTTTTCTTTTTGTTCCTTCAATCTTTCGTCCATTTTTTTCCACATTTCGCCGTCATCCTCAAAGCTTTTTTTGGTATTTTTGAGAGACAAATTTGCTGTGTTAAGGGGTGAGTTTAATTTGCGATAATTTATACCAGAACGATTTGACATTTTAGAGGTAAGTTGAGTGGAAAATTATCGTGAATACACCAAAAATAATATTTTTTCTTTTTTTTTTCGATATATTTTACAAAATAATCACTTCAATAACAGGTGATAAACGATTAAAGCACCCAAAACATACAAAAATGCAAACGCGGAAAAAATAGAGATCTACTTTTGACAAAAAGAGTTTTTAATGGTTTATTAACTTAAAGAAAACTTGATAAAAGGTATAGCCGATAAAAAGTACGTCTACTCGCTAGCTTTCATTGCAAGAATTATTTTAGCCTGGAGTTTATCCAATGGAAATTAGATAGGATTAACCCAGTATTTTTTTAAAAACAACTTAAACAGTGACTATGAATATGCCCCATTAACGTTAATTTAACTTACTTAGATAAATTTAGTTTTAATGTTCAGATGTTCAAGGTTAAGGTCCTCAAATGAAAATAAAATATTAGGCTTCATTCAACTCAGCTGTTTGGTGCTTGGCTTTTCATATACTCAGATAAAAGAATACTTCTTAACTGTCAAAACAATTATTATTGTCTTAAGAAATTACACGAGTATATTAAATCAGTGGTGCAACTATAGGATAGAAATTAGAAATCACCAAGATTAGTCATGTTTTTATTTTATCAAGCTAACACACGTCATTTTCAATGTCCCCATAGTTACTCTATGAGTGAAATCTGTAATTTTTTTTTTCAAATTTTATTTTTAAGATTTTGAGTTTAAAAATCATTTATTCAAAAAATAAGCACTAAAATAAGTTCATTTAAAAACGTATATGTACGAACAATAAATAAAAAATGTATGCTTCTATCACAAAATGCGGGTAACGGGTGATAGGGTAAGTTGTACCTGTTCTGGAAAAAATAATAAAAGTGCACCGCAGACATATCCAAGTGCTCCGCGGAAATATCGGAAAAATATTAAAATTCCATCACACTTGTTAATTTTGTGCTTGAAAAGTTCATTTAAAAAATTTAACCTATTTGCCATTCCAACATACTTGAGGTACATTAGAAATAAAAAAAGCATTTATGTATTTTAAAACTTCGAATGAAGCAAGCGGTATTCTTTTTTAAATTTGCTCTTCTCCACATCAGCGATGCCAGATCGTGGGATTTATCCCTTTTTGTGGGAATTTCACGTTTAAAATAAGCTGTAAGTGAAAAAGGGATTTTTTACACCTCATAGGTGTAAGGGATTTTAATTGTTCATTTTATAAAAAAAAAAAAATTGTATTGAACTATGAACAAAGACCCTATTTAGATTGTGACTTTTCACTACGCCATGCCGATGGTGAGATCGCTGAAGAAGCTCCTCACCCACAAAATCATAGTCATGGCATAGTGAAAAGTCACAATCCTTCGATAATAAATGTCATTTAAGTTTCATTGGGTTTTTTTCGTATTAATTTCGATGATTTTATTTGTACCTTTTTTGGTTAAACTGGTGCATTCAAAGTAAATTTTCAAAATTTTTTATTTTTTACCAATGCGGAATGCATATTTGTTTCTAAACTTTACTGCGTAATCAAAATGTATGGGATTATATTTTTCCTAATAAAATACATAATACGAAACTGATGCGGCTCTTCGAAATGAGGGCTGAAGTCAGAACCTTCCTAATTGACGACGACTTTGTTCTGAGCGACAGGATGTGTAATGAGTTAGCTATTTAAATTAGCGTATCTAGCCCATATTTAAAAAAAAAACTAGATGATTTGAGTTTATTACTTCAGGGAAATGCAATAACTGTTTTCGATGCCAGTGATAAAGTTAGAAGCATTTAAAAAGAAAATACAGTTTTGAGCTAAATCTATGAAAAATAGAAACTTTTTCAGCTTCCCAACGCTCAACGAATTTAAAGAGGAAATAAATTTCGACATTCCCGAAGATGTTTTAAATGAGTTTCATGTTCACCTGTTAGGTTTGCTCGATAGCTTCCACTGATATTTTCCGGAAGAGTACCAATCAAATATTAAGGAAAACGTGTGTAAGGCCGTAGCCAGGGGGGGGGGATCGCAGGGGTTTGTCACCCCCCCCCCCCACACACCCGAAATTTTTCAGGAGTGCATTTCTAGATCACACTTTTTCTCTTCAGTAGGTATGATATTTTGCTCAAATTTCTGCTGTAGTTATTAATAATGTTCAAAATTTTCTGATTTTAGTACGGGTGGCGCACGAATCGTGCTACAAAAATAAAATAATAACTTTTTTTCTGTGTGAGTAATCGGCTTATTTTTTTTTTTATTTTGTAGGTTACTATTTAGATTTATAAAAATGGATGCTTGGGATACGGAGAAAAGAATTTGGATAGTGCAACGGTACCATGCTTTGCAGTCCGTCATTTCCGTCCAAAGGGAATTTAGGCGGGAGTTTGGCGGTAATCCCCCGAGTAGATGGACCATTATGAGGTTTGTAAACATGTTTGCCGAATCTGGAAGCATCGCACGAAGGCCGTACCATCGAGATGCCAATGTTCGCGTTCAGGATACAATCGCAGCAGTAGCATCTGCAATACAGGCCAATCCGAACGTTTCGACCCGAAACTTATCGGGGCAAATTGGAATTAGTAGACGGTCATTACAACGGATACTTCATGACGATTTAAACTTGTTTCCGTACAAAGTCCAAATTACTAGCAAGTTAAACCCTCAGGATTTGCCTGTTCGCCTGGAATTTTGCCAAAAAATGATATCAATGGCCGAAGAAGACAACACATTGATCAATTGTTTGTTCATGTCTGATGAGGCCCATAATTTTTAATGAACATAGTAAGGCACCTACCGTACCTACCCTGAAAATTTTTAAATAAAACCGCAAACGACATAACCCCTTTTGCTTCAACTGCATACGGTATAGCGGTCCATGCACATTTTACAAGTGTGCACACAGTTGTCATCACAACAGTGTGGTGATGCAAATCTTAAAAATATTCTGAAAGTTTGTCGTTGAACGCCACGTATTTAAGCCCAACTATTCAAAACGAATTAATCGCTGGATGTGGGGAAATCGTTCAGACAAAAATAGCTAAAGCTATAAATTCTGCAGAGTGTTTCGCTGTTCTAGCTGATGAAACAACTGACATTTCACGTAAGGAGCAGATGTTAATGTGTGTTCGATACATCGATTTTAAAGAAGATATATTTTTATCTTACGTAAAGACTTTTTGACATTAATTCATGTAGAAAACACTACGGGAAATACAATTCTCTCTGCATTTTAAACCATGGGCATAAATTGCAGCAATTTGATTGGACAAGGGTACGATGGTGCTTCTGCTATGAGTGGCAGTTTTAATGGAGTACAAGCTGTAGTACGCGAGTCTCATCCAGAAGCTTTATACGTGCATTGTAGCGCACACTCTTTAAATCTGGCCTGTCAAATTCAGCCTATTCGCAATACATAATATCATAAAATCCGTTGGAATTTTTTTTAAATTATCGGCAAAGCGCAGACATTTGTTGCAGGAATTCATTAAACAGAATTATCCGCAAAATAACTGGAAAAATTTAACTGCAATGTGTGAAACTCGCTGGGTGGAAAACCATGATATGGGTTGATCAGATTTAAGGAAATTTTTAAAGAGATAATTAATGCTTTGGAAGAGTTGTGTAGTGATAAGGACTCTGTTACTTCAGCGAAGCCAAGCTGCTTTTTAAGATCTATTTTGTTTGAGCGTTTTGTTTAGGTACGTATACATTGCCACTTTATAAGATCTTACAATCCCCTTCATGCGACTTAAGCCGGACCAACACCTATCTCGTGTGGTGTGTTGTGACATCGAGCGGTGTGTCGTTGAATGAGCACACTTGTGTTTAGTGATGTTGAAAGAAAAGTACAGATATATATGTCATGACATGACTGTTGTTTTGATTGGCAGCCGGATTGTATCTCAATATCTGTTTCCTACTTCCTTGAAAGTTGCAGGGCGCTTTCTTTTGGGGTTTGATCAGTAGAGATATGGACGTGCTTAGTTGTACCTCCTCGTGGTGGCTCCTGGTAACAGTTAATTGGTGGCTGGTTTCGGGGAAACACGATACCTGTTACTAGCGGAGTACTTTTCTGGCTAACACAACAAGCTTGTGTAATTGTCAGATGCAACCATAAATCCGACCAATCGTATGGCTGTAAGGTCAGTTACACAAGGATAAGAAAAGCTACGTATATCTACATTCACATGCCGTTTCGTGAATGATATATAAAAAACTTACCCAAGTATAAGGGTGCCGTGGGGAACAAATACAGCCCTGCAAAACTTTGTTCGATTAAGGTTGGCCCCCTAGTGGGAGTTCACGGTGGCTGTGGTGCGTCAAATGCTGACAACATATGGTGTGCAGGTCTCCTGTGAGGGACCTGGATCCTAGAGAGGTTGATAGCTCTTGCTCCTTAGCAAGGAGGATAGTATGATAGATAGGATAGATAGATACAACATACATGTGGATGGAAGGATTCTCTGCCTACGTTGGAACCAAAACAAAATATAGGTCCCGTCTCGATGCAGAGCCAGATATTCGGTTGCAGTTGTCCCAAATTCAACCAGATGTACCAGTATTATGCAAAAAAGACAGGCACATGGTTCTCACTAAAAAACAAGCCATTTATTTAAATACCATATGTACCTACATAATATATATAAAAGTATTATTAAATTTCTTTTTTTTTAATGCACTTTATTATTGTTTTTCGTTGAAGTAACTTCATTTTTGAATTGAATAAAATGTAAAAAAAATTGAAAAACAGTTACTGCATTTTCTACATAGGTACATTTATATCTAACTGCGAAAATGTTGGCAAAAAATATGGAAGTTTTGAGTTCCTATTACTAGATAATAACTGATAGAATTTTTACAACAGTAATCGAGTTCAGGGTATCACAAAAGCGCACGATTGTGAGAAGTTTCGAGTAAAATAAGAAACGTAGCGTACCGAACGTGTATCGTAGCGTACCACATTATGTAATGTAGATCTGTCTAATTGTAGTGCCTCTGTTTATGTTACGTACACCTTGGTGAAATGGATTTTTGAGTACAAAAAAGCATTATTCCCGTAAAAGTGATTGAAGTGAACTGAGGTCCTTTTTGCAAATAAAAAATGAACAATATTTTTTATGAATAAATAAGTAGCAAGTGTTGTACCATTTTGAAATCTTGATGAAACGCGCCAATTTTTTAAAAAACTTGCCAAGGTAGTGTAGTAAATTTTTTTTTAAATATGAAGTGTCAAAATGTTAGTTTTAAGATTTTTTTGAAACATGACTCAATCAAACTTTATTTTTCTTACGTAAGTTTCGTAAGAATCCGATTTCTTAATGAAATCTCAATTTATGAGAAAAAAAAATTTAAAATCGTTGGAGCGGTTTTTTAAGACGGGTCGGTCGATTTTCTTCAAAGTTAGTACCTAGCGTTTTTTTCATTTTTTTTTTTGAGACCAAAAACAACGGTACCTGCCACACAAATTTTGTTACCAAAAAAAGAAAATCTTATTTATATCAAAAACGTGCCAACTTTTTTTAAAAAAAATTCAATAATTTATTTTAACAAAAAACGCAACCATTTTGTAAAAAAGATTTTTCCGAAAAATGGTTAAAAATGGTACCTCCCATAGAACCATTTTTTTGATTTTCTCAAAAACGGTTGAACTGATATTCACGGTTTTTTTGGAGAATGTTTTAAAAAGTTTTAAAAGTTTTATATACCAAAATTTTCCAAAAAAATTTTTGGATTTTTAAAAAAAGTTTCAAATTTTTTTTTTGAGAACTTAATAATTTTAAAACGACTTGGTCAATTTTTATTAAAATTGGTACCCAGAGGTTTTTTAACATTGTCTAGCAGATTTTTAATTAAAATTATTCTTATAACCAAAAATAACGGTACCTACCATACAAATGTTTAAAAACCAGGATTTAAAATATCATATTTCTCAAAAACGGCTAATACGATTTTGATTAAAATTTTTGTGTGATCTAATATTTATAGGATCTACCATATTAATGAAAAAAAAAATTCTACGGTTTAAAAATGGTATCTCTCGTAGAACCATTTTTTTGATTTCGACTATTTCATTATCAGTTGAACTGATTTTAATGAATTTTCTTGCACAAAAGCTCCAAATAAGGTCATATAATATTGAATGCCAAGATTTTCAAAAAAATAAATTATTGATTTTAAAAAAAAATTTCAAAATTATTTTTTGAAAATTCCATATTTCGAAAATGGGTAGATGATATTTTTTTTATTAATTTTTTAAAGACTAAAAAATTGCATACTATTTTTTCTTTAATTTTTTCAAAATTTTATATATAAAAAATTATTTTTTTAAAAAACCACTCCAACGATTTTCAATTTTTTTTTCTCATAAATTGAGATTTCCTTAAGAAATCGGATGATGTACATACATTGCATTGTTCACAAAACAATTTCAGAGGTTGATTAATCAATTTACATAATATGTTTAATTACTTATTTTTTTTTACAATTTTTCAGTCTAAACTGTAAATACGATATGCATATTTGCAACACGGTGCTATATTGTTCATAAATAAATGTACCTACTCGCATAACCTTAAACACCTTAACTTAAAAACCTTAACAACCTTAAACTTAGCTACATTTTAAGCAGGTGGTATTCAATATAGGCTCCCATTACTAATTTATTTATTTTATAAAATAAAATATAGGTTTTGAAATATTAAATCAGAACAAAAACATAAATGTTAAAAAAAGAGCCAAGTTCTTCTAATAAAAAAACCTTTATGTAACAAGTCAGCCGTGAAAAGTAGTGAGATCTAAAAGTATGCCAAGTTCTTACTTTATAAAGTTTTAATGTCAAATATTTAAAGTAGATTACTATTGAAGTAACTCCAAATTATGAGAGAAATTTATTATTTAATGACTTGAATTTGGCGGTTCACAGGTCAAGTTTTCAAATACTTTTGAATTTTGAGTAATAAAAAGAAAATTTGCCAAGTTAACCGCCAAATTTAAATCATGGTAACATGATGTGAACTTGGATTATCCAGGTAGCGACTCACACACCCAACTGCAAAGGCTATATCCGGACGTGTAGCCACCATGAGATACATAAGACTGCCCACCGATTGTCGAAAAGGAACTTTATCTTGTCAGAGGACCCTTCTGAACAGATCATACTTGACGATGTATCAGCAGGAGTTGACACAGGTACAGCATCCGACATGTTGAATTTTGCAATTAATCGTTTAACATATTGCGATTGATTAATATGAATCGATCCATCCTTGAATCTCCTTATCTCCAATCCCAGAAAATGCCTATCCGAAAAAACCTTAATTTCGAAATTTTGTTTAAGATGCTCACAAAACCTCAAAATTTCACAATTATCTGTCGATGCAGTAAGGCCATCATCTATATAAATGGCCAAAATCACCTTCTTCCCATTTTCATTATCATTACTAATAAAGACACATGGGTCAGCGGCACTTGGTCGGAGTTTAAAAGCTTTAAGAAGTTTGGTGAAAGTTTGGTTCCAACATTTAGAAGCTTGCTTCAATCCGTATAAACTTTTCTGAAGTTTGCACACTCGAGTGGTTCCATCTTCATATCCTCTCGGCAGTTGAACATAAATATCCTCTTTTATGTCACCATATAAAAAGGCCGTTTTCGCATCAAATTGCTTGATATGAAGTTTTTCTGATGCAGCTATACCCAAAATTGTACGAATCGAAGTAAATTTTACCACCGGACTGAATGTTTCAAAGTAATCCACCCCTAATTGATGGGTAAAACCTCGAGCAACTAGTCTAGCTTTATACCTTTCACCTTCATTCTCTGTCGGCATCTTGATTTGGTATACCCACTTGGTATCAATTAGCTTCGGATTATCAGGTAATTTCATCAGCATCCAAGTGTCATTTTTATTCAGCGAAGCAATTTCTTCGTCCATTGCCCTTTTCCATTTGTCTGCGTTTTCACACTGCATAGCTTTTTCAAAACAATCTGGTGTATAAGTCTCAGCTAAGAAGGCAAAACTTTCCTGAATGCAACAGTTGACATCACTTTGAGCGTTCTTGATTTTGCTTCTCAATCGATCACTCATTAAACTTTTTCTTTGTTGTGTTCCAACATCCAACTCATCTCCAACAGCTTCTTCAAAAACATCATCAGCATCGCAATCATCATCAACATCAACAGCATTATTTTCACAATTAACACCAACAGCTACACCATCATCCTCGAATTCAACATTCTTACATTTTGAAATTGACAGCTTATTTGAACACTCTTTCTCCATAGGTGATTCAATTTGAAGATCTTCATCATCTAGTACATAAAAAGTTTTTTCTTGTCTATCATTCGCTATCACATTGGAATCATGAAACCGAACATCTCGACAGACATCAACTTTATTATTATCGGCAAAAAATACCCTATATCCCTTGATACCATCACCGTAGCCTACAAAAACACCCTTTTTGGATTTCTTATCCCATTAACGTCTCTTCTGTTGTGGTATATGAACAAAAGTTTCAGTTCCAAAAACTTGAAAATTGGAAATATCAGCCTGCTTTCCATACCACAGTTCATACGGTGATTTTCCCTTTGCTCGGCTGGTACCAGTGCAGTTCAGAATGAAAACTGCAGTATTCACTGCCTCAGCCCAAAACTTCATATCCAAATTCCTTTCATGTAACATTGTTCGTGCTGCCTCTACTATTGCGCGCATTTCGCGCTCAGCACGCCCATTTTGTTCTGGCGTGTAAGGAACTGTCCTTTGATGAACAACATAATTCTCCACTAGTAGATTTTTGACTTGTTGATTTGTGTATTCAATTATTCAAAAAACCTTAACTCTTGCACCTGTTTCAGCTTCAATCAATTTAAGGTACCTTGAAATTAGAGCAAATACCTCCGTTTTTTCTTTTAAAAAGAATACTGTTATAAAGTGCGAAAAATCATCTTTAAAAAGCAAGAAGTACTTGGATCCTCCAACAGAAGTACACTGCATCGGCCCACACACATCAGAATGTACAAGTTCTCCTACACAACTCGCCTTATTTTCACTTGAATGAAAAACTGTACGATTTTGTTTCCCATACAAGCAAGCCTCACAAAAGAAGTCATCTTCATCCTCAAAAAAAATATTCCTGGCCTTCAATATGTATTTCACCTGCACAATATTTTGATGCCCTAGTTTCTCATGCCACCTGCGTAGTGTTCTGTTCTTTTCTGTGGTATAATTAGCACAAACTATCGAACCGCTTGTGACCTTCAAAAGCAGTTTGAACAATTTGAATTCACGTACTCCCACTACCAGCACAGATCCTCCTTTAAATAACTCACATTTTAAGTTATCCGAAGACAATGTCAGACCTTTGTCCAACGCACAGTTCAGAGAGAATAAATTCAGCCTTATATCTGGAACATAAAGAACGTCAGCTAAATGGTTTTCCTAGTTTTCCTGGTTTTCCCAGCTGATATTGTTGAATGACAAAACATTTATGTCTCCTCTGCCATAAGCATTGATAGTATTTCCATCGCCTAACCTAACGATTATAGGTTTATCAAAAACTTTGTAGTTAATTAACCATTCTTTTCTGCTGGTCATGTGGTCACTCGCTCCCGAGTCCAAAAACCACTCATCAGCTCTAGTTTTACCTTCTGTCAGTAACGCCTCACAAACAAACGCATTACCCTTTTTCCCAGTCGAATTTTGCCCATCCAAATGCTGTTCCTTCTTCTTTGGACATTCATTTTTCCAATGCCCTATACCTTTACAATAAAAACACCTTCCCGGTTTTGACGACTGCCCTTTTTTGTTGAAGAACTTTTTCGGTGTATTTTGCTTCTTTGCAACCAAAGCAGTACTTCCTCCAGAGTCAGAAATATTGATTTGGGAATTGATACGCGTCTCTTCAAGGACTAGTCTACCAGTTAGATTGTCCAATGTCTGCTTATCAACTGCCGTCGATTCCCAAGCACTATGAAAGTGACTAAATGATGTTGGCAAAGTCATTAAAATTTTGGTTATGACCATGGAATCAGAAACCTTTTCCCCAACATCTGATAGCTGTTGCACAATGGTCCGCAGCTTTGAAATATGCAGAGCAATGTCGTCTTGTGGATCTTTGCTAAAACTGTAAAATTTCTGCTGTAGCATGTGGATATTCGCCTTTGATTTCATAATGTGTAAAAGTGGTTGAGAGCCTATTGAGGTGACGATAATCTTTTGCGCCTTACTATCAAAGCGATTCCACAGTAACAACTTTTCAGCTTCCACAGGCATAACCTCATGCCCTGCCACATATTTGAAGAGATCTGATGCATTCAAAATAATTTTTATTTGAAATTTCCAAATATTCCACTGATCTCCATTAAATAGCTTCTCAATTTTTAATTCACTGTTATCAGCAGACAATTTGTGCAGTTAAAAAAAAAAAAAAAAGTCGAATACAGAGAAATCCAAAGAACCGTTTGATAATGAGACCAGTTATATATGATGAAACCAAATTACCAAAATAATCAGTTATTTAATTAAACTATTAAAATCGATTAATAAAATGTTTAAATTTTTACAGCAAATTTACCAAAATACCAATCGTCGGCAAAACTGAATATGCTTCTCGGTATTTAATTTACTTTCCGTTGCTTCACAAACTTGCAACTATCGATTAATAATTTAATAAAAAAACTTTTACAAAAAAAACGTGATTCCCAAAAAAAACATTCATGAACTGGGTACTAGGCCCATAACCTGTTGCGCTTTAAGAAAAACACGTCTTACTAGTTTGACTATATTAAAGGAACTGTATTTCGTATATGATTAGTTATCTATTAGATCATAAGGAAACTGTAATGATTTACATTATTGTACATAGGAGTTCAATGATATTAAGAATAAGTATAAAGGAATAGTGGAATTAGAAAATAGCAAAAATTCAAATAGGGTGATTCAATAACATTTTAAAACAAAATAAAAAAATTATTTTAACAACAACTTTGATAGAATAAAATCACGTATAAGGTGCGAAAGTAATTTTAATGTGAAAAAAAATAACCTACCATACAATTTCAAAAGACTTTATTGAAATGTTATGAATTTCAAAAAACATCTACATAAGGACTCTTGATTTGATTTGTTCTAAAAATGTTTGGATTTGAGGTTCTAAAAATGTTTGGATTTGAGGTAAAAAAATTTAAATCAAATACAAAACCTTTAAAAAGACGGGAAATTATTCAATTTAATCGACTACAAGCTAATAGACTCAAGGCACGTATCCAACAAAGGATGCATTTCGATTAATCTTAGTTTGTCGAAAATAAAAGCTCGACTGTTTGAGAAAAAATTTGGTAACTGCCTAGAAGAAGTATTTCAAAATAAGGTGCTTTATCACATCTGGATTAAGAACTTTCCTGCTATGCACTTACAGACGACACCAATAAGTGCTCCCAGTATCACGACATAAGCAAAGAGGTAGCCGAAACCACTGCATGCTACCAGTCACAGCAATAAGTGCTCCCAGTATCACGACATAAGCAAAGAGTTAGTCGAAACCATTGAACGCTATCGCCTATCAGTCACAGCAATAAGTGCTCCCAGTATCACGACATAAGCAAAGAGGTAGTCGAAACCACCGCACGCTACCAGTCACCATAGAGAAAAGTCCCATGATGATGAATGCTTATACCTGATAAAGGTGACAAAAGATGTACATGCCAAAATGATGCAGGACATAATAAGGACAACGAGGCTAGAATATTGAGTCAGGAGAAGAAGAAGAAGATCTTGCGTAAGAAGATTACGTATGCTGCCTCTTAGCTCGCGACCGAAACAATATCTTTTATTTTAACACACAAAAATGAGAATTTGGCCGCTGGTCTTAAGACTGGTTCATCAAAGCAGCGAAAGTTACTTAAAATATTATTTCCAGCTTCTTTAGGATACTATAGGGCTCGAATAGGGCAAGTAATAGGATGAGAATGGCCAACGAAGACCCAGTTTCATCATGCAGTATAGATGAGCTAAATTTAGATTTAAAAAACCGCCGGTTTGATGGCTTACCAGCGAATGTGCATGTTCATATTTATCAGTGAAGTATATCGGTAGAAGAAAGCATACCTGACGACTGGCCTCTTTATATCTTCTATTCAATACTTAAGCCAATCTTCTTACAAACATGCAAGGAGATGTGATCAGTGTTGTCACTTCCTATTTAAAAAAAGTGGTAGATAAAGCTAAAAAAAATTGGTAGTTTCAGATTTTCCGTGGTAGAATTAATTTAAATAAAGAGAGAAACAAATTTAGTTTTTAGTTTTTATTTTTATTAAATATAGATACAAAAAAAATAATGTAGGTACCTTAAGTAAATTAAGTTAACTTAAACTCTTATCATTTTCTTTTGAAGAAAAATTAAATCATAATTATTTGGAATTAGTTTATTTAAGCACAGCCGAAAATATAAAATATGTACATTCATATGTACCAATTTTTGGTAGATACAGTTTTTAAATAAATTTCATAGTTTTTCAAATTTACCATCAAAAAATTTAAATTGTAAATAAAAGCGAATCATTTCTGGAGATGGAATAAATATTTCAACTTTATCTGTCATTCCTTTAGCAAAAATAATACATCAATGTTTTTAATATCAATCGATCGCTTTAAAAATCAAATCTTTTTTTACTTACTTTTTAGACGGTTTAATTAAAAATTTTCGCATTTTAATTTTTTTTTCACTTGAAATACAATTGACTTCCACTGACCACTCTTCTAGAAAATTTCGAAAACAATAAACGTTTAACTGTTTACCGTCGATACGAAATCCAAGTAAACAATATTAGTATTTTAAAATAAGGCTTAGGAGTAAGTGAGTAGGAAGTAGGATCTACTTATTTTTCTTAAGCAGACTATAGAACTTTGTTTTTTTACAAAATAAACGTAGGTATGTACCTAATGCGGAAAAAAGAGAAAACGATAGGTAGATACGCGTATGCAAAATGACAGATGAAAGCATTCACATTGAATAAAAAAAGCATTGTGAGATAAAGCCAATAAATTTATTCAGGTAAAACAGCATAAAAAGTGCAGAAAATTTTTTTTTTTTTTCAAAAATCGAAGCAGGTATTTTATTTATTGTTTTAATTTTTTTTTTCTGGACGGGCAAAAAGGGGTTGAATTTTTTACTTCCGGGGTAGAAGTGGTAGATTATGAAAATGTTGGAGAAAAGAGGTAGATCTACCACAATTGTGGTAAAGTGACAACACTGGATGTGATATCATAATATTTCTTCAATTTTGTTCTGAAGCACATGGTGGAGGACAGACATTAACAAGGAAGACACTTTAAAAAAAAAACATGTCACTATTGATAGCAGCAACTTTAAGATAGTTAATGAGCTCACCTACTATGTAACCCGCATCAGTGAATTTCAGGGAAAGTTAGAAAACCACTGCTTCTTAGTTCTTAGTAGATGAGAAAGAGGGTTCAAATCACACATGTAGAACCAAGTACACGCTATACAAAACTCTAACAGCCTTATTTATTAGATTTCACTAATACTCGTTTCAACCTCGGAATAGTTAAACCGAGTCGAAGCGCTTACTCCGTCTTTACGCCGCGTCAAAATGACATGACATTTAGTAACTAAAAAGGAGTGTAGAAGAAGTTTTTTTTATCCGTTTATTACTAATTGTAAGGCAAAATGGATAGTTATTTTGCATTAATAAATGATTAAAATTCTTTAAACGCTTTAGTTGCAGTACAAAACTCGTTTAATCCCATATTATAATAACCAGAGAGATTGTTTTTTTTTGATAATATATTTGACATAAGGAGGGTGTAGCTAAAACCGTTTGACGTGGCGTTATGACGGAGTAAGTGCTTCGCCTCGGATTAACTATTCAACTTTTCAATTTTTAATTTGTGGGGGTGTTCCCATAAAAAAGAAAAGCTTAATAATTTTTTCCTGGGGGTCGACAAACGAAAATTTTGCCTGGACAAACGTGGACAAACGATGGACAAACGATTCTGATATATTTGGACCCAAAATTTTGAGCTCGGGGTTCTGGCTTCACACAGCTAAAAGTGATTCTATCGAAAATTAAGTGTGTGCCATTTAATTCAGCATTAAAAAATACATGGAAACGATACCTCACTCGACCTAGTTTCAAAGGCTGAGTTTTTCATTAATTTGTACCCCCTCCCCTTTTCTTCTAGCAAATCCCTCCCCCAAAAATCGAAAAAAGATATTTTTGCATTTGGGGAATCAAAAAATCTGCATATCTTGTGCTAAATTGATGTTAATCCCAATTTGTCCGTAATGCACACCAGCTTCAGTCTCTTTTCCATATGTCCTTTATTGATGGCGTCATATCTCAAAACGCTCAAGGATCTCAGAAGTATACCCGGCATTTTTGGATTCAGCACGCTTTTTTCACATAGAAACCGTCAAATTTTGGGTTTAGGCAAAAAAAATTTAATTTTTTCCTAGACTATAAGAATGCTTTACGGTGCCGTGTCACAAGGCAATGCGTCATAAGGCCATGCGTCATAAGACCATATTTTAAAATATGGCTGTATGACGCTTTCACAAAGTGACATAAGGCCATATTCCAACTTATGAATTTTTTTTAATTAATTAATAAAGTGAATAAGGCCATATGACCTTATGTCACTTTCATTAATGTTTTTGTCCAACACTTTAACTGTAATTCAGTTACGGCGTATAAACAGTGAAGTATCTATGGGGGGCATGTTCCCCACCTGCAACCCCCCTACTTGGGCACACTATAGGATTTGGGGTAGGGGCGAGGTTGGGTGTATGCAGTTTCTTTTGCACTTTTTAAAAAATCATAAAAACAAAAATACTGTTTTCGAACAGTGAAAATCAAATTTTTTCACTTAACGAAAGTTTTATGAGGCCTTAAGTCGTAAAAAAATATGGCTCTATTACACTTCGTTAAAGCGTCAAAAGGCCATTTGTTCGAATATGGCATTATGTCACTTTGCTAAAGCGTCATTAGACCATATTTTGTAATATGGCCTTATTATGTCACGGCACCGCTTTTACTGTCCCCACATCAGTGATGGAAAACGACTTTTTACGATAATTGTACTGAACGCTGACACAAAATAGTACTGAAAAAGAAAAAAATAGTACTGGGCTATTAAAATAAAATTGATTTATTAACAAGAAGAAAAAAATATTTGTTATAAATATTAAGGTAACATACCGCCATATTATTCACTCGATACATCCAGATTAAAAACATAAATCCGGATGTAAATTGTAAACTATACAAATTGAATTCAAATACATCTGGATTTAAGTTTTAATCTGGATGTATCGAGTGAATAATATGGGCGATATTAAAGGAACTTAATTATTATAGATAAATAAATAACGGAAGGATCCCGTATCACAGTAAGGAGCCAGTTGTAGGTTTCATTGAATCTCATCATTGAATATTTAAATTTTTAGTTTTGAGGTTTTTAAAATCCTAAATCATTATTAAACTGTCAGGTTTATTTTGCCATTAAAACGATCATTGATTTTGCTTCCTAAACATCTGAAAATTAAAAATAGATAAGAAAATAATAGTAAGTTAGGTAATTAACATTTTTTTTTCTCTAAAAGTTCTTCTTTTTGAAGAGTATTGTTTGCCACGTTTTTATTCACAAGATCTTTATTAATTACAAATCTGTAACAACATTCCCTTTTTAAAAGATTTTTGGTTTCTATCAGTGTAGAACCTTCGGAACTTGTAATCAATTTCTTAATTTAGTTTTTATTATATTTTTATATGAAAAAATTCTTTCAACGTTTGCTAAAGAATGAGGAACACAAAAGACACCCGGAATAATTCGATGAATACAGTGGAACCTCGCTAACTTGAACACATACGAAACGAGGCCCGTTTAAGTTATTGGATTGTTCAAGTTACTGGAAAAAATAAAAAGGGCTTCGTTTTTATATGTATTCAATTTATTATTATAAATTTATGTAAATGACACAAAACACAATTGTATTTAAACCAACTCTTGCAAAAAATTTACTGGAGAAAATAAATAAATCCTTACTCCCATAAACAATAACGAATTCCGGGAATTCCCCTTGAATAAAAAACAGTTTACAAACGTATTAACCTAGAATGAGGAAATTAAAAATGTTGATATAAAATTTATTTGTTTAAGTTAAAGGGTTTCAAATGTCTTATGGCCAGTTGACCCAAAATCCAATAAAACCAGTTCTTGCTAAATTCTTATAAAATTTATCGGCTTGATAAATTGTTTGGGTTGCACGAATGTATTTCTCTGATTTTTTAGCTAAAATGCTGTTTGCGAACCATCCCTGGATTTTGTCAGCTAATTTTTGGACTGAACGAAAAAGCTTCATTAGTGTAAGTAAGATAGCGATATGAGAGATGACACCTGGTTTAAAATGGAAGTGAGTGACTACCCTTTTGAAAATTGTATTGTAGCTGAAGAAGAGTTCTATCCATTTTTGTTTAACCACACACATTTTTCTTGTGGAAAAAAAAAATTTTTCACCACCTTTTTTTTTTTTGAAAAGAATTGATGTAGGTATTTGTATGTACTAGGCTTGAATAGGAAATAATTGAAAAGAAAAATAGTGAATTTTACCTGTTCATTTTTGTTTTTATTTATTTTCAGCCTCCAACGATCTATTTAATGTTGAATATTTCTTTTTAATTGTAACTTTCAAATGTCCTATCAAAAGTGAAATATTTTTTTTGAAGATATTTTCGCTAAAACTCGCTTTTAAAATTTAACTGGAGGAAAATGGCATTTTAGTTTATTGGGTTGTTTATCGGCCTTTTAAAACTAAAATTGGTTGGTGCAACCGATAAATGCCATTTTATAATTTAACGAAGCAGCAAATATTTAAAAGCGTTTGGTGCAACTGGCCATCAATAAATATTCAACTTATATAGTCAGCAATTAAAAAGTTCAAGGTAAAGAGTCTTAAAAATTGCTTGTTCAAGCTACAGAATACATAAAAGGGAAAACAGAATGTTCAAGTTATTGGATTGTTTAAGTTATCGTATGTTTAAGTTAGCGAGAGTCCACTGTATTTTGAAACATAAACTCATTGCTCATTACTCATTTTATTAAAAACCAAATTTTTGCCCTAAATTCCAAAACACATACATTTCTCAGTTTCTTAATATTTTCGCAGTCAGCTAGAGCTCTATATTAGTTGCGTATAGCTTCAATATTTTTGTGTACATTAGGAAAAAACTTTAAAACAAATTGAACGATAGAGTTAACTTGACCATCCAATACTGCGCTTTTTTGAGAAATTTTAAAGTGCGTTTAAGAAAACGTCATCGAAATACAATCTTCTTCTAATATTTTAGCAGAAATGTTATGTAAAACATTTTAGCATGATTTTTGAAGCTCTGTATGACTTATTCACTGAACTTTTTAAAAGTGTATAAGATTTCACATTCGATGACGCAATATAATATCTCCATAATTGGTAGGTGATTTTGCAAAAGCCAATAAAGGCTTTTCATCAAAAGATTCCCTTACCATAAAATTTCTACATTACTGTTTAAAAATTAATTTCATTGTTGGAAGCAAAATAATAACGTATCTAGATGAAGATAATTAGAAAACTAATTCTGTTTAAGTGGACCGATTGAATATATGATGAGCCCAACTGTCGTACCTGGGCGAAACACAACTTTTGGAGTTGAGGTCACATGAACTTAAAAATTGGAAGCTAAATATGTACTCTTACATATTCAGTTCAGTATTTAAAAGCAAATGAGCGCCTTCAGCCCAAGTGGGGATGGTTTTGATATTGGGTAATTGGGCTTTGAGTATGTTCGCATCGCACATAGACTTTTTTAATGAAGATAAGAGAAAATTATCTATTTTGTACAAACAATTCAAAATTGTACTGAAAATGGCAAAGATGTACTTACGTACTGAGAAAATCAAATTGTACTGAATTCAGTACAATAATAAGGCTTTTTCCATCAGTGCCACACATCCTACATTTATTTTAATTTTTGCGTTTCGTGACCTTCCTCGTTCTATTCTACTGTTGTTGTTGTATTGTTATGTATGCTGGCGGCTGGTGTTTTTTGTAAGTTTTTTTTTTTGATGTGTAAACATCTATATTGGTAGTAGAGTGAAAAAAACGTGACGTATCTTTCGATCGTGATCGTGATTGTGATTGACTCTGACCCTCACATTACGTTAAGTATATTGGGTACGTTCAACACTGGGTCGGTCACTGACCCATTTTTTAATTTTTATCTTTTTAACGGATGCTTTAAAAAATCTCAAAATTATGCAGGGATAGATTTTGTTGATTTTGATAGTTTGTTAAAATTTTATATTTTTCTAACCTTTTTCAACCGAGATATTGACATGAATTCTGTTGTTTTGTTCATCACCTCATAACTCTTTAGTTATTACATCTATAGGATTAGTTTTTTTTTAATTCGCATCTAGGAAAATAGACAATTAATTTGCTATATCATACATAACTGTACACCTTACACGACCTTCACAATAGTTAAATAAGAAATACATAGTTAAAAAAATCTCGGAAAAAATTAAAAAATGGGGTTGTTGTTCATTGCCAACCGACCGACCGACGTCTGAAAATCTGTTGTATGAGTGCGTGAAGTTAGCCCCCCTTTTTTGGAATTTGCTATTTTTGAAGTTGTTCCAGGTTGTTCCCGATTTGTTCCCCATTGTTCCAAGTTTTTTTTGAAAAATATTCAAAAATGGGAGTTTTAGAGCCAAAAAACCGTTTTTGACCTGGCCCCCCTTTTTTCGAAAATCAAAATTTTGAAAGTTGTTCTAGTTGTTCTGAACATTGTTCCAAGTTTTTGGACCCCTATGTTCAAAATTTCAAAAGTTATGGGCAAAATTCGAAAAAATTCTAGCCCCAAATTTTAGATTTTGGATTTTTGGAATAGGGGGGGCAGGGGAGCATTTTTTGAAATTTTTCATACTAAAAATCAATTTTAAGAAACGAAAGTCTGGAACAATTTAGAAGAGCCCTAGAACAACCTGGAACAAATTTTTGAATTTTGGATTTCTAAAAAGGGGCGCCAGAGCAAGGATAATAAGATATTTTCATTTAAAGTGTTTTTTGGGCTTAAAATCTTCAGTTTTCAATATTTTTTGATGATTCTTTGGAACAATTGGATTTGAGGGATACTGCACTTGAAAAAACAAGTTGTAGATTTTGGATTTTTGGAAAAGGGGGGGCAGGGGTGTTTTTGAAAAGTTAAAAAAATCGGAGATGTTTTTTTAAAGTTAGTTTTTAAGCTGATAGTAAGAATGTAAGGTCAGAACTTTTGTTCAATACATGCATTTATCATAAGGTTTCAAATGTCAATGCATTAAAACAAAAATTAAATATTAGAAGCCGTTTTTTTGGATTTTTGAAAAAATGTTTGGAAAATTTTATCTTTAAAAATACTCGTCCTACAATTTTGAGTTTTTGGAACAATGTTTAGAACACTTATTGAAACCCGAAAAAAATTTCAAAATTAAGAATTTCGAAAAAAGGGGGGCTAGAATTTTTTCGAATTTTGCCCATAACTTTTGAAATTTTCAACATAGGGGTCCAAAAACTTGGAACAATGTTCAGAACAACTAGAACAATCTGGAACAACTTTTAAAAATTTGATTTTCGAAAAAAGGGGGGCTAGGTCAAAAACGGTTTTTTGGCTCTAAAACCCCCATTTTTGAATATTTTAAAAAAAAAAATTGGAACAATGCGGAACAAATCGGGAACAACCTGGAACAACTTTCAAAAATAGCAAATTCCAAAAAAGGGGGGCTAACTTCACGCACTCTCTGTTGTATAGCATTTTAGATCAATTCAATTCTGAGTCCTTCTTAAGATATTGTTTGAAATTTATAACTTTTCAATAAAGACTTTTAAAATTGCATGTACATATATGCTAATATTTTTCACATTAAAGCTAGTTTTGCATATTGTATGTGTGTTCATTCTATCAAAGTTGACAATGGGCCTTACTAATAACCAAATTTAGTAAATAGTTAAACGAAAATCTCCAGATTACAGAACATTCGCATACTAATAACGAATTTAGTCTCCAGGTTATTCACTAGCAAGACGTTAAAATTTAATACATGGAAATCCATCTTTAAGCTGTACACTAAACTCATGAATTCAAGGAATTCCTAAATGCATCCCGCAGATTGGATACGCGTGTTGTGAAAAGAAGAACCCATCGAACACCAAGTTCAAGATTCTTTGTTTTTAGTTTTTAGTTTTTAGTTTTTTTTTCTTATTTTTTTTGGAAGTAATAACTTTAAAATGAAATGTCTGATTATTTTAAGTAGTTTTTTTTAGCATATCCTTTGTTGTTACTTAATACATATTTATGACATACAAATAAATGAAAAATATATAATTTAAAGGGTGTTAACGAGAAGGTTAAATATCTTATTAGTAGGATTCCGTTTAAGCTCGGCACTTTATTTTAACCTTGTACTTTACTAATAGTCGACATTAGTGTTCGGCTATTAGTAAGGCCCAATGTATTTAATTTTTTTTTTTGCTCAAAGTTAAAAAAATAATTGATTTCGTGATACATTTCATTCGACTCAGCATTAAAAAATACATGAAAAAGATACCCCTTTCGACCTAGCTGATTTTATCATTCATTCGCACCCCCGCTTCTTTCCTACCTGTTCACCCCTCCCCCAAAAATTAGAAAAAATATTTTTGTATTTGGAGACTCATAAAATCAAAATACATATGTAGGTAACACAAAAATAAAATGTGGTGTTAAATTAATGTAAATCACAATTTTCCGAAATGCAAACCAATTGCCGCCTATATCAGAACTCCTTAAATTGATGACGGCATATCAAAAATCTTAGTCGAAAGCATGGTTCTATTCAAAGGTTAGTTGCGTCATTTGATTCAGCTTTAAAAAATACATGGAAACGATACCCCACTCGACCTAGAGTTAAAACCTCCAATAACTGAAAAAAGCACGTTTTTTTTTTTTAATTTTTGCCAATGTTGCGTTCGGCTCTCGAAATCGAGAGCTAACTTCATAAACATCTCAGTAAAACATCAGAGCTGTTTGATCTAACGCAAGGTCTGATGTATGTATGTATACATACCTACATATATATATGTATAAAGTAACTTGACGAAGAAAATAAAAAACGAAAAAGTTGTATTTGAAGTTATAACTTTTAGAACAAGCAATTTCAGTAAAATGTATTTTGGTGAATTTAGCATCAAATTGCTCTTTTCAATAAGGGTATTCACGCAACGTCGTAAGTTTACCAATTGTGTAAAATGATAAGTTTATACAAAAGTTTGCGTGAACGCCCTTTTAATTCATTTGGTTAAATGCGGTGTAATTGAATCAGCTGTTCGCTAAGTCCGGGAGGCGACCGTCGCATTACCTATCTCATCGGGATTACGAAAATGATGAGTACCAATCGATAGTACTTTTAATAACATTCTCAAAACCACTGGTCGGGCAAACTTTTTCAGGGAAGTTTGGGCGGGACAGGGTCACTTCCGGTACCGATTTTTGATGAGTACCTATCTCATAGGGATTTTGAAAACAGTTATTGCCATTAGGAAGAGTTTTCCACGCAGATTCTAAAAGTATTGGTCGGGCGAAAAAAATCAGGGAATAAATGCTTGCCCCGACCATTTCAAAAAACCGTTTTTTTGATGAGAACCTATCTCATCGGGATTATGGGTAATATGGGTATCAAACGAAAGGTAAGACTGCCCTCTTCATAAATCCAGTGGTCGGGCAAACTTTTTCAGGGAATAACCTGCCGCCCGACCACTTCGAAGACAAAAATTGATTTTTTTTTTCGTTCACCTTTAGATGTCAATAAATATCACTTCTGTTGTCAAATAAATGTAAAATTAGTATAGAACAATAGCCTACTTCGCTCTTTACAAAATAGAAATAAGTTCAGTCAAGAAAAGTTTTTTTAAACAATTTTGTTGACATTTTTTATGATTTTTTTGCACTTAAAAATGGACTTTTCATAAACTTAACTTAAATATTCAAAAAATTATGATTATCACTGTCAAATAAATTTAAAATTAATACTGAACGATAGCCTACTTTGTTTTTTATATTAAAAAAAATTTCAGTCAAGAAAAGTTTTTTAAACTATTTTTTTGACATTTTTTTTTTATTTTCATAAACTTAACTTGAATATTCAAAAAATTATGATTATCACTGTCAAATATATTTAAAATTAGTACTGAACGATAGCCTACTTTGTTTTTTATAATATAAAAATAACTTCAGTCAAGAAAAGTTTTTTAAAACTATTTTTTGACATTTTTTATGATTTATTTTGCACTTAAATTGATATTTCATAAAAAAATATTTTATTACTTTATAAACAGTGTACATTACTTATGTTATTGTGTTTTGGCATTTCGAAACTAATAAACATTTTGATATTTAACCATTAAAATTAAGGTACCCACCCAAAACAAAAATTTACATATTTTATTGAAAAAATTTAAGAAACTAAGCCAAGTAAAATAATATTAAATATAATATTTATATAGCTGATCAAATTTGAACGCAAATTTAGTGTGAAACAAGTACAGAAACTTTAGATTCGCGAACATAAATGGAATCATTAATCTCATGTGCATTTGTTATTGATCTCAAGTATAGTCATTTTGGTGATACTAATTTTACGTTGAATTATTACTATACTGCAGTAAAAAAAAATTGCTTAATAAAACATTATTAGATTGCAAGTATTATAAAGTCTCAAAGAATTGTTTGTTTCAAAATAGAATTTTCTCGTTTATACATATCTTGTTATATTATTAAACTTGTGGGAATTAATATAGACTTCATTTGTCTATTTGATTTTTTTTAAAATTGTTTAAATTCTAAAATCAAAAATGAAAAATTGTTTTGTTTGTGAAATTCATGAAGAATCTAAAAAAGTTATCGGCTTTACCGACGAAACTTTTAATAAAGTTGCTGATATATTAGCTATTCGTAAAAGCAAAAATTTAAAATATGGTAACATTATACTCTCTACTGAATCCAAAGAAACTCTTGGCTACCATACAAAGTGTTATCGGAAACTTAATATCAAACAAAATAACTTAAGTGTATCAAACCAAGCATCAAACAAAAAACGCAAGACATTAGACGTTGACTCAACAGTAAGTATATGCTTTTTTACAACGTTGTTAGCATAGAGTACCTATATTATCTAGAGAACCGACTCGTACCCCCCTTGCCTGAAACACCGTCAAAATTTATTTTAGCTCAATGAGAGAAAACTCTCTTAAATTCCCTGTCCGTAAATACGTGTGAATTGTTGATACAACAACAATTGGTACCAGTAGCTCAAAAAGTTGAAAAATTGAAAAACACCCGATTTGCGATCATTTTAATGCTTATATCTTTGGATCCAATGGTTGGATTTTCAAAATTTAAAATTCAAATTAAAGCCAGAATAATAGTCGAGTACCAGCTATAAAAAAATTTTCAAAACCGTCAAAAATTCTTTACTAAAAAAATTAATTTAATTATTGGAGAATAATTTTCATCGAGGCAAACGTAACGAAGAAGAGGAATACACAAGAAAAAAAAAATAAAAAAAAAGTTTGCTATTATGAATATACTGGTTGGAGGGAGATAGTTATTCAAAAGACGGTGGAGTGTGTGCAACAAAACAGCATAACCTTGTCAAATTGGGTTCGCATCGGGAAAAAATTTGCTATACATATGTAGGTATCCATGTTTGTGGTAGGTATTTTTCATTCATTATTTCTTAAGGTGCCTTCATATGCTTAGTTTGGTTGGCTGATAACTTTTATTCTAATAGTCGGATCGTTAAGGTTGAGGTCTTAAAATTCAGGTTGAATATCAGGCTACATATTTCTTACAAAATCATTGCAGAGTAACACAAAAGTATGTTTACAATACAATATGTGTAAGATACAATATATAATTAATTATCATTAATCATTAATTTTGTCCAAAAATTCAGGTTGAATATCAGGCTACATATTTTTTACAAAATCATTGCAGAGTGACATAAAAGTATGTTTACAATACACATACAGTATGTGTAAGATACAATTGATTATTAACTATAGTCAATAGCTTTAAAAATTGTAAAAGAAAGAAAAAGAAATGGCTACCTTAATAGACAAAATTAATGATTAATGATAATTATTAATATATTGTACCTATCTTACACATATTGTATTGTAAACATATGTACTTTTATGTTACTCTGCAATGATTTTGTAAAAAATATGTAGCCTGATATTCAACCTAAATTTTAAGACCTCAACCTTAACGATCCGACTATTAGAATAAAAGTTATCAGCCAACCAAACTAAGCATACGAAGGCACCTTAACAAATAATGAATGAAAAATACCTACCACAAACATGGATACCTACATATGTATAGCAAATTTTTTCCCGATGCGAACCCAATTTGACAAGGTTATGCTGTTTTGTTGCACACACTCCACCGTCTTTTGAATAACTATCTCCCTCCAACCAGTATATTCTTAATAGCAAACTTTTTTTTTATTTTTTTTTCTTGTGTATTCCTCTTCTTCGTTACGTTTGCCTCGATGAAAATTATTCTCCAAAAATTAATTAAACTTTTGTAGTAAAGAATTTTTGACGGTTTTGAAAATTTTTTTATAGCTGGTACTCGACTATCATTCTAGCTTTAATTTGAATTTTAAATTTTGAAAATCCGACAATTGGATCCAAAAATATAAGCTTTTAAGTGACCGCAAATCGGGTGTTTTTCAATTTTAGCAAAAATTGGGCAATTCCCACTGAAACACGTCGGTTGGCAATGAACAACAACCCCATTTTTTTTTTCAATTTTTCCGAGATTTTTTTGGTTTCCTATTTAACTATTGTGAAGGTCGTGTAGGGTGTACAGTTATGTATTATATATCAAATTAATTGTCTATTTTTCTAGATGCGAATTAAAAAAAAACTAATCCTATAGATGCAATAACTTAAGAGTTATGAGGTGATAAATAAAACAACAGAAGTATGTCTATATCTCGGTTAAAAAAAAATTGAAAAATCTAAAAATTTTACAAAACAATAAGATAACCAATATCTATCATCTGTATGATTTTGAGATTTTTTTAAGCATCCATCAAAAAGAAAAAAATCAAAAAGCAAAAAATTAATTTAATTTTTATTTTTTGAATTTAACGGACTCTTATTTTGAATATCTGAGCGCATAATCCTCCATATTTCAAACTGAGCGTGTCTACTTTTGCTCAAAGAAGTGTTGGCATGGGCTCCCATTTAAAATGCACGGGACCACTAATACATGCTTATGAAAAAGTAGATTTCAGTGTTCTAGCAGCTTGTAGGTCGAAAGAGAACAAACCCCTTAAGTCGGTTCTCTAGATAATATACGTACTCTATGGTTGTTAGTTAATCCGATGATCAAAGCACATACTAGTAAGACATTGAGTTTTTTGCAAATTCTCTTTAAAATCTTCTCTTGAACAGTGTGTTACCTACCATATATTTACGTACACACCATTTGTTTACAGAAACAAAACAAAAATGTGTTCAGAATCTCTCTTCATAAGCTTTACTGAAGTACATAGAAAAAAAATTAAATCAAAGCAATTTTGTACATACAAGCATGATAATACTTAATAATGTTCCAATTCCATAACAGCTTACTAACTTTTCTCTTAATTTTAAAGACTCTGATTTAAACTCTTTTCAATTAAATTCAGATAAAAATACTATAAACAAACTTACTTTTTTTGCAATTTACTAAAGTTGTGCTGGGTTCACATTTAAAAAAAATCATCGAAGCTAGTTAACATCTTAAAAACAAAGAAAAGAAATTTTTGTTTACTGCAGTATAGTAATAATTCAACGTGAAATTAGTATTACCAAAATGACTATACTTGAGATCAATAACAAATGCACATGAGATTAATGATTCCATTTATGTTCGCGAATCTAAAGTTTCTGTACTTGTTTCACACTAAATTTGCGTTCAAATTTGATCAGCTATATAAATATTATATTTAATATTATTTTACTTGGCTTAGTTTCTTAAATTTTTTCAATAAAATATGTAAATTTTTGTTTTGGGTGGGTACCTTAATTTTAATGGTTAAATATCAAAATGTTTATTAGTTTCGAAATGCCAAAACACAATAACATAAGTAATTTACACTGTTTATAAAGTAATAAAATATTTTTTATGAAATATCAATTTTAAGTGCAAAATAAATCATAAAAAATGTCAAAAAATAGTTTTAAAAAACTTTTCTTGACTGAAGTTATTTTTATATTATAAAAAACAAAGTAGGCTATCGTTCAGTACTAATTTTAAATATATTTGACAGTGATAATCATAATTTTTTGAATATTTAAGTTAAGTTTATGAAAAGTCCATTTTTAAGTGCAAAAAAATCATAAAAAATGTCAACAAAATTGTTTAAAAAAACTTTTCTTGACTGAACTTATTTCTATTTTGTAAAGAGCGAAGTAGGCTATTGTTCTATACTAATTTTACATTTATTTGACAACAGAAGTGACATTTTTTGACATCTAAAGGTGAACGAAAGGTCTTCGAAGTGGTCGGGCGGCAGGTTATTCCCTGAAAAAGTTTGCCCGACCACTGGATTTATGAAGAGGGCAGTCTTACCTTTCGTTTGATACCCATATTACCCATAATCCCGATGAGATAGGTTCTCATCAAAAAAACGGTTTTTTGAAATGGTCGGGCAAGCATTTATTCCCTGATTTTTTTCGCCCGACCAATACTTTTAGAATCTGCGTGGAAAACTCTTCCTAATGGCAATAACTGTTTTCAAAATCCCTATGAGATAGGTACTTATCAAAAATCGGTACCGGAAGTGACCCTGTCCCGCCCAAACTTCCCTGAAAAAGTTTGCCCGACCAGTGGTTTTGAGAATGTTATTAAAAGTACTATCGATTGGTACTCATCATTTTCGTAATCCCGATGAGATAGGTAATCCGACGGTCGCCTCCCTTACTAAAATATGAAGCTCCAAAATATGTATACAAATAAGCGTGTTCAGATTTCGAAATTATTTTTAAATGTAGAACCTCTCCCAAACTACCTAACTTGAAATCGGAGGAGAATGTCTCGGAAAGGAAAAAAAATGTAAGGTACACGAAAAAAACAGTTTTTTTTTAGCCTGACGGGAATTATATGAGAAAACGATTTCGGGGTTAAATGTAGAACTGTAATAGTCGCAAACTCATGCCATGGCACTGATCGAACGAAAATGAGCGAATACAAAAAAAATCATAATATCGCACGCCCATAATGGTGCAGGATATCTACTTTTCCTTCAGTTTAGTTCACTTTCGTCTTCGGCAGTAAAAGTTGTCCTGAGCTCAACTCAACTAATTTGATGAAAGAAGAATAAAAAGAATAGATGGTTCCTTTCACTTCGATGGCAATTCGGAAACCATAACAAATACAAGTAAAAGCATTTACTTTTGTATATCCATATGGCCCATTATATGGATTTGTGTAAATAAACAATGCTGATCAATAGTCAGAAAATGTGGATGTCCTAATTATTTTTTTTTGTATAAACACCGTTTTTATTCACAACTTTCATCGCCAACTAATCTCAATGTGATAGTTACAGAACACGGGAAGGGTTTTTTTAGTTGTCTGAAATACCTCATTATCATATTTCTGAACACGCCTTTTTCTTAAGGTCACAATAATTTGGTTAAGTTTACCAAAAAAATTTGGTTAATTTTATCCAGCAAAATCTTTGGAGAATTTTAACCAAATTGTGTAAATCATTTCTCATACAAAATTTGACAGTTCATTAACCAAATGGTAAACTTAACAAAATGGTAAACTTATCCAGTGTTTTACAACATTGCGTGAATACCCTTAATATTCTTTTAAATTTGTTCTTTACTTTTAATTCAAAAATGAATTATTATTGTTAAAAAAAAAAAACAAATGATTTTAAATTTCTCAGAATTCTGATATATTCCGTTTTTCTAGCTACATATGTGTTTGTATAACTTCCATATTTTAATAAAACTCCTATATTTTTGTTTTCTGTCCCAATCAGGGTTGTCAGGTTTGAAAAAGCCGAATCGCCAAATGTAAAAGTTAAGTCGCCAAAAAATCGCCAAATTTCAAAATTGTCCACCCAATAAATTATAAAATTCAAAAATGAAATAAAATTTCGCAATTTGTAGTTTTTATACCAAAAAACCTTTCATTAAAAAAAAAAACTAAAGCTACGCGCAAACCGACGCGATGGCGGTGGCGATATCGCGATAACAATGTGGATGCCGCACACGTAAATCAATGGAGGGCCACACATCGACGCGATATGTGGATTGCGTTCACGTTCCACTGCTGCGTTCAGTTACGCGACTTTTCTTGAACGCAGCAAGCACCATTATATCGTCTGAAGAAAAACGACAGTTTAAAAAAGAAAATTTGAAAATGACTTCAATAATGCTGAAAAATGTATAGAAATAATTCGGGAGAGTTCCATTTTAGATTTTTTTTAATTAAACTTCAAAAATCAAACGTTTGTATTTTCACTGACAACTTAGCCCGCTACACAATGTAGCGCGTTGATGGGAGCAGGTTTTCGAACGCATCTTTATCGCGCGATAAAAGTTATCGCGATCGCCACCGCCATCGTGTCGGTTTGCGCGTAGCTTAAAACAAAACAATTCAAAAACTTAAAATTAAAGAAAAAAAATTACGCCTTTGTTTACCTAGTCTTCTTTAATAAATTCAATTTATGTAAATTCAATGTAGCTATGTATCAATGGACCTTTTTCATATCAAAATTCAAATCGCGAAAAACTAAAAATATCGCCTTTTTGATGGTACATCACCAATCCGATTTTCGTGTCGCCAAATGAAATTTTAAATCGCCTGTTTGGCGATAAATCGCACAATCTGACAAGCCTGGTCCCAATACATTTCTTCAAATAGTTGAAATTTCTCGACAAAACCAATTCAAATAGAGTGTTAGCATTTCACCAGTGAAAGAAGAAAATAAAATTTACCCGATTTGCCATTCCAGCATAGCTGAGGTACACTAGAAATGAAAAAAGCATTTATGTAACTATTTTAAAACTTTGAATAAAGCAAGCGGTATTCTTTTTTAAATTTGATCTTCTTCACATGTAAATCTGGAAAGCCTACGGAACAGGGTTGGCCGAACTAACTACACTACACTTTCTACATCATTAACTACGCGTAGTTAATTTAATAAACTTTACGTCTTATTTACTACAAATTGTTACGTTATATATACATACATACCTAGTAAATTTAGAGAAATAATAAAACTTCAATTTGAACATTTTAACTCAAAATTCAATTCTCAAAGTTACAACTGACAGATCATTTGATATTAGAAACTAAGTTTGTTACAATTTGTTTCATTATCTACATTTAACTACGTTTAACTGCATAAACTACGTAGCAAATGTAAAAAATGTAGTGGCCATCCCTGCCTACGAACACTTCTCCTTTTTTTTGTGTCCGTTTTATCATCTTCTTCGTATTCTGTTTCCTCAGACCAGTAAGAACATAGCATGAACGCAATAATTTTGTCTATTCCCCTGACGTTTCGCCCTCTTTCTCTACTTGGCGTTACACTTTTTTGAAATTCTGTTGATTTTTTCACATTGTTAGTAGGTATGCCTCCGCTTAAACATTTCTAATGTTAAAATTGTGAAGTTTTCATATTATGTGTTGTTGATGCAAATTTGACTTAAAAATGTTTCACCTTGCACGGTGCACCACAAAACTCAATTTATTATTTTATTTGCATAACTGTGAACTCAAAGTACTCGATAACTATTTTTGTTCCTATTGTTATTATGAACCACTTTCCGTTGTTGTCTTACTCAAGATATTCATAAACACATATACAATATATAAATACATAGACAGAGAATATCTATACTAAAGAAAAATATCTAACTTGCTAACAGATTCTACAATTTCAAGGTTTTCCAGTTCATGGAAATACAGCACTCATTTCAGTTTGTTTTTTTTCCGTCCTATGTAATCAAACTTACCCAGCAAGCTCTAAGTCAAGGCGAAGCTGCTGCACACGTGAATTGTTTTGTAAATTTGTTTTTAAGTTGCTATTTTATTTTTTAAATTATTTTTGTTTGTGTTGCTTTACTTTTTTTATTTTGTTCGTATGTATATTTTTGTTGAAAAACAGAGACAGAGATTAATAGATTGAGGAAAATACCGATTTGTTGTTGTTATTCAAACAAGACTTGCCTATGAAATAAAATTGTTAAGCGGGTAGGTTACTGGTAGATAGCATTCATATTATATTACTTTTTTTGCTGTTTTGTAGGTATATAGTTTCTTAATAAACTATTATGTACCTACAATCTACATACAATATACATATATAAAAGTACAACATAATCATATTATACCTATATACATATGTATCATATCAATGAATTAATTTAATTATTTTTAATTACTTTGTATAAATTCACGTCATTTATTTTGATGAAATCAAGATGTAGGTACCTTATTTCAATTTTCTAAATTGTTTAAATTAATCATTATTCTCAATTCATATTAAAATATACATATTCAAGAAGTTCTATTCAAATCATCTTCTTATTTTTTTTTCTTTTGAATCACGCCAACACATAAAATGCATATGAAATTCTCAGCATGCGCCAATGCAGTTTCTTATCACTCTATATTTGTTGCCAAAACAATAGATCGATTTATCGTAGAGCACGGTAGTGCCCATCCAAGTTCTGGACTACACCGTTTTCACAGGAACAAACTCTAGAGATTTTCGACCGCCCTCTAATTTTGGTAAAAATAAAGTCAGAAACTTCAAATTCGGAATATTTCTTAGGCTAACTAAGCACAGACGCCTAAAAAGTTTGTGCCATCAAAAATCAAGATCGTGCTTCCGCGAATGTAAATAAAGTAAAACCCGCTTAAGAGAAACTGCAAAATGTCAGAGTCTTTCTTTCATTTAAGCGGGTTTTTCACTTAAACGAACCCCGCTTAAGTGAAAAAAAATTCACTTAAGCGGAGTCTGGCATATCAGAAATTCAAATGTCATTTTCGTGATGAAAATTTGGTGGAAAAAGAAGTAGGTAAAAGCGTTCAGCAAATTTTTTGTTCTATTCTTTTAATTTTTTTTTTCACTTAAGAGAATTTTTTTTAATGAAAATATTAAATTTAACTGAAAATATGTTTCAAGTATCCGGGTTTTTCACTTGAGCGAGTTTCGCTTAAGCGGAGTGTTATTAAGGTAATTGGTCAACAAATACTCGGGGATGAAAAAAGTGTTTCAAATAAGCGGGTTTTTCTCTTAAGCGGGTTTTACTGTACCTACCTTTTTTGTTCGCTGATTTACCTACAGGTTGTTTTTTTTTTGTTTGATAATATAAAATAGTAGTTCATTTAAAGAGAATATGGTGTAGTAAAGAGATAAAATATTGTTCACCTGGCAAAAATAAGATTCATTAATAATAACAAAAATTTATTTTATTCATTTAAAATATGTACATAATATGTAAACAGTAAACACTGCATTTATTTTCCCATCTAGTCGGAGGCCAATGAAACAATCTCGTAGGCCAATTGTAGCCCGCAAAACCGGGTTTAGACAGCTTTCGTTTCAACCATATTATGCATCTTTTTACCTTTTTTAAAAATTCGTTGTTTTGTAACTTACATAAATAACTACGGCAGATATTCATTTAGTCATGGTGGATTAACGATTTTCTTATATTCTTAATGGTTGAACCACATTCCGTAAATTGTGGTAATAATTGGGTTTAGGAGAGTTTAATAAAAACAAATATTCATTTAGCCAGTTTAGGTTTCGGAGATCTCAGCAAACTCAGAAAACTGGAATGTAATTCCTCAGCTAAATTCTTCACTTTTTCTGTAAAATACTGAGACTGATTTTGTTTCCCTCAATTAATTTTAATCGCAGTCGTAAATAAAAAATTTAAAAGAAGTGTTGGAGTCTGGAGATTGCTTTTTACTCCTTGTGAAAAAATCTTCTTCAATTTCCCCCCGTCAAATTTATGGAGCAAAATCTCTGAGATTTAAGAAACGTAAGCTGGCTTATTAGTCGTGTTTTTTTGGGATTTTATATATAGTAAAGTAGAAATTCAAAAAAAAACCGTCCGCAGAAGCCTACCCATTCGCAGTAGAATTCTACTTCTGCTTTTATTGGCAGTAATTCTACTGTAGATGTTGTATTTGTAACTTGTGTAAAATCCTACTGTACTGTGAATAGCTTTCCCAAAAAAACACGACTATTGTTGAATAATAATCTTTGAAATCAAAATATGGAAAGATATTTTTTTAATTTTTAGAACCATCTCAAGAAACCAAAGCCAAAGAACTTCAAAAAGAAAATCCTATAGTATAACATCTGATCAAACACCTCTTGAAGAAAACTTGGACTCCAATCAAGTCTCTTCAGTAGTAAATCCTACTACCATTTTTGATCAAACTCCTGTCCAAAGAGGAATATGATATTAAAGACCAATAATAGGTTTCCTTATTCCAACATATTATATGCATAGCTACCATAGACAGTGGCGTACGCAGGGGGGGGGGATTAAGGGGGCTCGAGCCCCCCCCCAAGCATAACGACATTCTATGCTTAGATTTATTTATAATAATTTTGAATATAGTTTTATTTATTTTTTCATTCAAATTTCATTTTTGTTAGATTTTTCCTTTAAATAACAATATTCTTCAATATTAATTAAAAAAAACTAAACGAATATGGATATCATTAATAAATCACTAGTTCATACCTCAGTAATCTAGAATTTGTTTGACATTTCAAACAAATCTCAGTATTCATAGAAACTCAACAAAAAAATCCTTTGCAATCAGGCAAAAGTATAAATACGATATCACACATTTATTTTTTTTTTCCTTTCGAAGGTTTGAATGAACAATGAGTGAGCTAACACCAAGTTTTTATGGGTCGGAGTTATAGCTATTTCACGACTGTCAGCCCGCTCATCAGACTCTTTTTAGTGGTGCTTGGTCTTTGTTCAATTTTAATTGAAAAAACTTTCTATGTCCAGCTGGAACTCGGACCAATCCACTTCAAAAAAACCTTAAATCGGAATGAAATAGGCAGTAGGATTCTACTTCTGCTTTTATTGGCAGTAATTCTACTGTAGATGTTGTATTTGTAACTTGTGTAAAATCCTACTGCACTGTGAATAGCTTTCCCAAAAAAACACGACTATTGTTGAATAATAATCTTTGAAATCAAAATATGGCAAGATATTTTTTTAATTTTTAGAACCATCTCAAGAAACCAAAGCCAAAGAACTTCAAAAAGAAAATCCTATAGTATAACATCTGATCAAACACCTCTTGAAGAAAACTTGGACTCCAATCAAGTCTCTTCAGTAGTAAATCCTACTACCATTTTTGATCAAACTCCTGTCCAAAGAGGAATATGATATTAAAGACCAATAATAGGTTTCCTTATTCAAACATATTATATGCATAGCTACCATAGACAGTGGCGTACGCAGGGGGGGGGGGATTAAGGGGGCTCGAGCCCCCCCCCCCAAGCATAACGACATTCTATGCTTAGATTTATTTATAATAATTTTGAATATAGTTTTATTTATTTTTTCATTCAAATTTCATTTTTGTTAGATTTTTCCTTTAAATAACAATATTCTTCAATATTAATTAAAAAAAACTAAACGAACATGGATATCATTAATAAATCACTAGTTCATACCTCAGTAATCTAGAATTTGTTTGACATTTCAAACAAATCTCAGTATTCATAGAAACTCACGAAAAAAAACTTTGCAATCAGGCAAAAGTATAAAAACAATATCACACACTTATTTTTTTTTCCTTTCGAAGGTTTGAATGAACAATGAGTGAGCTAACACCAAGTTTTTATGGGTCGGAGTTATAGCTATTTCACGACTGTCAGCCCGATCATCAGACTCTTTTTAGTGGTGCTTGGTCTTTGTTCAATTTTAATTGAAAAAACTTTCTATGTCCAGCTGGAACTCGGACCAATCCACTTCAAAAAAACCTTAAATCGGAATGAAATCCCATGCATCGCCTGAATAAAATGCACTCATAAACATAATAAACACTCTTATTATACCTATTTTCTCGGAAAATCCTCGAATGGGCTATTCCACTACGAAACCCGAAAAAAAGGATTCACGAAATCCGAATGGAATCGAAAAAAGCAATGCCTCATTAAAAGAATGAATTTTGAAATCAGCTGCCCTATGTCACACCAATACTTGCAGCTTTTAAAACAAAAATGCCTTTACATTTCCAAAAAGTCCCATTTTTTCCCTTTTTATTTTCCACAAAAAAAGCTGAACATTTGTATTAAGTACGGCTACACTCTTTGTTTAAACAAATATCGCAAAAAAATACCATATTCCCTGAGCACTATTACAGCTTCCAAATGATTGAGATCGTGAAAAAAACTGTGTTGTTGATATTTTGTGTGGTTAACAATCAAAACGGCGCTAAAGGCACTTTATTTAAAAATATGGAGTTTGATATGCCGAAATTTGCGTATCAAAGAGAGCTAGAGAGCTATCGGATGGTGAAAGAATTTAGTTTCAAAACCAACTAATAAAGAAGTTATTACTATCTTAATTTTGAGTTTGGGGTCAAAACATATAAACAAAATGATTTTCAAAGTGCCCATAACATATTTTTAACAAACAAAAATGTCTTAGAAAAAACATTCATCGAAAGGACGAATATATAAAAGGTCCCTATATAATTTTTGTTAGTCAATCTAATAAAAAAAACTTCGATTTCAGATTCAATTTTTTAGCCTCTGTTTGATTGTTAACGCCACATTTGTTTATTTATTCAATGTTTTAGCATTTTTTCCCAAGAAAATAGATTCAACATAAAAATAAATTAAAGTTATAAAAATAAAATGGTTTTATTTATTAATTTTTTACTAAAACACAATCGTTTTCCACTTGGCTACAACAAGAGTCTGTTGTCGTAGAAAAGGAAGTCTCAGTTTTCAATATCTAATACTCATTTGGGTTTTCTTCTTCTTCTTCTGCTTATTTAAAAAAAATATATTACTGTCATCAGAATCTTGAAAAAGTTCATAAAAGAGTGTTTAAATTCGTTTTGTTCCTTTTTCCTCCTTGATGACAATAATTCAGAATTTGTGCTTTGAGCAAAACAAATTGATTGACAAATGTCACAATAATTTCCGCAACAACTTTAATTTTTTTTCCCAAGTTGCCGTACATTGGGAAATGAAAATTGATTGAAGAACCGGTTTTCATATTTTGGTTCTCACTTTTTGTTGTGAATTTCATACCAGTGAAATACGCGTAACTTTTGTATGAAAATTTATTTACTAGGCTTAATAAATAAAATCAAATTAAATTGACTGAGGTAGCAATATTTTAAAAACAAATGCAGACGGATGGAATCGAAATAACTAATAAATAATTATAATTTTTTTATTTTTGCTGTCCGAACTAGATTAAAATAGGATGGGTTAAATGGGATTTTTAATTAAAATTCCTGCAAGATTAAAGAAATTTCCCTAACCACAAATGTGTTTTATTATTCCAGAAAATAAATATTTTATACAAAATCCAGCTTGAAATGTATCAAAATAAAAATTCGACGCGAATAAAGTACAAATTTCTTAATTTGATTACACTTTTAATAGTTTTGCATCGATTATATCCTCAAACATTACGGAAAAAATCCTATTGTGTATTGCTTGATTATGCAGTCTGCGAACACTAGTTCACAGCTGTCAACAAACTAAAAAATAAAATAAAACAAAACCAATTGGCATTAATTTTGCAAGATGAATAACAATTTGAGGAAGTATTTTATATTCATTCGAGGACTCCAATAACACAGCAACGACTACGCGAGGTATGTGTACATGCACATAATAAAAAAAAATTCAAATTCAATTTTCTCTCATTCTTGAGAAACGTCAAAATTTAACCACTAGGTCAAATTTTAACCTGCTCTGAAGCTGGGTAATTTTCAACCCATTTTATTCACCATGCTAGTGTCCAAACGTCAAGTTTTAACCAACATTTTCATATAAGATGGTTAATAATTTGAAAATTTTTCATTTTCGTGCTAGGTAGTTTTGTTTTAGTGATACCATACAAAAAACTTCTACCAAAATTGAGGCTGAGCCCCCCGCCCCCCAAAACAAAATCCTGCGTACGCCAGTGACCATAGAGTACCTTTATTATATAGAGAACCGACTCGTACCCCCCTTACCTAAAACACCCGCAAATTTTATTTTAGCTCAATGAGAGAAAACTCTCTTAAATTCCCTGTCCGTGAATACGTGTGAATTGTTGATACAACAACAAATTGGTGCCAGTAGCTCAAAAAGTTGAAAAATTGAAAAACACCCGATTTGCGGTCATTTAAATGCTTATATCTTTGGATCCAATGGTTGGATTTTCAAAATTTAAAATTCAAATTAAAGCCAGAATGACAGTCGAGTATCAATTATAAAAAAATTTTCAAAATTGTTAAAAATTTCGTACTAAAAAAATCTAATTAATTTTTGGAGAATAATTTTCATCGAGGCAAACGTAACGAAGAAGAGAAATACACAAGAAAAAAAGAAAAAAAAATTTGCTACTAAGAATATACTGGTTGGAGAGAGATAGTAATTCTAAAGACGGTGGAGTGTGTGCAACAAAACAGCATAAAATTGGCAAATTGGGTTCGTATGTTTATAGGGTCGTTTTGAGAAAAAACTCAAGCGTATAGGGGATCGAAATTTTGGTTGGTGTTACCAAAGAAATTACCAAAATGAATAAAATGAACCTAAAGACACAATCGATGAATCGTACCTACACGTTGATCGTCGCCAACCGACGAGCTTCAGTGGACGGTAGTAAAATTTGAATAAAATCCTAAAATCACTCGATTAGAGCCCACTTAGAAGCCTATTATTCAGGTTATAATTATCGGATGCTTAATATTAAGATAAATAATTAAAGATAAAATGACAGGCTACAAATCTGCATAATTTTTTTGCAAAAGCGTACAAAATTTCATACTAAAAACGTGAAAGACTGCCTTTTGAGAACTTATTTCATCACGGCAAATGATGTGAGGAACAAGAAAACAAACAAAAAATTTACCAACAAAGAATATGCAATAATAATAATAAGAATATATAGAATCATACAGTCTTTTTAAATAATCATAGGAAATTTGTTCCCAGGCATTACGAATAGCTTCGATTAAGGTGTCCTTGTCTTCAAATTGTCTGTCGCCTTCATAAACTTTACGAGATAGCCATGACCAAACGTTTTCGATTATGTTTAAGTCCGGTGAATAGGGCGGCCATGGCAAAAGGGCCACGTCTTCTGATTGAATCCAACTTCTAACAACCCTGGAAGTGTGGTTGGGGGCATTGTCTTAATGGAAAATCCAAGGCAGGGGTCCGAAAATGTTTTTAATTTTTCGAAATGACCGTTCCAGCAACCATTTATAGTTGTTTCCATTCATTGTTGTGGACAAAATCTCGATTGTACCATAGTAGGTAATAGCTCCCCACAGTCCACACCATGACACCTGATGTACGGCTGTGAAGTCTTGCCAAAATAAGCTCCTCCTTTCTCAGATCATGGAAATAAAAGTTGTAACCATCGGAAACCGTCAAGGTTAAACTTTTTTTCATCCGAAAAGACAACGCGTTTCCATTCACTGCTCCAAGCGACATGTTCTCTCGCAAAATTCATTCGATGCTCCTTGTGTACTTCCCCCAAAACATATTTCTTTTTAGTTTTCTTCTCTGGATAGTATCACTTTGTTTTATTATCCTTCGAACCGTTGCTATGCTGGCTGATACTCTCTTTTGGCCCTTATTTTAGTCGCTGTAAGAGTAGAATTTGAGGCAAGCCGTAGAATTAACCGCTTTTCTCGTGATGTTGTTGCTTCTGTTGTATTTGATTTTTCCCATATTTGTGTAGATCCGCAAGATAATTGTTTACAACAGTCTTACTTCTATTAAGCCTCCTTGCTATTTCTCGGCCTGAGAGTCCTAAATCCTTGCAAGCATCTATTTTTGCTCTTTCTGTCGCTGTCAACGTCTTTCCAGAACCCATTTGTGTTTCAAATTAAATAAAAACTGTTCTTTTCAACACTTTTTTAAATACCTACTCTAAAGCCTCAACTACATAAGCCAAAAAAGTGAAAAAGTGCAAAAGTGAAAATTTTTAAATTGATTTTGTGATAGTTTTTCTGACTAGAAAACTTATAAAAATGATGCAGAAAGCTTAAATTTTGGTTTAAAAACAAATTTGTGTATTCTTTTTCACAAAATAACGGCGCTAGCGGTAAAAAAAATATTTTTACTTTTGTACTTCAGTACTTTTTGGCTTATGTAGTTAAGCCTTAAACAAAAGTTTAAAAAAATCGCTTATGTGGACTCCTGCAACGAAATATTCGCAATGGCCTCATCCAACTGGCGCACCTTTTTATAAAATTTTTAAGTAGTTCATTATTAGATCTTGGGAAATTCCAACAGTAGTTTTTTATTAACCCTTTAATTTTATGAATTTCATTTGGTAAAATACGTACCTATTCACAGGTAGTAAATGTTTCTAGGTATAAAATGTCTAACAGGTAAAGAGAGCGAAAATCGATTGCAAATTTTATGACCTCATCCTAGTGATTGGCAATGTACCTATTGCTGTAAGAGGGTCGGCAAGAGGGTGGAGAGGAATGTGTGCAAAAAAAAACCACCACTGCACTGTGGCAAAAATGATATATGTAGGTACATACATAGCTACATTAAGTAGGTATGTATGTAAGTAAAATGGATAATATGTTGATTAAATTGTTGTAGGTACATATTATTTTGGAAATATTATTCGTAATGCTAAGATTAGGTTGATTTGGTTGGCTTATAATTTCTGTTCTAACATTCGGATATTTAAAATAAAGGTCTTAAAATAAAGGTAAAATATCAAACTAATTTAATCAGTTTAAAAATAATTGAAATAACATTAGCGTAGGTGAAAAACGTTTAAAGTTAATTTATCAAAATAAATAATTAGGTACATACTACATACCTACCTACCTACATAAATTTAAAATTGAATTAAAAAAAAAATTGGCTTTGTTATCATCGTCAACAAAATTCATATAGGTACCAAATGCCAACGTATCTATGTAGGTACATACATATTATGTACATTTATATAAAAGGATTGATTTGGTTGGTCTGGTTGAGTTTTTACTTCTATCCTAATAATCGGATCTTAAAGATTAAGGTTTTGAAATAAGTTAAATTTCAGGCTACAAAATTTATGTGACAAAACTTGACTTCATTCTTAATCAATTCGATTGTTGAACCTAGAATATGCATAGGGACCTATACTTGAACCTCTTTGATTAACTTATTATGACTTTAGTTCTATAAGGGCCAGATGTTGAAGGTTAAGGTAAACCAGGCTAGAGGTATAGATAGCATTAACCTAGCGAAGCAAATTAAATTTAATATAAGCCGTTTTTTATTGGGTATTTTATAGGCAGCACAGTAAAATTTTACACAGTAAACAACAACAATGGAATAGTGTCGATAACTTAGTAAGTGAAAATAGTAAATATAACAGTTGAGATAAAATTTTGGAGTGTCTGGAATAGTTTGACAATCACTGAGACAAATATTGAGACCGTATGATGGTTTTCGTTAAGCCAAGTTTCAGAAAGTGTGATTATATCATAAAGTTGTGACGAGGAGAATATAAACAGTTCTTCAAGCTTAGTTCTTAACCCACCAGTGTTTTGATAAAATAATAATAGTGTATCATCATATAGGTAGGAGAATCTGTACAATTTATGTATGGTTGTTTGTTTAAATGTGTAAGCTGATCAATCATTTCATCCTTTGAGACAACATTGTTATCGATTATTTGTCTGTTTGTGTTACGGAGGCAACTTTTTCGTTTTTTGAATAATCTTTAAATTGTTTAACCCTAACACCATAAGGCCAAACAGACGAATCGTTTAATACTTCAAGATGTTCAACTGGTACACACAATTTGAAGTTTAAAAATTTAATTTCGCTCTAACAACGTTTAAAGTTCTTTCGCTATCAGTCAAGTAAAAGTGTCAAAACAATGGTATTGTTTTTCTATTAAATGTCGAAATATGAAAGTGAAATGTAAGAAATAGTTTAAGAAAGAGCGAAGAAAACACTAATGGCAGATTAAGACTATTGACATAATTTCTTCCTTCCATTTCTTAGGATTTATAACTTCATCGTTTCGTCGCTACAATGCAGAACTAGTCTAAGTCCAAAATTTAAAAATGAGTTTTTTTTTATGTCATAAGGAAACTTGTTGTGTTCCAAGCATTTTCTACATATTCTGAATATTCCAACTTGCAGTAAATCCTTCAGAATTTAAATAATAGAATATAATCATAATGTCGAAAGTCAGCATTTTACGCACTAAGGTTCTTTTTTAAAAATTTGGAAAATGTGACTTAGACTAGTTCTGCATTGTAGCGACGGTTTTAATGGTCTAAAATCTGCCATTTTATTCGTCATAAGAACTGATAAAAACAATCTAGTCGTACTGGCCATGCGTCGTATAAATATTGAGACAATATTTTTCTTCAATCTTTTTGTCTTCGTGTAAATAAATGTCGTTCATTATTTCGGAACAGAATTTTGGACAGTCGTATAAATCCCGCATAAACGAACGAAAAACCATCTGTTTACGTTTTGATTGAGTTACGATTTACGCATTTTATTTTTTTTTTCAAATTCAAATTATTTAAAAAAAAACGTGAAGTTTTTAAAACTATTATTTTTCACTTCTAGAAGCCTAAGTTAATCTAATTACATGGAAAAAAAGAGATACATTTCATTTCAATCTTTCAACAGGTACTCAACTCTAATCCAACTCAACCACCATACAACCATTCCCTTGAATTTAACTTCACATACAGGGACAATATTTTTTCAACACATCCCTTAACTTTTTAAATAGTGAATTAGTTATAAGTAGGTATTTTTTATTTGTTTTGGAAAAAATCACACAGTGTAGATCCAAAATAGAATAAAATAGAAAGAAAATATTTTCAAATAGTTTACCTATTATGATAACATTTAGACGCAACAATGCCAGTCCAAATATTTTGATTTTGACCGTTTTTACGGTTTTTAATTTCCATTTTTTGCTTTCCAATTAATTTAGCATTTCGGTGACAGCTGATTTCGACACGCATAGCAACTTTGCGACGATTTAAATGGATATTATAGTGATTATACGTTTTATTCGGACTTGCGTTGCTGTGCTAGCTAAAGGTTCCCAATAAAAAACGCCTATAGATACCTAATCGAAAAGGTTTGATTTGGTATCTTCAGTTCTAATTATCGGATCTTTGAGGTAAATGTCTTAGAATTAAGGTAAAATCTCAGGCTACAAATTTATGTGACAAAACTTGACCAACGTCTAAACCAATGCCATTTTTGAACTTGACCTTCGTCTAAGCCAATGCGATTTTTGAAAATGACCTACGTCTAAGCCAATATGAGATACTTGAACTTGACCTGCGTCTAAACTAATGCGATTTAAGAACTTGACCAACGTCTAAACCAATGCGATTTTTGAACTTGACCAACATCTAAACCAATGCGATTTTTGAACTTGACTTACGTCTAAGCCAATACGATTTTTGAACTTGACCTATGTTCAAACCAATGCGATTTTTGAACCTAAAATATGCAAAGATACCTACTTTCGAATCTCTTTAATAAACTTACAACATTGGTTCTAAGGGCCAGTTGTTGAAGGTTAAGGTATTTAAATTAATATTAATCAACCTAGAGGTAGGATTAACTCAGCGAAGCAACTTAAATGTAGATAGTAATCGAAAAGGGTGGATTTGGTAAGCTTTTATCTTCTGTTCTTTCGTATCTTTGAGGTTAAGGTCTTAAAATTAAGGTAAAATCTAAGGCTACAAATTTATGTCACAAAACTTTACCTAAGTCTAAACCAATGCGATTTTTGAACTTGACCTGCTTCTAAACCAATGCGATTTTTGAACTTGACCAACATCTAAACCAATGTGATTTTTGAATTTGACCTACGTCCATAACCAATGCGATTATTGAACCTAGAATATGCATAGGTACCAATGTATACTTGAACTTCTTTAATAAACTTATAAATTTAGTTCTAATGCTCAGATGTTCAAGGTTCTCAAATAAATAATGCAATAAAAAATGCAAATAAAATGTATGGCTGCATTTAAAGCAGCTCATACACGATTCAATTTAGTTATCAACTTAATTGGTGCTTGGATTTCATATACTCAGATAAAAGAATACTGCTTAGCCGTCAAAACTATTATTATTGTCTAAAGAAGTTATACGACTCGAGTTTCTTAAATTTATTAAAAGATGAGTTCAAAATGCAAAATATTATCGAATAAAAAAATTTGGTAAATCAATTTTGCAGTGAGGTTGAGCTACACATTAAATTATTTCTTAATTTGGTTTCGAGTTAAAAAGGGTTTACTTTGACAGTAAATCAAATAACATGGCTATATAAACAGTTCAATAAGTTGAAAGAATTGTAAATCAATTTGAACAAAATTTGAGCAAATGTTTGATTTTCTTCAATATCAACCGTCAATCAAATAAACCGAACTAAAGAGCATTAATTTAACCGCCAACTGGGGAGTGACATTAAAAATACATATTTTAATTTCAGACTGTAGGTTGGTTTCTAAGCCAGCTTCAGAAGTTTTGATGCAAAAAAAATTAAAAATCACCAAGATTAGTGGTGTTTTTATTTTATCGAGCTAACACAAGTCATTTTCAATGTCCCCATAGTTACTCTATGAGTGAAATCTGTAAATTGTTTTCATGTGTATTACTCTTCTTCGTTACGTTTACCTCCATGATAATTATTCTCCAAAAATTAATAAAAATTTTTTAGTATGAAATTTTTAACGGTTTTGAAAATTTGTTTGTAGCTGGTACAAGCCTGTCATTCTGGCTTTAATTTGAATTTTAAATTTTGAAAATTGGATCCAAAGATATAAGCATATAAGTGATCGCAAATCAGGTGTTTTTCAAATTTAGCAAAAATTGGGCAATTATTCTCAACTGAAACACGCGTCGCGTCGGTTGGCAATGAACAACAACCCCTTTTTTTCAATTTTTCCGAGATTTTTTTTTTTGTTTCCTATTTAACTACTGTGTAGGTCGTGTAGAATGTACAGTAATGTATTATATATATCAAAATAATTATCTATTTTCCTAGATGCGAATTAAAAAAAACTAATCCTATAGATGCAATAACTTAAGAGCTATAATGAGGTGATAAATAAAACAACCGAAATATGTCAATATCTCGGTTAAAAAAATTTCGAAAAATCTTAAAATTTTACAAAACAAGTAGATAAATAATATCTATCATCTGTATGATTTTGATTTTTTAAAACATTTGTCAAAAAGATAAAAATCAAAAAGTATAAAATTTATTTAATTTTTCAATTTTTGAATTTAACGAAATCTTATTTTGAATATCTGAGCGCCTAATCCACCATATTTCAAACTCAGCGTGGCTTGTACCAGCAACCACGGCTTGTACAAACCTTTCGAAAACATTTTCAAAACCGTTAAAAATTTCATAATTTTTTATTAATTTTTGAAGAATAATTTTCATCGAGGCAAACGTAACGAAGAAGAGGAATACACAAGAAAAACATAAAAAAAGTTAGAATATACTGGTTGGAGGGAGATAGTAGTAATTCTAAAGACGGTGGAGTGTGTGCAACAAAACAGCATAACCTTGGCAAATTGGGTTCGTATCGGGAAAAAAATTGTTATACATAATACGTAGGTATGCACGTTTGTGGTAGCCCAGCGGGAAATATCGTCCTCAATGAATTTTAAAGCTGAATTCGTCAATATATTCATTTGCCAAATCATAGAAAAAACGACATGCATTGACTAAGTAGGTGAAGATTAATGCAAAGTTTCCTCAGTTCATAGCTTTGACCGCACTTTCTGCTTTGTTGTTAGGAAACAACCCTTTATTTTGTTGAATTACAAATTGCTATTTTAATAATAACAATTATGCGATGAAAATACTGTTGAAAAGTGATGTACAAGTTCATCAATTCATCGTCTGAATCCACACATCTGCTTTGTAAAGTATAGAGAGAGGAAAAAATAATTCTCTCACAACGCGACTCTCTCTCTTTCTCATTTCGCCTAGCAAAATGTTATTGAAATACCTATACTTCATCCAACAAAAATAGGCAGTGTGGGCAAGATAGGACGCATTCTGGCTACCGCCCTTTTTTTAGATAGAAATTTTCGTTTATGTAATTTTTTTATTTATAAAAATTAATTGACCGCGCGCTACGAAAATCTACGCAAATAATTTTCTTCTTCTAAGAAAACAGCTTAAAAATTTTTTTTTTTAATTTTTTTTTGCATTTTTTTTTTTAATAAATGCAAAAGATGAAACACTTCACGATAACACTCATCATTAAAAACTCTTTTTTAAAGCTCTAAAAATCAAAAGCACCTCAACAGAAACCCAAGGAAAAAACACTGAATAAGTTACCAATTGGACACGGGTAACTCTGAATGCACATCAATATTTAATGGGGGTTGAATAGCAGCAGCAGCCACATAGTGGAGCGGCCATATAAAAGATAATTGTGCCCTTTGTGATAAATGCATAAAATTTTTTTCATTGTTGGTACATTATATGAATATGATTTTAAGATATTGGGCCACTTCGAAATTCCGCCCCTTTAGGTGGAAGGGGCAAATTTAAAAAAAAAATACATAAGATTGAAAAAAAATATTTAAAAACAACGGCAACACTTACAATATCATCCTATACCTTTTTTTAAAGCCAAAGAACCCATTCTTTAATTCTGTATTCAAATTAAGTTATTTTAGTGCTTAGTTTTTGAAAAAATTATTTTCAAACTCAAAATTTTGAAAAAAAAATAAAAAAAAAGGTTATTATGATTTTTTTGCAAAATTTTACGTTATTAAGTACTAATTTGCTTTATCATTTTCGATACTCTTATTAACTTTTAGTCGAGTGCTAAAAACCAGATAGTCTTAAGTCATTTAGTTTTTTAGAAAATTGAAAATTACCATAACTACTTTTTTCTTAAAACCGTCATTTTTGAACATAAACAATGGATTTTGACTTTCATGTTTAAATTATAAAATTGGTCCAATCGATAAAACTATTAAAGGTCATGTATTTAGTTATAAATTTTTAAAATGTTACTTAATAAGTTTGGTAGATGAAAAAAACAAATTTTCACAACCACGCCCCCTCCACCCCTTCAGTATCATAATAAAATCACAGAAAACCATCACTTTTTCAGTCTTTTGCCTTAAACATCATTCTGGTATATGTATTTTAAGTTATTTTGCGACTTGTAGAAAACAAAAGAAGCTACAAATATGATCCTCATGATATTTTTGTACATAACCGACGCGACGCCATTAAGCTCCAATAAAAACTTAAAATTCCGTTAGTTGTAAAATTCTCAGTTTCTTCGCACAGTACAGCGCAATAACCCCTTAAGTCTTCTGAATAAATTTAAAATTTGATCACATACAAATTACTGGTACCACTTGTTTTTTGCGACGAATACCTTTATTGAGGGGGGGATTGAGAAAGTTTTTTTTTTCAAACGTTTCATTTTCAATTAAACCGATTTCTTTGCGATCCGCTACAAATTTTGCGAACGATTTTTAACTTATTGAGACTAGAAATAAAGTACATATGGGGCTAATGTTATCGGTCCACGGAAGGCCGCAGAAGACGGCAGAGGTAGGTAGGTAGGTTGAAATGGCGGTCACGAGCCACCTAGCTTATTGAGCCAATTAGAGCTAGAGTGCGTCGTTTTGATACCATAACTCATAGGACCTATGGATGGAAATGGTATGGATTGTTTGAGTCTCGCAGCAAAATGTCACATTGATCAGATTGTCGGTTGACTCAGAGACTTACAAGGTTTGTACTCTTAGAACAATCATCTAGTCCTAGGAAAGATGTACAGTGGCTACTGAGGTTTATCCTAGAGCTAGTGCGTTTCCTTAAGGAAGGAGATCAAATCTTTGATCCTCATCACAGAAAGTTCGTTAAGGTCACGAAAAAAAACTTTACCAAGTGACTGAGCTCTTTTTCTGGCCAAAGCGGAGCATTTACAGAGGAAATGAATGACTGTTTCCTTTTCCTGCTGGTCCCCGCAACTACGACAGTGATAATTGTTGGGTATATCTAGCTTCGCTGCATGCTCTCCGATTGGCCAGTATCCTGTTCATGTTGCAACGACCTGGCTATGTCTCGCCTGGGTCTGCAAATTAAGTCTTTTGTCCGGGATTTACTAAAGGTGGGCCAAATCTTCCTATAAATGATGGAATTTGACAAATTGCCCCACCTGCGATTGGATTCGGTAAGAAAAATAGAGAATGTATTGCCCTTCATGACTCCAAGTGGAATGTTAACTGTTTCCGCAAGTGAGTCATGAAGGGCTGAACCTTGCCTGGCCAGTTCGTCAGCCCGCTCGTTTCTCTCTCCTTGAGATTCACATTTAGGCTGGCGAGGTCATCACGGCATTGCTGCACCAATTTGGAAGACGATGCAGCTGAGCTAATGGCTTTAACCGCTGTCAGGATAGTGGTATTTTGGTATTGGTTGTTTGAGTACCTTACATGCTTCCCCAATTGCCAGTAATTCAGCTTTAGTTTTTCATGCTAGCAAATTTGGGTAGCCGAAAAGATCTAGAGATATTTAGAGATTCGGAAAATATTCCTGAACCAACCCCACACTCCATCTTTGAACCATCAGTAAAAATAGTTGTGTCGAAGTCTTTCGTCACGATGTCGTTTTGCCAGTCCTATCTGGATGGGAAAACAACTTTAAAATCCTTACTGAGACACAGAATAGGAGCGAAGTAATCAGTAGTAGTTGACAAAATATCTGTGGGAATAAGATTATTAATACAGCCGGCAGAGGTATTGGCCTTGATAATTATTTGACCAAAATGGGAGCGAAGGTTAAGCTCATTGTCACAAATAATTCCAAGGTCTCGAATGGATTAAATTATGGGAATGGCCACGTTGCGAAAGCAATATGTACTAGGGGTTGAGGGAAACCGTTTACGGGAGAAGGTTGTAGATTGAAAGTAATGTTGAGTTCTAAGAAATTCTTTTCGCACCAAGTTTGGAATAAATTGAATTGACCTTAATGATTTTAATATCAACTACATAACTACGATATGAGCCAGTAGTTATATTGACAGCCCAACTAACAATTTAGCTTGTTGTATGTTCAATGCAAGCTATTTTCTGGCTTGTATAGTAATAGAAGAAGGCCCTATGCAAACCATTTTGGCGCACATTATAGAAGTTCCTTAAGACACTTCATCACAAGTGCTATGCAAGTATATAGTCTCCAACGAACACTGTAATAAGGTCTTATAAAGATAAACTTAAGAAAGTCATTGCCCTGCTATGAAAGCAATAGCTCACATTAAATTTTCCATTAAGGCCTTATGCCAAGCAATGAAGTTGTATAATTGAAAAAAAATGCGTCCTTTCAAATGTTTAGTTTATTTATTTATCTGAATTTGTTTCTTCATATTAGGGTTTGAAATAACTTTTTTCCTTATCTGAAATGTATAGAATTTAAATTAATTTTAAAAAAACTTCACTTTTACTTACATAGTTTCTCCGAGATTTGAACTCGCGTCCTTCCAATCAAAGACCCAGCACGCTACCCACCAGGCTAATTTGCAATACAGGAGATGGATGTTAAAATGTTTATTAGTTGATACTTCACGTATCTGCTACAGCGACATATTTTTGTAATGGTTGACGCTGTTGTAATGGTTGTAGAAGTTGCTATTAACATTTTATAAAAACTATATATCTCATCTTACAGAAGCCAATAGCAAAACAAAATGGACGCTTGTTGTGATGGTTGTAGAATTTGCTATTAACATTTTATAAAAGCTTTATATCTTATCTTAACGAAGCCAATAGCAAACCAAAATGGACGCTTTTTAATCCAAATAAATTCCCTCTATTAATAGTTGCTATACAAAGGTAAAATAGTTCACTAAAGAAGGCAATCATTTCCATAAGTTTTCTGTTAACATTTTATTCCAAGTCAGTACACTTATTTGTTCCAGAAAATATTCCTATGAACCAAATAGGCGATCCTGATCTTTTAAACTTTTTCCACGAATTAACTATTGTCTGTAAAGGCTTAGATGAATTACCCTATTGGTATTTAGTTTTTCTTATAATGTGAGAAAAAAAACTTCCCTTTTTGGACTACATATTTCTAATCTAAATGAAAAGCGGTGAATTTGTCAAATTTGATATAATTATTTTATTAGTAAGCCCTATACAAAATGTACTTACACTTTCTGTTGACATCTGTTCATAATCAGTATTAAGATTAAATATTTATAAAGTTTTTTAAAGCAAGCCATACAGAAAATGTTGTTAATTTCTTTCAGTTGAAAGCTCTATAGAAGCTTCACTTTCATTGAAACAATTTGGGAGGCCTTGTACAGGCTTTAGTATACAAGCCTTTTATAGAACCTGTGTACCAACTTTTAAAAGCCATTAAAGAAGTTTCTATTAAAAACATAATTTATAAAATGGTTGACTTTCATAATAAAGCCTTATAAAATTTATATGCTTGCTATAGCTTATCGAATTCAAAAAAATGGACCTTACACAAGTTAAATTGTTACTTGGGAGTCAATATCGTTTATTGTTAGAACAAAGATAAGAGGGCCCAAGTGGCTTTGAAGAACGCATGAAGTGGCGTAAATGGGGATATGGGGGTTAGAGATTGAGAACCTGGACAAAACCGGAATGATCATTATAAATCCTTCTTTCATTCCGTTAACTATTTTCCAAAGTAAGATCAACGAATGGTTTGAAAAATATATGTAAATTCACAAACGCATCGTTGCAGAGATGTTGCACAATCACTTGGGTCAAACATTCATAAAGCCATCAAACCAGCATCAGTTTTAATGTAAAGTGTTCACTATTGCAAACTTGCATCAAATAATGCGAAAACTTAAAGCAAAACCAGAATCAAGGAAATGCGATGCGTAGTTGCTGATGTATTGCATCAGCATCAGCTGCGTTGCGCATCAGCATCGCAACAAAGCAAATGTTTGATGTTTATGAATGTACACTATTGTTGATTAAAAAATTTACTGTACGTAATCAATTGAGACAAATTGTATAAATTACACCCAAATTATGTCATTTTTATATTATAAAACAAATAAAGTCTTCTTAATTAAGTGAATAAAAAAAATTCAAATCTTAATCTTAACGTTTTGTACTAAAAAGTATAAAACAATTTCTCCCCATACACTTAAAACGAAAAACGATGGGGTGCATGCAATAGATCTTAGTAATAATTCTCATTTGATTGTATTTGGCGCAAAATATTTTTTTTTTGCTTATATAAAAACCAGAATGAAGTTATAAGCAAGACACCGAAAAAAGTCAAAATCCATTGTTTATGTTCAAAAATGACGGTTTTAAGAAAAAAGTAGTTATGGTAATTTTCAATTTTCTAAAAAACTAAATGATTTAAGACTATCTGGTTTCTAACACTCTTCTAAAAGATAAAGAAAATGATAAAGAAAATAAGTACTTAATAACGTAAAATTTTGCAAAAAAATCATAATAAACTTTTTTTTTTTTTTTTTTTTTTTTTTTTTCAAAAATTTGAGTTTGAAAATAAATTTTTCAAAAACTAAGCACTAAAATAACTTAATTTGAAAACAGAATTGAAGAATGGGTTCTTGGCGTTAAAAAAAGGTATAGGATGATATTGTAAGTGTTGCCGTTGTTTTTTAATGTTTTTTTTTCAATCTTATGTAATTTTTGTTTTAAATTTGCCCCTCCCACCTAAAGGGGCGGAATTTTGAAGTGGCCCAATATCTTAAAATCATATTCATATAATGTACCAACAATGAAAAAAATTTGATGCTTTTATCACAAAGTGCACAATTATCTTTTATATGGAAGCTATGCCATGCCGCTCCACTACAATGGAAAACGACATAAATAGAGTGCAAACACTAAAAAAATCGTTAAAATTCAAGTATTTAAGAAGAACCGACAGTAGATGGCATTTGAAAAAGTTCGTTTTTTATTTAAATTGAATAAAAGACATCTTTGTTTTAGTTTTTTTCGGTTTATTGGCCAACGAATTGAACAATTTTTTAAAATTTTAATCGAACTCACTTTTTCTGGTCTTTCCCATTCGTTTTTTTGGCAATATAGTGCACCTTACAATATACATCATTAAAAGTGTATATTTGGCTGCTAGTAATGGCGAGTTTCATGTCATGACCAACAAGACCCAAGAGCGCTGCTGCAAACTGGATCTCTAGTGAAGTTGGTTATTAGCAGTCCATGTATATTACGTCAATGAGTGTAGGTATCTGTGTTCATTCTGTTCAGATTATCTGAAGGTAGGTACTACCGAATGTGCTGGTGAATGGCAATTTTTTAGAAATAGACGTTAAATTTGTAAAATTTTTTTGGCTTTAATTTGAATTTTAAATTTTGAAAATCCGTACATTGGATCCAAAGATATAAGCATTTTAAATGACCGCAAATCGGGTGCTTTTCAATTTTTAAACTTTTTGAGCTACTGGCACCAATTTATTGATGTATCAACAATTCACACGTATTCACGGACAGGGAATAGGCCCGGTTCACACATGCGTTTTTTTGACGCCGCTGTGACGCAGAGGTGCCGCTGCAGGGCCGCAATCGTTCAGTGCACACATGCGGGTTTTTCTCGCTGGACTCAATCTGCAAATCGCGGTTGGCTTGCAGCAATAGAGGTTTATAAAAAGAAACGAGTAATTTTCGCTTAACTAGTGGATAAAAACTATGATCTTAAAAAGAAAGGACGTTATTGGGTACATCCTTTTGTTTATCATTGGCTAACAAAAGGAGTATTTTATATGTCTTTTCTTTTGCCAGTCATGGTATGGCTCCAAAGAAATATTCCATATTTCTGGACACTTTTATAGTTCACCGATAAATAATTCGATATCAAATTCTTCCATGTTTGAAATCTTTCTACCAAATTTAATTTGCGGCAAAATGACGCATGTGTGCACTGCTCCGTAACAAACAATGTATTGAAAGACGCAAAAGCGTCTGCGGTGACGCAGTGGTCTCGCGGAAACCTGCGAGTCTTTTTGTCCTCAAGAATGACCGCACGTGTGTGTGCACAACTCAATTTATTTGTGAGTACTGTAACTTGTAAGACGAAAAGGCGGTGACGCTGCGCGCATGTGTGCACCGGGCCTAAGAGAGTTTTCTCTCGCTGAGGTAAAATAAAATTTGAGTGTGCTCTAGGCAAGGGTGGTACGAGTCGGTTCTCTAGATAATATATGTAGGTACTCTATGTCCACGAGTATGATGACTCGTGAATCACACAAATCAAACGAATACGAACGAGTATACCTTGCAACCGAGTTAATTTTGTTCGAATAAAAACGAGTCCGGAGTCAAGCGCTTGTGGACAAAGTGTCCACAATCGATATGCTCGAATGTGCTCGGAAGACGACTCGATGTGTGTGTATTGGATACTCCTTGGTTATCTTCTTCCCCAGCTTAAATAAGATAACCCCTTTTCAGAAAATCCTCTCACTATTTTACTATATCATCCCTAAATAGCTATAAAGATAAATTATTCCAGAGAGTAAATCATTTTTAGATATTTATCTTTTAGATGAAAATTGTTTTATTTTGACGAAAATTCATTCTTAGGATCCAAATCCAATATGCAAAACCAAACGATAATATAAAGAAAAAAAATTTGAATACGATTGAAGCATTAAGGAATTAAATTATTTTACAATTTATATGATCTCGTATTTTAGCTTGTATTGATATAGGTACATATTTATAATATATTTACTATATTTATATAATTTAATTATAAAATTAAGAGTTAGATTTTTAGTAATATTCTAGTTTTAAAAACAATAATATGCTGGTATTATACGTTTTAATAAAAATAAAAAAAATTATAATTGCCAAAGAAATATAATAGTTGTACAAATATGGTACTTACTGGTGAAATTCCCGTCACGGCAAAAGTTGTGGCCACAATTTCCCTCGTTGACTGCGGGTGTTGTTTCTTTTTGTTTTATGTTAAATTTTAAGTTTTAATTTCTGTGGCAAATTAGGTTTTAACTTTTTATAAATTCAATAGTAAAATTAACTTTTTAGCACTTTTAAATTAATTTTATGAAGTTAACTATAAAATAGTTATGTAGTTATAAAATATAGATATATTAGATTACTTTATCAACTTTATAACTAATCTGAATTTGGATTTTTTTTTATTTTTCGTCTTTTTAGTCGCATGTTTCGATATTCAGTTTTTTTTTTTGTAATCCCATGAACAGGTGATTTACAGTTTTGCAGATTAACTGCACGGGCTTTCTTCGGGCTTGTCTGATCTTTTGTGGATTTTCAATGTGGGCTTTTTAATATGGTATACTCGTGGTGATACCTGGAGAACATTAACTCCAAATTTGCGAAAGCACTGTCGCGGTCGTGGCTATTAAGAAAGCTTTATCCACTTTTGACAAGTTACGTCCGCAGTTATCTGTGGACGCATTTTTTGTCAATTGATTGAAAATACAAATTGTTAAAAAAAACATACCTTTTAATTTATATGAATAAATATTTGGCTTAAAAAAGTCTTTAAGGGATTGAAGATGATCCCTTTATTTCTTGGGTCTCAACCAAAATTTGGTCCAAGTGGTTTGTCTCCAAGCTCGATATTTCCAATGTGAACAAGAGTTAAATTTTATAATATGGTTAGTTAATTCAATTCGAAATTCTTGAATGAATTTAATTCTTACCGAGAACTAGGAACTTGAAAAGTACTACTCCTTTTTAAGAAGCAATTTTAGGCGAGGCCACAGTGAAAATTCTAGATGGGTTAGTTCCCAACAAAATGTATTGAATTCAGTTCAGTGGGTTTTCGACACTCGATTTAACTTCTGTTTACAGAATTCGAAGATACAAAGTATGTTTTGACATGGCCTGTTCACATGATGCGTTTTATTTTTGTGGTGCTTACATTTCATATTTACTTAAAGCATTCGTTTTGAAGGTGTACGCTAAAAAGTCAAGTATTTTTAAAATATTTTTTTATTTAAAAAGACTTGAAGGACGTACATCTGCTATTTTTAGTTTGATTGTTGTTAGAACGTGTGGCCTCGACCGATGACCTTGAGTACATGCTCTACCTTAGTCCTTAGCATGGTAAATCCCGACTTTCTTCAAATCTAAGTTTCCTACCTCGTACATTGAATTACCTATTTGTCGTATAATTTTGCACTTCACAAATTTATCACATAGTTTAGTGTTTAATGAAATTACGTCGATAGAATTCTGTTCCGGGTAGTAACAATCGTTTAGAGCTTCTGAGATTGTAGGACTTTTCGTTTTTGGAATGTGCTAATTTGAGATTTTCTTTAACCTTTTGCCGTATTAATTCTAGTTTATTGTGTTGAGGTATAAAGCACTCAATTTCACTTTCATTTAAAGCATTAAGATTTCGCAGAATGTCATACATGCTTGCATGAGTAACCATATGTCTACCAAACAAAATAAAGAATGGAGTCATTCCCGTAGACTGGTGAACCGAAGTCCACAAAACTTGTTGTACCTCAATCAAATGTTTAAACCAATCACGATGATCCTTTTTTACGTAGCTGCGCACTGCAGTCAAAATCGATTGGTTAACTCTTTCAGCTGCATTTGATTGCGGCGAATAAACTGCATTTCTCATGTGTTTACAACCATATTTTGCTAGGAAGCTTTGGAATTCTTTCGCAATGAATTGTTTCCCGTTATCGCTGTGAACGATTTCCGGTTTTCCATACTGACTAAAAACTGTTTGTTCTAAAAACTCAATTATTGATTTATTATTGCTTTTTGCAACGACTTTAAAAAGACAGATTTAGAAAAAACATCCAGGACAACGAAAATAAATGCTTTGCCCCGTTTGCTTCTAGGGTATGGACCCATAAAATCTATAAAGATTTTCTGAAATGGTCTGTCTAACTGTTTTTGAGTGACCATGGGAGGTCTTAAAGTTTTGTTTACCGATTTGGTCTGTTTACAAATTGAGCAATTCTGAACAAAGTTTCGAATTTTAGTGGTCATATTTGGCCAATAGTAAAAGCGTTTTACTCTATCCAATGTTTTTATCATTCCACCATGGGAACAGTTTGGTGGATGATGGATTGTGTCAACCCTATGGGTATCCACAGTTTCCATTCACATTCACTCTTCAAGAAATCTTCTTCCTTTGGAAACTCGCGCTTATAAATATATTTTTCATCTACAACTTTTATTTCAGGAAATTTCAATTGGTTTTTTCGACGGTTGAAATTAATTCTCGATATTCTGGTGAGTCGAATTCAGCAGAATCTAGGTCTACTGCCATGTATGTATGTATCTGAATTCAACGAGAGCTCATCCATGAATGCACGCGACAATGCATCGGCTACTACGTTTTGAGATCCTTTTTTATGCTTAATATCAAAGGTGAATGCCTAAAGCTTTAGTGACCACCGCGCCAACGTACCGCTAAGATCTTTAAGGCGCATAAGCCATTTAAGGCTTGCGTCGGCAGACCCTCCACATATGGTCTAAACTTCTTCACCACTTGTACTGCCGCGTAGCATTCCTGCTCCGTAACACTATAGTTACGTTGACATTTATTCAACTTTTCAGAAAAGAAGTCTTTATAGGCTTCTCGTTCTCATCTTCATCATACTAGTATAGAACACCACTAATACCGCAGCTATATGCATCACATTGTAAGACGAATGGCTTCGTAAAATCCGGATGACTCAACAAAGGTGCAGATATTAAGGCTGTCCTTAGAGCTTTGAAAGATGCTAGTGCATCAGGATTTATCACAAAAACTTTTCCTTTTTTAAGTGTGTCCGTTAAAGGACTTGCTATAGCAGCGAAATTCCTTATGAACCTCCGGTACCATCCGCACATTCCTAGGAATCTCCGCACCTGTTTTTGCGAAGTTGGAACGGGAAATTCTTTTATGCAGGAAACTTTGCCGGGGTCTGGTTTGAGAATGCCTTGGCCAATGATGTACCTTAAATATTTGAGTTCCTTGAAACAAAAAGTGTAGTTTTTCGACGTTAATCGTAAGATTTGCGGCTGTTAATCGTTCTGATACCTTTTCAAGAATTTGAAGATGTGTGTCAAAATCCTTTGAAATTATGAGGAGGTCGTCAACATAAGGGAAAACATGGTCTGTGCTGCATTTCGCAAACCGAAAGGCATAACTGTAAATTTATACAGTGGCCTTCCTTGAACAGTGAATGCAGTTTTCTCCTTTGCTGACTCCTCTAAAGGTATTTGCCAAAAGGCATCTTTTAAATCGACACTTATGAAATGAGTATCTTTCAGACGACTAATTATTCCTTCAATATTTTGCATCGGATATGCACTTCCTTTCGTATGAGCGATAGCTTCCTGGAGTCCAAGCAGAGACGAACTTTGCCAGGCTTCTAGACTAAAACTATGGGAGAACTCCAGGCGCTGTTGCTCTCTTCTATTACTCCAAGATCAAGCATCCTATCAAGTTCTTTAAAAATTAGGTTTTGAATTGGTAGCGAAACAGGGTAATGCCTTTGTGTTATTGGCTCATGCTCATTTGTTTCAATAACATGCACACCAACTGTTTTTCTTCCCAGACCTAATTCGGAAAAGGATGGAAATTGCTTAGTGACCTTTTGAAGTGACAAGGACTGTTCGTCAGTTAAGGCATGCGGTTCAGGTTTTGATTTTGGTATGTCAATGTCTATGTTTTTGGCTATCTCATTTATGATGTTCGGCGCGATTTAAAATTTTTGCCAAAAATCTATGCCGAGATGTAATGACTGATTAAGTGATGGTATAATATATAAATCTAGGTTATGAGTTTGATCACCGTATGAAACTTCAAAATTCACTCTTCCTATAATAGCTTGTGACTTACCATCAGCGGTTTTTGTAGATGAACTAAATCCAATAATTGGTATTTTTAAACGATTAACAAACTCTATGGAATCGGTTCCTAAACACGAAAGTGTTGCACCACTGCCTAATAAACCCTTGATTTCAGTTCCATTTATAGATATTTATTGGCGCAACTACTTATCATTGAATTGAAGAATGAACGTTTATGGTACCTATCGCGAAACTTTTCTAATTTATTAATTGGTAATTTGTGATTAATTTCATTAACGTTAAAAATTTTTGATCTTTACTTGTTGTGATGTTTTAATCTCTCCTCAAAGCTTTTGTTTCGAAAAATATTTCTTTGGTGTTTATTTTCATTTTTATCTGTATTTAAATCGTGTATTATTTTGTTATGGCCAATGTCTCTATCCGGTATTTTAATAATATTTGGAAAATCAGGATAAGTATTTGTAGAAGAATCTACTTTAAATGATCGGGATTTGTCTGTATCGAACGAGACATTCCCGTCAATGTCAGGTTCGGTTTTGAGTTGTCCTGCTTTTGATGGCACTTTGTACAGTTCAAAACTGTGAAATTATCAGTTCCACATCGATAGCAAAACAATCTATTAAAAGACGAAGGACAGATAGTGAACAAATGTCCAGTTTGTTTACAATTAAAACATTTAATTGTATTCTTATTTACGCTATTCTGTTGCCTATTCAAAGCCGAAACTGATTCATAGTTATTTATTTTTATGTCATCATAAAAATCATCTCTATTTTCGTCCAATCCATTTACACTTCTAAAAGTTCTGTTTTGAACTGGGTATCTAGCAATTAGCATTCTTTCAACTCTCTTACACTCAGCTCTGAAGTGATCTTAGGAGGATAATTGGATAATTGATAGTTTGATAATTTTGAATTAATATTTGATCTAAGGATATCAATTAAATCGTCATCCCTCATAGGATTTTTCAGTTGGCCCTTAAGCTGTAACACTGATACTAAATAATCTTCAAAGTTTTCTTGTGGCATCTGTTTTTTGTCCATAATTTGCTTTATAGTTTGGAAGTCATTCTCATGACTTCTAAAATGCTTCAACAAAGAATCACGCAATGAAAACCAGTCACCTCTTGGATTATTTCTCAAATGTTACCAAAACCAATCTTGACAAAAGAATATGGAATTGAAGAATAGCATCATCACAAGAAAATTTGTAATTATTTTTCAAAGTTTCTATGCGGAACACAAAATATTCAATTGACATTGTTTTGGAAGTGCCATCGAATTTCACTCCCCAACGATCTATACGTATCATGTACTTACAAATTTCTATTTTGTTCCCTATTCACATCTGTATCAAAATATGAATAGGCTCCTCCATACAGATAATCATCTAAATTTTAATTTAAGTTATGATTTAAATTTTGATTAAATGGTTGATTATAATTATAATTGTCAAATCCTCATTTGCTGATTTCATCTTTTTGTTTAGGCTGAGAAACGAACGCTCTTAATTTTGTCATTATTTAAATCAGGCAATATCTTTTGAATGCTATTTTGAATAAGCCCTGGAAGCTTCAACTCTAATGTCTTCGTGATTAGGTCTTCGATATGCTCGTCTAGTCTTTGCATTCGATCTGAATTATTATTTACTACTTGTACCCGAGATGGATGTGGTAGGTCATGGTCTATGCCGTTGGCAACATTACGATCAGTTGGTTGAGTACTGTTTGTAATGACATGTGTACTTAAACCACTTGCAACATTTTCTAGGCTGTCAACATAAAGCAACGGGAATGCTATGTTATTCGCAACATGATTAATATTCATGTCGATTATAGAATCCGCAATTCTCGATCCGCATTGATTCGCAGTGCAATGCTCTCTTTTCTTCTTACCCATTTGTCGTGTAAAGAAAAGAGAACACTGTACTGAGAATCACTGCGTATCCAGATTTTGGTTTTTGTGTCTTTTTGTTTGTTTTGTTTTATCATGTTCAATGATAGGTAAAAAAAAGAAATACTCATTTGCTATTTTCCATTGATGAGGACTCATAAAAAATACAAAATTGAGAACGTTATATATTGCAGAACAAAAAGGTTATATGTAGTGAATATTTGTTGTGGACTCTTAGATGACGTCTAAAAAAAAAAAATTTTTTTTAATGCGTCTGTATATCAAGTGCAACGATAACTTTTATGCTAAAAATAATTAATTACTATTGGACTCCTTGATAAAAACAAACATCATAGCCAGTGGCAACATTACTTAATTAAAAAAAATTAACTGTAAGGGGCTCACTGGTAATTTAAAATGGAATATAAAGCAAAAATTAGTTTTGTAAAATACTAAGCTGGACTTTGATGGTAAGAATTATTTTGCTTTTTCTTAAGGTATTATTGCATAAGCAATAAAGAAGCCTTATACGTTGGGCGACAATGTGTGATTAACTATTTAGGTAGGTGGGTCTGGTGGAAAGATGCTATTTGACCTATGTCCCTTTGCAGCTGTAGGCACGCTTGTGATCGCACAGGCATTAGCTCGACGGTGGGGTGGGATCCTGCTGCAGATATCCTAAGCATACATATTTATCGTGCCTGTATGTTTTTGTTTATAAGGTTCGTAAGAGGATAGAACCAAAGTTAGAATAAAAGAAAATACAGAGAAATAAAAAGTTTTAAAGAAGAGACAAAAATGAGAATTCAAATGAACCACAGTTAACATGTTTCAGGTTTTGTGAAACAATTGGAAGTACCCTCCCATTTTGTACCCAAAAGTTAATGTTTGGATACACCTTGGTTTTCCTCTTCCCCAGTAAAGATAACCCCTTTACAGAAAATCCTCTCACTATTTTACCATATCATTCCTGAATAGCTAAGGATAAATTATTCCAGAGAGTAATGGCCAGTTGCACCAAACGCTTTTAAATATTTACTGCTTCGTTAAATTTTAAAATGGCATTTATCGGTTGAACAACCAATTTTAGTTTTAAAGGGTCGATAAACAAGCCAATAAACTAAAATGCCATTTCCCTCCAGTTGAATTTTAAAAGCGAGTTTAAGCGAAAATATCTTCAAAAAAAATATTTCACTTTTGATAGGACATTTGAAAGTTACAATTAAAAAGAAATATTCAACATTAAATAGATCGTTGGAGGCTGAAAATAAATAAAAACAAAAATGAACAGGCAAAATCCATTATTTTTCTTTTCAATTATTTCCTATTCCAGGCTAGTACATACTGTACATATATACCTACATCAATTCTTTAAAAAAAAAAAATGTTGGTGAAAAAATTTTGTTTCCGCAAGAAAAATGTGTGTGATGCATAGAAGAAGAAATAGAGGAACGGGCATATCGAGGAAAAAGTGAAGCATTTTTCAAAATAGTGTGAGTAACACAAGCACAGATGCATTCACACAGGGAAGGCATGCAGTTAGACAGCTAAATCAAAGGAATTTTTAGCTGTTGTTTTGAGAAATGTATTTTGAGATCTTAAATCGTTAAAATAGAAAAAAAAGTTTAGTAAATTAAATAAACAAATGAAATAAAAGTAAATAAAGTGAATATATGCTATTCTTCATTGAAATAAAAATATAAAACTACATGCGGTGCTCCGTTAAATCCTGTAAAAACATCTATAATAATCTATAATAATCATTGCAACTTTTGTTCATATCACAGGTAAGCTGTGTCTCATATTGCACATAAAGTAAGTAAAATTACTCTGCACTACGGGCGCTCAATGTATTTGAGCGCCTTGCCATCACCAACATAAGCTAATTCGACCCTGGGAGAGAATTTCAATTTTGACAGGCACCGGACATATCACGTTTCAAAGTATATTTGCATTTTCAACAAATTTGGCTTTTTTATAGCAAAATGCTATGAAATATCAATTTTAAAGTATTCTGCGATAATGTACCTACATAAAAAACATCACTTCACATTAATTTATGTGGAATTTGAGACACAATCAGCCCGTGAAATAGAAAGATTTGTAACTCCATATTGAAGGTGTTTTTACACAATTTAACACAGCACCGCATGTTGTTTTATATTTTTTATAATAAAGTACTGAAAGCTTTCACTGTTCTCACTTTTATTACATTTTTTTATTTAGTTTAATTATGTTTTTTCACTATTTTAACGATTGAAAATCTCGAAACACTTTCGGCAAAATGACAGATAGGCACCTTTTTGTTTTTTTTAATTTTGTGCTTCACTCACATACACTGTATATGTGATATATTTCTCTTCCTTATCTTTTTATTCTAAGGTGTGATGAATCTTCTTCAGCTACAATACAAGTTTCAAAAGGGAATTCACTAGTCACTCACTTCCATTTCTAACCAGGTGTCATCTCTCATATCGCTATCTTACTTACACTAATGAAACTTTTTCGTTCAGTTCAAAAACTAGCTGACAAAATCCAGGGATGGTTCGCAAACAGCATTTTAGCTAAAAAATCAGAGAAATACATTCGTGCAACCCAAAAAATTTATGAAGCCGATAAATTTTATAAGAATTTTAGCAAGAACTGGTTTTAGTGGACTTTGGTGCAACTGGCCATAAATCATTTTTAGATATTTATCTTTTAGATGAAAATTGTTTTATTTTGACGAAAATTCATTCTTAGGATCCAAATTCAATATGCAAAACCAAACGATAATATAAATTTTGAATGCGATTGAAGCATGAAGGAATTAAATTATTTTACAATTTATGTGATCTCGTATTTTAGCTTGTATTGATATACATATTTATAATATATTTATATATTTAATATATTTATTTATATTTAATTATAAAATTAAGATTTAGATTAATATTCTAGTTTTTAAAAACAATAATATGCTGGTATTATTCGTTTTAATAAAAGTAAAAAAAATTATAATTGCCAAAGAAATATAATAGTTGCACAATATGGTACTTACTGGTGAAATTCCCGTCACGGCGAAAGTTGTGGCCACAATTTCCCTCGTTGACTGCAGGTGTTGTAAGACTATTCTGTTCGACTTGTTGTTTCTTTTTGTTTTATGTTAAATTTTAAGTTTTAATTTCTGTGGCAAATTAGGTTTTAACTTTTTATAAATTCAATAGTAAAATTAACTTTTTAGCACTTTTAAATTAATTTTATGAAGTTAACTATAAAATAGTTAGTTATAAAATATAGATATATTAGGTTACTTTCTTAAATTTTAAAACAAATCTGAATTTGGATTTTTTTTTTTTTTATTTTTCGCCTTGTTAGTTAGATGTTCAGTTTTTTTTGTAATCCCATGAACAGGTGATTTACAGTTTTGCAGGTTAACTGCACGGGCTTTCTTCGGGCTTGTCTGATTTTTTGTGGTGATACGTGGTGATACCTGGAGAACATTAACTCCAAATTTGCGGACGCACTATCGTGGCTATTATGAAACCTTTATCCACTTTTGACAAGTTACGTCCGCAGTTATCTGTGGACGTATTTTTTGTCAATAGATTAAAAATACAAATTGTTAAAAAAAACATACCTTTTAATTTATATGAATAAATATTTGGCTTAAAAAAGTCTTCAAGGGATTGAAGATGATCCCTTTCTTTCTTGGATCTCAACCAAAGTTTGGTCCAAGCGGTTTGTCTCGAAGCTCGATATTTGATTTTAATAATTGAACAAGTATAAAGATGGGTACTATACTACAACGTGAACAAGAGTTAAATTTTATAATATGGATAGTTAATTCAATTCAAGATTCTTGAATGAATTTAATTCTTACCGAGAACTAGGAACTTGAAAAGTACTATTCCTTTTTAAGAAGCAATTTTAGGCGCGACTTCTTACCACAATGGAAGTTGGGATTAGAAAGGACAAACTTAGGAAATGAAGATTCTAAGATGGGTTAGTTCCCAACAAAATGTATAGAATATAAGTTCAGTGGGTGTTCGACACTCGATTTAACTTTTGTAGGTTTAATTTTACAGAATTCGAAGATATAATGTATGTTTTGACATGGCCTGTGTTTTATTTATGTGGTGCTTACATTTCATATTAACTTAAAGCACTTTGTTTTGAAGATGTACGCTACAACCAGCGTTATCACTTCCGGAAAAAAAGTCGAAGTAGATTTCAAGAAAAAAGTGAAGTAGATTGAGAAAAATTTAAGATTTTAAAATGAACCTTTTTTATATAAATTTAATCTAATTAAACGAAAATAACTAAAAACAAAAACCGACTCTCAGACTTCATATTAAAATATGTTGTTTAATAACACTTATTAAATATATTTAACAGAAAAGTATACGTTATTTTTAACTTCATTTTCAGATGTATATTTTGTATAACAAAATCGTTACAAACAAACAAAAAATTCTCGCGGGCTCCATGTTTTTTTTTTATAAAACAGAACATTAAAATTATTTTAATATTAGTACCTATGTTCTCACAATAATGAGAACACGTTATTAAAAATAAATTAAAAATATTTCAGTCTTTGAAAAGGCACAAACAAAAGAAAACTTTAAATTGGCATTGGTTTTTCATTTATGTAGTTATATTTCCATTTACTAATTTATATTTTTGAAAAAATAAGCCAAATATTAAATTTGGTCATTATTTTTTCACGTGGGCGCATGGTCATTTTTTATTCCATTAGGTCATTTTTTTACGAAATGAAAAAAGAAACTCGGCTTTGATTTGTAAGCTACCTAAAGCTTATACTGTGATCTAATTTTAAAATGCTGTGAGAAGTTAGTATATTTTATGTTTCGTTACTTTTATTTATTTATGTTAATCTAATTTAATTATGTTTATTAGGTACTTTATGAATTTTTTTGTACACGTTTTTTATTGTTTTAGTTTATTATTAGTAATTAAAAAAATAATATGTCATCTGTGTGATATGAAAAATATGTTTAAATATATGTTATGAATTTATTGTTCTGTGTCCACAAATATTTCTGACTTAAATTATTTTGGTAATTTTTGGCTAAAGTTAGTCATTTTTATTTTCAATTTTGGACACGAACTTTATTTTCAAGTGGCAACCGTGCGGGGGAGATGCAAAGAGATTTTTATTCTCTATGTTCCAAAAAAGAAAAAAAACAACACTCAGTTTTCATTAATTTGAGTAATCTGAGTGCGCACAAGGAAATTTTAAAAAGATCTTGTTGGTTGATCCTTCATATGGAGGCATTTTTTTGTTGTTCGTCCTTATTTCTTTTTTTTTATCTTACAAATGGATTATAACAACGGCATATTGCCGAGGCAAAAGTTTGCTTTGACTTGTTAACTTCAACATTTCAGTTTTCATTCTTTTTTAAAAATCTTTTATGAGGATTTTTTGTTCGTTTCGTCCTTATTTTTCTTACAAAGGGATAATGATAATGGGTCATTGTCGCGGCAAAAGTTTCGTTTGGATCAATTATGAATTCAGAAAAGTTTGCAAATAGATCGGACGTAGTGAGTTATTTAAAACAATAAAAATAAACTATACGTATCGCGACACCTGTGTTTTTTTTAGTGAATAAGTTAGGTGCTTTCTTTAAAAATAGTATATAAAAGAACAATCGACAAAAAAATAAAGGTAAATAACAGAATTTAAAGTAAGTCCCAAAAAATATATTGTTATTTAAATTGAGAACGGATGTGTATCTTTAATAGTAAAAAAGTGAAAAATATAGTGAAATAAAATAATATACAGGTTGATCTACATACGGCGTGAAAAAATGCTGGGGCGTATAGGTTAAGTTGACACGACATAGGGGTGCTCTATTTCCTCCCGTTTAGGCGCGACTGTCAATTTAAAAAAAATAAAATAAAACAGAAAAGGCTATGAAAAAATAATGGCAACACAAACAACTTCATGCTATAGCTTTTTTGAAACCTATAAATCCATTATTTAATTGCAAATATTTCCTTATACATACATATGTATATGTATCTTTAAAAGTACAAGTCCTAGGAGCATCTAGTTTTCAATGTTTGACTTTAAACTGATAAAACCATTCAATATTGAAAACAAAAATAGTACCTACTTAATAATGTAATTTTTTTTAAATCAAAAAAATTAAAAAAAATTAATTCCTTAATCAGCTTGATTTAAAATTAATAAATGAATGCATATGTGGCTTTAAAAAAATATATAATATGGTACTGTAACTGCTGCCATTGTGTTTTTAATAACTTTTTTCTGTTTCAACTCATTTTTGTTTTTTTTTTTTTTTTAGAAAATGCCTAAATGGAGCTAAACACACCAACCAATACGATTTTTTTTCTTGTCCCAGTTCAATCTATACGCCCCAGCTTTTTGTCATACTGTATGCAAATCACCCTGTATAGAAGTGACAACAAATATTTTAAATTATGTATTTTGATAGAACGGGCTAATCAATATAAATTAAAAAAAAAGTTGAAAAAAAACTGATATATAAAAAAAGATATATAGTTTCTACAGTAAATATAAATACGAAAATATAAAAATTGACAAAAAAAAGTACCCAATAAAGGTAAATAAAAAATATAAAAATTAGTGGATAAAACAGTTTAAAAAATTTATAATTTTAATAATAAAATAGTAAGTAGACAAAGAAAATTGCAATAGAAACAAAAAAAAACAGTAGGTACAACAGTAACGTTACAACTTGACAAACAAAAAATTAATAGAGAGAGTTTTTAAATTATTTAAAATGAAACGGTCAAGATCGTACAACTTAGAGTATAGGGCAGTAGTAGGTCACCTCATGACAATAGACAGGGGCGGACTGGGCCACCGGGCAACCGGGATTTTGCCCGGTGGGCCCTTAGGCGAGCAATATATGCACAAAAGCTCTTGCAGTACCTTCTGTTCTTTTAAAAGAATTTTTTTTCATAAAATTGGATTTCAGTAAATATACAGCTTCTGTGGCTCCAAAGGTATATCAGGAGGCCCACACAGTCCTGTTAAGGGCCTCCATAATGAGTATAAAGCTGTTGGTTCCTCATAACTGTATTGATGGCCCGTGAAATAAATATTGAGCCCCCATCGTACTCTTAGACACTTTAAACGAAACTATAGTTGGTGGTTGGTAATAAATTTATTTATTTATTATTATAAGCTTAATACAAGCTGGACTTAAAAACTATACATAATTTCTTAAAACTAAACTTAAACATATAAAGGTAGAGATGTCCTAAGTGGGAAAAAAGGACTAAAAGAAGGATGAGTTAAGGATAGCTTGTTTTAAAGCAGGTTTACTTATGTTGGGGTTGAAGGTATTTAAGGTATTTGAGGTATTGAGCTTTGTGTCCCCTTTGATGATCTAAGGACGCCCCTAAATTGCTAATAAGTTAACTATATTCTATAGGTTTTTGAAAAAAAATTTTTTAAAGGAAGGCTTTCTCACAAAGTTGATAAAATAAGAGGAGCTTCCAAAAGACGAGTAAAGAACAAAAATTAATTGGATGTTGCAGCGAAAAACTGCAAATCTTTCGTGAAAAGTTTTAATATCAGCGAAAGAACTCAAACGGCAGTTGATACATATTTCAGGGCCGCAGAAAAAAAAATAAAAAGAACAACTACGATATTTCGATTGCTATGAGTATTTTCGAAGTTTCTGTAAAAAAAGGAAACATTAATTATAAAATTTGCATTGTTGCAGCAATGCTTTCAAAAATTAAAGTTACATTTCTCTTTACTCATACGAAGCTGAACATGACTTTTTATGTTTAAAACTTAAGTCTGAAAGTTGAAAAAGTATATAGCCCAATTCCCAAAATGTAAACCCAATTTTGAATGATTTTTAGTTAAGTTAGTAGAAAAATAGTAGGTAGTAGCCAGTGGTGTAATGGTTAGTTAGATTTCCAGCCTATTCCACTTTAAAAAACAGAAATTTTTCTTGCGAGAAATTGTCAAATCCTCCAAGAGTATGAAAATCTGCTTCTTAGCCGCTTGGATTCGGCAGAAAATTGTAGGTCCCCTCCATTCCATTATTTTGTGGCCCTTTTTCTTAAAGTCCCGGGAGGCCCTTTGACTCCCAGTCCGCCCCTGACAATAGATCGCAGTGCCCCTGATAGCATCACTTCCGACGAAGATCTCAAAGCACTTCTGATTCATTCAACTCACAAGGTGAAATTGAAGAAGAAAATGAAGTACCGCTCGAAGACATTAGCATCCAGTTGGGTCTTTGGGCTACCAAACACCTCTAAGTACTTCGGCTCTGAGTGAATTATTAGGTATTTCACGTTCAAAACTTCCTGGGCTTCCTAAAGATCCCCGGACTTTGAAGCAAACACCGAAAAATATAATTCCGACAACAATGAGCAATGGTTAATATATTCACTATGGGTTGAAAGACTGTCTAACTGACTTTTTATTAAAAACCAAACATAAGGAAACTGATTTGCAGCTCGACTTTAATATTGATGGGCTACCGGTGGTGGCAAAAAGATCAAGAAGCCTATTTTGGCCTATGCTCTGTTGGAACTAAAGAGGTGAAATTGGTAGGAGTCTTTGGAGGAAATGCCAAACCTTCAAATTCTGACACTTTTCTGTATCCTTTTATAAATGAATTTAAAGAAATTATAGAGTCTGGGATTGTATTTGAAGGAATAAAATACTCAGTTAAAGCGCGCGCATTTATTTGTGATACCCCAGTAAGGTAATTTCTATTAAAGATCAAAGGGCACACAGGTTTTTACAGTTGTACAAAATGTAAACAAAAAGGAAAGTACACGCACAATCGTCTGGTTTTTCCTCCAGAAGGATCTTCTCTCCGGACTGGGTCCTCATTTCGATTAAGATCTCAGGCAGAGCATCACCACCAAAAACAACCAATCGCCCTGGAGTTAATTAATGTAGATTGTGTTATGAAAACTTTGTTGTGTGCGTGGATAAAAACCAGAAATGAAAAGTATTCATTTACTTAATTAGGAATAAAATCATTGTCAGGAAAACCCCACAATTTAATTGAATTCTGTAGGGATCCTTGAGAATTAAATGAAATAGACAGAGACAAAGCTACAGAATTCCGTCAATTTACTGTACACCGGTCCATATACTCTCAAACACTTACTGAACGCAGAATATTATAATCACTTCTTAAAACTGAGCATAGCGATAAGTATACTTTTAAGTGACAGTGATTGTTTGCAAAACAATGAATGTGCCCAAGCCCCAAGATATGTTGGACAGCTTTATAAGGCAAATTCCCACACTTTACGATAAAAAAAATGTTGACATATTACTTTCATTGTCTGGGGTATTTACCATCTGAAGCCCTTGTGTACGGATCCTTAGAAAACATTAATGCTTTTAAATACGAACATTTTCTCTATCATTTAAAAAAAACTGTAAAGAAGGGAAATAATCTCGTTACCCAAGTTTACAACAGAATTGTTGAAAAAAGTATTTTTGATTCAGAAGTCGAGTTTGAAACTTTACCTATTTTTAGAAAAAAAAAATGTAATTGACATATATTTTGAAAGTGTGACATATAAAATTTTCTGTCCAGGATCCAAACAATTTCTACTTAACATCTAATAATATTTACAAAATTCAAGAAATAATTAAAATGGTGAAGAAATTTTATTTAAAAGTTATGCGGTTCAAAATTTAGATTCTATGTTTGGTTCTCCATTAAACTCACAAAACATTACAATTATATATTATATTTCAATTATCAAGATTATAAGGACATAACATGTGTGACCCTTTTTTAATCTTTTTAAGATGAAAGCCCTTCAGGAAGTTCAACACCGCACTCTATGTTGTACTTGGGTAATGAACTCAAAACTCCTAAATGTAAGAGTTACTTACACGTGTTAAATTTTCTTATTTCATATCATATCATTTCATACCATTCAATATCATTTCTTTAATTATAGCATCGTGTAACTGCAAAGAAGTCCTGGAAACTATGAAAGCCAGCCAAGAAGCAAATCAAAAAATGTTTCAGAGGCTCACCGAAGAAATTTTTAACCTTCGAAAGGAACTTCGGGAGGAGAGGGCTTTACGAAATTATACAATGGTTTCCTCGCATCAATAATTTAATTTAAATTTAGGATTCAAAAACAGATTTCTGGATTTCAAAACCAGTATAGTACTTCATTGTAAATGTTGCCGTTGTTTTTTAATATTTTTTTTCTTATTTTAAGACATTTTGCCTCTACTTCCTAAACGGTGTAAGAAAGACCCCTCTCCTATATTTAAAAATTCTTATTTTTGACCCCTCTAAAAAAGCCGTTATCAATTTTTGGCGGCAAATTTATCTAACTCGTGCCCATGTGCGCCAGGTTATATGGCCAAACAAAATACATTTGATTGCATCCCCACTCATTATTTTGTAACACATCTATGTCAATTACACAACCTGCCCTGCGAAGTAAAAACTAAGCAAATAAATTTTTAAAAAATACTAAATTTAATATTTTTACAGATGCTTCCCACGCCAGCCATCTTCAACCAGAAGAGTATTTTGATCAAGTGGCAATGCGATTTTTTCAATATGCAAACGAAAGAATAAAATCCAAAAACTAAAAACTTTAAGTATCATATTATCATTCCATTAAATGAATTTTTTTTATAAGTACGTTTATACTTAAAATAAATCACATCACATCGCCTTACAATAATCCGAATGAGATTTTTCTTTGGTTTTTATATCGTGCATTGAATCATAAAGTCGCTTAGCGAAATATTCTACTTTTGAACTAAAGGTTTGGTTTAACTAGAGTTGGTTTTGTTGCTGTTTAAAATGTTTAGCCAAATTTTTCTATCATCGTGCCGGCAAACATTTTCATTCTTAAATCAATCATAAATGAATCCGAAAAAAAGAATTCACTTATGATTCAATTTGAATCCTTTAACCTACGCTCTTAGACACCGATTTGAATCATTTTAATAACTCATTTATGATCTTAAAATCCTTCATTTAAATGAACGCATATAAGGGTTCCATATATTCATATAAATGATTACTGCGTGAACATTTTCTGAATCATACAAATGATTCTAATATGATTAATTAAAGTGAAGGTATATACTTAGAATTCCTTCACTAAAATGAATTATATTAGAATCATTTTTATTATTCTGAAAAGGTTCATGAAATAATCATTAAAATGAATATATAGAACCCTTATACATATACGTTCATTTAAATGAAGGATTTTCAGATCATAAATTAATTATTAAAATGATTCAAATCGGTGTCTAAGAGCGTAGGTAGAAGGATTCGAATTGAATCATAATTGAATTCTTTTTCGGTCGATTTCTTCACTTTTGTGATTTATTTATGATTCATTTCTGAATGAAAATGTTTACTGGGGTAGTACTTAGTAAGTACATACCTACATATCTCAACGCAATACGCATACCAATTTTTCCCGAATTGAAATCTTTTTTGTTGAAACTGAAAATTAAATTAACTTGTTTTGTTTGTTTATTAATAGTATGCTTTAATATTTAAATTTATAACGAAAAATAAAGATTCGATTTCATTCTTTTCAAAGATCTTAAACACAAAAAACGTGTTTTTCATTAATTTTGATGAACGTTTTAAACTTTATTTTTTCAAGGGAGCTGTTTTTCAGATAAAATCAAATGATTCATACTTTTTAAAACAATTGTCCAAAAACTGTACTGTCCCAAACTTTCCTTTGTCTTGTGTAGTTTATATTATGAATGTAATCCAGATGAATGCATTTGTCGCTTTTATTGATCATTGCTTGCATAATTAAATCTTCTATCATCATACCTACCAAAACAATACAAAATAATCCTTTAAAATAAATAAAAATAAAAAAAAACAACCAATTAGTAAATAATTTCCTCTCCATAATAGAAATAGAAACCGGTTGTTCTTCTTGTGAATTTAAAAACCAACCAAAATCTACCTAATCTACAAACGACCCGATATATGTTCACGATCTTGGATGATGTTGACCATCAACAACCTTCTTTCGAGTATACTCGCTTTGTTTCGGGTACTCGAAACTAGTTCCACTGTTCACGAGTAATTTTGTTCGTGGGTGTGAAGTCAAACGACACAAACGAGTTCGACCAATTTGTTTGAGTTTTCTCGTGAGTATTTTTATATGTGAATAAAATGACTTGCGAGTGTAGACTATAGAGGCAGAACAATCGAGTATAAACGAAATAAGGAAAAATAGAGAATTGTTCGAACAAAGTCGAACATATTCATTTTAATCTTTGGTCTGTATCAGCGATGCAAATCGATAAACTCGACGGCGCGCGATAACTTCAAATCTTGGTCGATCCAAATGAGGAGCCTGGTGATCACGTTGGATTATTGGCACATTGTAGAGAAGGTAAAGAATGAATGAAGCGTTGGCAATGTTAACTCTATGTGTAAAACCTTCTAAGTTAATAAAGGGATGTGGTTCTTCGAAAACTGCATTGGATAAGCTAACCTTAACCTACAATGGAAAAGGGCCTGCTCGTCGTTTTCCATTGGTTTCACTCAGGGATTAACTCTTTCTGAAATCCAATGGAACAAAGTTAGCATTCTTCTACTCAACTTAGAAATTTTTTCATTGTATTGGTGAATCATCTGAACATTTCATGTATCGAACAGGCATACAATCAAACAATCCGAAGTTTACTTTTGACATTTTAGTGAGTTTGTTTTGAAGTTATAGCTGAAATGTATTAGTGCTTCTTGAGTGGATTCTGATTTCAAATCGAGAAGCGAAATTTTCTTCTGAGAAGCGTCGCGTCGGTTGACCGTTTTTTTTTTTGCCAATGGAATGGTTTCAGAAGAGTTCTTTTTGATTCTGGACGCTTCCAAACGTCCAATGGAAAACGACATTATTTAAACAATTAGTTAAATTTCAATTTAAAGCGGTACAAAAATTCATCACCTAAATAAATGAATTTTGTTCGATTTCGACGTTTTAAATGAAATTGATGATCAGATGCCTGATGATCTAGTTAGTATTTTGATGCTCTGTAGTCTACCAGATGAATGACGTGGAGAATTTTGTTGTTCCGATCGAGAGTCGCGAAGATCGTGGTGACAGGGTCGAATCAAACGAACAGGTGTTTTCGGTTAAATACAAAGAGCAGAAGAACAAACATCAATGAAATACAAGAAGAAACAGTGACAAACGAGGCAGGAGAAACGTCAAGTGCCACGGTTGTGGGATGAGAGGGCAAATAAAATCGCAGCGCACAAACCAAAGCTCGAATATGTCACAGAAAGAAATGGTTTGCGGTATAACTGTAGATAAAACAGATGGTTTTAATCATTATAATTGATTGTTTACTTTTACTTTTGCTCGAGTTAGTTCACACCCATATCTGTGGCCCTTTCCGTGTTAAATCTCAACTCAAGGTAGATCTATCTATTTTATCGCCTCTATAGATGACTTCTCGATGTACACGACCACATATTTTCTGAAGAAAAAATCTGATGCCCTGAGGGTATTTAAGGAGTTTGTTGCTACTACGGAAAAGCAAACTGGAAAGAAGGTAAAATGTATTCAAATTGATTGTAGTATTGTAAATGTCGATATCAACTTTGGAGATTTGAGAAAAGTCGACACTGAATAAATATTCAGGATTGATTTTAAATAAATAAGATTCGATGTATAGCAGTCAAGAGAACTGGAAGTACTTTATTACTACACTACATTGGCGACGAGGATTAAAACAAAAATAAAACAACGAAAATAAAATCTTTAAGAAGGACGAAATAAGTTTAAAAAAATTAAAGACAAATAAAGAACAAAATAAAAGAATTAAGAATTTGAATTTGAAGTATTGAAAAATGGCTAATGATCATTTACAGAGGTACATATGTACAAAAAACGGACATGAAGGTAATTAAAAAAATTAAAATCACGTAATATCCTGAAAAAAGAAAAAAATCTGAAATTAAAATCAGGTAGGTATTTTTATCGAAAAATTTTTTGCACTCTTTTTTGCTTCGGTTTTTTTTGTAAGTCGATTGTTGCTTGGATGTCTATGATATATCAATACATACAAAAAAGTATTGTCTATGAACTCTCTATTAGAATTTTGTAAAAGTGGCAACGGGTGTTATTTTGTGCTTTAGAATAATGTAATATGACAAAGAGGGGGAGATGGTGCAGTTTTTTGAGGGTGAGTTGGCGCATTCCACTTCACACATTTTCATTTTTGTGTACTATGGCCGCATACCATCTCACCCGATAAACTACTTATTATTATTTCAAATATTTCAAAATATGAAGCGTTGTTTTTCTGAAATTTTTTGGCACAAGTGAAGAAGTTTAAGTGGACGTATCAAACGTTTACTAGTTATTATCATTATTTCGCTAGTGGTCATGTGCTTAACTTCGCTTGCCTTTGTTTATCATATATGCGCCATCCCACCCACCTGGGTATACCATCTCCCCCACCCTATATGGGGAGATGGTTTTTCTTATTACTTTTTAATTTTTTATATTAAAAATAGAAATTACATTTATAAAACATTGTAATGTTAATATTACTTATGTAATTTAATAAGGAATATTTATATGAAATTAAAAAGACAAAATATTTTTTATTTTGGAAGATATTGACAAAATAAAAAAGGTATGCCATCTCACCCACATTTACATGTATTTTGTCGAAAGCCGAAATGGCGCTTAGATTTTTTGGATATAACATGTGTAGGTATATAAATTATTATGTACATTGTACATGTACACGGTTCAATCCCCTTTCGGCTTTTTGTTCTGGATAATATAGCTATTCCATTAAGGTTAACAGCATTCCGGAAAATTCATTTGGCGTTTCTTTCGCTTTAAAGTCATTAAATATTAGGTTTATTTCGTAACCGTCTAAGTGTCAATTTTCTTTTAGTTTTTTATATTCATAGTTTAGTCAGGTGATAAAGATTAAAGAGTTAACTTTTGTTAAACACGTTTAGTACAAGATTTGACTAGTGATAAGAGGTTTGTTTTAATTTTTTTTTTGTATTTATTGAAAAAAGTAATATGGAATCTGTTGTTAATGTTAAATTAAATACATAGTTATAATTAAAAACATTGACATTTAAACTGTTTCAAACACATGTAATCAACGTGCGTGGCCGGGGAGTGGGGGTGGTACCACACGTTGCGGCGCGGCGGTTGCGCCGCCACGCGTATCGCGCACGCGCGCCGCGCACGCGCGCCACGCCGTGTGGTACCACCCCCAGGTTTTTCAGGCTTTATTTCAATTTCTGCCTATTTTTCCATAGGTATCTGGCACAATTTCTGGCTTATTTTCCAAAAAAAATCTGGCTTTTTTTTCCAATTTTAAGCCAGAAAAAAATTCTGGCTTTTTTTCCAAAAGAAAATTCTGGCGTAATTTACGGGAGCCAAACTTGCGGTATTTTGCGATGTTGAAAGATATCGTAAATTAAATCATTTAAAAAAAATGAAAGTAAGAGCTTGTCTTAATAAATATTGTTCGTTGCCTTTTTGTTGTTTTATTTTTTTTTTATCAAGAAATCAGCTGACTGAATGTTTAGAGCAGATGTTCATTTCAAGATTCAAAAGAAATAAATAATTTTGTCTCAGAAAAAGTTAAAAACTTGACTCACATTGATATCTCAGAGGAAATTAAGAAAATTGTATCTAAGTTTGCATCTGAATATAAAATTCGATGGTTAACCTCCTCTGAAATTTAAAAAATAAAACCAAAAACTGGTTTGAGCTTGAAATTTCATTTCCGAACCCTAGGATTTGTTGGACGGCCACAAACTGACTTTAGCCGTGTTTTTTTGCAAGCCCGGGGGGAATTGGATGAAAAAAAGGACGTCGGTGCTAAACAATTAACATGTTAAACGCAACAACAACTAATCCCCGAGAATTTTTGGGGTTTAAGTTAAGCGTACAGAAAAACTGTGTTACCGGCATGAATTACATACATGTTATCGATAGTTTGTATGAAAACTCCATGTTTTGTACTGTCATGGCGTCGCTAATCCCCGCTGTCGTTTTTTTCAACGAATTCCCCCCGGGCTTGCAAAAAACACGCCTAGTATTGCGGATGCCATAATCAGCATGAATATGTGCCCTTTCACACGAGGGGACTGAGTTGCTAGCAACTTTCAGTTTGATGCTGATTAGGGCCGGAAGTAAGAGGGGAAAACTAAATCTCCCCGGTCAACGATTTGGAGAGATTTTTTGACGTTCCTCTTCACACACACAGTAGTGTGTGTGTACAAGAGATTTTTATGGAAATTAAAGGAAACCGTCAAAAAAATTTCCAGCAACTTGTTGCCCTGTGTGAAAGGGGACTATCGCATCCAATTTGTTCGACACCTAAAGATAAATAGATGGCAATGCTGTTTTAAAATTTGACAAAAATTTAGGATTATTCGCATATGGCAATAGTGGACTTGACATTTGCCGAGAAAATATTTTGTTTACTTTTGGTTTTTGTGATTTCTGTGAAATAATTTTGTTAATTTGTGTTGTTAAGAATTAAATTTTAAGAAAAATTATGGATAAATGTATTTTAATATGTATATATTTTAAGTGGAATTAATAAAATGTAAAAAAAATATAAGTTTTTGTGTATTTTTCTTACTAAATTGGTGGTTTTGTGTTCCGCTCCGCGAACTTCGTTTTTAATTATCTGAAATAGGCTTTAAATAAAGATTTTGTAATGAAGAGTTTTGTTTAAAAGTGTTTCCATATATTTGTTGTCGTTTATGAATTAAAAGAATATTCTTTTTGTTCAGAAATAGGGTTTTTTTGGTTGATATGTCGGTATTGCAAAATCGTGACGCTGAATTTTGTAATTCGTGACGGGAATTTGTATGTCGGTTTGACATGTCACTGACAGCTCCATAGAAAAATTTTTTACCCCCATGCCGCAAAAGAAGTTTTACTTCAAAAACACGCCTTTAATTGAGCTAATTGAAAGATCCAAAAGGCGAGAAACTGAAGTTTTCCTTTCTGAGTTTGAACCTGAAGAGTTATTCTATGCTGCTCAAATGCAATTTCGACAACATGGGAAACTAGATTGTTATAAAAAAACATTGTACAATATGCCAACAACCAGTACACAAAATTTTACTACAAAATCCTGAAATTGTGTAGGAAGCTGTTCTTCCAACTGGACAGAAAACCTAATACAACAAATAATATCTTATCCTTTTGAAGTTAGATTTTTAGCGATGAAACAATTTTTGTTTAAACTAGTTTAATTTAATTTGTTATTATTTTCATAAAATTTCAGTTTATTTCATATTATTTTTTGTTTTTATTTAAACTTAAATTCAACTTTCTTTTAAGTTTGTAATTTTTTTTTAAATAATAAAATTCAAAAAAATGTTTGCTAAATCTACATGAAAATTATTGTTTCAATTATGATTTAGAGTGGACGCGATCCCGCACCGGGCGGGGGGCTCGTTGGCGGAAACGCGTTTTTCGTGCCACGCGATCTGGCATTTTTACTTTTGATATATAAGTTTGGGCGATATTATTTCAAATTCAAATCGTCACAATGGGGCAAAACGATCCAAAAGCTGGCAATAATTCAAAAATGAAAATTAAAAATATCCTCAATTTTTTTTTAATTTTTCGATTAAGTTATATCCAATCTATTCAAAAATAATAATCATTTCTTTTTAGATATCTCTTATTCACCACAGCGCAGCTTAATTGAAGCTTGATTTTTACTTTCTGATTAAGGAAAAAAAATTAGTGTTTTTTCGTTTTTGCATTGATTCTGATTATCATTATCAAATAATTTTGAAATATTTGTATGGAACCTTCAACTTCGGATATATAGCAATGTGAAAAGCACAAGAAAAAACAAAAATTAAAAAAATGTTTAAATTAGAGGTGAAGTTCTGTGTACAGTTTTAATATACGCGTGTTTTTTAGGAAGTTCTAAAATCCCGTAGACTTAAAGTTGTGTTCCGGGTGAGTCCGGGTTATAATTTATATGTCATTTAAAAGTGTGTTATGTGTACTTTATGTTTCTGAAAAAAATCCTGCTACTTTTCTGAACTTTTTGTTATATTTGGATTTTTGTGTAGTGCCTTTTTGTGACACTTTTTTTCTTTATTTTAGGACTTTCTGCAAACACAATGTTTTTGACTAGAAAAGAACTTATTGCTATAATGAGACGGTCTGGGAGTATTGTAATAGCGGAACAATCCAGTTTCTTAAAAGCAGAATTGATCAAAATGACGAAAAGCTCTGAAAAAAGCCAAATTGCAGTTTTGACGAAACAAATTTCGCATTTCAAAGCGCATTTTAAAACGCGGTGGCTTAAAGCTTGCAGGATCGAGAAAAAAATGTTTTTTAAAACTAATGATAGTTAGCTTAACTCATCTCTAGCTTATTGTAGAGCATCCGACTCAACTAAGAAACTAGGTCGTCCAGAAGTAGAGTTTGAAAATTCTTCCCAACGATCGAAAAGGAAAAAAACCCGAGACCTGAGAGATTCTGTATCTCTTGGTGTCCTCAATTATGCTACCCAAATGAGTCTACGAGCTTCCGGACTGATCCAAGCCTCAAAACTTTTAAAAGAAGTAAGTGTAAGCCCCAATCGGGCTGAAAAATACAGGCGATGCTTTTGGAAAATCGCAGTCGAACGAGAGAAGTTGTATGACTCGAGAAGATGCCTTGGCGGTATTAGTTGCAGCGAAACTATCACGGCTTCAATATAATATAATAAGAATGAGTGCCCCAGAAAAATTTCCATCTTACAAAATTGTACAAAATGCAAAGAAAGCTTGCTATCCCAACAGAAATGCAGTGAAAATCACAGCTACATGTGTCGAAGTGAGTCTTCAAGCTTTGCTTGATATAACATCAAAACGACTAATTTCTATGTTGAAGTGTGTTTATGACACATTGCCATTGGCAGACGAAGAGCTTGAGAACTGTTATTTAATATCGAAGTGGGGTTTCGATGGAAGCTCGGGACATAGCCCATATAAACAAGCTTTTCACGGTCCAGAAGCAGACGATTCCTCTGTTTTTATAATCTGTTTAGTCCCCATACAGCTAGTAAGTGGTTTGCATATAGTCTGGCAAAACCCTCCTCCAGCTTCGACAAATTATCGCAGACCCCTGAAAATTGAATACACTAAAGAGTCAACTGATGTTTCAAAATCCGAAAAAGCTCAAGTGGATGCAGAGATCCAAAACCTTCAACAAACGTCCATGTTCATCGGTAACAAGTGTGTTAAGGTTGAGCACTCATTAATTTTTTCAATGATAGATGGTAAGGTTTGCAATGCTTTAACTGAAACCACATCAACACATAAATGCTATTTATGTGGCGCGACTTCGAAAGAATTCAACAATGTCGATGATATGATTAGACGTCCAATAAAAACAGAGCACCTTTATTTTGGAATGTCTATTTTGCACGGTTGGATACGAATGTTCGAATGCCTTCTACATCTGGCATACAAATTACCCATTAAAAAATGGCAAGCGCGTGAAGGTGACAAGGAATTCGTGGCAGCAAATAAGGCTCGAATTCAAAGGGACTTCCGAGAACGTTGTGGCCTAATTGTAGATAAACCAAAGCCGGGATTTGGTAACACAAATGACGGAAACACAGCTAGGCGATTTTTTCAAAAACCTGAACTTTCAGCCGAAATAACTTAATTAGACATTGAAATCATTAAAAAATGCACACAATTATGATCGTTGTTGCCAGTGGATATGAGATTGATGTTGAAAAGTACAGGGAATTTGCGCATGACACAGCGAGGTGCTTCGTGCTTCGTCAATAAATATCCCTGGTATCGTATGCCTCCAACTCTGCATAAATATATCATTCATGGTCCAGAAATTATATCGTCTGCACTTTTGCCTATCGGACAACTTTCGGAGGAAGCGCAAGAAGCACGAAACAAAGATTTCAAAAATTTCCGTGAGAACTTCTCGAGAAAATCTAGCCGTGAAAATACGAACGAAGATATATTTAATTTCTTTATACTGAGCTGATCCCATTATTACTTCCAAGCAAAAACTGCAAAAAAAAAATTCCAATCTTTTCCCACAGAAGCCCTCTGTTTGCTTAAACCTCCAAATGTCGATGAATCGAACACTGTTTTTGAGTTCGATTGTGATGAGGATGACAGTGAAGATGGAAGAGATGATTTTTAATTGTGGATACATTGCAAACGTTTCTTTGTTTAAGTTTGTATTTAATAGGTTTTTTTTCTTACATTATGTCTCAATGAATAACAATGAAAACGTTTTTATTACTTTGTTTTTTATCTTTTTTAGAGAGGCACAAGTTGGTGAGTAAGGTAAGTCTAGTTGACAAAAAATGGATCTTAAACAAAAAATTCTTTAGGTCAAAAAAATACAAATTGGCACATTTAAGAAAAGGGGGCGTTTTAGTGGGCGTGGCTGGGAGACGGGTCTTAAAATATCTTTTACTAGGGCTCAGAAGTCATCGCAAAATTTCAGCTTTTTAGCTCTAACGGTTGATTGGCACCGTGGCGTCGTAATACCAAAAATATGAATACAAAACAAACAACAATTATGTCACAATGCTTAAACACATGACAACTTATGGGGGTTATGATATATTAATTTGTTTTTGGGCACTATGACATCGATTTTGGGCTTTTTGCCATTTTCTGGAAAAGTTTTTGGGCGCATGTGTCCGTTTTTGGGCGCTTTAACGTTTTTATTATTTGGGTGTTATTACCCTAGGCAATAAGACCAAACGCTGATTTTAAATTGGAAGTTCATAACACCCAAACAAAATGTCATAACGCCCATAGCTCTCGGTAATATCGCCGAAATCGTACAACAACAAAATGTTAATAAAGTTGTTTTTGGCGCTATGAAATTTTTAATTTGGGCGAAATGGTCTTGGGCGGAAAAACTTAACGATATTAAAACGTGATAATACCCACAATAAATTTCATAACGCCCAAGGTGTATGTATTTCAATGAAAACAGGATCAGCTTCAAACTTATTCAAACTTAATTTCGATATTTGTTGCACAAAAAACGCAACGATACCGGGATGATGCGGAGGCGAGACTAAGTTGTACCTACGAGACCGATACTGAGACCATACTGAAGTATTTCGATTTTAACGAGACCGAAATGAGAGTTACAAAAGTCTGGTGTTCGTTGTGCGTGGCGAGCCCTAGCTATTTTATTATTCAACCTAAATGTTGATAGCTAATCACGACTATATCAATTAATTAAATTTTTTAGTAATAAATAAAAAGTATCGTTTGTATGTTTGCAATAGATATTTGTTTGTTTGTAATCAGAACATCCATTCAAAATAAAAAAACACGCACACACTTTACAGTAGTATAGGTAGATTCCTATACGCTGTGTAGTATGTATGAAGGTATCGTTTTTAAGTTCCTATATTAATCACTTTATACAAAAATGTGTTATTATTATTGTTTTTTTTATAATAAATAGTTAAGTAGGTACCTACATATAGGTACTAGTTATTGTATCTACATAATATCTATCTATCTATATAATATCTAGTATTTCAAATTTTAATTTAATGTTTTCGAATATCCAATAATTTTAAATACATACATGTGTCGTAGGCGCTGATGAGCATAGCATTATTTACAAATCCCAATTCCTAAAGAAAATCACAAAATTGAGGAAATGTTGTTTCCTGCTTTTGTTCTAGGTTGTATAATAATGTAGGTACATAGGTACTTTGACTATTTATTTATTTATTTATTTATTTTTTTTTGTTTTTTTCATTAATACTCCCGGCGCTATAATATTATGGTGCAGACTAATTCCATTTATTTCTTTATATTAAAAAAACACTAAATAAAAAAACTAATAAAATTCTCCGTGAAAAAAAACGACCACAATAATAATTATATTAAGTAGTGCATATAGATAAACAAGGTGTATGTTTTAAATAAAAACAAATTCAATAATTGAAAACTGTAATTACCGCGACAAAAACTAATTAACAAAAAACAAAAACGTAACAAACGTGAAAATATAATTTTTTTGTTGAAAAACGCGTAAAATTATAACTCGAAAAACGCCGACAAGAAAGAATTCAAAATTCTGGCACAAAATTAAACGGTAGGGGGAACGGGGTTGTAAGTTGAAAATTCTGCCAAACAAAAAGAATGTAAACCAAGTAGGTATCGGTACCTATAACCAAAGAAACAACGTTTACGTTTTTTTCCTTTAAAACACTTCAACAACTTAAGAGATATTTTATACGATGACGATATTCAACAACGTAGGTAGTCGGCAGTTTAAAAAAAAAATTCGCAAATATAGATCTAGGTAGATTTCTATTATACAATGCTAGAAAAGCAAAGAAGAAACAATGTTATTATGAGCCGTTTTAAAAGTTCGTGTCGCAAGTCTCTAGGAAGTGACTTGCGATGAATATGAAATGCAATCAAATATGTACTTTAAATTTTTTGTATGCACATTTTGTGTGTTATTGACAGTTGTAACTTGTAACTAACAGAAGAACTTTTTTAGTTTTCATTTATTTTCTTACTGATCGGATCACCGCTCCGATCAACAACAATGAAAGCCCAAACTAATACAGTTGCAAAACGGACAGAGACGATATTAACAACAACGACAAAAGTGATAGCAGCCGCTGCCTTTGCAATAATAAATTTTTTATTGATAGAGCGCGATCGGACGCTACTCGGATCGATTCGGGTCGCGTCCGAAAATGCATTCCGCTGCATATCGGATGCGTTGTGTTTATTCGACTGTGTGCAGAGCGAACAATTAAAGCACATCTATGTTCAATTGTGAGCGGCTTTCGATCGACGACAACAAATAGGGGAGAGCGACAATAAATGGAAAAAAAAATCAAGTCTTGCACGCACAATGTACGAAAACAGCAACGCCAACAGACGGTGGGCAACAACATCAACGATGATGAGGAAAATACTTTTACAATATGTGATAGGTATAGAAGCGCATGCGATATAATTTCCTTTTTCTCAGTTTTTTTTTCTATTTCTGTCCAACCAGTGCATTTTTTTTTGCATTGTTTTTTTTTTGTTTATTCACATTTTTTCTACATTCTTTAATGAAGCTTTCCCGCCTGGATGTATGCGGGAGAGTGCACTTGAACACGCAAGACGCAATCAAACAACCGCACTCGCACGTACACCACCTAACTCCTAACTTAATATCACCCCTTCGATGCAACGCATCGAATGCACTTTGTGGTGGAAGATTCGACTTCTCTAGTTGTTGATTACACTCGGGGGGATTAAACAAAAAAAGCACATGAACACAGTTCATGTGTGTGTTTTTGGAGTGCACATTTTCTGCATTATTGCTAATGTGTGAGACACCTTGTTCATAATGTGTAACTTTCTTGATTACAAGAATAATTGTGGTGGTGGGAATAGGAACTGCCTCCTTTTCTATCCGCGTCAGGTTTACCTTTTACTTAAATGTTTCCCCTTAGAACACACTCTCATTATATTTGAGAAAATCCCACATAAAAATTCCCACTCACACACAGCAAACGAGGTTATCCGTTGTGTTTGAAGAAAATTATAAGAATAAGAAAAAATTGCACACTGATAAAGATTTTTCTTAAAAGCGCCAAAAAAAGCTCTCTTTTTGCGGGGAAGCGGGCCAAAGCAGTCAACGTATTTGTGAAACGAATGCAGATAGGCAGCAAAAACTTAATACATATGTGTGCGTGTGTGTATGGGAAAAGTGCATTCGTATTCTTTTTTATTTCTTTCTGCATATATTTTTTGTTTAATTTCGTCTTTCAATCTTTCATTGTCGCTTGTTTTGATGCCTTGCTACATCATGAAAATGGGTAAAGGAAGTTTTGAATAAGAGTGACGAACGATTGGACAGCATGATGCATAGCTAGCAAGCAACCCGAATGACCACAGAATGATAGAGCATGTAAATTGCCTTTAATAGCAAAAAAAAAATATGGAAAAAAAATATGAAGAATGAAATCATGAGAAGGGTATAAACACAAGTGACGGAAAGGGTCGAGGGTAAAAACTAAAGTAGAATTTCAATTAATTTTTTTCGATCTAAACTGAGAAGACGCAACTTTTTATTTAATCTTTGGGGCTTGCTATTAATACAAACTTTAGGGGGAGACTGGACAAACCTTTATAGAAAAGAAATATATTTTTTTTAATAATATCTATTAAAATATATTTTTTTTTATTATAAACATGAACTGCAATTTATATATTTGAGGTTTTTTTCCAATAACAATGTGAAACATGGTTTCTATTCTACATCAAATTACTTTTTCAATCAGTATATTTTAAATTTGTGGGACAGTGTGGGTGTCTAATATCTATATTATTTTAGGTATTAGGAAACGAAGGCTGATAAGGGTTTATTTGAGCAGTTTTTTTTTGTAAATTACACAATTGTTTTATAAATAACCGCCGCCGGCATTAACCAAGCCACAGAAATAATTTTATTATTATGTCTTAAATAAAATATTGCTTGTAGGTACTTTACTTATAATAAGAAGGGGTTTGGCGAAGAATGACAAGAGCAACGGAAATATTTGAATAATTAAAAAATTATTTGATGGGAAAAGTTAGTATTTCCAGATGCGCATTGCCGATACAAATTGTATTCGAAAGATAATACTTCGAGATATAATATAACCACAACCAAATATAAAAGAGAGGAATTTATTCTTAGTTTTTAGAAAATCTGAAAACCTGACGTGATTGAGCAATTTAATCCCGTTTTCAAATCCAACGCATCAAAAACCTTCGGAAAAATTTAAATTTTGTTACAAAGTATAGGTTTAATATACATAGGTACCTATGTTTGTATATCTATCTATCATCCACATTTCTTACAAAGTGTGTGTCCAATTGTAGATACTATAGTATAGTAAGTAAAGCAGATATAATATAATAAGAGTGGGCGAGGTCTGCCTCTAGCAAATTTTAAATAGATACCTTAATAACTAAATATTTTTTTATGCTAATATTCGATGTATTTATATTACGGAAATTAAGATTTGTCTTACAACACTTTTTTATTCTTTTTTGATGTTGCATACACTCACAAAATTATGATATTTTCAATCGGTATTTTCGAAAATCAACTTCAATTTTTCTCAAAAACTTGGACAAAATTGGCAAAAAATATTTTAATTAAAAAAAACCTCGGATTTATTATTTTCATATAAAAATGCATAATAACCGCGTTCTAATATCTATGGACCTTGATCAAGATCATTTTTAAACACTTAATAAGTGCGATTTATTATCTACGGATCCCGATCAGGATCATTTTGTTAAATGGAACACAACAACAACTTGGGATCCTGCTCTCTATCTGGATGTATTTTTAAGATTTCAAAATAAGTTCTTACTCTGGCGGGTAGGTGGCATTTCAGTTATGAAAATGGTTATGTAGTGCAAACTGTAGTGTAATAAAAAATGAAAAATAATACATGAAAAATAAACAAACATAACGAAAAAGAGATGAGCATACAACACTGTTGTCATATGGGATCCGTATATTTTTATTTTCATGTTACTATCCATACAGATCTTCGTGGATAATAAAACGCAGCTAATATCACAAGTAACATTTTTCCTTCCATAAGATGCTCCAAGAGCTTTACTAGACTAATGTAAGGGAGCTAAAATTAATCTTGAAGAGTATACTACTTGATTGTTATAACACTGTTGAAAGCGTTAAATGGCTTAGCTATGGGAAGATCTCACCTCGGCTAAATCTTGTTTTGAGAATGCATCTCTTACAATGAGATTCGATCAAAAGAGAACATATTTGTTAACTTTAAAAAGTTATACATATATCTACATATATCTTTCTCTTTTAGTAATGCGTAAGAAAATGAAGCTTGAATCACCCCCACTCTCTGATCTGGCTATATAATTTATGAAGCCTTCATTCGTCCAAAACTTGAGTATAGCTCTCCAATAATCCACTTGAATCTCTTGGATAGAATCCAAAAATGAGCTTTTAAAATGATAGGTGATAGAGCTATTACGAAAAAAAACATCTTTGGAACACCGCCGTAGTGTTTCATGGCTCTGTCTATTTTATCACTATATTTTTATAAACAGTGTTCAAGTGAAATATCCAGTTGCATACTTGTCCTTAAACAATTCAACCGTAATATTCTAATACTCGCGCTTTTAGGAATGCTCATCAGTTCACCCTTGAACCCAACTTCGGACGAACTGTTAAGTATAGAGATTCCTTTTTTAGCCGCACATCAAGAACGTGGAATGATTTACCTGGCTCTATTTTTCCCTCCCATTTCAATATTCAGAACTTCAAAACCAATGTGCACCGGTATTTTTTCTTTAATCCTTCTATTTTCTCCTAACACTCTTACTGTGTTTAATCATATAAAGGGTATTCATATCATAACCCTTTTAGGGCCAGTTGTACAATAGTGGTTCCATTGTATATAAAATCTATAGTAATATAATGAAGAGGAGTGACGGTAGCGACATCTTAAGGACATATATTCGACTTCTTTGTGATGTGATGGTTGGAATCCCGAATATTCACAAAACAAGAAACGTAATAATAAAATAAGAACGGGAACGCTGTATGCTAATTTTATGAGAGTGCGAGGAAGTAAAAAAAACGCAATAAAAAACTATAACCTTGACAAATTGGCTTCGCATCGGAAAAAAAATTTGGTATATGTAGGTATGCATGTTTGCAGTAGGTTTTTTTATTCATAATAATTGTAAAGGTCCCCTCGTAGTTGGTTTGGGGGGCTGATAAATTTTGTTGTAATAATCGGATCGTTAAGGTTGAGGCCTTAAAATTTAGGTAGAATGTCGGGTTACATTTTTTTATGAAATCATTGCGAAGGAACATAAAAGTATGTGTAAACAAATGTAATTAATTTAAAATTTAATTGAAACACTATAGTACTATAGATTTTATATACAATGGTGGTTCAGCCTCGGTTCAAGATTTTAACTCACCGATTTCGGCGGATTAACTTACGTTCAACGCTGGTTCAAGTATGTAATTGGTTATTATCACGCACTTGAACAGTAAACCACTGTTGAAACTCAATTAATCCGCCGGAATCGGTGGATAAAAATTGCTGAACCACGGTTTAAATATTTGTACAACTGGCCCTTAGTGCGCGCTCAATTTAAAATATCACGAAAAATGTATTGCAGAATCTATTCGTAGTGAATTTGCTGTGGAAAATATATTATACGAATTTCGAAATGTGGGGAATTTGATTTATCATTAATTCCGAATGAAACGGAAATCTTAAGTCCCATTATACAACAACTGATTCTTGTCGTAGCCAACGATTGTGTTTCAGTAAAAAAAGAGTTTTTTTCACAAATTCTAAAATTTGCAAACGTAAATTAATCAATTTTTCAAAATAGCTTTTAACGGTCTTTAGTCCTACAAAAATTTGGCGTTCCATCCCGGCGATCTTACTTGGACTCATCAGTTGACTAGTGAGGGCCTTTGTCAATACGCAATTTTTTGTTAAGTTCAGTTCATCGTATATAGATTTCGTGACGAATATACGATATACGATATAATATCGTATATTCGTCATAATCTATATATGAATACCTACATGCCCTAACTTTTTTTCGCATCTTATGCAAACCTCCCTGAATAATTCCAACACGTCACCTTAATTCACACGAAAAATGGCTCCCAAGTATTAGTCTAGTCAATTTGTGGAGGAACAAAGAATAGAACTAATTGTAATACAATTTCTGTGAATGTGGTCTTATTGCAAATTTTACATAGATAACGATACATGGTGAAAAGTAAACCGCTGTGCCATGACAAGTTTATCCAATATGGCGGATTTTTCAAAATGGCTGCCCGTTATTTTCCATTATTTTGTATAAATATCTATATATGGCAATCATTTATATGTTTTTTTGGGACGGGGAATCCAAAAATATAGTCAAAAATATTTACTGATGAACATTGAATAAAATAGTCTGGATTAATACAATACAAAAAGGTAATTATAGGAAATTTTGCCCATCACAGTTTATAGATCAGATCATAGTTTAAGGAAAAAGTAGACATTTTGCCTTAACCCAAAATTTCAGTATATAGTTACCATACATTTTGATGGTTTCTATATGAAAGAATGGTACTGAATCCGAAAATGCCGAGTATACTTCTCAGATCCTTGACCGTTTTGGAATAAGACGTCACCAATAAAGGACATCTGGAAAAAGGCTGCAGCTGGTCTGCATTACGGAAAAATTGTGATTAAGATTAACATAAATTTTCCACTAGATATTCAGATTTTATGATTCCCCAATTGGGGGAGAGGTTCACGAGTAGGAAAGGGGAGGGGTGCTTATTAATGAAAAACTCAGCCTTTGCAATTACATAGGTCAAGTGGAGTATCGTTCAATTTTCGATATAATTACTTTTCACTAAATTTTTGATATGACGTCATAATTTAAGGACTTCTTACAAAAGGCTGCAACTGGTGTGTATTAGGTCAAGTGAGGTATCTCTGGCATTTATTTTTAAATGCTGAATCGAATGAAATCAATCGGAAGTCTGCGTACATTTCGATAGACAAATGTCGACGTTGGCTATAATGTTAGTTCGTCGATATTAAGAGCTCGACTGTTTAACAAAAAAAAATTGTTAACTGTCTAGAAGGAGTATTTCGATATAAGGTGCTTTATCACACCTGGATTATCCAGAGTCTGCAGAGAGCACTTGATTGAGAACTTCCCTGCTATGCACTTATCTTACCTACCACAGACGAGAACAGTGTGCTCCCAGTATCAGGACAGCATCAAAGAGGGAATAGAAACCACCGCAGGCTACCAGTCACCATAGAGAAAAGACCCATATGGTATGTTGCACATGCAAAAATTAACCAGGACAAAAAAGGTCATCGAGGCTAGAATATTCAGCTAAGAGAAGTAAAAAGAAGAAAATCTTGGCGTGAGAAGAGTACCTATGCAGCCTCCCATCTCGCGACTGAAACTCTCGCGATTTTAAGACTGGAAAGCAGGTTCAACGAAACAGCGAAAGATACTAAGAATAATATTTCCATCTACTGTAGGCTACTAAAGGAGTCGAATAGAGCAAGTAATAGGGTGAGAATGACCGACGAATACCCAGTTTCACCATTAATTTAGATGAGCTAATTTTAGATTTAAAAAAAACTGAATAACAACAAAACTGCCGGTTTCGATGGCTTAGAAGCGAATGTGCATGCATAAAATTATCAGTGAAGTATTTCGGTAAAAGAAAGCATGCCGAACGACTTTATATCTTCTATATTAAATTCTTAAGCCATTCTGCTTCCATTCATGCAAGGTTATGTGATATCATGTCTTTTTATCTATTTTGTTCTGTAGAGATAGTGTGCAGGGCAGGCATTAACAAGGAAGACACTTTCAACAAACAAACGCCTGTCCACCAGACACAAAGTCACTATTAATAACAGCAACTTGGAAATAGTAAAGGAGATCATCTACCATGTATGACGCTGCTTCTTAGTTCTGGTGAGAGAGAAGGTTCAAATCTGACGCGTAGAAACTAGAACCAAGTGCACGCTATACAAAACTCTTATACTAATACGCAAAACAGAATAAAAAAAGGAATATAACTCATGCGCACTGCATTCCTTTTCCTTTCCGTTCACCCCTCCCCCAAAAAATCGAAAAACTATTTTTATATTTAAAGACACATAAAATCTGTACTTCTAGTGTCAAATTATAATATAAATTAAAATTTTTCGTAATGTACACCAGTTTCATGCATTTTTCAGAAGTCCTTAATGATGAACGGATATCAAAAATTTAGTGAAAAGTGATTATATCGAAAATTGAGTGGTGCCATTTGATTCAGCATTAAAAAATACATGGACACGATACCCCATTCGACCTAGTTGCAAACGCTGGGTTTTTTCATTAATTCGCAACCCTCCCCTTTCCTACACCTGCACCTCTCCCCAAAAAGATGCACACCAGCTGCAGCCTTTTTTCAGATGTCCTTTATTGATGACGTCATATCTCAAAACGCTCAAGGATCTAAGAAGTATATCCGGCATTTTCGGATTCAGCACCCTTTTTTCATATAGAACCCATCGAAATGTATTGTATATACCGAAATTTTTGGTTCAGGTCAGTTTTCCCTCTACTATCAGGGTTGTCAGATTTGAAAACCCGAAACGCCAAATGTAAAAGTTGAGTCGTCAAAAAATCGCCAAATTTCAAAATTGTCCACCCAATAAATCATCACATTCAAAAATGAAATAAAATTTCGCAATTTGTGGTTTTTACATCAAAAAACCTTTCAATTCAATGTATGTATCAATTTGACCTTTTTCATATCAAAATTCAAATCGCCAAAGACTAAAAATATCGCCTTTTTGATGGTACATCGCCAATCCGATTTTCGTGTCGCTGAATGTTAATTCTTAACAGTTAAACTTCTTAGAGAAGGGACAACATTTCAATTTATTTTATCTACTACTCTTACCTATGGGAGAGCTACACACGGAGAAAAAACGCACAATTTTGTTTTTGTTTTCTTATTTCTGCTACTCCTTCAAGAGCTATGAAAAAAAACGAACGGAAAAAAACCTGTTTGCTTCTCTCCTTTTAGGAATCGTGTGTTTATTGTTTTTGTTTTCATGATCTTTACTCGCTTTGTGCTAGGTCAAATTAAAGACAAAGGACCATGGGCATTTTGGGCCCAATATCCAACATTGCTTAACAGTGATGAAACTTATGTCATATGAGAGCGTATGGAGAACACTTTATTTCATTATATGGCAGCTAAATTGAAATCGAGCGCAAGAGTTGTGTTTTGTCACACTTTATAAAAAAAGTTTTTAAAATGCAAAAAAAAAAATATTTAAAAAAATGGCAGCAATTAATAAAAAGTGTTTCACCTTTTCTGAAAGCATGAAGTCTGTTCTTTCATTTTATTTTTAAATCAACTTATCTGTATAAACAGTTTTCGAAAAATTTTCTTTTAAACTCAAAAAGCTGAAAAAGAAAGTTACTATTTTTCTGTATATAGGGTTTCCCATAAACAATGGTCCAAACTGAAACTGGTGATAGGGCAGGTCTTAACTACTCAGAATTTAGTAACTTGTCCGTACCCCATCATAACGGTTTTCGAATAACGGCAGTTTTTTGGAAATTTCGAAAAACCCCTACTTTGAACCAGGTATTTGGTCACCTTGTCCATAATTGATTTTTGTTTTTCTTAATTTTTTCACCTAAATATTGTATGATAGAAAGATTAATTTTGTGCATTAAAATATTTCTGATATCCTGCACCATTTTCATCAAAATTAATTGATAATAGGTACGACATTTTGATCAAACCGTTTTTTACTTCAATTTTTAAAAGAGCCCAAAAAAAAAAATCATATGACTCAATACTGGTTTTTAGATTTAAAAATTGGTCATGATATTAAAGTTTCTTAAAAGGTATAAAGCTCACCAATGACAGTCTTATGGCCAGTTGCACCAAACGCTTTTAAATATTTATTGCTTCGTTAAATTTTAAAATGGCATTTATCAGTTCCACCAACCAATTTTACAGGGCTATTCTGGCGTTGTGAGGGCTCACAACTCACAAGTCACAAGCCTTTGTGAGGTTGATTTCTTGTGAGGTTGTTGTGAGGTTCTCAAAAGGAGATCACAATTTCGATAGTTTTTGTGAGGCTCACCAGTTGTGAGGGTACGAAAACCTCACAAAATCGATTTCACCTTTCCTTGTGAGGTTGTTGTGACTTGTGAGGTATCAGTGAGGTTTGCCAGAATAGGGCTGTTAGTTTTAAAAGGCCGATAAACAAGCCAATTAACTGAAATGCCATTTTCCTCCAGTTAAACTTTAAAAGCGAGTTTTAACGAAAATATCTTCAAAAAAAATATTTCACTTTTGATAGGACATTTGAAAGTTACAATTAAAAAAAAATATTCAATATTAAATAGATCGTTGGAGGTTAAAAATAAATAAAAACAAAAATGAACAGGTAAAATCCATTATTTTTCTTTTCAATTATTTCCTATTCAACTATATGTTGATACATCATCTTTTCAAAAAAAAAAAATGGTGGTGAACAAAATTTTTTTTCACAAGAAAAATGTGTGTGGTGAAACAAAAAAGGATAGGACTCTTCTTAAGCTACAATACAAGTTTCAAAATGGTAGTCACCTTATAATAAGAAGATAAGGAAGAAAGTGTTTCGAGATTTTCAATCGTTAAAATAGTGAAAAAAGATAATTAAACTAAATAAAAAAATGAAATAAAAGTGAGAATAGTGAAAGCTTTCAGAACTTTATTATGAAAAATATAAAACAACATGCGGTGTTGTGTTAAATTGTGTAAAAACACCTACAATATGGAGTTAATAATCTTTTTATTTCACGGGCTGATTGTGTCTCAAATTCTACATAAATTAATGTGAAGTGATGTTTTTTATGTAGGTACATTATCGTAGAATACTTACTTTAAAATTGATTTTTCATAGCATTTTGCTATAAAAAGCCTAAATTATTGAAAATGCAAATATACTTTGAAACGTGGTATGTCAGGTGCCTATCTGTCAAAATTGAAATTCTCTCCCAGGGTCGAATTAGCTTTTGTTGGTGATGGCAAGGCGCTCAAATACATTGAGCGCCCGTAGTGCAGAGTAATTTTACTTACTTTATGTGGAATATGAGACACAGCTTACCTGTGATATGAACAAAAGTTGCAATGATTATTATAGATTATTATAGATTATTATAGATGTTTTTACAGGATTTAACGGCGACAGAAATGCAACGACGCATTGCGATGGACATAAATTTCAGGCAGAGATGTGCAAACTAGCCGATATATCGAAAATGCGATATATTTTAGATATTTTTTTATAAAATAAACACCATAAGCGTTTTAAATCATGAAAAATCGGTGAGAGAGTGTAATTTATTGTTTATAAAAAATAATTTTTTCAATTCTAATGCGCTAGCGTTTTTAAGAAATGTAATTAGATGCATCGATTTTTAAATCAAAACTATCGAATAAAGTCCCCTCCGTATTTCCAAACATATATTTTTTGTTTCCATTAGAAGTGTCTAAAATAGAATAGGTACATAAATTTATTTGACTTAATACAAGCAATAATAAATAAGAAATGGATAGTTTAGGATTATTTTTGGACGCCGAATCCAACGGGCTAAGGGCACGAAATAATGAAAAAAGGAGAACATTGCAAAACGAAAGCAATATACGCGAACTATCTGACGCGGCGTAAGTAAACCTATCTTGTAATTTTGTGCAAAGTCGGGATATTCGCTGAGCAGATTCACCATCCGCTCATATTGCAGTGGACTTGTTTTTTCATTCTGCCTAAATTATAAACTAAACAAGTTATCGTAAATAAAGTTTATTTCTTTATTACTTACATTTAAATTAACTATTTCTTTAAAAAAAAAACCACCACCACTTTCCGCAACAAGAACCCGTCGGAGGACTTCGGAGAAATTTTTGTTTGTATCTGTCAAAAAAAAAAACATTAGAAGTACTTCATCGCATATAAATGGCATGCGTTGAATTTAGTCGGACAGAATTTCCGATCAACTGATCGGAGAGCTACCTCGAACTTCGAAGCAAAATGTCTCCGATTCGTAGGAAATCGGAGAGGATTCCGCTCCGACGCACGGTTACCTCGATAGGGCCGATTATTTTTAATAGATGTATTATGTAATTATGTAGTTAAGTGGAAGAGCGTCGTCGTCGCGGTCGGTTAGCTGTTGATGGAAGATCGAATAGCTTTTGCCTAGATTCAATTCATTATTGGTCATATATCGGGGTGATGTTTGATTGAGGTAAATTTGTAAATTGTATGGGTTTAAGGCGTGTTAAAAGAATTTTTTTTTAATTTGGTGTGCTTATGAAAAATGTTTATTGTTGAGGTTCTTTTTTGTTGATTTTTAAATTTTGGGGATTTAAAAGAAGGTTCAAAGATTAGGACGAAGCATAAGCTGCACAATTTTGCTCAGAAATTTATATAATGTATTTCGATTTGATAATGATAGAAAGCAGCTAAACGCATAAAAAGACCACAAATTCAAAATCCGCCTTTCAAAGCACAAGAAATAAAATGGATTACAAACCCGAAACAGTAAGCTGAAATCTTCGTGGAACATCTCTCGAATGTTTTTAAGCCCTTTCCAGAAAGTGTAGTTACAAATAATATACATTTTGTTGATAGAAACGACGAATTGGAAATTCCCTTCTTCACGCTCAAAGAAGTAAAAAGCCCGGTAAAAAGAACCCGGGTACGATCAAGTTACTGCTCAGGATTTGAAGGAAATGCCAACAGTAGCCTTCAAAACACTCCAATACACAGGGTGTCCCGAAATCACCGCCCCAGAAGAAAACCGTGAGTTTCTGAGGTCATTTCAAGTCGAAAAACTTAAGAGGTAAATTTCTCGATTTCGCTTATAACGGTTTTTATGATTTTTATTATTTATTCCTTTGACTGGCTCTAACTTTGCCAAACTACAACCGATTTTTGAAAAAATTTAAACAAGAACAGTTAGAAATTTGTATCTACCATATAACTTTTTTCGATGTGGATAACGGTTTTCCCGCAAATTATTTTCTAGCACATTTTTTTAGCATTTTTAGGTTGTTTTTTTTTTACTTCGATATGATTTTTTTTCACAAAAACACGTTACTATGTATAATTTTTTTTTCATTATTATGAAAGCCCAATATGTTTTCTCAAAAAAAGTTAACAATTTTTACCAAAAAATACATACAAAACTATTAAAAAAAAAAAGAAAAACAAAAAATAAAAGAAAATCAAAAAAAATATGAATATTTGAATAAAAACGAATTATTACTTTATTCTTTCTAACATTCAACCATTGTATATAAACCCTATAGTAATCTCATGGAACGAAAAAAATAGTTCTGAATCGGGTCTTGAGCGGCGCTGCCGTCGACAGAATCTGACATTGGAGAGACAAAAAGGCGGGAAGAAGATAAGTAAAATAGAAATAAAGACTAGTAGTAAGAACGAGAAGATTATATTAAAATTATTCTGACAACAATAATGAGACTAAGGAAGATGGTTGAATCAGATGTTTTTGACGAGGCAAAAAGCAAAATATGGGGAAGTAAATTTTGGGTTATTGGCGATAATAAAACGCGGCTATTGTGGGTTAAATACAACGTTGCTATATTTTGCATTTATTATGCTTTTTCCTATAGGAAGATCCAGGTAGGTAGGTAGGTAGGTTGTTGGTTTTTTTTATATTTATGGGTAGGAATTGTATAGAAACCATATGATGTAAGTATTGTATAATGCTTCAACGATTTTTTTCAGCCAGATAGTTTGTTGTTCTTTTTGCTTTGGGTAGGTATGCGTTAGAGTAGGATGGAAGATATTCGATATGTCTAACTGATAAGTCTAAATTATTCAGTTTCAGTGCAAGTACAGACGATAGTGTTAAAGTTTCAGTGCTTTTTTAATAAAAATTTGAAAATAATTGAAAATTAATAGCAAAATTAGCGGTAGTGGAATAGTTTTTTTCAAAACTAATCAAACAGAAGTTTTGACGATCATTTGTGCTGTGCTGAAAGGAGTGAGGTGTTTTTTTTGCGGGCTAAAATTTTGTATTTAAACAAAAATCCAGTAGGTACAATCCAGTGTTTTGAAGATTCAGTTTTTTTTATTAGTTGGATTAGTTGGATTCAGTGTGGGGTTTTTTTTTAGTTCAGCAGTGTTTTCAGTTCAGGTTCAGTGTGCTTTTTTTGTTAGCTAGTTTTGTGTTTTGTAGGTTTATTTATATTCATAAGTTAACATAGGTATTTAAATATAATTAAATTTTCAGTTTTTTTGTACTGTTGCAATTCATAGGGTGTTAGTTAAATTATATATAGTTGGTTAATTTTGATTTTAATTTAAATTTTTGATTTTGTTTTTTTTATAGTGTGTTTAGTTTTAAATAGTTTATTTTTTTAATTGTAAAGCAATAGGGTGTTACGACTCAGCTTTTTTTGGATATTTTCAGATTTTAAATTTTTTTAGTCAGATCGTTACTCTATAGGATTTTCTTTAGATTTTAATAGTTTTTTTTAAGTTCTTAAATTACAGATTTTTTCAGATTTGATTAGTTTTTTTAATCTATATTTATCTATATTTTTATATTTCTGTTTCAGTTTTTAAATTACAGATTTTTTCAGATTTTAGTAGTTTTTTTTTTTATCTATATAGGGTGTTCGCCACAGGATTTTTTTGAATTTTTTTTCAGATTTTTCTATTTTGGTTCCAGTTCTTAAATTAAAGTTTTCTTTTAGATTTCAGTAGTTTCTTTTTATCTGTATAGGGTGTTCGACACAGATTCTTTTGTTTTTTTTCAGATTTTTCTATTTTTGTTCCAGTTTTTAAATCACAGATTTTTTTCAGATTTCAGTAGCTTTTTTATCTATATAGGGTGTTCGACATAGATTATTTTGATTTTTTCAGATTTTTATTTTTGGTTCCAGAAAAATTACAGACTTTTTTCAAATTTTAATATCTATTTATACATTTCTTAAATCACTTATTTTTTTCTGATTTTAAATTCTTTTCATATATTTAATTTATAGGGTATTGCAATAAATTTTTATATTATTATTATTATTATATTATTTAATCTCTTCTATATTAATAAATAATAATTGTCCTTTACCCATTTTTTTCAATATGGTTTTTTGCTGTTACATAAACTGCGAGGAGCAGCGAGTTCCGCAATGTTCGGTTTCATTCTTTCAGGTACCCAGGGACCATAGAAGGGATATTTGGATAAAAAATGGAAATGTTACAAACGTGAAGGCCTTACCGCAAAAGTTCTTCATGTGCGAGAAACATTTTTATGTCAAAGACATCCAAGTGAAATCAACTTTTAAGACTCTGTGCAGATACGCCCTTCCCATTCCTTCTCTGTCTGTTTGTAGGTGTTGCGACGTATCCCATGATACAGAATGTCTTCGTGTTATGGAAGCGTGGAGGGCCCGGAAGCAGCCGACTTCCGCGGTCACCTCTGCAATCCAGGTACCTCCACCTCCACCCCCACCTCTACCGGTACCTTCGAGCCCAGCTATATCTTTGGTGAATATGACTGCGAGCTCTTCTTATACCTACATCAGGGACTATAAAATCCCTGAAGTAGCTCCTTCTTCACAGATTTCTCCTTCATAATTTCCCTCTCCAAGATATCCATCCTACAAAGCGGTTCCGGTATAGGCTTACCATCCGTCAGGATTTCGCCTGACGCATCAGGCTTTTAATGTCCAATCAGGCTTTGGCCAGGTTTCGTCCTTTGTCAGGCTTTTTTTATAATTATCGCACAAAATATAATCGTTAGAAGAAAAACGTTTACTGAATCCTTTCAAATCGAAATGCTTATAAATCGCAGTGACACATTAATTTTTTTCATTTAGTTGTCACTTTTTAAAAAGCGACAAAGAGTTGTGCCATAGGGTGATTCAAAAAACACCCTTCCTCGAAATTCAATCGGGACCGGGCGAAATTATGAAATCGCTGAAAATTTCATGCCTTAAGCACCAAAACTCGAAAAGTTATGCAGCTTTTAACATTTGAGAAAAATTCCTATTTCAAGCTAAATTATTGAAAAAGCGCTGGTAGCGACCGATAAATGCTGTTCGATTTTGAATTTTTTGGTCTTAATGTTTTGTTTTCAATCTAAGCTTCATAATTTCGCCCGGTCCCGGTTGGTTTTAGAGAAAGGTGTTATTTTGAATCAACCTATTTTGCAAGATATGACACTTCCAATTTATGACGTATTTTTGTGCATACTTTTTTTTGTGTCTGCTGCAGATCTATTTATCGTCTCGTCGTCTTCGTGCCTCCAAATCAAGGTAAGTCTATGAATATTTTTATAATTTTTTTTTTTTTTATAAAAATGAAGTTTCAAAAAGAAAAAAAATGTTTTTTATTTGTCAGGCTTTTTTCTCAAAAATTAGGCTTTTCTTACTTTACTGTCAGGCTTTGCGTATTTTAGAGCTGGTAACCCTATCCCGGTACGAAAAATCGGAAAGACTACGGTATATCCTCGTAACATTTTCGAAACACCTATAAAACAGGTGCGGGACCCTGAATATAGGTTAAAGAAGGGATTAGACACCCATATGGAAGGCTTTTCGGAAGAGCTGCAGACCTTTATTCTGGCGCAGTTGTTCCATAGGCCGAACGAACCCTGGGAACCTAAAGAAAAGGACTTGTTTTTAAAGTTTTCTTTAAGTCCCCAGCCTTTTATGATTAGCGCAAGTTTTAAGCTGCCGTCGGTAAGCACTATTTACCGATGGCATTCAGAAATTCGTTTGCCCACAGGACTCGACCCAAGGATTCAGGATCTACTGAGCGACAAGGCCATGGACATGACATTGATTGACAGGAAATGCGTTTTGCTATTTGATGAAATGATTGTAAAAAAAGAACTTGAATACAACATCAAAGACGACATCATTTATGGCTATACCGACTTTGGAGAGTTCGGCAGAGATCAAAAAGTAGCTTCAAAAGTAATGGTGTTCACATTAAGGGGACTTAATAGGAACTGGAAACAGACCATAGTATATTATGTCGGATCACCAAATGCCACAACTTTAGCCAAGATGTTGACCACTATTATCGCAGGAGTGATAAAAGTTAGGACCCCCAAATTTCTTAGAAACCACGCCATATGTTGAGATAGAGAGTCAAAGAGTTTTCTTACTCTATGACTATCCTCATATGTTTAAAAGCGTGAGGAACATTCTACTGAAGCATAGAATTATAATCGGGGATGATGTGGTGGATTGGAAGATCCTTGAAAAGATTTATGAAGAGCCAGCCCGATTCGAGAAGTTATCTGTCAAGTTAGCGACCCAGATTTTTAGCGCCAATGTGTACTCGGGAATAATGTATGCATTTGGCATCAATTTTTTCAGCACTGATTAGGATAAGAAACTTGCAGAGGCGACAGCAAGGTTCATCAAAGGAATGAACAACTTGTTCGATAATCTGAACACGGGAAAACTCTACTCCGGGAATCCTAATAAGCAAGTCTTATCGGACTCAACAGACACCCTAGAATCGCTGAAGAGCGCACGGAGGATTTCTACGTGGAAATCGAGCAGTTCCGTGACAATCCCGCCTTGCTTTAAAGGATTAAAGCAAACTTTGCTGGGAATAGAACAAATGTGGGAATACCACAAGAACGATGAACAAACGTATTTTCTGCTGGCACATCTGAATACAGATGTAGCAGAAAATCTGTTCTCCATGGTACACTCCAACAGAGGTTCTTATGAGAAGAACTCGTCGACTTGGAGATTCATTAGGAATCTCAAGCAAATTATTTTCCTGCACCTGTCTGCAGCGGACCATTTTGGATACGAGGACGCTGGAGCCGAACCGCTGTTGCAGGTAGCTGATATCGACGGAAAAGATGCCGCAAATAAATCTTCATATAATGACTTCGTTTATGAATAACCAGCAGAGGACAATGCTGCTGAAGACTTGGAGGGTGATGACAACAACTCAATGGACCAAGGGGATAAGGAACCTTCATCTCTGGAGAAAGGAGCTTCTGCATATTACGCTGGGTTTGCTGCAGGGAAATTGAAGAAGAGGTTAAATTGCGAGGTATGCAACCAATTTATGATCTCAGAGGATGAGATATGCGAAGAAAGGCAAACAACTTTGTTGATTAAATTGCGAGCATACCAAACAATCACAACACCTTCAGAGTTCGGAAAACTTACAGTTCCTTCGATCGGTTTCGAAAGAACTGTCAGTATTCTGCAAACGATTTTCATGGAGCAATTCCCAACGATGCAGACAACAGAAAGATTACCTGAAACGTGGTTACGTAAAATCATGGCACAGGACCGGGATTCAACTACAAGCTGCTCAACGGAACATCAGGAAGCCATCACCAAATTTGTATTGATCGGACTGATCATTTTTGACCTAAGGAAATTCAACAAGGCCCTGAAGGAGAAAACTGCAACAAAAAAAGTTTAAGTTGTTTAAGTTGAGGTTGTGGAATAGGTTGAGGTTGAGGATTAGGTTTAGGTTTAGGTTTAGGTTGAGGTTTATAGGTTTATAGGTTTATAGGTTTATAGGTTTATAGGTTTATAGGTTTATAGGTTTATAGGTTTATAAATTATAGGTTTAGGTTAAGGTTGAGGTTGAGGATAAGGTTGAGGTATAGGTTAAGGTTTTTAGGTTTTTAGGTTTTTAGGTTTAGGTTTAGGTTTTTAGGTTTAGGTTTTTAGGTTTAGGTTTAGGTTGAGGTTGAGGTTGAGGTTGAGGTTGAGGTTGAGGTTGAGGATTAGGATTAGGATTAGGTTGAGGTTTAGGTTTAGGTTGAGGATTAGTTAGGTTGAGGATTAGGTTTAGGTTGAGGATTAGGTTTAGGTTGAGGATTAGGTTGAGGATTAGGTTTAGGTTTAGGTTAAGGATTAGGTTTAGGTTGAGGTTTATAGGTTGAGGTTTATAGGTTTAGGTTTAGGTTTAGGTTTGGGTTTAGGTTTGGGTTTAGGTTTCTGGGTTTTGGTGTTAGGTTTTAAGTTATTTCAATATTATTTTGTATTATATTATATTATTTCATTAAATTATTAAACTTTATTATTATATAAGTGTATATAAAAACAAAAAAAAAAAAAAAAAAAAACAAAAACATTAGTTAGATGCATGTAAAATTCATATTATTTTGTATTATATTATATTATTTCATTAAATTATTAAACTATATTATTATATAAGTATGTATATATAAAAACAAAAACAAAAAAAAACAAAAAAAACAAAAAAATTAGTTAGACTAATGTAAAATTCATATTATTTTGTATTATGTTATATTATTCCATTAAATTATTATACTATATTATTATATAAGTATATATAAAAACAAAAACAAAAAAAAAAAAAAAAAAAAACAAAAAAAAAAAAAAAAAATTTGTTAGATGCATGTAAAATTAATATTATTTCATTATATTATTATGTAAGTATACAAAAAAATTAGTTAGATGCATGTAAAATTAATTCAGTAGTTTGAAGTAGAAATAGAACCTCACTTAAAATAATGCATGTACAATTGATTTAGAAGTTTGAAGAAGTAGTAGAAGAGGAATAGGCCTACTGGGGAAACCTCAAAAAAAAAACGCATTTAGTATTCTACCCCACTGGGTGATGTGGAAAAGAATACAGGCAAAAGTTTTAAGAAATTTAATTGAAGAAAAAAAAAACACTTCGTGGTTTTCGTTGTATTTTTAAAATTTAATATATTTACCTTATCAATTTTTGATTTTGCTGCACTTTGTGGCATTTTTTTCAAAATAATTTTTTTTTCTTCAATAGGTATTCTTTTATGTGTATGTAAATCAATTAGTCTTTGAAATTGGTGTATAAAATTTTCTTCTTTAGTGCTCAAAAAATTGTTTTTATTTTAAATTTTTTTCGGAAAACTTTTTTCAAGTGTAGTATTTCAATCGATTTTCAAAATTTGCAAACTAAAGATTCTCTATTTTTTCAATTTTTTAAAAATTGTTTATACAAAAAAAATAAAATACTGCATTTTCATGAAAGAATGAGTCATTTAATAAAAAACACCATGTAAATATATTTGCATATACCTACGTTGGCACCTATTAATTTGGAATATATTTTCCATACTTCAATTATGACGAAAAACTGAAAAATTATAAACACCCTATTGTGGAAATTTTATACTTACAGTTATTTTTGTTCGACCTAAAATAGGTCATTGCATACACAGGAGAAAAAATCCAAGTTTCTTTTGAACATCATTTATTTTCATTCTTTCTGTAACCTACCCCTTGAATAGCAATGTCATACAAGAATAATGCGCAAAATCGATAAATTCTTTTCCCACTTCAACTTTCATAAATATCCTATACAGTGTTCTCGTTCTTCTTTTCTTTCTTTAACCTTATTTTTTATTTTTCTATCTTGGAAGTTGGATTATCGCCTCCTTCTCAACTTTCCAATCTCTCCATTCTGAATTTTCGCAAGCTTCCAAATCGGCACACTCAATGGCGTATGAGACGTTCCTCTTCATGAGACTACTATTGAGTTTATATACAACGATTCAACACTAAACGCTCAGCGGAGTTATGTATTCGTTTTAATTCGTTTTCATCAAATACATATCACACTTTTTTTATTTTCCTTTATTTTACACATACATAACTTTGCCAAACTACAACCGATTTTTGAAATTTTTTTTCATTTAATCACATTTTTTCTGTGTGGATTACGGTTTTCTCGCAAATTATTTTCAAGCACTTTTTTTAAGCATTTTTAGGTTGTTTTTTTGACTTCGATATGATTTTTTTCACAAAAACACGTTATTAAGTATAATTTTTGTTTCATTATTATGAAAGCCCAATATGCTTAGAAATGCTTTATATTTTTTACCAAATTATCAAATTTAAATATTTTATCATAATAAAATATTTTAAAATTATTTTGTAGGTATTTGTTTCCTTTTACTAAACAACAGGATCAAAATGTTGAAATGTATTAATGATCCCTAGAAATAAATTTCTTAATATAAGAAACTGGAAAATGATTTTCTAAATAAAATTAAAAATAATGTTTACCTAGCTAATCAAAAAATGCTCCGATCTAACGACTCTAGAATAGAATGCGAAAACTACAAAAAAAAGAAGACATTTTTCCGGCATTAAAAAAATAACTCCCACCACTTAAAAAAAATGTTCTACCTACCCACACAAAGAATATATCCAATATCCATGGATCATTGATTGGAAAGAAGAAAAAGAGTTCATATATGTTTATTTTTTTTCGCCAGCCTCAGACGATCTTAAAAAAAATCGTACATAGGTACAACATAGTAAAACAAAAAACAAACGTAATCGCAATGTCTTTCGTCTTCCTCTCGATCGTTGCTGACTGCATAGTATTGCAGAAACAAAAAAACACGTTTTTATACAATTTTTCCCCATTCATTTCATTCCTATATCCTGAGTAACAGAGCAAGAGGGAAAAATAATGAGCGAGCACGCAATAGAGAACTTTTTCCAAAAGACAAATAGCTTTCTTTCTGTGCTTTACTATGAACAGGCAAAGAGCTTTCTTGCCTGTTGATCGTCTGCCTCATAGAGTAAATATATTATCTAGAGAACTGACTTCAGGGCTTTTTCTCTTTCTGCCTACAAGCTGTACTGAGAGATTTCCTCCACAAGGGTGAGCATGTGTTGGTTGCCCTAATGCATTTTAAATGGACCGCACCAACACAATTACATTACTGTGGATATTGCTCAGTTTTGAGCAAATAAATTGAAAAGGTCGTTAAGTATTCAAAAAATAAAACCGTTAAATTCAAAAATTGGAAATTGAAATTAAATTTTAGTAAAATTTCTTTTTGTAACCCTTTATCAATATAAATTATAAAAAATATAGTTTATTTTTCAAAACAGGAATTTTTTGGATAAATGTTTACCACTTTTTGATTTTTATCTTTTTCACGAATGCTTTAAAAAATCTAAAAACTATACAGATGATAGATATTGTTTATCTACTTGTTTCGTAAAATTTTAAGATTTTTCGAAAATTTTTTAACCAAGATATTGACATATTTCTGTTGTTCTATTTATCACCTCATAACTCTTAAGTTATTGCATCTATAGGATTAGTTTTTTTTTAATTCATATCTAGGAAAATAGACAATTAATTTGATATATAATACATAACTGTACACCCTACACGATCTTCACAATAGTTAAATAAAAAACCAAAAAAAATCTCGGAAAAATTGAAAAAAATGGGGTAGTTGTTCATTGCGAATCGACGTGTTTCAGTTGAGAATTGCCCAATTTTTGCTAAATTTGAAAAACAGCCGATTTGCGGTCATTTAAATGCTTATATCATTGAATCCAATGGTCGGATTTTCAAAATTTAAAATTCAAATTAAAGCCAGAATGACAGTGGAGTACCAGCTAAAAAAAAAAATTCAAAACTGTTCAAAATTTCATACTAAAAAAATGTAATTCATTTTTGGAGAATAATTTTCATCGAGGCAAACGTAACGAAGAAGAGGAATACACAAGAAAAAAAATAAAAAAAAGTTTGCTACTAAGAATATACTGGTTGGAGAGAGATAGTAATTCTAAAGACGGTGGAGTGTGTGCAACAAAACAGCATAACCTTAGCAAATTGGGTTTGCATCGGGAAAAAATTTGCTATACATATGTAGGTATGCACGTTTGTGGTAGGTATTTTTCATTCATTATTTGTTAAGGTGCCTTCAAATGCTTAGTTTGGTTGGCTGATAACTTTAATTCTAATAGTCGGATCGTTAAGGTTGAGGTCTTAAAATTCGGGTTGAATATCAGGCTATATTTTTTTTACAAAATCATTGGAGAGTAACATAAGAGTATGTTTACAATACAATATGTGTAAGATAGGTACAATATCTTATTAATTATCACTAATCATTAATAGGTATCAATCAAACGTAGGTATGCACGTTTGTGGTAGTGCATACCTACATATGTATAGCAAATTTCTTCCCGATGCGAACCAAATTTGCCTAGGTTATGCTGTTTTGTTGCACACACTCCACCGTCTTTAGAATTACTATCTCCCTCCAACCAGTATATTCTTAAAGCAAACTTTTTTTTATTTTTTTTTTTCTTGTGTATTCCTCTTCTTCGTTATGTTTGACTCGATGAAAATTATTCTCCAAAAATTAATTAAATTTTTTTAGTAGGAAATTTTTGAAGGTTTTGAAATTTTTTTTAAAGCTGGTACTCGACCGTCATTCTGGCTTTAATTTAAATTTTAAATTTTGAAAATCCAACCATTGGATCCAAAGATATAAGCATTTAAATGATCGCAAATCAGGTGTTTTTCAATTTTTCAACTTTTTTTAGCTACTGGCACCAATTGTTGTTGTATCAACAATTCACACGTATTCACGGACAGGGAATTTAAGAGAGTTTTCTCTCATTGAGCTAAAATAAAATTTGCGGGTGTTCCAGGCAAGGGGGGTACGAGTCGGTTCTCTAGATAATATAGGTACTTTATGCTAAAAACGTTGAACAAATATTTTGAGAATAATTTCATAGAGGCAAACGTGACGAGAAAGAGGAATACACAAGAGATATCAATTCTAAAGACGGTGGAGTGTGTGCAACAAAAAACCACGGCCTTGGCAAATTGAGTTCGCATCGGGAAAAAATTTGCTATATGTAGGTATGTACGTTTGTGGAAGGTATTCTTCATTCATAATAATTGTTAAGGTGCCGTCATGGTTGGTTTGGTTGGCTATAACTTTTCTTCTAATAGTCGCATCGTTAAGGTTGGGGCCTTAAAATTTAGGTAGAATGTCACGTTATATTCAGAGAAACATAAAAGTATGTGTGAAAAAATATTATTAAAAAATTTAATTAAAAAAATATTTTCATGCACGTGTGCTTCACTCTTTGCTCAGTGATTGAATATTATATAAATAAATACAGATGGTCGAATTCCGACCATAGGCGATACTATATAAAAAAATACAGATGGTCGATTTTCGACCATAGGCGATACTAGTCTTTATAATAAAGCTAAATTCTTGGGCATAACATTAAATTATATGCGTTTTATTTCTTCTTGAAAACCACACGTCTAAAAAAAAACACCCTTTATATCAGCAAAACCAAATTAATGTGAATATTTTTGAGTTTTCAACAAATTCTGTTGTTTGTTTGCATACAGTGCGAAATGAGTACCATAGACGCTCTAAATTTTATTAACAAGCGCCATCTTTGAACGAGTTGCGGGAAAAAATTCTTCCGTCGAAGTCATCAAACCGGTTTAAGTAGAAGAGAAGAGTGTTTGAGAAGTTCAAAATTGTATAAAAAATATAGAAACAAAAGTGAGCGCTTAAAAAAAATTTACCAGTTAAGAAAATAATAGAAATATTATTGATAATGTGAGTTCTTTCAGTTTTTTGAAGTACTAATTACTCATAAGTTGATATACCTAGCTGTTTGGATTATATTTTGCACCATACAGTAATGGTTCTCCTGCTTTGGTCCATATATTAGCCACCATGCAACAGGAGAACAGAAGTTGAATATTTTTTTTATCTGCTTTCGTTTTTTTGTTACATATTTACGTATCTTTTAAAAAAACAACCGAAAAGGAAAAGTGCATCTTTGAATGAATGAATGAAAAGAAAGTGTTTTACGTTATTTTCATCTACATAATTTTTTTAACAAATAATTGATTGAGATAATTTTTGTTAGTTTTCTGCTTAATGTGTCATATATGATCCAAACCGAAAAACTGCAAATTTTACAATCACAGTTCATCAAAATTCCTAAAACACATGTCATTTTATGTGCAGGAAAATAAGTCCCCAGGAACTAAGTCCACTGAGGGACTAAGTTCTCACTATATGGGAGCGAAATCCACTTTAATAAAGTGGTCTGTGTTCCCATGCAAGGTGGGAAATTCGTTACAAAAAAATGTGGGTTTTAGTTCCCTTTGAATGTGAAATAAATTCCCATATTAATCCACTTTAATAAAGTGGTCGTTGTTCCCATGCAAGGTGGGAAATTCGTTACAAAAAACTGTGGGTTTTAGTTCCCTTTGAATGTGAAATAAATTCCCATGTTAAGCCTATTGATAATAACAACAAAAAACAATAATGCTTTCAATTTAACATTTAAATAATAAATTCAAGTGAAAAAAAAAAACATAAAAATTCAACAAAGTATACAAGTTCAAATCAAATACAATCTACAAAAAAACTATCGTAAAACTAGTAACTAAAGTTCTACAATACGGACACAATAATTCAGATATAGCTTTTTTCGAAATTGTATTATAACAATTTTCACATATCTTGATGTGATTACAAGGAGAAAGAAGATTATTTATACATATAGCAAATAATACATATAGCAATTTATACATATAGCAAATATATAATATGTTCTGTATTTTCGTTAATTAAAATATTGCGAGTTTCTTCGCTCTCTGGCTCGGCATCGTCTTGAGCGGTAATTTCAAATTCCATATCATTTTTTTGTTTAAACATTTTTATAATTTGTAGGAGATATTCACATAGACTTATCCTATGGGTGTCGAGTTTTGTAATAAGATTGGATATTATTGCATCTCTCCGTGCAAAAAATGGTTTTGGAGGTTCGAACATGAGCAATGTTTAGCTGTCCATTGCTGCCATTAAATCCCGTGAAGAATTATACTCCTCATCAATCAAACAAGTGACGAATTTGAAAAATTTCCGTTTTTACATAGCTTTTTTGCCAAGCGACTGTTATAGCCTTCAAGTGCGCTTGTTGTTCGTATTCTTTTATTGTAAACACTAAACGCTAAACGACTGTGGTGTTTCCTTTTAAATGAAAAATTTAAAATGTATGTACATGATTTTTAAAGGTAATTTTACCTGCAACATCCACTGCCTTTTGAAATATACCATGAATGAAGACAAGCTGGATGAAGAAATTGCATTTGTGTCATTTTCAACCAACGAAAATCCTGCATTTATATTTTCCACCCTGAACAGAGGCAACGTCAATAAATTTTTGAAAATGTTGTTAATGTTTGTGTCGGTTCTCATAGTCTTTAAGAAATTTGCAATTTTTGAAGCCTTTCTTCTTAAGGCTCTGGTATAATGAAACCAACATCCGTTGATTACAGCATTTGGAAATACAGTCTGAAAGGCGTTTCGTAAGTCAAAGTCAGTTGTGAATGAGGTGGCATAGAATTCATATAGATTTCCCTTACTAAATTTAAATAAATTTTCGTACATACTTGTTGATTTATTTGTTGTTAAAACATAGAGGAATGGATAAACCTAAAAACATAAAATTGTTTTCGAAAACTGAATTTTGAAATAAACTGATTAGAGTAGATACCTATTTCAAGAGTTAAAATTTTTTTAAATAATTTTATGTTTTTAGGTTTAAGCCTAGTACGCTGCTGATGCGAAATGAAAAATCCCATACAAAAATGACACAACGAAATCATAAACGGAAAATTTCGTTCTGCTTTTCGTTTCGCAGTACGCTGTTCGAAGAGCGAAAGTTATAATTGTAGCAGATTATTTGGAGAAGTCTCCGCTCCTTTTTCGCACTGAATTAATTATACAGACTATTTATTGTGTGCGGAAAACTGACATTTCAGTTTTATTTGTGTTTTTTTTTGTTTATCATTTTCTTACATCATGGGTTTCTCTGATTTTTTGCGTTTATGTTTGATTTTGTTTTTGGAATTAGTGAAACTCTCCAAGTATATTTTCCGTTGTGTTTTCGCAAGCGTTTCGTTGTCTGTTTGGAGATCACAAGAAGTTTTCGTTTCGCATCAGCAGCGTACTAGGCTTTATCAAATAAAAATATTTTCGAAAACTCGAAAACTGAATTTCGAAATAAACTGATGCTTTTTGATTCTGTTTTCGAGTTTTCGAAAATAATCAAATAGTATCGAAAAGGTAGGTACTTACATGTTCTGCATAAGCGAAATGAATATAGTAATTAGTTGTTTGTATCCACATTATGTGGGCACAACATTGAACGTCCCATCTACAAAATAACGTTTTTGAAATGTGTTGGGCATTTCTCCTATTAATCTTGTAATTCTTTTAGCCATAAAAACGGTGTATGCAAAGTCATTTTCCAAAACCGTGTGTTAGAAGAATGGAGCTTTATCACTAAATTTAGAAATTCCATAGTTTGCCATGAAGGTTTCATTTTGATAGCACATAAAAACGTCACTTGGACTCGTGGGGCATTTTGGTAAGCTTTGGTTTTTTAATTTATTAAGGCCCGTTTGCTGATACTACACATAACGATTTAAGTTGAACTTAAATTCTTAAGGGGTACTTTTTCCATGTCATGTCAAGTTCAACTTAAATCGTTATGTGTAGTATCAGCAAACCACCCTAAGTCCCCTTTTCACATTTTTAAAATTTATATTTATTGTTTCATCATTAAACTTAGAGCGGTTGTCGTCAAAAATTTCGCGAGCTGTAAGGCGCCGCCATTTTAAAGGTGCATTAACACAACCTTTTTTTATGGCATTTATAATTTAAAGCTTCATTTTGTTTAATTAGTTTTTCAGTGTTTTCATGAATTATTAAGCTGCCTTTGCAATTTTTATTAAAATAGCACCTGTACCAAGAGATATTATTCCTTGTATACTTTTAACATTAGAAATGTTTAAGCGGAGGCATAGCTACTAACAATGTGAAAAAATCAACAGAATTTCAAAAAAATGTAACGCCGAGTAGGGAAACAGGTCGAAACGTCAGGGGAATAGACAAAATTATTTCGTTCTTGCTATGTCCCCTTTCACACGAGGAAACTGAGTTTCCAGCAACTTCCACTTTATAGGTGAGAAGGGCAAGAAGAAAGAGGGGAAATTGAAATCTCCCCGGTCAACGATTTGAGGAGATTTTTTTGACATTTCTCTTCACATACACAGAAGTGTGTGTTCAACCAAGCTATTTTAAAAAGAAACTAGAAAATTTCCACGATTTTGTTTCTTCGTGTGAAAGGTCCAAGAGATTTTTAAGGAAATTAAAAGAAAACGTCAAAAAAATCTCCGGCAACTGGTTTCCTTGTGTGAAAAGGAACTTTGTTCTTACTGGCCTGAGGAAACAGAATACGAAGATGATAAAACGGACACCAAAAAAAGGAGAAGTGTTCGTAGGCAGGGATGGCCACTACATTTTTCACATTTGCCGGAAAGTGCTTTTCGTGAGGTAAACAAAAACTTTGAATTAAAAAGAACCAATTAATTTTTAAATTTAATATTCATAGTTTGCAGTGAGCTAATATAAATATGGAAAGCAAAAAGAAAGTACAGGTAGTGGACAATTGTCTTGCGAGAAAAAAAAACGCAAAATTAGTAGACGCAAAGCTTCCAGGTAAGTTCTTGTTATCCATTTCGGCTATCTGATGGACATGCTTTTATATTTTATTGTTTTGATTCAAATTTAAAATGCCAAAAAATCAAAGAAGGCAGACATTGACAAGCTCGTAAAACACCATTGTGGTGAAAACTGGCGCCAAATCAAAGAGTTGGAGTTCTACAGAAATATTTTGGAGAAAGAAGCCCTTCAAAATTCTGAAGAAGAAGAAAATTGTTGTGAATTCGTTGAAGAAATTCTATACAACGTTTAAAAACTGTGATTACTTACTACAATGTGTTCACTGTTAACTATAGTTGCATTAAAACTGTTTTATTAAACAGAGTAAAACCTATTCAGCTCATCTTCCCCTGGCGATTTCCGTTGAAGCAGCCCAAGAAATTATCCACAGTCAGTCGATTAAAACAACAAAACTTAAGTGGAGAGAAGGTTTCAAAGTACGGTATAAAAGGAATCTCGATCGACAGTTAGAAGTAAGCTTAGCATCAACCTCGGCGGTGCAGAGTAATGATCAACTTTTAAAACACATACAGGACGTTATAACAAAAGCTGCTTCTCAGAAAACATCTACAGAGAACAATAAACAAAAAAGTTTGTGGTTTGATGCAGAGTGCAGGAGGGCAAGAAAAACATGTTTTGCTTTTTTAAATCTGTTTAGAGCCACAAATTCAGATTTTTATAAAACCCAATACCTGCAAGAGAATGCTAGTTTTAAGACTCTGTGCAAAAGAAAGAAAACAGACTTTTACAACTACCTTGCGCTCAAACTCGAATTCACTAAAAATTCAAAGGAATTCTGGAAAATCGTCAGGGATGTAGGAGATCTTCATTCAACATCGAGTGTGGTTGTAAAAACTGAATTACTAACCGAGCATTTTAAAAGCCTTTTAAATAACAATAAAGAACACCTCAGTTATAATTTTGCACTCCCCAATACTTATATCGAAGAATTGGACAGCTCTATAACATTAGGAGAAGTTGGAAGTGCTTTGAAAAAAATGAAAAATGGTAAAGCATCCGGTATCGATGGGATACCATTAGAGTTCTATAAGTTTTCAACTGATACGTTTCTCAGCCAACTAACGTATTTCTATAATGAAATTTTCAATTATTGCTATATACCTGTGGAATTTAAGAAGGCTATAATTTTCCCTATATTTAAAAAAGGCGATAGTGGCTTGCCAGAAAACTATAGGGGAATATCGTTCCTAAATTCGATAAGAAAAATATTTGCACAAGTAATGTATAATAGACTGTCTTTGTGGGTGGAGAACAATAATTTGTTGAGTAACTGTCAGGCGGGCTTCCGAGCAGGATATTCGACTATCGATCAAATATTTGTACTCCATAGCATTGCGAGGAGCTTTATTGAAAATAAAAAGAAATTGTACTGTTTTTTTGTAGACTTTAAAGCAGCGTTTGACAATGTTAATAGAAATAGTCTCCTATTTAAGCTTTGTACGACTATACCCATGTCTTCAAAGTTTATAAGGATGTATGAAGAGCTTTTGTCGGGATCGTCTGCGGCTGTTTATGGTGACTCACAAAATTCAGTTTTTTTCCCGACGACAACAGGTGTACCACAAGGATGTATTTTGAGCCCCATTATCTTTGCACTTTTTATCGATGACATCGTCAAGTACTTACCGGGAGGAGTGAGATTTGCAGGGCTAACTTTGAAGGTCCTACTGTACGCCGATGACTTAGTAATTTTGGCTGAGGATCCGAAAACACTTCAGCTGATGATTAATAAACTGGCCGAGTACTGCAAACTATGGGACCTCCAAATTAACACTGACAAATCTAAGGTCATGGTTTTTCAAAAAATCATTAGGAGACAAGTGGAACGTGAAGTTTGGTTTCTTAACAACGAAAGACTGGAAGTAGTGCGAGAATACAAATATTTAGGAGTAACTTTTGCTTCAAATCTGAGTTGGAATTACCATATTAAGGCCAAATGTAATGCAGCAAAAATTGCCATAAACACCATGTGGAAAAAATTTTACGGCAACACCAAAATTTGTGCTTCAGCTAAATATAAAGTGTTTGATGCCACTATTAATGCTTGCTTATGTTATGGAAGTGAGGTTTACGGTTGCACACCAGTTGAAGAGTTTGAAAAACTTCAGAGATTTTTCTTTAAGCGCTTGTTTCGACTCCCTAGTACAACTCCAACTTACGCTATATATGTAGAGTCCGGGCTGCGAAACGTCTTTCTGCGCAATTTAAAAGCCAATGCTGACTATATCGTAAAGACAGTACAAAAGAACAACAATAACCTCCAGAAACTTATAATGTTATCACTGTTTAGATCTAAAAAGGGGATCTTTGAAGATTGGTTTACATTAGCACAAGACCATAATCACTCACTGAACTTATCGAGTAACTTTGAAGATTGGCAAGGAGTTTTATATGACTTGATTGCAATTGTTGACGATAGGATCTATATGGGCAATGTGCACCGAGCATCTTTATCCATGTCCCGTCTAACATACAAAGAGCTGAATCATCATTTAGGTTATGGTAGTTATTTTACGGATGATTTAAGTATCGAAAATATAAGTTTTATTATACGTGCTAGAACCGAAATACTTAATCTAAACTTTATTCCTTATAGGGATGATCTACCAGGATCCTGTAGCCTCTGCAATCTCAACGATCGTGAGGATATAATTCACTTTCTGGGTGTATGTCCAATACTCCAAGAGTTAAGGAGACTTTATTTTGGACGGAGCAGTCTGACTCGGATCGAATGTTTAGGAGTGCTAAATGGCGATAAGACTTGGAAAACCCTATCTAATTATTGTAGACACGCTTTTGCGTATCGAAATAGCTTCTTTTAAATTCATTATTCCTTAAGAAAAAAGAAAAAAGAAAAAAAAAAAAAAAAAAAAAAAAAATGATTCCAAGAATACTGGAGAACATGAGAAGCGCCAACAACGAGCGACTAGGGGCGCTCGGTGTGAATTTAACCCCCATCTTTGAGTGGATTAAAACCCACTTATGCTTCGAGTGCAATCCATCTAGATAATTGTTGTATTTTTCCTTCAGTGCCCTTTTTGGCTTTTTATTTTTTATATATTATTATACTTATAGATGTATACTTAAATATTAAATGCATAATGTTCACTCTGGCAGACGGAAAACATCCATGCCATATTTATTTAATCAATTTATGTACATTGTCAAACTATTTTAAACAGCTAATAAATAATAATAATAATAATAATAATAATAATAAACAAGCTTATTTTTTAATAAAAAATACTTTGAAAGTATAAATTAATGAATTTATGTATGTAAATATGTTACTTTTTAATGTTTCTTTAATAAAAAAAAATCTTTCAATACTCGTTTTTCAATTTCTATGCATTTCAGAATCAAAATGGAACTATATTTTGTTTTTTAGATTCAAAAAGGCCTATTTATATTTTTCATGATCAAAGAAGCCTAAAAAAAATCCTTTCGTTATTACAAAGTCCTGGTGATGTCCTTATATTTCATTTATTGTTTTATGTTATAAAAACTTTCTAACAGATTAAAAAAAAATTTACTTCACATAATTATTTGCAATAGTTTAGAAGTTATAGGTTTTCGCCCTTTTACACGGTTTTCAGTTCTAAATTTATAGGACCATTTTGATTCTAAGTGTCACAAATGATCTGTCTGATCTGAAGCTTGAATTTTGAGTTAAAATGTTCAAATTTTTATTGAAATTTTATTTTTTCTCTAAATTTACTTTGTATGTAAATGAAAAAGTAACAATTTGTAGAAAATAAGACGTGTAGTTTATTAAATTAACTACTCGTAGTTAATGATGTAGAAAATGTAGTGTATTCGGCCAACCCTGTTCTTAGGCTTTCCAGATTTGTATGTGAAGAGCAAATTTAAAAAAGAATTTATGCAAAGTTTTAAAATACATAAATGCTTTTTTCATTTCTAATGTACCTCAACAATGCTGGAATGGCAAATCGGGTAAATTTTTAACATATGTTTGTTTTTCTACCCGATCATAAATTAAAACTGAATTTTGAAATAAACTGAATAGAGTAGATACCTATTTCAGGAGTTAAAATTTTTTTAAATAATTTTATGTTTTTAGGTTTAAGCCTAGTACGCTGCTGATGCGAAATGAAAAATCCCATACAAAAATGACACAACGAAATCATAAACGGAAAATTTCGTTCTGCTTTTCGTTTCGCAGTACGCTGTTCGAAGAGCGAAAGTTATAATTGTAGCAGATTATTTGGAGAAGTCTCCGCTCCTTTTTCGCACTGAATTAATTATACAGACTATTTATTGTGTGCGGAAAACTGACATTTCAGTTTTTTTTGTTTATCATTTTCTTACATCATGGGTTTGTCTGATTTTTTGCGTTTATGTTTGATTTTGTTTTTGGAATTAGTGAAACTCTCCAAGTATATTTTCCGTTGTGTTTTCGCAAGCGTTTCGTTGTCTGTTTGGAGATCACAAGAAGTTTTCGTTTCGCATCAGCAGCGTACTAGGCTTTATCAAATAAAAATATTTTCGAAAACTCGAAAACTGAATTTCGAAATAAACTGATGCTTTTTGATTCTGTTTTCGAGTTTTCGAAAATAATCAAATAGTATCGAAAAGGTAGGTACTTACATGTTCTGCATAAGCGAAATGAATATAGTAATTAGTTGTTTGTATCCACATTATGTGGGCACAACATTGAACGTCCCATCTACAAAATAACGTTTTTGAAATGTGTTGGGCATTTCTCCTATTAATCTTGTAATTCTTTTAGCCATAAAAACGGTGTATGCAAAGTCATTTTCCAAAACCGTGTGTTAGAAGAATGGAGCTTTATCACTAAATTTAGAAATTCCATAGTTTGCCATGAAGGTTTCATTTTGATAGCACATAAAAACGTCACTTGGACTCGTGGGGCATTTTGGTAAGCTTTGGTTTTTTAATTTATTAAGGCCCGTTTGCTGATACTACACATAACGATTTAAGTTGAACTTAAATTCTTAAGGGGTACTTTTTCCATGTCATAAAGTGATATTTAAGAAATTAAGTTCAACTTAAATCGTTATGTGTAGTATCAGCAAACCACCCTAAGTCCCCTTTTCACATTTTTAAAATTTATATTTATTGTTTCATCATTAAACTTAGAGCGGTTGTCGTCAAAAATTTCGCGAGCTGTAAGGCGCCGCCATTTTAAAGGTGCATTAACACAACCTTTTTTTATGGCATTTATAATTTAAAGCTTCATTTTGTTTAATTAGTTTTTCAGTGTTTTCATGAATTATTAAGCTGCCTTTGCAATTTTTATTAAAATAGCACCTGTACCAAGAGATATTATTCCTTGTATACTTTTAACATTAGAAATGTTTAAGCGGAGGCATAGCTACTAACAATGTGAAAAAATCAACAGAATTTCAAAAAAATGTAACGCCGAGTAGGGAAACAGGTCGAAACGTCAGGGGAATAGACAAAATTATTTCGTTCTTGCTATGTCCTCTTTCACACGAGGAAACTGAGTTTCCAGCAACTTTCACTTTATAGGTGAGAAGGGCAAGAAGAAAGAGGGGAAATTGAAATCTCCCCGGTCAACGATTTGAGGAGATTTTTTTTGACATTTCTCTTCACATACACAGAAGTGTGTGTTCAACCAAGCTATTTTAAAAAGAAACTAGAAAATTTCCACGATTTTGTTTCTTCGTGTGAAAGGTCCAAGAGATTTTTAAGGAAATTAAAAGAAAACGTCAAAAAAATCTCCGGCAACTGGTTTCCTTGTGTGAAAAGGAACTTTGTTCTTACTGGCCTGAGGAAACAGAATACGAAGATGATAAAACGGACACCAAAAAAAGGAGAAGTGTTCGTAGGCAGGGATGGCCACCACATTTTTCACATTTGCCGGAAAGTGCTTTTCGTGAGGTAAACAAAAACTTTGAATTAAAAAGAACCAATTAATTTTTAAATTTAATATTCATAGTTTGCAGTGAGCTAATATAAATATGGAAAGCAAAAAGAAAGTACAGGTAGTGGACAATTGTCTTGCGAGAAAAAAAAACGCAAAATTAGTAGACGCAAAGCTTCCAGGTAAGTTCTTGTTATCCATTTCGGCTATCTGATGGACATGCTTTTATATTTTATTGTTTTGATTCCAATTTAAAATGCCAAAAAATCAAAGAAGGCAGACATTGACAAGCTCGTAAAACACCATTGTGGTGAAAACTGGCGCCAAATCAAAGAGTTGGAGTTCTACAGAAATATTTTGGAGAAAGAAGCCCTTCAAAATTCTGAAGAAGAAGAAAATTGTTGTGAATTCGTTGAAGAAATTCTATACAACGTTTAAAAACTGTGATTACTTACTACAATCCTGGCGATGTCCTTATATTTCATTTATTGTTTTATGTTATAAAAACTTTCTAACAGATTAAAAAAAAATTTACTTCACATAATTATTTGCAATAGTTTAGAAGTTATAGGTTTTCGCCCTTTTACACGGTTTTCAGTTCTAAATTTATAGGACCATTTTGATTCTAAGTGTCACAAATGATCTGTCTGATCTGAAGCTTGAATTTTGAGTTAAAATGTTCAAATTTTTATTGAAATTTTATTTTTTCTCTAAATTTACTTTGTATGTAAATGAAAAAGTAACAATTTGTAGAAAATAAGACGTGTAGTTTATTAAATTAACTACTCGTAGTTAATGATGTAGAAAATGTAGTGTATTCGGCCAACCCTGTTCTTACGCTTTCCAGATTTGTATGTGAAGAAGAGCAAATTTAAAAAAGAATTTATGCAAAGTTTTAAAATACAAGTAGTAGGGATTAGAGGGTTCTGGCCAACCGCTATAGCGGCTCTATGGCGGCTTTAGCGGCTCAGCGCCCTGGCGGCTCAATATTTTGGCTGCCTAGCGGCTTGGCGGCTCAGAGGCTTGGCGGCTCATCGTTTTTGGCGACCTGGCGGCTCGGCGGCTCAGCAGCTCAGCGGCTCAGAGAACACACGTTTAGAACGCAAAAATCACGTTCAGAACGCAAAATTCACGTTTAGAACGCAAAATTCACGTTTAGAACGCAAAAAATTACGTTAAAAACGCAAAAACATCACGTTTAGAACGCAAAAAATCACGTTCCGAACGCAAAATTCACGCTTGGAACGCAAAAAATCACGTTTAGAACGTAAAATTCACGCTTAGAACGCAAAAAATCACGTTCAGAACGTAAAATTCACGTTTAGAACGCAAAACAATCACGTTCAAAACGCAAAAAACATCACGATTAGAACGCAAAAAATCACGTTCAGAACGCAAAGTTTACGTTTAGAACCCAAAATTCACGATTAGATTACTACGTTCAAAAACCGTTTGAGAAAAGCGGCTCAAGGAATCCTTCAATAAAAAGACATTGGTAGTTTTTTTTATATATTTTTCTTTATTCAATCTGGTTTACATTTCCATTTCAGATCCTATTTTATAATGACCCCACGCCAGTGTATTAATATTATTGCTACATATGAATCTTTTATTATCGGAACAACTTAGACTTAATTTGTTTATGCATTCTGTATATATAGTGTGTTGTTTAGATCTAAAATTCAGCATTTTACTATAGAAATTTTTTTTGTGTAGCAAACAGTCTCTATAATTTTGTAGAGTTAACTTTTTTACAGCTGCTGATTTAACGCCCTTAGCTTTTTTTATCAGAGCGGAATCTTCTATGTCTATGCTATACATTTTTGCTCTTAAACCTATAAATTCCTTCATTATTTTTCCATTATTCTCATCTTTCATAAATCCTAATTTTTTTATATTGAGCCTAGCAATACCATACGGGTTATTGGCGGGGTAGTCAGAAGTATCAAATTTATCTGCAATATCATTTTTTATATCATTATAAAAATCATCTGTTCTTATTTTATAAATAAATGAATCGGTATCCATATAAGCTAGATGTAGGTTATCAGTAAATTTAGGTTTCATGTAAGTGTAATGAAAGTCATACATTTTATACTTTGAAATTTCTAAAATGCAAAACCCTAAGTATACAGGCTTATTATAAACAGTATAAATTCGATTTAACTGAACAGCAGCCATGGTTTCGGTAAATTCTAATATGCTGTGAAAATAAGGTTTAGCGATAAGAGCGCGACTACCGAGGTGTCTCCCATTACTTTCTATTGAATCCACAATTCGAACATCTTTTCGTTTGTCAACATTCTCCATAGTTTTTCCGAATACAGCATTATTGCAAAGTTTGCGCTGATCTTTCTCAAACTTTGTGGTGGCTTTTTTTCTAAGCTCATTGTTTAAATCAATGTATTTTTTCAACCATGGAGATTGTTTGAATTGCATCATTCTATGAATTTTCTTAAGCACCAAACCATTATCGAGACACTGAATTAAAGTTTTATAGTGAATAATATAATTTATTTTATTTCTTAAATCGGCAATTAATTTTTTCTGTGTTTTGCCAGACAATAATATGTTTGAGGGGCAGAATGGAAGATCATTATGATCATTATGTATTTCTTTAGGATACTCGAGATCAACTTCTAAAACATACCCAATGTTTATATTTGAAATTAACCATTCTTTAATGCCATCTAAATTGGTTGGGGGTCAATCCATTCAAAACCTGAATGTGGAAGGTAGTCAGACATAGCCCAACCATATAGGTTATTAGCATCCAAGTACATTAAATAATCGGAAGGTTTATTTGAATCATAATCACCCATATATTTATTATTTGCCTCACAATGTCTTAAGCTACACTGTGTCAAACCTCCTCTTATCCCCTTGGCGAAAAAGTTGTACATATTAATATCCGTCAAAAGTTCAAGCTTGACTTCTGTTTTTTTCAACATGGCATCCCACGAAAAACTTGGCAGTGTATAGTAGTGAGATGGGTCTAAACCATAAATTTCTCTAGAATCAAATCTGAATTTTTCGAAAATATCCGCTAAAATTAAGACATCTGTGATCAAATAGTGTTCCAGATATTGTCTTAAATTTTCACATTTAAAATATGACCAGACTTTTTTAGCATGGTTATAATCCTCTTGACAACAGTCCTCTTCAAGCAGAGAATTTCTAAATGATGCTATTGTAGGAAGCTGCGTTTCAAATAGTTTTTCTATAGAATCTAGATAATCATAGCAGAAAACACCCTTACGGGTCATAAGTTTAATAGATTCAGCATCTTTAAAAAATGTTGACAATATTTTAAAATCATTATTTTCATCAAGTGTTTTTGCTATTTTATCAATACTCGATGGTAAAAATCTGAATGAGTCTAAGAAACGTAATTCTAGAAACTCCCCTTGTTCCCTATTAACTAATATTTTTTTTGATATAGATATATATTTTTCTTTGTTGAGAGGGATAATATTTAATTTCTGCTTCTTTTTCTTTTACGTGTACATATATATAAAAAGTATTATTATACTCTAAGTAATTATATCCTTAAAAATTAAAGTTATTAATATTATTTTAATTTAATGAAATTGAGCTCGAAAGTTGATCCAATCTGCCTTATTATTTCAAAGGCATATCCGCCTCCACCAATGTTTCCTATGCTGTCTGATGATAACTTAGCATATCTCGTCGGCAGAAAAATCTGCAAGAAAAATTCAAATTAAATAAATATAAAAATATACCTAAGAGAAAAGGGTTTTAACTTACAGTATATTCTCCTAGATCTGCTACAAGTCGTTCACCCCAACGTGTTGTAACCTTTCTCAAGGCACAAATGTGGTATTTGAAACCCATTTCTAACTCATTTAGCTTCTTCGTGGGCTTGTAACCACTGTTCTGGTTTAATGAGTTGGCCTCTAAGGCCGCGAAATCGTCCAAAGTAAAAGTAGTGTATTCTGCTTCATCGAAATACATGGTGAATAATTAATTATGCTGACTGACTAACTTCTCGAAACCAACTATGATGATCCTTAAGGATTGATTTCCTTTTTATAGAAGAATCCCCAACCTAGTAAAAATTTTCTTTTCACGCACACATAATAACGTTTATCAAACAGCTGTTTGTATAATATTAAGGAATGATAAAAATGATGATGATCCTACCCCTATTCTCAGTATACCAAAATGTTCATGTTCAAAGAAGTAAATTGTGGATGTGTGTTTGTGTGTGTATATCTTTTTTACATAAGAATCCCCACTCTAGTAAAAATTTTCTTTTCACATACATATAATAATGTTTATCACGCAGTAGTTTGTATAATATTAAGGAATGATAAAAATGATCATCCCCCAATCTCAGTATACATAAATTTTCATGGTCAAACAAGTAAATTGTGTGTATACGTTACATTTTTGTTTGAATGATGAATATGGTTCATCCCCCACGATAATTTTTGTTGTTGTCGGTCACGATAAAAGTGTACACAGGAGTAAAACACCATTCTGTAAGAGTAGCTCCTCCTAGTGAGGGAAGAATTTGTTTAGCTGTGAACATTAAAAGTTATGTAATCAACTCAACTACTAAATAGTCTTATTCCATATCGTGAGTAAAAAACATCTCTTAAAATTCTGTTGAAAAAGATACTCATATTACATAAAAAAAAAAAGTTGTTCGAAAAGTGTGTATTTTGCAATTTTTTAATTTAATTCAATATAATGGAGAATTTTGTTTGTAACGTTTGTAGTGATAAATTTAAATATTTGAGTTCTCTTAGGAGGCATGTAGAAGCTTTCCATGGTGATAAGATAAAATGCCCTCAATGTGAAAAAATATATACGCGAAAGGATTCGATGATGAAACACTTCCGAAAAGAGCATATCAACAACGCTCATAACAATCTTATAATTAATATGCAAGATGAAACTAAGGATGACTCCTCAACTCCATCAAATGCCTCGAAAAAACGTAGTTTCGAAATGGGTGTTAGTACTTCTCAATGTTCACCTCACATGGTAAGAAATAAGCATAAGAGAAAGCAGTATTTTGAAGGTAGAGTGGAAACCTATTCATTACAAAATAGAGATGAGGGTGTTATAGATATTCATACATTTCTGCAAAATTGTAAAACTGATATAATACAACTAATTGAAAACTCTTTTAAAACTAAAAAAAGTGTGAAGTTTAGCATTGAACTATTCACAGAGTTTATAAAGTATATACCAGTTCAAGAAGAAGATACTGAAAAAACTGATATAAAATTAAAATCGTTCAAATGTCCAATGCAGATAGCTCTCGCTAGTGATGACTTGGAAGACATACTTGAAAATATGTGTAAATCTATTGAGATAAAAAGCGAAGAGTTTCAGGATAGAAATTCTGGATGGGCGCTTCTTTGTTTAAAACATATTGAAATAAATATTGATGAGTATAATAATAAAAGAATACTGGAAGAAACTAGCAACGCATCATCATCTCCATCAAATATTTCAAAAAAACGTAGATGTGAGAGTTGCGAAATGTATGTGTGTACTTCTGAATGGTCACATCACATAAGAACCAATGAGCATAAGAGAAAAAACAAAGTTCCAGTTATTAATACTCCGTTTAACAAAATAAGACAATGTTTCGGAGGTAAAGTGGAAACCTATTCATTAGAAAATATAGATGAAGGGGTCATAGATATTAAAGCATTTCTACAAAATTGTAAAACTTCTATAATACAATTAATTGAAAAGTGTATTGAAACCAAAGGAAGTGTAAAATTTAGTATTGAACTATTCGCAGAGTTTATAAAATATGTAGCAGCTCAAGAAGAAGATGGCGAAAAAACTGATATAAAATCTTTTAAATGTCCAATGCAGATAGCTCTCCAAAGTGATAACTTGGAAGAAATATTTGAAAATATTAGTAAATGTATTGAGATCAAAAGCGAAGAGTTTCAGGATAGAGATTCTGGATGGACACTTTTTTGTATAAAACATGTTGAAATAAATATTAATGAGTATAAGCCTTTAAGGGGGTCAAGCTATTTGAGCCTACCAAAAAATATTGACTTAAAAAAAGCATGCGTTAACGTACAAAATAATGATGAATTCTGTTTCAAATGGGCGATTATATCAGCTCTTTACCCCATAGCTAAAAATGCACATCTTCCAATCAATTATCAGATTGAAAATATTCAGAACGAAGTGATTACTTTAAATAATGGAACTATAGTTAACTTCACAGATTTACTTTTCCCCTTAAAACTCAGAGATATATCGATTTTTGAAACTCACAATCCTTCAATAAGTGTAAATATTTTCGGGGTTGAAAAACATGGATCTGGAGAAAATCATAGAGTTGTGGGTCCTTACTATAGTTCTAAGGGTAAACGCATGAGAGAACAACATATAAATTTGCTGCTCATACAAAAAGAAGCTTACAATCATTATGTTTGGATAAAAAATATGTCCAGATTAATAGGGGGTCAAATGAATCATGGTAAGCGAGCAGTTAGAATGTGTAATTTATGTTTGCAGACGTTTAACACGGATAAAGGATTTGAGAAGCATGAAACTGAATGCAACAGAATTGTCACAACCCTTCCAAATGAATCCAATAATATTCTGGAGTTTGAACACCAATCGAGATCGCTTGAAGTACCCTTCACCATATATGCAGATTTTGAATGCATGCTGGTGAATATTATAAGCTGTCAACCAGATCCCTCAAATTCGTCAACTACATCGATTAAAAAACATGTCCCGATAGCCGTTTCTTACTTTATCAAATGTTCATTTGATCCATCTCTAAATAAACTATACAAATACACAGGTTTGTTAATTTTATTTCATATTGCAATATTTATAGGTTATTATAATAATCTTATTTATTTTATAGGTGAAGATTGTACCAAAGTTTTTATAACAAACTTGTATGAGGACTGCATGCGAATTCATAAACAGCATTTAAGTAGGAAGATCAGCATGATTATGACACCCGATGATGAAAAAAAGTATCAGGAAGAAACATTCTGTCATATTTGTAACAAACATGTGTGGGGTAGTGTAAAAGTACGAGATCATGATCACTTAACTGGAAAATTCAGAGGAGCAGCACACTCAAATTGTAACTTAAACTATAAGGTACCTAAATTCATACCCATTTTTTTCCATAACTTAACTGGATATGATTCTCATCTATTCATAAAAGAGCTGAGCAATATCAAAGGGGATATAAATATTATCCCTCTCAACAAAGAAAAATATATATCTATATCAAAAAAAATATTAGTTAATAGGGAACAAGGGGAGTTTCTAGAATTACGTTTCTTAGACTCATTCAGATTTTTACCATCGAGTATTGATAAAATAGCAAAAACACTTGATGAAAATAACGATTTTAAAATACTGTCAACATTTTTTAAAGATGCTGAATCTATTAAACTTATGACCCGTAAGGGTGTTTTCTGCTATGATTATCTAGATTCTATAGAAAAACTATTTGAAACGCAGCTTCCTACAATAGCATCATTTAGAAATTCTCTGCTTGAAGAGGACTGTTGCCAAGAGGATTATAACCATGCTAAAAAAGTCTGGTCATATTTTAAATGTGAAAATTTAAGACAATATCTGGAACACTATTTGATCACAGATGTCTTAATTTTAGCGGATATTTTCGAAAAATTCAGATTTGATTCTAGAGAAATTTATGGTTTAGACCCATCTCACTACTATACACTACCAGGTTTTTCGTGGGATGCCATGTTGAAAAAAACAGAAGTCAAGCTTGAACTTTTGACGGATATTAATATGTACAACTTTTTCGCCAAGGGGATAAGAGGAGGTTTGACACAGTGTAGCTTAAGACATTGTGAGGCAAATAATAAATATATGGATGATTATGATTCAAATAAACCTTCCGATTATTTAATGTACTTGGATGCTAATAACCTATATGGTTGGGCTATGTCTGACTACCTTCCACATTCAGGTTTTGAATGGATTGAACCCCCAACTAATTTAGATGGAATTAAAGAATGGTTAATTTCAAATATAAACATTGGGTATGTTTTAGAAGTTGATCTCGAGTATCCTAAAGAAATACATAATGATCATAATGATCTTCCATTCTGCCCCTCAAACATATTATTGTCTGGCAAAACACAGAAAAAATTAATTGCCGATTTAAGAAATAAAATAAATTATATTATTCACTATAAAACTTTAATTCAGTGTCTCGATAATGGTTTGGTGCTTAAGAAAATTCATAGAATGATGCAATTCAAACAATCTCCATGGTTGAAAAAATACATTGATTTAAACAATGAGCTTAGAAAAAAAGCCACCACAAAGTTTGAGAAAGATCAGCGCAAACTTTGCAATAATGCTGTATTCGGAAAAACTATGGAGAATGTTGACAAACGAAAAGATGTTCGAATTGTGGATTCAGTAGAAAGTAATGGGAGACACCTCGGTAGTCGCGCTCTTATCGCTAAACCTTATTTTCACAGCATATTAGAATTTACCGAAACCATGGCTGCTGTTCAGTTAAATCGAATTTATACTGTTTATAATAAGCCTGTATACTTAGGGTTTTGCATTTTAGAAATTTCAAAGTATAAAATGTATGACTTTCATTACACTTACATGAAACCTAAATTTACTGATAACCTGCATCTAGCTTATATGGATACCGATTCATTTATTTATAAAATTAGAACAGATGATTTTTATAATGATATAAAAAATGATATTGCGGATAAATTTGATACTTCTGACTACCCCGCCAATAACCCGTATGGTATTGCTAGGCTCAATATAAAAAAATTAGGATTTATGAAAGATGAGAATAATGGAAAAATAATGAAGGAATTTATAGGTTTAAGAGCAAAAATGTATAGCATAGACATAGAAGATTCCGCTCTGATAAAAAAAGCTAAGGGTGTTAAATCAGCAGCTGTAAAAAAGTTAACTCTACAAAATTATAGAGACTGTTTGCTACACAAAAAAAATTTCTATAGTAAAATGCTGAATTTTAGATCTAAACAACACACTATATATACAGAATGCATAAACAAATTAAGTCTAAGTTGTTCCGATGATAAAAGATTTATATGTAGCAATAATATTAATACACTGGCGTGGGGTCATTATAAAATAGGATCTGAAATGGAAATGTAAACTAGATTGAATAAAGAAAAATATATAAAAAAAACTACCAATGTCTTTTTATTGAAGGATTCCTTGAGCCGCTTTTCTCAAACGGTTTTTGAACGTAGTAATCTAATCGTGAATTTTGGGTTCTAAACGTAAACTTTGCGTTCTGAACGTGATTTTTTGCGTTCTAATCGTGATGTTTTTGCGTTTTGAACGTGATTGTTTTGCGTTCTAAACGTGAATTTTACGTTCTGAACGTGATTTTTTGCGTTTTAAACGTGAATTTTACGTTCTGAACGTGATTTTTTGCGTTCCAAGCGTGAATTTTACGTTCGGAACGTGATTTTTTGCGTTCTAAACGTGATGTTTTTGCGTTTTGAACGTAATTTTTTGCGTTCTAAACGTGAATTTTGCGTTTTAAACGTGAATTTTGCGTTCTGAACGTGATTTTCGCGTTCTAAACGTGTGTTCTCTGGGCCGCTCAGCTCCTGAGCCGCACTGAGCCGCTGAGCTGCTGAGCCGCCGAGCCGCTAGGTCGCCAAAAACGATGAGCCGCCAAGCCTCTGAGCCGCCAAGCCGCTAGGCCACTGCCTCTGAGCCGCCAAGCCGCTAGACCACCAAAATAATGAGCCGCCAGGGCGCTGAGCCGCTAAAGCCGCCATAGAGCCGCTATAGCGGTTGGCCAGAACCCTCTAATCCCTACTACTACACAAGTAAATTTATGTATACTGAGATTGGGGGATGATCATTTTTATCATTCCTTAATATTATACAAATTACTGCGTGATAAACGTTATTTTATGTATGTGAAAAGACAATTTTTATTAGAGTGGGGATTCTTATATAAAAAAGATATACACACACAAACACACATCCACAATTAAACGTGAATTTTACGTTCTGAACGTGATTTTTTGCGTTCCAAGCGTGAATTTTGCGTTCGGAACGTGATTTTTTGCGTTCTAAACGTGATGTTTTTGCGTTTTGAACGTAATTTTTTGCGTTCTAAACGTGAATTTTGCGTTCTAAACGTGTGTTCTCTGAGCCGCTGAGCTCCTGAGCCACACTGAGCCGCTGAGCTGCTGAGCCGCCGAGCCGCCAGGTCGCCAAAAACAATGAGCCGCCAAGCCTCTGAGCCGCCAAGCCACTAGGCAGCCAAAATATTGAGCCGCCAGGGTGCTGAGCCGCTAAAGCCGCCATAGAGCCGCTATAGCGGTTGGCCAGAACCCTCTAATCCCTACTACTAATACATAAATGCTTTTTTCATTTCTAATGTACCTCAACTATGCTGGAATGGCAAATCGGGTAAATTTTTAACATATGTTTGTTTTTCTACCCGATCATAAATTAAAACTGAATTTTGAAATAAACTGAATAGAGTAGATACCTATTTCAAGAGTTAAAATTTTTTTAAATAATTTTATGTTTTTAGGTTTAAGCCTAGTACGCTGCTGATGCGAAATGAAAAATCCCATACAAAAATGACACAACGAAATCATAAACGGAAAATTTCGTTCTGCTTTTCGTTTCGCAGTACGCTGTTCGAAGAGCGAAATTTATAATTGTAGCAGATTATTTGGAGAAGTCTCCGCTCCTTTTTCGCACTGAATTAATTATACAGACTATTTATTGTGTGCGGAAAACTGACATTTCAGTTTTATTTGTGTTTTTTTTTGTTTATCATTTTCTTACATCATGGGTTTCTCTGATTTTTTGCGTTTATGTTTGATTTTGTTTTTGGAATTAGTGAAACTCTCCAAGTATATTTTCCGTTGTGTTTTCGCAAGCGTTTCGTTGTCTGTTTGGAGATCACAAGAAGTTTTCGTTTCGCATCCGCAGCGTACTAGGCTTTATCAAATAAAATTTTTTTCGAAAACTCGAAAACTGAATTTCGAAATAAACTGATGCTTTTTGATTCTGTTTTCGAGTTTTCGAAAATAATCAAATAGTATCGAAAAGGTAGGTACTTACATGTTCTGCATAAGCGAAATGAATATAGTAATTAGTTGTTTGTATCCACATTATGTGGGCATAGGGTTACCAGCTCTAAAATACGCAAAGCCTGACAGTAAAGTAAGAAAAGCCTAATTTTTGAGAAAAAAGCCTGACAAATAAAAAACATTTTTTTTCTTTTTGAAACTTCATTTTTATAAAAAAAAAAAAATTATAAAAATATTCATAGACTTACCTTGATTTGGAGGCACGAAGACGACGAGACGATAAATAGATCTGCAGCAGACACAAAAAAAAGTATGCACAAAAATACGTCATAAATTGGAAGTGTCATATCTTGCAAAATAGGTTGATTCAAAATAACACCTTTCTCTAAAACCAACCGGGACCGGGCGAAATTATGAAGCTTAGATTGAAAACAAAACATTAAGACCAAAAAATTCAAAATCGAACAGCATTTATCGGTCGCTACCAGCGCTTTTTCAATAATTTAGCTTGAAATAGGAATTTTTCTCAAATGTTAAAAGCTGCATAACTTTTCGAGTTTTGGTGCTTAAGGCATGAAATTTTCAGCGATTTCATAATTTCGCCCGGTCCCGATTGAATTTCGAGGAAGGGTGTTTTTTGAATCACCCTATGGCACAACTCTTTGTCGCTTTTTAAAAAGTGACAACTAAATGAAAAAAATTAATGTGTCACTGCGATTTATAAGCATTTCGATTTGAAAGGATTCAGTAAACGTTTTTCTTCTAACGATTATATTTTGTGCGATAATTATAAAAAAAGCCTGACAAAGGACGAAACCTGGCCAAAGCCTGATTGGACATTAAAAGCCTGATGCGTCAGGCGAAATCCTGACGGATGGTAAGCCTATGTGGGCACAACATTGAACGTCCCATCTACAAAATAACGTTTTTGAAATGTGTTGGGCATTTCTCCTATTAATCTTGTAATTCTTTTAGCCATAAAAACGGTGTATGCAAAGTCATTTTCCAAAACCGTGTGTTAGAAGAATGGAGCTTTATCACTAAATTTAGAAATTCCATAGTTTGCCATGAAGGTTTCATTTTGATAGCACATAAAAACGTCACTTGGACTCGTGGGGCATTTTGGTAAGCTTTGGTTTTTTAATTTATTAAGGCCCGTTTGCTGATACTACACATAACGATTTAAGTTGAACTTAAATTCTTAAGGGGTACTTTTTCCATGTCATAAAGTGATATTTAAGAAATTAAGTTCAACTTAAATCGTTATGTGTAGTATCAGCAAACCACCCTAAGTCCCCTTTTCACATTTTTAAAATTTATATTTATTGTTTCATCATTAAACTTAGAGCGGTTGTCGTCAAAAATTTCGCGAGCTGTAAGGCGCCGCCATTTTAAAGGTGCATTAACACAACCTTTTTTTATGGCATTTATAATTTAAAGCTTCATTTTGTTTAATTAGTTTTTCAGTGTTTTCATGAATTATTAAGCTGCCTTTGCAATTTTTATTAAAATAGCACCTGTACCAAGAGATATTATTCCTTGTATACTTTTAACATTAGAAATGTTTAAGCGGAGGCATAGCTACTAACAATGTGAAAAAATCAACAGAATTTCAAAAAAATGTAACGCCGAGTAGGGAAACAGGTCGAAACGTCAGGGGAATAGACAAAATTATTTCGTTCTTGCTATGTCCCCTTTCACACGAGGAAACTGAGTTTCCAGCAACTTTCACTTTATAGGTGAGAAGGGCAAGAAGAAAGAGGGGAAATTGAAATCTCCCCGGTCAACGATTTGAGGAGATTTTTTTTGACATTTCTCTTCACATACACAGAAGTGTGTGTTCAACCAAGCTATTTTAAAAAGAAACTAGAAAATTTCCACGATTTTGTTTCTTCGTGTGAAAGGTCCAAGAGATTTTTAAGGAAATTAAAAGAAAACGTCAAAAAAATCTCCGGCAACTGGTTTCCTTGTGTGAAAAGGAACTTTGTTCTTACTGGCCTGAGGAAACAGAATACGAAGATGATAAAACGGACACCAAAAAAAGGAGAAGTGTTCGTAGGCAGGGATGGCCACCACATTTTTCACATTTGCCGGAAAGTGCTTTTCGTGAGGTAAACAAAAACTTTGAATTAAAAAGAACCAATTAATTTTTAAATTTAATATTCATAGTTTGCAGTGAGCTAATATAAATATGGAAAGCAAAAAGAAAGTACAGGTAGTGGACAATTGTCTTGCGAGAAAAAAAAACGCAAAATTAGTAGACGCAAAGCTTCCAGGTAAGTTCTTGTTATCCATTTCGGCTATCTGATGGACATGCTTTTATATTTTATTGTTTTGATTCGAATTTAAAATGCCAAAAAATCAAAGAAGGCAGACATTGACAAGCTCGTAAAACACCATTGTGGTGAAAACTGGCGCCAAATCAAAGAGTTGGAGTTCTACAGAAATATTTTGGAGAAAGAAGCCCTTCAAAATTCTGAAGAAGAAGAAAATTGTTGTGAATTCGTTGAAGAAATTCTATACAACGTTTAAAAACTGTGATTACTTACTACAATCCTGGCGATGTCCTTATATTTCATTTATTGTTTTATGTTATAAAAACTTTCTAACAGATTAAAAAAAAATTTACTTCACATAATTATTTGCAATAGTTTAGAAGTTATAGGTTTTCGCCCTTTTACACGGTTTTCAGTTCTAAATTTATAGGACCATTTTGATTCTAAGTGTCACAAATGATCTGTCTGATCTGAAGCTTGAATTTTGAGTTAAAATGTTCAAATTTTTATTGAAATTTTATTTTTTCTCTAAATTTACTTTGTATGTAAATGAAAAAGTAACAATTTGTAGAAAATAAGACGTGTAGTTTATTAAATTAACTACTCGTAGTTAATGATGTAGAAAATGTAGTGTATTCGGCCAACTCTGTTCTTACGCTTTCCAGATTTGTATGTGAAGAAGAGCAAATTTAAAAAAGAATTTATGCAAAGTTTTAAAATACATAAATGCTTTTTTCATTTCTAATGTACCTCAACTATGCTGGAATGGCAAATCGGGTAAATTTTTAACATATGTTTGTTTTTCTACCCGATCATAAATTAAAACTGAATTTTGAAATAAACTGAATAGAGTAGATACCTATTTCAAGAGTTAAAATTTTTTTAAATAATTTTATGTTTTTAGGTTTAAGCCTAGTACGCTGCTGATGCGAAATGAAAAATCCCATACAAAAATGACACAACGAAATCATAAACGGAAAATTTCGTTCTGCTTTTCGTTTCGCAGTACGCTGTTCGAAGAGCGAAATTTATAATTGTAGCAGATTATTTGGAGAAGTCTCCGCTCCTTTTTCGCACTGAATTAATTATACAGACTATTTATTGTGTGCGGAAAACTGACATTTCAGTTTTATTTGTGTTTTTTTTTGTTTATCATTTTCTTACATCATGGGTTTCTCTGATTTTTTGCGTTTATGTTTGATTTTGTTTTTGGAATTAGTGAAACTCTCCAAGTATATTTTCCGTTGTGTTTTCGCAAGCGTTTCGTTGTCTGTTTGGAGATCACAAGAAGTTTTCGTTTCGCATCCGCAGCGTACTAGGCTTTATCAAATAAAAATTTTTTCGAAAACTCGAAAACTGAATTTCGAAATAAACTGATGCTTTTTGATTCTGTTTTCGAGTTTTCGAAAATAATCAAATAGTATCGAAAAGGTAGGTACTTACATGTTCTGCATAAGCGAAATGAATATAGTAATTAGTTGTTTGTATCCACATTATGTGGGCATAGGGTTACCAGCTCTAAAATACGCAAAGCCTGACAGTAAAGTAAGAAAAGCCTAATTTTTGAGAAAAAAGCCTGACAAATAAAAAACATTTTTTTTCTTTTTGAAACTTCATTTTTATAAAAAAAAAAAAATTATAAAAATATTCATAGACTTACCTTGATTTGGAGGCACGAAGACGACGAGACGATAAATAGATCTGCAGCAGACACAAAAAAAAGTATGCACAAAAATACGTCATAAATTGGAAGTGTCATATCTTGCAAAATAGGTTGATTCAAAATAACACCTTTCTCTAAAACCAACCGGGACCGGGCGAAATTATGAAGCTTAGATTGAAAACAAAACATTAAGACCAAAAAATTCAAAATCGAACAGCATTTATCGGTCGCTACCAGCGCTTTTTCAATAATTTAGCTTGAAATAGGAATTTTTCTCAAATGTTAAAAGCTGCATAACTTTTCGAGTTTTGGTGCTTAAGGCATGAAATTTTCAGCGATTTCATAATTTCGCCCGGTCCCGATTGAATTTCGAGGAAGGGTGTTTTTTGAATCACCCTATGGCACAACTCTTTGTCGCTTTTTAAAAAGTGACAACTAAATGAAAAAAATTAATGTGTCACTGCGATTTATAAGCATTTCGATTTGAAAGGATTCAGTAAACGTTTTTCTTCTAACGATTATATTTTGTGCGATAATTATAAAAAAAGCCTGACAAAGGACGAAACCTGGCCAAAGCCTGATTGGACATTAAAAGCCTGATGCGTCAGGCGAAATCCTGACGGATGGTAAGCCTATGTGGGCACAACATTGAACGTCCCATCTACAAAATAACGTTTTTGAAATGTGTTGGGCATTTCTCCTATTAATCTTGTAATTCTTTTAGCCATAAAAACGGTGTATGCAAAGTCATTTTCCAAAACCGTGTGTTAGAAGAATGCAGCTTTATCACTAAATTTAGAAATTCCATAGTTTGCCATGAAGGTTTCATTTTGATAGCACATAAAAACGTCACTTGGACTCGTGGGGCATTTTGGTAAGCTTTGGTTTTTTAATTTATTAAGGCCCGTTTGCTGATACTACACATAACGATTTAAGTTGAACTTAAATTCTTAAGGGGTACTTTTTCCATGTCATAAAGTGATATTTAAGAAATTAAGTTCAACTTAAATCGTTATGTGTAGTATCAGCAAACCACCCTAAGTCCCCTTTTCACATTTTTAAAATTTATATTTATTGTTTCATCATTAAACTTAGAGCGGTTGTCGTCAAAAATTTCGCGAGCTGTAAGGCGCCGCCATTTTAAAGGTGCATTAACACAACCTTTTTTTATGGCATTTATAATTTAAAGCTTCATTTTGTTTAATTAGTTTTTCAGTGTTTTCATGAATTATTAAGCTGCCTTTGCAATTTTTATTAAAATAGCACCTGTACCAAGAGATATTATTCCTTGTATACTTTTAACATTAGAAATGTTTAAGCGGAGGCATAGCTACTAACAATGTGAAAAAATCAACAGAATTTCAAAAAAATGTAACGCCGAGTAGGGAAACAGGTCGAAACGTCAGGGGAATAGACAAAATTATTTCGTTCTTGCTATGTCCCCTTTCACACGAGGAAACTGAGTTTCCAGCAACTTTCACTTTATAGGTGAGAAGGGCAAGAAGAAAGAGGGGAAATTGAAATCTCCCCGGTCAACGATTTGAGGAGATTTTTTTTGACATTTCTCTTCACATACACAGAAGTGTGTGTTCAACCAAGCTATTTTAAAAAGAAACTAGAAAATTTCCACGATTTTGTTTCTTCGTGTGAAAGGTCCAAGAGATTTTTAAGGAAATTAAAAGAAAACGTCAAAAAAATCTCCGGCAACTGGTTTCCTTGTGTGAAAAGGAACTTTGTTCTTACTGGCCTGAGGAAACAGAATACGAAGATGATAAAACGGACACCAAAAAAAGGATAAGTGTTCGTAGGCAGGGATGGCCACCACATTTTTCACATTTGCCGGAAAGTGCTTTTCGTGAGGTAAACAAAAACTTTGAATTAAAAAGAACCAATTAATTTTTAAATTTAATATTCATAGTTTGCAGTGAGCTAATATAAATATGGAAAGCAAAAAGAAAGTACAGGTAGTGGACAATTGTCTTGCGAGAAAAAAAAAACGCAAAATTAGTAGACGCAAAGCTTCCAGGTAAGTTCTTGTTATCCATTTCGGCTATATGATGGACATGCTTTTATATTTTATTGTTTTGATTCGAATTTAAAATGCCAAAAAATCAAAGAAGGCAGACATTGACAAGCTCGTAAAACACCATTGTGGTGAAAACTGGCGCCAAATCAAAGAGTTGGAGTTCTACAGAAATATTTTGGAGAAAGAAGCCCTTCAAAATTCTGAAGAAGAAGAAAATTGTTGTGAATTCGTTGAAGAAATTCTATACAACGTTTAAAAACTGTGATTACTTACTACAATGTGTTCACTGTTAACTATAGTTGCATTAAAACTGTTTTGTTAAACAAGCTTATTTTTTAATAAAAAATACTTTGAAAGTATAAATTAATGAATTTATGTATGTAAATATGTTACTTTTTAATGTTTCTTTAATAAAAAAAAATCTTTCAATACTCGTTTTTCAATTTCTATGCATTTCAGAATCAAAATGGAACTATATTTTGTTTTTTAGATTCAAAAAGGCCTATTTATATTTTTCATGATCAAAGAAGCCTAAAAAAATCCTTTCGTTATTACAAAGTCCTGGCGATGTCCTTATATTTCATTTATTGTTTTATGTTATAAAAACTTTCTAACAGATTAAAAAAAAATTTACTTCACATAATTATTTGCAATAGTTTAGAAGTTATAGGTTTTCGCCCTTTTACACGGTTTTCAGTTCTAAATTTATAGGACCATTTTGATTCTAAGTGTCACAAATGATCTGTCTGATCTGAAGCTTGAATTTTGAGTTAAAATGTTCAAATTTTTATTGAAATTTTATTTTTTCTCTAAATTTACTTTGTATGTAAATGAAAAAGTAACAATTTGTAGAAAATAAGACGTGTAGTTTATTAAATTAACTACTCGTAGTTAATGATGTAGAAAATGTAGTGTATTCGGCCAACCCTGTTCTTACGCTTTCCAGATTTGTATGTGAAGAAGAGCAAATTTAAAAAAGAATTTATGCAAAGTTTTAAAATACATAAATGCTTTTTTCATTTCTAATGTACCTCAACTATGCTGGAATGGCAAATCGGGTAAATTTTTAACATATGTTTGTTTTTCTACCCGATCATAAATTAAAACACAATTTTTTCGAAAACCCGTAATAAATTCAATTAGATTTTCCATTTTAACACGCTCTATATTATATCGCCATGGAACCTTACACTGTTTTCACGAATATTCAAATAACAAATGATGTATTGAATATCGACTGTAACATACTCGTACTTAAGCCTAGTACGCTGCTGATGCGAAACGAAAAATCCCATACAAAAATGACACAACGAAATCATAAACGGAAAATTTCGTTCTGCTTTTCGTTTTGCAGTACGCTGTTCGAAGAGCGAAATTTATAATTGTAGCAGATTATTTGGAGAAGTCTCCACTCCTTTTTCGCACTGATTTAATTATACAGACTATTTTGTGTGCGGAAAAATGACATTTGAGTTTTATTTGTGTTTTTTTTTTTTTTTCTCATTTTTTTACATCATGGGTTTCTCTGATTTTTTGCGTTTATGTTTGATTTTGTTTTTAGAATTAGTGAAACTCTCCAAGGATATTTTCCGTTGTGTTTTCGCAAGCGTTTCGTTGTCTGTTTGGAGATCACAGAAAAATTTCGTTTCGCATCAGCAGCGTACTAGGCTTTATCAAAATAAATTTAAGAAAACATAAAAAAGGTCTAAGAACAACAGTAGTTTACATCTTTCTTTAATTTTTGTTGTTGAAAATTCAATCCCACTTTATACTTTCGAGTGTGTACTAATTTCCCATAAGAAAATGGAGCTGGTTCTCACTTAATGGGAACAAAGACCACTATAGTAAAGTGGATTTCGTTCCCATTAAGTGAGAACTTATAGTCATTCAGTGGACTTAGTTCCTGGGGACTTATTTCCCTGCAGAAGTGAGAACTTAGTCCCTCAGTGGACTTAGTTCCTGGGAACTTATTTCCCTGCACCGTCTTTTTTATTAACATTAGCTATCACATATATTTTGTTCATGAAGAAAAAAAAATCATGCAGTAAGGGGTTAAGAATATACTGGTGGGAGGGAGATAGGTATTCTAAAGACTGTGGAGTTTGTGAAATAAAAAACCATAACCTTGGCAAATTGGCTTCGCATTGGCAAAAAAATTGCTAAAGTACCTATAGTCCATTGAAATGTTACAAAATTTTGCCCGAACCTTGCATTTAGTTTTTTAATGTGTAGAGTGCATCAGTTTGAGTATACGAAATCATTTTCGGGGCTGGAACCCCTCCCATTTGGCCGCCATCTTGAAAAAGAGGTAAGAAGCCCCTTTTCTCGATATCTTGAGAAATAAAGATCTGACAAAAAAAATGTTTAGACCATTTGTCTTGAGAATTTAAATATCTACAATTTTGGGTAAGAAACTTTTTACCGTTAAATTGAAAATAAAAAAGATATAGCTAATAATCGACGAACATTTTCAAAAAAAATTACTTTAAAGGGTTATAACTTTTTTTCTAGCTGTTTTATTGAAAAAACATTCAAGATGTTTTTTGTAGATCATTTTATTGCAAAAAATTTGGTATACCCAGTTTTTAAATTCCATCATTCTACAATGGAAATTCTACACCGAAAATTCGCGTTGGTGTGGGGGAACCTTTAATCGTATAATATGTAAGATTAAGGTCTTAAAAAAAGGTAAAATGTCAGGCTAACTTATTGAGTTAAAAATCATTGAGATCACATAAAAATGGGGGGAGAGTACGATAACTATGGCGCCAAGAATTGATAACGGTTTTTTGTAGAAGGGTCAAAAACAAGCACTTTTCAATATAGGAGGGGGTCTATCTCGACAATTACTAAAACTTCTTTTTTATGAGATTTTTGTTTTTTTTCTTGCTTACATAAATACAGTGCTAGTACCCAGCATTATCGCGCGGCGTACAAACAGTGAGGTATATATGTAGGGTCAAAAGCAAGCATTTTATAGTATGGAAGTGGGGTCTGTCTCACCCCGTTTAGAAGGTAGGGGCAATTTAAAAAAAAAATATGACTAAGAATGAAAAAAAAATATGAAAATAAAATATAAAAATTAAATTATTTGTCAATAGTTTTAGAAAATTTCACATGCAAACTCAAATTAAAAAATAAAATGAAAAAAGTTTAAACCAATTTTTTTTTATTGTGAAATGAAGTGCTGAATTGGCTTTTTGTGGTCAATGCTTATATCAATTCTGAATCGAACACAAAAAACCGAATGGTTTTACGCCTTAATTATAAAATTTGATGACTTAAAAAAATGTTTTTTCCGAACATAATTATGTATTTATTTTTTTAGAAAAATAGTTTTCACGTTTATTTCAATCGATTTAAAAAATTTGCAAACCAAATTCCCATTTTTTTTAATTTTTACAAAATTGTCTTTTACAAAAAATCACTTTTTGGAAGAAAATAATTTATTTTCTTTCAAAAATTGGTTTTACGGGTATTTCAATTGGTTTTTTTTTAAATTTACAAACCAAATTCCTCTAATTTTTAACATAATATGATTACCGCATAATAATACCAGCTACCTAAAACGATAAAAAAAGCCTAACAACAATTCATTATACCTATATCGGAAAAAAGCATAATAAAGGCAAAATATAGCAACGTTGTATTTACTTATACCTAAACCTATATATATGCCCCTATCATGACAAAACACAGTAAACTTCGTCCATACGACAAAAAATTTCATTTTCTTCCCCTTATTTTGCTTTATGCTACGTCAAAAACATCTGATTCAACCGTCTCTCTTAGTCTCATTATTGTTGTAAGAATAATATTAATATAATCCTCTCGTTCTTGATACTTGTCTTCATTTCTTTTTTATTTATCTTCCCCCCGCCTTTTTATTTCGTCAATGTCAGATTGTGGCGATTGCAGAGCCGATACTGAGCTAATTTTTTCTGTTCCATGAGAGTACTATAGTGTTTATACAGGGTGTCCCGAAATTCAAAGTCAAGCGGGTACCGGGTGATAGGGTAGGTTGTACCTGCTGTACTGGGAAAAATAAGAAAAAAAAAAACGTCTAGCTTGGTTAAGTAATAATAACAATAATAAGACAAATAGTGAAAATCGATACCCTGGACAAATTTCACCAACGTGTTTCAGTGGAGAATTATCCAATTTTTGCAAAAATTTCAAAACACCGTTTTGCAGTCACTTAAATGCTTATATCTTTGGATCAATTTGAATTTTGATTGGGGATTTTCAAAATTCAAATTAAAGCCAGAATAACAGGCGTGTACCAGCTACAAACAAATTTTCAAAAGCATTCCAAATTTGGCACGAGTACGATAACTCAGGCGCCAAAAATTGATAACGTTTTTTTGTAGAGAGGTCAAAAAAAAGCATTTTTTACTAGGGAAGGGGGGTCTATCTCACCCCGTTTAGGAGATAGGGTCAATTTAGGAAAAAAAAATGACTTAAAATGAAAAATAAATATTAAAAAACAACGGCAACACTAACAATAAAGTACTGTACCGGTTTTGAAAGCTAGAAATCTATTCTTTAATAAATTTAAATTAAAAAATTTAATATGTCAATAGTTTTTGAAAAATTCTCATGCAAACTCAAAATTTTGATAAAAATAATGAAAAAAAAAGTTTAAATCAATTTTTTTTTTAAATTGTGAAATGAAGTGCTAAATTGAGTTTTTGTAGTCAATGTTAATATCAAATCTGAATCGAACATAAAAAACCGAATGGTTTTATTAGTTCTTGTGAAAATTGAAAATTACTAAAACTTCTTTTTTATGAGTTTTTTTGTTTTTTGTTTGCTTCTACATAAATACCATAGAGTACCTACATTATTTAGAGAAACGACTTAAGGGGTTTGTTCTCTTTCGGGCTACAAGCTGTTAGAACACTGAAATCTACTTTTTCATAAGCATGTATTAGTGGTCCCGTGCATTTTTTGAAATATGGTGGATTCAGTCAAATTAAAAAATTAAAAAATTTAATTAAATTTTAGTAAAATGTCTTTTTGTGACCCTTTGTCATCACAATCTTCCGAATAGACTGCTCAGAAGGTCGAGAATGCCGACCATAAAATGGAAGCAGCGCGCGATGAACATTTCGAACCGAGCACGAATTTTGATGGTAAAATTCAATAATTTGCAAGCGTTGTTCATTTGTAAGACGATCCATGGTTAAATTGCAAACCAAACTGAAGCTGTTTGACAGTGACACAAGGTACTAAACACACGTCAGCTGTCAAAACCAGTGTTGCCAAAACCAAACCAGCTAAAAAATCACCCGTTAAATGAAGATATTTATGTCGGAAAATAAAAATCTTCTTGACATAAGTGGCCTCCACAAGAAATTTTGACTACATAACACATATTTTGCAATGGTTCATTTCTAGTGGAGCCCCAGGGTTAAGTGGGGAATTTTTGTAAACCAACAAATAAAATATATAAAGTGAATACACCTATTTCGAAATGAATTCGTTCAACCCTTTTCTTATAATGCCATTCTTATACGGTGCCATTTCAAATATTCTGTGAAAGTTAACTTTTTGGATCTGTCACAGATACCATAATATTCACATCCGACAGACTATTTCTTTTATTATTTTACTGCATGGAGATTAATGCTGGATTTACACGGCCAAAAAAATGGAAGTATTTCTGTAACAAAACAGAAAAAATGTCAAAATGAATTTTTCTATTCTTTTACCACTTAACACCACGTAACAGAAATACTGCCAATTTGTCAGTCTTTTAAATCTAGCAACTCACTGCTTATACTGACTATTGAAAATTTGGCTATTAATATAAGATTTTTTAAGTTCATTTTTGTATGGAAAATTGTTTTTTTGAACTGTTTTATGTTGTATAAAAGAGAAGATTTATGTTAGATTTGGAAGATTGAGGCCGGTATCACGGCAGTCCGTAGACAAGAGAAGTGTGGGGCGAGGAATCTGGTGAGGCACGAACAAAACATAACAACCGGACTCATGAGTCTACTTTGTTGTTGTTTCAATGTGTGAAATGTTGAAATTGTTGTTGTTTCAATGTATTTTGAGGTGTCTCAAAGTTTCAAATGTAAACACGATGGCACTCACCAGTCCGGACTCAATCTTCCCAATCTGAACACTGCTCAAAACATATGGAAGCAAAAGATACAAATGCTACAAATGATTCAATAGGCCTCAGAGGCTATCAATGAGTCACGAAAGAATGACAGGCATGGTATTTTTGGACTTTCAAAAGAAAGAACCTAGTCATTGGATCTGGATGAAGTCCTTCGTATTTTTAATAATATGGCGAATCGAAGAATTCAGTTATTTTAATGAAAGAGCTTGATATCATTATCTATGTAGGTAGATATACTAAATATAATATCTATGTTAAGAGACATAATAATAAAAACCAATACATATGTATATGAATGTTTTGCACTTTATCTATCACCCCCTCCCGACAATTGAGTAGGTACCACTTTTACCAGATCACATCATATTTCATAAAAAAAATTTACTTCTCCTACCTTAAATTCAACTCTAGCTACTGCATGTGCATGTAATTTTTTTGTATCTACCATTCGTTGATCCGAAGTTATAAGGGTCTTAACTTGCCTGTATTTCCTTTTATAAGTTTCATGGTCAAAAAAGTTCAATAAAAAAAATAAAAAAAAAATAGAGAAACGTATGCTCTACATAGTGCAATTTTTTTTTTTTATAAAACATTTATTATGGTCTAGCTGCACGCCTAAAAAAAATATAACTTAAAAGTTTAGAAACTCAGTTAAAAAAATACAAAGAGGTTCAATTCAAAAAAAGTAACGGAAAAACTTGCCCTCAACATTTTGGTGTTTAAATTTTTTCAATACCATTGATACCTATCGAGAGCTGCAAGTCTAAGGAAAAAAAAATTCGGATGCCGCGATCTTCAACTTCATCAAATTTAACAAAATTTACTGCATAGAATTATCTTAAATATTTTAGAAGTTAAACGTTTTCGCCATTTTGCTCGGTGTCATGTTCAATTTTTGTACCCTCTGTTTGATTGTTAACGCCACAGATGTTCTGGAAACCCTAGGTAAAGGTGATAATGATTAATGAATGGGTATGGTATGTTTCGCAAGAATTGTTTGGCAAACTAACGTTTCGCGGGGGTTCATTTCGCCATTTTTCGTTCCCCATTTTGTTTATTTAGCATTTTGTTGTTTGGCATTCTACGTTTTGCAAATTACGTTTGTTTTGTCTTTTAAATGATTTGACAAATCATCCTTCCGCATTTTTCATTTCGCAATTTTCATTTAGTTTTTTATTTGATTGGCTTTTTGAAGTTCGGCAATTTTATATTTGGCATTTTGTTATTACGCTTTTTTTTATATGGCATTTTATTATTTCGCTTTTTTTTATTATGCATTTTGTTGTTTCGCTTTTTTTTATTTGGCAATCAACTGTTTTGCAATTTTTTGGCCTCGATTAAATCACATGTCTTAGGCCCATTTGCTGATACTACACATAACGATTTAAGTTGAACTTAAATTCTTAAGGGGTACTTTTTCCATGTCATAAAGTGATACTTAAGAAATTAAGTTTAACTTAAATCGTTATGTGTAGTATCAGCAAACCTCCCTCAATATCGATTAAATATGTCTTCTAGTTTTTGAGAAAATTGAAAATTATTAAAACTATTTTGTATATGAGATTTTAGTTTTTTTGCTTGCTTTCATAAATACAGTACAAGCACCCAGCATTACGGCGTGTAAACAGTGAGGTATGTATGGGGGGGCATGCTGCCCCCCTGCTTGGCACACTATAGGATTTGGGGTAGGTGCGAGGTTGGATGTATGCAAAGTCCGAAATTACCACATCAAAAATTACCAAATGACTAAAAAAATATAACTAAGCACAATGAATTTAGCAACAGATCATAAAAAGAACGGTAAATCAAAAAAAGTCAAAGCTTATGAATGAACAATCGACCAAACAACTATAAACGGCGAAATGATCTATCAGCGAAATGATAAAATGGGTTGTTGAAATTTTGCGAAATAATGAAACGGCGAAACGTTATTCCGCGAATAAGAAACTTGGCCAATTAATAAACGGCTTAACAAAAAAAAGCTAAACAATAAATTGCCAAATGAATTTTGCGAAATTATTGAAAATATTTTTAAGAAAAAGCGAAATGTAAAAACGACAAAATATTATTTGCGTAATGATTGAAAAACATAATGAATAAAAAAGCCAATCGTAAATTGCCAATTGTTGATTGCGAATTAAACAAAATATTTAACGATCAAAGCGAAACAAAGAAATGCCAAATCAATTTTGCCAAACAATGGTGACCCTTAATGAATACGTTCGTATGTTGGTAATTAGTAGCAGCGCTACAGAGAAAAGTGTATCGAAGATACAACTTTTCTGAAAATATGTATAATTAGTGAAAGAAACCACTTCAAATATCGCATCCCAACGCCCTCGACTCCCTAGTTTTAAGTATGATTACAAAAGACGTCTAGTTGGCGGCCACTTAGACGAATGTCATACGCATATTCGCACTTAGGGAGTCGAGGGCTTTCGGATACGACCAATTTTAAGTGGTTTCCCAAATTAGGTCTAAAAACGCACAAAAAAACGCATTTTCAGCGATCTCTTTCGTTAGTTTTATAAATAAAGCAGATAATTTATTACTGAACTAATAGTACTGAGCTTTTGTAATATTATAGAATCACCTTTTGGTGGACCCAAACAGTTTAATTCAACAAAAATGTCTGTCTACTTTGTATGCAATAATTAATCAAATTGAAATGTCAAAGAACAGTTTGTTATTCGAAAACAGAGGGTCTGTTCAAGAAAATGAAAGCTTCAGAATGTACCATGAGCCAAAGTTATGGTGGTCATTTGAAAGAAATAATCTTTTAAAAATTAAAGTTAAAAATGGTTCATTTTAATAATAATAAGGATCACCCAATAAATTCGAAGTTTGGGTATTTTGAAAAAAGTACCTCTTCATAAATCTTCATTACAACTGCAAATACAAACAAAATTAAATAAAATAAATGTAGGTGTGGCATTCAAAAATATTACATGAATAATTACAACTTGCAATTCTTGCTACCCCCAAAATTTCCAAACACTATACAAAAAAATATCGATAATTGGTTCATATTATCATAATAATAAACCGGCACTTGAAATCTCGCAAACTTAATATCTTGTAAAGTTTAAATCTAAAAAGCTATAAAATATTTATTAATGCGCCCGTGCATATTTACGCAAAATTAAAGTGGATGTATAATTTTTAAATTTGATAATCAAAGAATTGTCTATATCTTTAAAAGCCGTTCCACACTATCCCACTGAAAAAATGTGATGAAATGTGTGATAGAATTAGAACCATTTCTAAAAATTCTCATGTATTAACACATGTCAAAACGTGTAGGATGGAATATCATGCTGTGTAAAATGTGCAGTCATATTTTGTTTCCACACTATTATACATGATTTGTTTCCCACTTTTTTGTATTAACACTCAGTGGGATAGTGTGGAAGGGCTTTAAAAGTGATTTTTTAAAATTCATTTCTTTCATCGAAGCGTCTCGTCGAATTTATTCATACACCATTATTTATAACTTCCAAAAGAACCCAATAAGCGAAGATAATCAGGCCTATCACAGAATCCATCGTGGAAAATCTCCGAATGGATTATTCCACTACGAACCCCGAAAAAAAGCATTCACCAAATCCGAATGGAATCGAAAAAAGCAATGCCTCATTAAAAGAATTAATTCTGAATTTCGAAATCAGCTGTCCTATGTCACAGCAATACTTGGAGCTTTTAAAAACAAAAATCCCTTACTTTTTAAAAAGTCCCATCTTTTTTCCCTTTTTATTTTACACAAAAAAAGCTGAACATTTGTGTTAAGTATGGCTAGACTCTTTGTTTTAATAAATATCGCAAAAAATTCCCATAATCTCAGAGCACTATTACAGCTGTCAAGTTATTGATCGTGAAAAAATTGTGTTGTTGATATTTGTTTATTTATTCAATGTTTAAGCATTTTTTCCGAAGAAAATAATATATTCAGCATTAAAATAAATTGAAGTTAAAAAAATAAAGTGGTTTCAAATGTTTTAATTTAAAAGTGATGTGTTCTTTGACTTCCTTCGTTTTTTTTTTAGCGCAATTGTTTTGTTTCAACTTCATTGCAATGTTTCTCACTGGCGTTGCATTCAATTATTTAAGAGTTTAAGAACTTTTAACAAAATAAAAATTGAATAGTTTGCGTTTGCAACCATTGCAAATTTCAGAATTTGTAAAAAAAAATTTATTTTAATGAAACACAATCGTTTACCACTTGGCTACGACAAGAATCAGTTGTCGAAGAAAAGGAAGTCATATTTCCGTTTCATTCGGAATTTGTGATAGCAAATTTCCCGAATTTCGAAATTCTTAATAGATTTTCCAATACGAATGGATTCTGCAATAGAGTTTTCGTGATTCGTAGCAAATTTTCGATTACGATGGAATATGTGATAGGGCTGAATGAATACAAATTTGGATAATCAATCAATCAAATGCTGGACAATCGAGAGTTGACTGCATTATTACTTTTATACGATTGCAAATATAAAATTTAAAGTTTTATACAATTAAGGGAAGCATAATATATTCTATTTCACATTAAAAAAGTTCTTGATTTTCATAAACACCCAACATAATTTAAAAAAAGTCCATCTATTTTCATAGTGAAAAGTATATTTTTACATCTAAATCAACTTTTTTAACATTTAATGTGCTTTCAATTTATGAAGCTTAAAGGTGTCAATTTATGACGTTTCAAGGTGTGCATAATAAAGTCAACTTCTAAATTAATTCTCTTTAATTCTTCTTCTTTTTTTAATAAAGAATTTCGGGAGCGCATTGTAATTTTCGAAGAACGAGCATTGGCGTAGTTAGGAATTTTGTCTAGGGGGGGCAGTCAGCCAGTTGATATACCACCGCAAGTTTTAAATTTTATTTTTAATAATATTAATAAAAATACTTTAAAAAATATTTACTTTAAATAGAAAATCATTAAGTTTTATAGATAGAGCTTTTGTCAAAATCATAAGTGTTGTAATAAATGAGTTAGTTCACTCTCATACGAAGTGACACCACACTATACTCTGCTAAATCAAAAATGTTGTTTTCTAAAAAAGTTGATATTTAAAAAAGAATTGGTATATTTTATCAAAATTTATTGCATACACTAAATTAAGATTTAAAAAATAACCAAATTTTACAAAAAAAGACTTTGTTTATTAGTTTTTGTTTTTTAATTAAATTTTATTTTTACATGTTCTTGGCTGAACTGGTTCAGGACTTTTTCGGAAGTGATTTTATTTTTAACTATTTCATTTTCAATATTAAGTAGTGATACATTAGAGAAACGATTTTGGAGCATTGTTGTTCTCGCCGCATTGCTGAGAAACTCCTTTCACAACTGGCGGAGCTCACTGGAAGAGCTAACGCTGCCTGAAGAAGTTTGTAAAAGTTTGGAAACGTCTCTTTTGAAACAATTTGTTTTAAAATTTCGATGCTTGTTTCGCAATTTTTCACTTGAAACATATTTTTTAATATCAAAGCTTCAGCGCTCAGTGCTTACACAATCAACTTTAAAAACATCTTTATAGTTATTAATAAAATCTTCTGCAGTAGGTAATCATGTTTAATTTCAGGAAAGCGTCTACAGCATTTGCTAATGGTAGGTTTTCAAAACGGCGTTTAAAGTTGACAATTATGTTAACCATTACCTAAGAAGTAGTATGCTGCAGTAAAAGCTGCAAAAATAGATGAGCGTGGTGGATATGACATTTTTGGACTAGTATACCTTTCTTAACGCATACTCCTGCAAAACCTAAATGACACCCCATATTTCCTATCTATAACTTATAATATCTGGTTTATATGCAAGAACGAAAGATCGAGTTGGATTAGGGTCGGATTTTCGATCCTGCATATAAACGAATTACCCGTTTGTTTGTAGGTATTGTGTTTGCAATTACTTTTCATGTATTACACATACGTACGAACATAGTGATACGTTGTTATCATTTTTGCGTTTTTTTACACTACGTTGCGAAAAATACGACGACCAGCTGGTAAAAAACCTTAATGTAGAAAAAATAAAAATTTTGTTGTCTTTATAATGAATGACAAGTTAGTACTGTAGATTTTCTAGGGTGGGCGCCGCCCACCCTTGCCCACCCTTAACTACGCGCATGAGAACTAGTATCTGCAATAAAATTACCTAGCATATAATAGAAAAATAATAATTATTTTTCCTACTTTAAAAATGTTCTAACATTATAAAAAAACATAATAATAAAAATATTATCATATTTTTTCTTAATGTCGGAACGAGCATAATTTTATATTTATTTTTACAAAAACTAAAACAGACAAAAAGTGCTACTAAGGGTTAACTTAGGAAGTTAAATAAAATTTCAAACACAGTACTTACCTACCTTCATTATCATTTTTTTTTTAACTTGGTCCTCCTACTAGCTACCTAAAGGGACCTCCATACCATTTTTCCTTGTCGTGACCTTTTGTTTCTTTACATAAAAAATAGTCTTGATTTTTTATTTATTTTTCCATAGATTCATATTTATGTAACAAATCAGGAAGCATATGTATGTAAAGGATGTTTTTTTTAGACGTGTGGTTTTTAATCTGGCAATTCTTTTTTCGGAGTTGGTCTTTTTGACAGCTGTCACTTGATTTATGGTCAGTTCGGTTTGCCATTTCATAATGAAAAGACTTACTCATGAACAACGTTTGCAAATCGTGCAAATTTATTACCAAAATAATGGTTCGTCCAATATTCGGTCGACATAATCGCCCAGCTGAGTAATTCGAACTACCATGGATCGGTTTCGCATCACGTTTACTCTAGTGGATAATGCGCATCCTCAGAGACGCCGTACAGTGCGCACCGAAGACGCTATTGCTGCTGTGGAGCAGAGTATCGAAGAAGACCCGAATGAGTCCATCCGCCATCGCGCGCAACAATTGGAGCTGGGCCGTCTTGGAACTCTCGGCTGGAATTTGTTCGAGCCAGCCGCGGTGGCCACTTGCCCGAAATCATTTTTAAAACATAGAGCGTTTTTCTTTTTTAGTTCAGAGCAGAGCCTGAACTGTCAAAAAAAAAATCGTGTTTCTTTTTTAGCTCAGAGCATTCAGAGCTCAAATTTTGTGTTTCTTTTTTCGCTCTGAGCATGTTCAGAGCGCGCTCTATGAGCTCAGAATAAATTGATAGAGCAGACGGGGTTGAATAGCTGAACACAAAGAAAATGACAACTGTGAACAAATAAAAAAGTGACAGCTGGTGAAGCGTGTTTCTTTAAATAAATCTGAACTCTAAGAGCAGAGCACCCTCAGTTCAGAGATCGCTCATAGTATGTTCGGAGTGTTCAGACTCTGTTCAGAGCTCTACTCTGAACTAAAAAAGAAAAACGCCCATAATGGCAAACCCTTATCTTTATAAAAAAAACTAAATTTTTGGCCATAAAATTATAAATATGCGTTTTATTTCTTCTTGGAAACTACACGTCTAAAAAAAACACCCTTTACTATTTGGTTTGTAGTTTATGCTTTTTTATGTTCTCCAATTAGGTACATTTATATCAAATATTTAAAATTCGGAACCATTCGTATTAATAAAGTTAATTATTTTGCATATTATTTTTAACTGATGTAGGTATATTACAATTAGGTTAATATATAGTAAAGCGGCTATAGCACCTGTCCTATTCCATTTGTCGATATTTTCTACTGATATTTTTTACTAGGGGATTTTAGTCGTTATTCAGATTTCTGGAATTTGTAATCTTTTTTTTTTTATTTAGAATGTCAAAAAATCGATTTTATCAACTTCACATTGTTAAAAATACCTTAAAAATCCTAAAATGTTGCCAGTTATTTTCTTTGTTTTTAAATACTTAACATAAAAGATCCAATCAGCAAAACATAAATTATAAGCAATGCTAAATTTCCTTACATGAAGGTGAATTTGAATTCAATTTACTCTACCGAGCGTAATATAATTAAATTTCACTTCAAAACAAAAAGATCTTTCCAAATCTGCGAACTCCTATCTGCACCTACCCACAATAAAAAACATAAAAAAACCAGCCGCACAAAGAAGCCAGACCAACAACGCCAGCATACATAATAATACAACAATAACATCAAGAGAAAAAACGAAGGCCACGAAACGCAAAATATAAAAATAACAATAAGGATGTGTGAATAGTAGCAAAGAATATAAAGTTCATCATACGTCCAAGTGAGATTGCCGGGACGAAACGCCAAATTTTTGTAGGACTAAAGGACTTTAAAAGCTCTTTTGAATCAATATAATTCAACAAGCCCAAATAAAATAGTTCTAAGTCTTCTACTTGGCTGATGTATTTCAGTAGTATATAGCAAGGCCGTAGCCCGGGGGGTGGGGGGGGGGGTCACAGGGGTTTGATCCCCCCGAAATATTTGACGAGTGCATTTCTAAGTCACACTTTTTGGCTTCAGTAGGTATGATATTTTACTCAAATTTCTGCTGTAGTTATTAATAATCTTCAACATTTTCTGATTTTAGCATAATGAGAATAATATCTATGTTTCTTCATAATTTTTAATGAACATAAAAAGGTACCTACCCTGACAATTTTTAAATGCAACCGCAAACGACATAACCCCTTTTGCTTCAACTGCATACGGTATATCTAAAGCGGCCCATGCATATTTTACAAGTGTGCACACAGTTTTCATCACAATAGTGTGGTAATGCAATCTTAAAAAATATTCTGAAAGTTTGTCGTTGAACGCTACGTATTTAAGCCCAACTATTCGAAACTTATTAATCGCTGTATTTGGGGAAATCGTTCAGACAAAAATAGTTCTAGCAATACGTCGATACGTCGAGTTTTTATCTTACGTGAAGACTTTTTGACATTTATTCATGTAGAAAACACTACGGGAAAATATTTATGCAGAACAATTCTCTCTGCACTTCAAACCATGGGCATAAATTGCAGCAATTTTATTGGACAAGGGTACAATGGTGTTTCTGCTATGAGTGGCAGTTTTATAACGAAGTACAAGCTGGACTACGCGAGTCTCATCCAGAAGCGTTATATGTGCATTGGAGCGCACATTCTTTAAATCTGTCCTGGCATTCCTGTCTGGGCATTCCTGTCAAATTAAGCCTATTCGCAATACTATTGGTATCATAAAATCCGTTGGAATTTTTTTTTAATTATCGACAAAGCGCACACATTTGTTGCAGAAATTAATTAAACAGAATTATCCACAAAATAACAGGAAAAATTTAACTGCAATGTGTGAAACTCGATGGGTGGAAAACCATGATGGGTTGATCAGATTTAAAGAAGTTTTTAAAGCGATAATTAATGCTTTGGAAGAGTTGTGTAGTGATAAGGAATCTGCAACTTCATCGAAGGCAAGCTGCTTTTTAAGATCTATTTTAGCTAATGATTTTGCAGTAAGTTTGTATTGTTTGAGCGTTTTGTTTACGTATACATTGCCACTTTGTAAGATCCCCTTCATGCGACTTAGTATCTGGACTGGAGCATGTGGAATTAATATCAAACACGATCCAAGGAATTCGAGAAAATATCGTCATGGAATTCAAAGTAATTTTTGAGATTGCACAAAACTTACTAAATGTTGCAGATGAGAAACTGAAAATTCCAGGAATAGTATCAAGGCAGCAAATCCTGAAACCTATTTTAGGATAATTATAATGATTCCTCTTTTAGATGATTTCTTAAGTCAGCTTGCAATGCGATTCCTATACCTATTAAACGGAACTGCATGATATATTCATAATGTACATTATGTATATGCTATATGGATAAACCTACATGCCCAAATGTTTAAAAAAAATTGTGTATTATATGGCTGAATTCCGGCTAATGGGCTATTCCAGTTTTGATTACTAATTGGTGAATTTTTTTTTCCGAAAAATTATAGGCTACTGCGGACGGGTTTTTTTTTGGGAATTTCTACTTTACTATAATATATAAAATCCCAAAAAACACGGCTAATGTACTACTAAAAAGTCCAATCAATGAAGCCAAAAAAACAGCCAAATTCGGAAATAATCGCCGCAAAGCTGGATTTTGGTATATAGCTTCCTCATGGTGTTCTCAAGAAACTGTCAAAAGTCCCCATCGATATGATGACAGTTTCTTAAGATCACCATGAGGAAGCTATATACCAAAATCCAGCTTTCCGGCGATTTTTTCCGAGTCAAATGCTTTATTGACTGGATTAAAGCAGTTTTTTGTGAATTTCCATTTTGTATTATAAGGGGCCAGTTATAGCTTTCATTGAAACTCATCATTGAAAAATTTAATTTCCTATTTTGAGACACTTGGAATATTTTGATGCCAATAAAAAGGTGATGACTCAATTATTAATTTTAGTCAACAAAAATTTTCATTTTGGCCGAACCTTACAAATCAAATGAATTTCTTTATTTCAATGATTGAACTACCTTATCATTGATCATTGAAATATTAGAAATTGTTTTATGTAAAAGATTGGTCCAAAATGAAATATTTTTTGACTGGAAATAATAATTGAGTCAAGAGCTTTTTATTGGTATCAAGATAATTACTGATTTTGCTTTTTAAGTTTCTCAAAATAAGAAATAAAAATTTTCAATGATGAGTTTCAATGAAAGCTATAACTGGCACCTAACCTGATATACGGTTTTTAAGTTTTTGCACTGATGTTCCTACATAAACAGAACAGTTCATTGAAATGTTACAAAATTTTGTCCGAACCTTGCATTAAGTATAGGACAACGTTTTTTTTTTTTCTTTTAATGTCTAGAGTGCATCAGTGTGAGTATACGAAATCGTTTCCCTCCCCCCCCCCCTATTATTTGGCCACTATCTTGAAAAAAGGGTAAGAAGCCCCTTTTCGCAATATCTTGAGAAATAAAGGTGTGACAAAAAAAAATTTACAGACCATTTTTGTAGAGAATTTAATTTTCTACAATTTTGGTTAAGAGACTTTTTACCATTAAATTGAAAATAAAAAGATATATCCAATAATCGACGAACATTTTCAAAAAAAATTAATTTAAGGGTCATAACTTTTTTTCTAGCAGTTTTATTGAAAGTGTTTTTCAGATGTTTTTTGTAGATCATTTTATTGCGAAAAATTTGGTATACCCAGTTTTTAAATTCCATCATTCTACAATGATGTCACACCAAGAAGTAACAATTTTTTTATTGCTAGAGCAAGTAGGTTGGGTTAACACAAGAAAAATGTCGTACAGGGGCAATTTTCTAAGAAATTGACTAAAAACAGAAAAAAATTATTAAAAAAAAAAACGGTTAAACCTACAGTGTGATGCTGTACATTTTTGAAAAAGAAGAAAATCTCTTCTTTAATTTTCATTTTATATTTAGTACAGTATGGTGAATAGTTTTTGAAAAATGAATTTTCGAACTCGAATTTAAAAAAAAAAAAAAATTTTTTAAATTAATTTTTCAGAAACTATTCACTAACACATCTTAATTTAAATTGAAAATTAAAGGAGAGAAAAAACGTATAGCATGATAGTGTAAGTTTAACCGTTGTTTTTAAATGTGTTTTTTCTGTTTTGAGTCAATTTTTTAGAAAATTGCCCCTCCCGCCTAAACGGGGGGTAATAAACCCCCCTCTACTATACGATTTTTTTCTTGTCTTAATCCAACCTACTTGCTCTAGCTTTTTGGTGAACCTTATATCGATACCCTGTATAAAAAAAAAAAAAACAAAAATAGGTAAAACATCTGAAGTGTTTTTTCAATAAAACTGCTAGAAAAAAAGTTATAACCCTTTAAAGTAATTTTTTTTTGAAAATTTTCGTCGATTATTGACTATCACCCCTATTGCGGTTGTCAATGATCAATTGATAGTTGATAAGTTTTGAAAATCGATAGTAAAAAACCCAATTGATACAACTTTTGATTATTGAGAATGGTGCAGAACGTTGTGAATTACAAGAAAATTAATAATTATCACAGAAAAGTTGATCAGATTTTAAATAAATAGAGTTTTAATGTACCAAATTTCAATATTTATCAACTATCAATTGATCATTGACAACCGCAATAGGGGTGTATGTCTTTTTTATTTTCAATTTAACGATAAAAATTCTCTTAACCAAAATTGCAGAGAATTAAATTCTCTACAAAAATGGTCTATAAATTTTTTGTCAGACCTTTATTTGTCAAGATATTGTGAAAAGGGGCTTCTTACCCCTTTTTCAAGATAGCGGCGAGGGTTATAGCCCCGAAAACGATTTCGTATACTCACACTGATGCACTCTACACATTAAAAAAAAAACGTTGTCCTATACTAAATGCAAAGTCAATGTTACATTTAATGGACTAGAAGGACAACCTTATATTCCATCACCTAAAAAAATTATTTTGTAAACAACGTTTTGCTTTTCGTTTTGCCATACAGTGTTCGAAGAGGGAAATTTATAATTGTAGCTGATTATTTGGAGAAGTCTCCGCTCCTTATTCGCACTGAATTAATTATATAGAATATTTATTGTGTCAGAAAATTGACATCTGAGTTTTATTCGTGTTTTTTTTTTTGTTCATTATTTTCTTACATAATGGGTTTCTGTGATTTTTTGAATTAATGTTTTTGCAATTGCTGAAACTCTCCACGGATACATTTTTTGTGTGTTTTTGTGTCTCCAAGTTGTGTTGATGATTTATAAATAAAAAAACAAAATACAAGCGCTATTAGTTTTACAACTTTTAATGTTATTTAATAATTTTCACAACTTTTTATAAAAATAAAATAATGTACAACAGTATGTATGACGCGTTTCGGAGTGTACTTCCATCTTCGGGCGAATTACTCAATTTGACGTAGGTGTGAATGTCAAGTCAAAGCTAATGTTATCTGTTGTGCTGTTGAAAACTGGTTTATTTGTTGTTGTTGACTAGAGCTTTTTTGATTATTTATTCGTCTTCTTCTAGTTGTAACATTTTTAATTTCTGTGTCATATAGTGAGTTATTTTTGAATGTCGATTTTTCGCTAAGCAGTTTGTCTTGTTCTTATTTATTGGCTTTGTAAATCTCGAACTCTTCTGTGGCGTCTTTACTTTCCTACCTAAGTGTAATGGTTCTAGAAGTCAGTGTCATTATGATTATATTGTCAATTAAATGTTGGGCGAAAGTAGATTTGATGTTGGGCTTTGGTTTGTGCTCCAAAAATCTTTCGAGAAAAGTTCTACCTGTTTGTCCAATATAAAACTTTTTGCAATCGTTACATTTTAATTTGTAGAACCCGGTACATGTTTTTGTATCGTTTTTGGTTTTCTGTTACAGTATGTTTTGTATGTTATTATTTGCTTTAAAGTTTAAAAGATATATTGATTTTCAGTCTTTTTAAATCATATTGTAAAGTTTGTTGTAGAATGTTGGTGTATGTTATTGATTTGTATATGTGTTCTCAGATTGTGTTATATGACATGTTTTGTTAATGTTAATTTTTCGTTTCTTCTTGGTTAGTAATTTGTCAGTAATATTTGTTTTGTATCCATTTGTATGTGCAATGTATTTATTGGTATATTTATTTATCTATTAATGAATGCATTGTATGTTGCTAACACAGAAGTACAAACTCTGAACAAAGGACTCAAATATAATATTCCAAAACTAAACAAAAACAACATTAACCAAAAAGTAATAAATGCATAAACAGCAATAAAAACAAACGAAATCCAAAACGACTACCTATATAGTTATTATATTAATTAAAAACTTCAACAATTAGTAAAAAACAAAGAAATAAACAAACACTTTAGCAAAAAATATAAAGAAGACAAAACAAATTTGATAAACACTAAACAAAAATTACTTGATAATAACGCAATAATAACAAAAGCCGAAAAACTGGTCATAATCAACGAACAAGAGAAAATAATATACAAATACTTTTTTCAACAGCAACAATATACTACAACTACAAAACGACCCAACTTAAATATAGGTATACTACAGAAATTAACAATTTAACAAATGTAACCACTTATTCCCTAACACAAATAAAAAAATTCTAAAACAACCAAACGCAAAAGCTCCGAAATTTACAGGCCTCCCAAAAATACACAAACAAGGAACACCTATCCATCTTCTAATTAATTATACAACTGCTCCAACCTAAAAATTTGCTAGTTTTTTAGCAAAATAATAACAAATAACCTACATCTTAAAAACAATAACAGCATAAAAAACAACATACATTTAACTGACAAATTAAAAAACATAAACCTACTACCAAACAACAAAATGATTTCACAAACATACCTGTTGATGAAACCTTGACAATACTAGAACAAAACCTCACAACCAGCACAACAATAAACATACAACAAATAGACTAACTTATTTCTTTATTAGAAATAACACTTAGATAAAATAACTTTGAATTTAACAACAAATATTATATACAAAACGAAGGCCTGACAATGGGTTCTCCACTAAGTGGATCATTAGCTGACATTTATTTAAATTTTTACGAAAAAAAATATATATTATCATCACTCAACCCATAAAACCAAAAAACAATATCATACAATAGATACGTGGATGACACATTCATAATATTCGACGGAACACACACACAAATAAAATATATTCTAACAAAATATATCAATAACAATAAAATAAAAGTAACAACAGAAATCGAAAATAATAACACATTTAATTTCCTTGACATAAATATTACAAAAAATAACAACAAATTCCAATATAAAATATAGAACAACGGACATCAATATACACAAAGACTCTCATCGCCCATATTCCCAAAAAATGGCAGCATATACAATGCATTCATTAATAGATTAATAAATAATGGATACAAAAGACTACAATAATGAACTAAACACTATAAAATACATTGCACATACAAATGGATACAAAACAAATATTGCTGACAAATTATTAATCAAGAAGAAAAGAAAAGTTAATATTAACAAAACATGCAATATAACACAATCTGAGAACACATACACATCAATAACATACACTAACATTCTACCACAAACTTTACAATATGAATTCAAAAAACTGAAAGTCAATATATCTTTTAAGCTTTAAAGCAAATAATAACATACAAAACATACTGGAACAGAAAACCGAAAACGATACAAAAACATGTACCGGGGTCTACAAATTAAAATGTGACAATTGCGAAAAGTTTTATATTGGACAAACAAGTAGAACTTTTGATTATGTTTTGTAGGCTCTTTTGATCTGTTTGAAATATGAATGCGAATAAAAAACTTTTATTCCATTCTTTCATCCAACGTTTCGTAAGAATTCCTTACTTCTTCAGGGGTTTATTCAGTGGCGGATCCAGGATTTGGTCATGGGGGGGGGGGGGGGGGGGGTCCAATTACAAATAGAAAACTTAAAGAAAAATAAAACTTGCGTGGGCTTTGTGCTACATTATTTATGTGCGTGTAGTTAGTACCGCCATTTTCGATTTTCAAAAAAAAATACAAACAAGCAAAAACAGCAGCAGCTTAAAACAGCACAAGTATAATTTTTTTTTAAATCGTGATTTTGAAAAAAAAAAAAATAGCAAATTTGCAAATTTAAAATTTATCACTAAAATTTGCAAATTTGCGAATTTAAAAAATACATTACGGCACATCGCAGCACAAATTGAGCACAATACAGCAAAACTTTTTTTTTGAAAATCGAAAATGACGGTGCTAATTTCACGCTAAGTTCCTTCGCATCATTTGCGTTCGGTCGTGAAAGTCGGAAATATGCGATTTTTGTATCTCTTCGGCTATATCATTTTTTCAGCACAACTTTAAGTTTTTAGAAAAATTTTATTTTGGAAAAATTTCGTCCTCAAAATTTTCAAAAATATTTACGGCACATCGCAGCACAAGTTGTGCACAATGCAGCACAGTTTCTTTTTCAAAATCGAAAATGGTAGTGCTAACTTCTTTTTGCCCTTATAATATTAGTATTAGAATTAGTATTTTAATACGTTGCTTTGGAGAGGTAGATATGATAAATTGCCTAAGTCTTCTAAATTTAACATACCGTAAGCCCTTGAACTAAGTTTCCATCATATAGGCCTTATAGCCTTTACACACCGAACCAAAATCGAGATTTCGATCAAAAATCACCAAATCTCATCAAAATCAACAAGATTTCCCATAAATTTTCAGATTTCGTAATCTAGTAGATTACTGCGAAATCTTCTTTTTTTTAGTTTCTATCAACACTGAAATTTGATTGAAATTTAAAAAAAAATCTAGATTATGTGTGGTGTGAACGATTCAACGAGATTTGGAAATCTTGTGCCGAAATCCGAGATTTTGGTTCGGTGTGAAAACCGAATAAAACTGCTACGCAATCTAATGTAAGTAGGTATACTCCTTTTTCCACTAAGATACATTTGAAGTTTTTGAGGTAGGTATTCATTACACTTGAAGAAATTTTAAGTCGAAATTTAAAAAAAAGATGGGCTTTCTGTAATTAACACAAAATTTAGGTCGAAGAGAACTAAATATTTAATAAATAAATAAATTAATACAAAAATGTTTGGTTTCAATGCTCATGGGGGGGGGTCCGGACCCGAAACCCCCCCCCCCGTGGATCCGCCACTGGGTTTATTATTTATTCTATCTGTAGAACTTTTCTCGAAAGATTCTTGGAGCACAAACCAAAGCCCAACACCAAATCTACTTTCGCCCAACATTTAATTGATAATGATCATAATTACACTGACTTCGCAACAATCTAGAACCATTACACTTATGTAGGAAAGGAAAAATATTAGACGCCACAGAAGAGTTCAAGATTTACAAATCCAAAAAAAAAGACCACAACAAACTGCTTAGCGAAAAATTGACACTCGATAATAACTCACTATATGACACAGAAATTAAAAAATGTTACAACTAGAAGAAGAATAAATTATCAACAAAGCTCTAGTCAGCAACAACAAATAAACGAGTTTTCAACAGCACAACAGAATACAGATTCAGATAACATTGGCTTTGACTTGACATTCACACCAACGTCAAATTGAGTAATTCGCCCGAAGATGGAAGTACACTGCGAAACGCGTCGCTGAACCGTATACAAATATATATTATTTTATTTTTATAAAAAGTTGTGAAAGCTATTAAATAACATTAAAAATTTTAAAATTAAAAACTTATAAATCTCCATCGATATTTTTTGTTGTGTTTTCGCAAGAGTTTCGTTCTCCTATTTGGAGATCACAGAAAAATTTCCTTTCGCATCAGCAGCATAGGTACTATGCTTTTAAAAGATAAAAAATAATTTCAAATATCTATAGAAAGATAGATAAAAATCTAAATTTCTTTTAAAAAATTTTTCAGGTTTATCAAAATGTAAGATATATTTAACAAAAACATATATTTTTTTGTAAAATTTTAGAGACCTGAAGAAGTACGTAACCACGTACAAAACGTCGCGGTCGTCTATTTAAAAACAATTTGAAAAAGGAAGACTAAATCAATGCTTGCTGTTTCTCCTAAGAAGTCGCCTTTGAAATCGGTGTTGAATTCAGCTTAATTTTTCAGTGAGGATGAAATTTCCTACTGGGAAGGGTTGTAAAGTGGATAACGACGGTGTGGTGCGACGCATCCCTTGATCATAACATAATGCAAACAGATGTGAGTAATAAAACACAATCTGCGAGATCATATACTGTTATATGACAAGGTTCAACGCGACACAGCTTCGCCATGAATAGAATCTTTTATTTTATGTTATTTTATTTTATTTTATTTTATTTTATTTTATTTTATTTTATTTTATTTTATTTTGCTCCTTCAAAAGACGTCCACTCTGCTTGTAAAGACGTCCGCTCTCCTAAACAATCAGAAATCGTATTAATTTAATTATTTATTTATTTATGTATATTCATTTATTTATTTGTGTACTTAGGTATTTATTTATTTATTTATTAATAAATTAATTAATTTATTTATTAATAAATTAAGTAATTTATTTATTAATACATAAATTTATTTATATATTTTTGTATTGTATTGTGTGTCTCCCACCACAGTCTTCTCTCCTCCTCTCTCCCTCTCTCCATACTCCTTCTCGCAACCTCTAGTGCCTTTATCCACTCTTCCCCCCTCCTTCCTTCGACCATTATATCGTTCATTTTTTCCCCTATTAATCTTTCTTCATCTCCACCTGACCAGCATCTTTCTATCACATGTTCCCACGTCTCTGGCTCACCTTCACACACTCTTCTTGTTTCCAGTACCATCTTTTTCTCACCTCATTCCCTCTATCTCTCGCTTTTCTATCTGTTCTGTCTGCTTTCCATCCAGCGTTGGATCGCTACTCCAATCGGAGTAAATCTACTCCAGTTTTCAGAAAGAAAATAAATCTACTCCACCACTCCGATTTTTTGAGATTTACTATTTTTTTTCACTCTGAAAAATTCGAAAATATTTTAACCGAACCTCATGAAAGTAAATTACAGCCCTGTGTTATTCAATTTTCCAACCAACTCTGACACTGAACAGAATCTAAATTTTTATAGGTACCTACTGTTCTGAACGATCTCATTTATATTTTCTTACTTCGTTTCTCGTTCATTTCGTTCTCATATATCATACCATATGTGTGCACTGTGCAGTGTGTTTAAGAGTTTGTGAAACTGAACAACTGTAAACATTTTTTTTGTTTTGTTGCGGTTTTGTGTTCTTTCTTGTTTTGCTTAAATTATTAAAGTATATTTTGGATTTCGGGCGATCTGTTACGTTTTGGATAAATACCTAATTAAAAAGAAAGCATATCTAAATTAACGTACATTATTCATATTTAGCGAGTGCTATATGGTTATGGTTATATTGTTCTTGGAAAAATAAACCAAAGATTAATGATTAGAATAACGAATTTACAACTGTTGCTGTCACAAAGCTCTCAGAGAACCAGACTACGAGTAAGTAGTCTGAAGAATCGAATAAAGTTTTGATTTTAATCAATAATGTGTTTTGATATTACCTATAGACACAAATGGTTTGTGAAAAAAATAATACCTCAGCTATGATTGTAGATGAAGTTTCAGGTGACGAAATACGAATCCGACGTCAATAAATGTCTTCCAAAATTCAAACAAAAATATAAAACAGAATGGGAATCCAGCAGATAAAAAAAAAAAAGTTTACCAAAACGCCTACTGCATGTTGTGAAAGAAAACGTTAACTAACAACGTTACCAATTTAGAACGACATGCAAAGTCGCAAATTCACAAAAAGAAGGAGGCTAAAAATAAAAGCCAAACTTATATACCAAATATCGTGGAAAAATTGTCAGACAATGAAGCAAGAAGGGACACAAATTTGAAGAACGAAATTACAATGATGTTTCAAATTATTTGCCATTTACCATTATGGATTCGCGGCCAGGGTTGAACTACTGAAGATTTTGAAAATCCAGATTTCTAGGTTTCTACTGAAAAATTATTTTGTGGAATAAAAATTAAAAAAATATTTCAAAAGAAAGTGTTTTCGAGATCGAACGGAATATTTTAAAATATTAAAATAAAATAAAGTCAAGATTTTCATTTGAAGATAAAAAAATTAATTTGGTACAGTATTTGAACCCAAAAAAAATTCAGTAAGGGAATTTACCATCAATTTATAAACTAGTCGAGGCATTTCCTTGCAATAAAACCTCGATTGAGGTGTTAAATCATTCATAATATAAGCAACATGGATCAGCAAGATCTAGTTACCTTTTGGTATTCATTAAAGACAATCTCAAATAACAGGGAAGAACTTTTGTTCAAAAATTTGTGTGAATACATGCTAACTCTAGCTGTTTAAACTCACAGCAGCGCAGCAGCTGGGAGAAAGTTTTCCGAGATGAAGTTATTGAAAAACAAATTCAGAAACCTTTTAAATGTTAAGGAGAAAATTGAATGATTTCAAGATCGCTTATAGAAAATCGTAAGGACGTTTTTGAACCTCCGCTCCAATTAATTAAATTTTAAGACAATATACTAATTTTTCCAAGGCAAATTCATTTTAAAATAGTATTAATAAATAAAATTATTATACAGGGTGTCCCAAAATCACCGCCTCAGAAGAAAACCATGAGTTTCTGAGGTCATTTCAAGTCGAAAAACTTATGAGGTAATTTTCTCGTTTTCGCTTCGTTTTCGACTTATAACGTTTTCTATGATTTTTATTCTTTTTTCCTTTGACTGGCTCTAACTTTGCCAAACTATAACCGATTTTTGAAAATTTTTTTTATTTAAACAAGAACAGTTAGAAATTTGTATCTACCATACAACTTTTTTCTGTGAGGATAACGGTTTTCCCGCAAATTATTTTCAAGCAGATTTGGTAAGCATTTTTAGGTTGTTTTTTTTTAATTCGATACGATTTTTTTTCACAAAAACACGTTATTAAGTATAATTTTTTTTTCATTATTATGAAAGCCCAATATGTGTTCTTAAAAATACTTAAAAATACATTTAAAATTATTAAAAAAATAAAAACAAAAAATAAAGGGTAGCGCTTATTTTGACAATGTTTGAATTTTATTTTTGTCCCCCCTAAAAATGATTATTATGTACCTTTACAATGTACATACAAACACGTTGTACAATTTTTTTTTTAAAGCGGCTAACGTAGTAACACCGAAAAATAATTATATGGATTGAATCCTAGCCTCTTTGTACATTAAAATTAAAAATAGAAATGTTTTTTTATTGGATACTACCTCTTCCGAGGAATTTAATTTCTGCACTCTTATAGAACTTCAAATGTGTGCCAAAATTTACTTCAAATTTGGATATTTTTGATCACTTGCAGGATAGAACTTAGAATAATTTCAGACATAGCGAACAAAAGAGCCACCCTAATAGATATATTTTCTTTTCAATAAAAACACCACCGTGTAGAGTGAAGGAAACACAAATCTTTTAATGAATCAATAAAAATGATTTTTTTATTCCAAAATGTATTAGTTTATTGACAACTTTTTTATTTTATTGAAAACAACACAAAAACCACACAAATAACAATAATCTGAATAATAATATTTGGAGCAAATAAAAAAATCCAATCGGCTGCGCAACAGAATTGTTTTTTTTTTATGAACAGCTGAGATTGGTTTATCAGTTTTGGAAGTAAAACGTAATAGATTTCCTCTTTTTGGTACTTTATTTGACACAAGCGTATTATAACTATACAGGGTAGGAAAATCTTTTATAAATAATAATTTATGTTGCGTTGAATAGCGGCTACATAAATGCTTATGCATTACATAACTATTCAGCCGTTTAGAGGTGTTTAGCGAATTCTAATAAATAAAGCTGATATACATTGTCTATCGTTCCTACTCCTCTTCTGAAACCCGTTTGATTTCGTGGTATCATTTCTTTATCTTCGGCTTCTTCCTCTTGCCTCTTCGCTTAAACCGCCGTATATATTTTATATAGCGATGCCATGAGCGTTACTCCTCTGTTTTTATATTTATTTATTAATTCATTTATTTATTTATTTATTTATTTCTTTTTATTTCTTTTTTAGGTATTGTTTTGGTTCCCCTAAGGGTTACAAGCCTCCCTCTCGCCTTACTCCTTCTCGCAACCTCTAGTGCCTTTATACACTCTTCCCCCCTCCCTCCTTCGTCCATTATATCCCTCATCTTCTCCCCTATTGACATCCCTTCATCACCACCTGACTTGCATCTTTCTATCACATGTTCCCACGTCTCAGGTTCACCTTCACACACTCTGCACATTCTTTCTTCTTCATGCTTCCAGTACCATCTTTCTCTTACCTTATTCCCTAGCCTGACTCTCGCTATTCTCCTTGTTCTGTCTGCCTTCCATCCCGCTTTCAAATATTGTGGGATCCCCTCGGTCACTACTTCCTTATACCAGCTATTATATCTGGATTCCAACATTAATTCCAGTCTTTCCTTCTCCTGCTCTCTTCTGTCTTCCCATTTTACTCTCTCGTACCCTGTCATACTGTCTTCTCTTCCTTCCCTTCTTCTCTTTCCCATTCTCCCTTGTTCCCATCGAGGTCCTCTCTCGCTTCCTTCCCTCTCTCTCACTCTCATCTCCTCTAAACATTCCCTCGCTATTTCACTTCCTCTCCCACCTGTTAATTTGTGTTCATAATTCCATGCCCTTCTCCCTGCCCTTATCATTATTTTATCTCTTTTGGTTTCCTCTCTCACCATGTATCCTGGAGTTTGCCATTCTACTCCTAGTGTCCAGTTGAGTTACCTCTCCTGCATTCTTTCCATTTCTTGTCTCTCCTCCCATCCTCATATCTCCGCCCCATATCCAATCACCGTCCACACCAGGGTATCAAAAATCCATATCTTCCTCTACCATACCTTCTCGAATCCCCCATGCCTCCTGCATTACCAGTGCTGCCTTTTTTATTCTGTCCCTTATATGTGCCTTCTGTCCTCCATTCTTTTTGAACACATACCCCAGGTATTTGAATTCTTTTACTTCTTCTATATTTTTTCCCCTCCATCTCCAGTCTACTGTTGTACTCCTCCCTCCTCCTTTCCTGAACCTCATCAATTTCGTTTTTCCCACGTTAACTTCTAGTTTTTTCCTTTCGAAATACTTTTCTAGTTTTCGTATCATACTTTGCATCTCTTCTTCTTTTTTTGCTATTACCACCACATCATCTGCGTATGCCAACGAGCAAATTCTTCTTCCTCTTACCTTTATCTCTCCCCAACTCCCCTTGCTCAATTCATCTTCTATATTCGCTGTCAGTAAGTTAAAAAGAATTGGGCTCATAAGGCACCCCTGTCTTACTCCCTTTCCCGTCCAAAATCTTTCCCCCATCTCTCCTCCTGCTTTTACTCTACTCATCGTTTCTTCGCAGACCTCCCCTACTCTTTCCCTGAGCCCTTCTCTCACTCCTCTTTCCTCCAATGCCTCCATCATGATTTTTCTATCTACTGAGTCAAATGCAGCTTATCTATAAACAATGCCACTAGCTTACCCTTCTCCTTTGTTACCTCTCTGTACACCATATAGTTCATTGTCTATCGTTCCTACTCCTCTTCTAAAACCCGTTTGATTTGGTGGAATCAATACTTTTTCCTCCACTTCTTCCTCTAGCCTCTTCGCTAAAACTGCCGTATATATCTTATATAGCGATGGCATGAGCGTTACTCCTCTGTATTCTTCCACCTTTGTTCCTGACCCTTTCTTTATTATTGGCGCTACCACTCCCTCTTTCCACCCCTCCGGCCAATTGCCTCCTCTCCTCACTTTTCTGCAAATCTCCCATCTAACGCTTGTTCTCCTCCATATCTCCACGCCTCATTGGGTATTCCATCTATGCCCATTGCTTTTCCTTCTTTTAGTTTTCTCACCACCTCACTGATTTCCTCTTTGCTAATTTCAGTCTCATCACCCGCTCTTTTTGTTCCCTCTGCCCCCATTCTCACTCTTTCTTCCACCCCTCCAATCAGGCTCATAAGTATCTTTTCCATTATTCTTCTTTAATCCCTTCCCCATTCTCTTTTTCCTCTTTCTTTCTCTATTTATTATTTCCCACACTTTATTTTCTGTGTCTGCTTCTTCAATCTCTTTTATCATCTTATCCTGTTCCTCATTTTTCTTTTTCTCAATAATCGCTTGATATTCTCTCATTTTCTCCCTGTATTTTTCTTTCATACCACTATCTTTCCTCCAGCTCCTAAACTCCTTTCTTACTTCCTCTTTTTTCTGCCTGCATTCTTCATCCCACCATCATCTCATTTTTTGTCTCCTTTGTCTTCCCCCTACCTCCTCACTTTGTTCAATTATTTATTTATTTATTTATTTTTGCAGAGCACAGTAGTATAGAAATAAAATAGAAACATTCCGCCCTATAAATGGACTATTGTTATAGTAGCACAAGTTTTTCGACTCACTATAACGACCCGACAGCAAAGTTATATGAGTAAACACTCACCTCCACCATATTACAATATGAATATAGGAAGATTATAGAAATGTGTTTTGAACCCTATAACAACTTGCCTCCTCGTCAGAAGTATTAAATGAATTCTAAAGCAACAAATAACTCTGAAATTTCGGAGTTATTTGTTATTTTGTTATTTTGAATTCTAAAGCGTACCGAACGTAGATCGTAGCGTACCATATTATGTAATGTAGATCTGTCTCACTCTTATTTACGTCAAACAGTGTCTGATTCTAGGTCCTCTGTTTATGTTACGTACACCTCGGTAAAATCGATTTTTCAGTACAAAAAAGTATTATCCTCGTAAAAGTGATTGAAGTAAACTGAAGTACTTTTTGCAAATAAAAAATGAATAATATTTTTTTCGAATGAAAAAGTAACAAGTGTTGTACCATTTTGAAATCTTGATGAATTGGGTCAATTATTTAAATAACTTGCCGAGGGTAGTGGATTACATTTTTTTTTAAATATGAATGTCAAAGTTAGCTTACAAAATTTTTTTGAATCATGACTTAGTCAAACTTTATTTTTCTTTCGAAACTTATAATATTTATTTTTGTATTTGTGATTGCGATTAATAGCATGGTTATTTAGGATTACGTAAGAAAAAATCACCACAAAATTTGGAAATTTTTGCACACAGTCAGGCTTGCCAGATTGGGCTATTTATCGGAAATTGGGCTATCTTTTTCCAAAATTGCCGACAACAATTTCACTATGACAGCGCAATCATATTTGGGCTATAAATAGCCCAAATCTAATCTTTGGCGATAACGATCTTAACGTACAAAATATTTCTGATATATTAGTTTTCGGGGATTTGGCGTGGTTTGTTATACAACTATTAACTTTGCCTGTCAGCAATGCTGTAGTAGAAAGAACATTTTCTTTTATGAGTTGTGTAAAAACAAAACCAAGAAATCGTTTAACTACAGCATCGCTCGATGCAATTATGCGTTTTCGTATTGATGCTACGGTTAAAAAAATTTGCTTTCACCCTCATATGAAATGATAAAATTTAACCAAACAACTTACAAATGTGATGATAATGACCACGAGGATGACAATGACGACAACTCTGATGAGGATATAACATTTTATGAATGATTTTCAGTAGTTAAATATGTGATAATATTGTTAACTCTTCTTTTTTTATGAACAAAAAATGTTTTTTTTATTTTTCGTTGTTTTTTAAAATTAAAATAAATTGTAATTGAAGTTATGAGAAATTTTTTTTTATTGGTATATTGGGCTACTATTTCGGCTCCGATTTTGGGCTTAAAAAATTTTGAAATTGGGCTATCGAACTAGCTCCAGACATGGAAACCCTGCCCACAGTACCTAAAAATGTGCCTTAGGGTATCGATTATCACTATATTTCTAAATATTGCTATATTACTTAACGAAGCGAGATGGATTTTTTTTTCTTATTTTATCCAGAACAGGTATAAGCTACCCTATTACACGGTCTCCGCTTGATGTGGAGTTTCGGGACACCCTGTATAAGGGACAGAATACAAAAAGCAGCAGCGGTAACGAAGGATGCTTGGGGGATTGGGAGGAGGAAATTCGAGAAGGTATGTCAGAGGCTTTTTGATATCCTGGTGTGGACCGTGATGTGATATTAGGTGGAAGTATGGGGAAGGGAGGAGAGTCGAAAAATGGGAAGAATGCAAGAGAGGTACCTCAAATAGACACTAGGGGTAGATTGGCAAACTCCAGGATATATGCTGAGAGAGGAAACCAAAAGAGATAAGATAACGATAAGAGCAGGGTGTAGGGCGTGGAATTATGAAGAGAAATTAAGTGGTGGAAAAGGAAGCTAGATAGCGAGGAATGGAAGGCAGGCAGAACAGAGAGAATAGGGAGAGAGAGAGAGATATAATGAGGTGATAGAAAGACGGTACTGGAAACCAAAAGAAGAGAGAAGGTGTGAAGGTGAGCCAGAGAAGTGGGAACACGTAATAGAAAGATGCAGGTCAGGTGGAGATTAAGAAAGATTAATAGGGGGGAAAAATGAGGGATATAATGGTCGAAGGAGGAAGAATGGATAAAGGCACTAGAGGTTGCGAGAAGCATTAAGGAGAGAGGGATGGGAGGAGATAAGACTGTGGTAGGAGAATTTGTACCCTTATGGGAGGCAATACAACACAATAAAATACAAATAAATAATTTAATTAATTAATAAATTAATTAATAAATAAACTAATTAATTAATAAATAAATAAATAAATATATAAATAAATAAATGAATATAAATAAATAATTTAATTAATACGATTCGTGACTGTTGAGTTTTGAGGAGAGCGGACGTCTTTACAAGGAGAGCGGACGTCTTTTGATGGAGCAAAATAAAATAAAATAAAATAAAAACAATAAAATAAAATAAACCAAAAACAAAACAAAAGGAGATCGGAGATCACCGCAAAAGAAAAAGGGAGAGAAGTCGAATGTAGGGAAGATACTAAGAGATATGAGAAATGAATTCAGACATGAGATATGAAGCAAGAGATAAAAAAGATGAGAGTGGAGATGAAAGAGGAACTGGGAAAGATTAGAGAAGAAATAAGAAGAGGGGAAAAGGAGAGATGTGAACTGAAGGTTGAGGTAAGAGGGCTAACAAGAAGGGTAGAAGAATTAGAGATGATAAAACAAAACGTACGGGAGATTGAAGAGAGAATAAAGAAAATTGAAGCGGAAAGTCAAGAAGGGACATGCAAAATAAATGGAGGAGAGGAGGAAGAAAACCTAGCCGGGAGAATGAAAGAAATGAAAGTAACGGTAGAAAGGCATGAAAAAGAAGAAAGACGGCGGAATATAATAATTAAAAACAGATGCAGGTGAAAGGCACAATAAAATAAACGGCAGAAAGAATATTTGAAAAGATAGAAGTACAAACAAGGATAGAGGCAGCGAAGGAGGTCGGAAGGAGAGGAGCAGACAGGAAAGCAGTTATGATGGCTGATAAAGGAACGAGCAGAAGGAGAGAAGATAAAAGGGAAGTGGGTCAAGATAAGATATGGAAAACTGCTAGTAAATGGGGGGACGTACCTGTAAACTAAAATTTTTTTTTCGGACTCAACTGTTAATTTTGAAACGGCCTTTGATAGTCGCCGCGCGTATAAATATCATTGTATATCGTTCCACTGACATTTTCCTCATTAAACCCTTCCAAAGAATCTCCAACGTCTTTAAAAACAAAATATTTTGTGTCATAACACTTTTACTCGCGTGATTGTGTTTTTCTTCCAAATTGTCTACTTTTTTCTCTTTTGTAAAGTTCACAACGGAGCAGGAACGTGGGATAGGGCTACTTCTGACACCATGTGGGGAAAGAGGTAAAAGGGGAACACAATGATAACACTTCCAAAGTTTAGTTTAATTCAGTTTAAATTAATTTAAATAATAAAAAAAATTATAATTGATGTAATTCAATAGATTTAAAAGAAGCAAGTTCTACTTTATTCAATATTTTTATTCAAATTGAAATATACAATTCAATAAGCAAATTAATGTTACTAATTGTGTGTTTGCGGAAGTCGGTGAACAAGTGAAGTCTTAATTTATTCTCAGACTTTGACAGACGGACATATCGAATATTTTGGACCTTTTGCTATAAATCTGTTTTGAGGGTCGAATCACATCAGTTACCCCCCCCCCCCCCCTTAATTTAGAGTGAATCGAACGGATCTTCTCGGTAATTCCACTTCACTTATTGACACATGCTTGGAATGTCTTCACATGGATTTGGCTCTGGTGACGTTGATGTCGGTAGTGTTCTTGGCGTTGGTGGTGTTATGGCCAAGTCAATTGAAGTTGTTTTCTTGATAGGTCTCAATATCAGATTCATCTAAAATATGTTGTGATTGTTGGTTTGATGTTTCTTCGCGATTCATGATACTGTTGCTTTGGCTTTGCCGCGGCAAAATCATCAAATAATCAACTGGAACGTTGTGCGATTCAGGGCTAGGCTTACCATCCGTCAGGATTTCGCCTGACGCGTCAGGCTTTTAATGTCCAATCAGGCTTTGGCCAGGTTTCGACCTTTGTCAGGCTTTTTTATAATTATCGCACAAAATATAATCGTTAGAAGAAAAACGTTTACTTAATGCTTTCAAATCGAAATGCTTGTAAATCGCTGTGAACACATTCATTTTTTTCATTTAGTTGTCACTTTTTAGAAAGAGACAAAGAGTTGTGCAATAGGGTGATTCAAAAAAACACCTTTCTCGAAATTCAACCCGAACCGGGCGAAATTATGAAATCCCCTAAAATTTCATACTTTTAGCACCAAAACTCGAAAAGTAATGCAGCTTTTAACATTTGCGAAAAATTCCGATTTTCAAAGAATTTCAAGCTAAATTATTCAAAAAGCGCTGGTAGCGGCTGTTAGTTAATGCTGTTCGATTTTGAAGTTTTTGGTCTTAATTTTTTGTTTTCAATCTAAGCTTCATAATTTCGCTTGGTCCCGGTTGAATTTCGAGAAAGGTGTTATTTTGAATCACCCTATTGTGCAAGATATGACACTTCCATTTTATGACGTATTTTTTTTGTATGCTTTTATTTGTGGCTGCTGCAGATTGCAGTTGCAATCTATTTGTCGTCTTCGTTCATCCAAATCAAAGGTAGGTTATCTATGAATGTTTTTTTAATTTATTTTTTTTTTTAAATGAAGTTTCAAAAAGGAAAAAAAATATTTTTTTATTTGTCAGGTTTTTTTTTTCAAAAATCTGGCTTTTCTTTCTTTACTGTCAGGCTTTGTTGATTTAAGAGCTGGTAACCCTATTCAGGGCACTACATCTTCTTCGAAGCAAACTCTTGTTTGGTTCTGATTGCGCCGGCAGTACATACCGGTGTTAATTTCTACCAGATACATTCGTCGTCCTAGTTTTTTTTTAACAACGGCAGGTACCCACTTATTTTTTGGCAAGTATTGTCGCACAAATACATGTTGATTGACAGAAAATTTATGAGCTGCTGTTGGTTGATACTTACTTTTTTTATTATTTGGTTTTTCAGGAACAATCGCTGATAACTGTGTTCGATGCTGTCGTCCGTGCAGCCTCTCTGCCGGGGATTTTCCATCTCCATCAGGGGTCATCCGATAAGTTGATAGGAAAACCGCGAGCGCTTCAATATGTCTCTCAATATTTTGAGGAGTGTAGACTTAAATGTTCGTACCATTTTCTCTGCTGCACTATTTGACTCTGGATTGAACGGTGCTCATGTCAAGTGCTGAATGGAGTTGTTTCGGCAAAACTCTTGAAATTCGGTCGACATGAACTGTGGGCCTTTATCGGATACCAAAGTTTTTGGTAACCCTTCCAGTGTAAGTAAATCACTGATAGTTGCTTGAGATGTTGTTGATGACATCTTTATAACGAATATGAATCTTAAATTGGAGTCCACCACGATGAGCCACAATTATATTTCTGGAATGGTCCAGCGAAGTAAATTTTCTACGAAAAAAGTGGATTAAATTACGGCAACCTGTTAGGCCACCCATTCTGCACATACGCCATGACTTTGCACATAGTCGGCTCCGCCTAAAATCCGCCTTAGCTATGACTTCAGAATCGACAGGAAAGTCTTCCACCAGTAGAGATGATGCTTCATCTATTAAACACGCTTCTTTTAATTGATCGAATCCCAGCGTTGAAGGTGCTGTAATCTCATGTGAGGTAGTTTTAAATGCAAAAGCAATCAGTCACTCTGTTGCGTCGGGGAAAATATAAGAGATAACAGCACTAATGCCATGTGATGATGCATCAGTAGCCAATGCAGGGCTGCCAACCGTATGATAATTATGCTACATGTATGATAATTTCTGCTCTGGTATGATGTATGATTGGAAACCATTATCATACGCGAAATGTATGATAATTTCAATATTTAAACGAAATAAATAAACTTTTGAAAAATTAAAAAAAACCGAAAAATTTCCATAATATTGAAATTCTTTATCAATATTTTATGATCAATTTATAATACATTAATCATCAGCGTTGAATCTAGATTGAACAACCCCTCGACCTCTTTATATATGTGGAATGATTGAAATTTGTAATAGACTTGGTTCGACTTGATTGCGCTCGTTCAGTGAAGTTCAATTTTCAACTCGATTCTTAAGAGTGGTACACATAAGCCCCCCTTCACACTATAAAAAAAAAGTTGTTTGAGGTTTTTTAACTTTTTCTTTTAATTTCCAATATCCGTTCACTCCTCTTACTTGGTGTTCTTCTCACCTAAAAACTTAAAGTTGCTGGAATTTTCCTCGTATGAAAAAGGAATTATCGATAATGAACAATGACTGACAATTTTAAATTGAGACTTTGATCTTGGTCAGATATGAGAATATGTATGTATTTGACTGACGGGCGACGGACAACAAAACTGATAAATATGCATATTGCATTAAGGTACATATACATATATATCATTTCTTAAACGTTGAAGCAGACCCTTTTACAAATAAATTGAACATTTGCTTTTTTTAATTAAATAAAATGTTACACTTGTCAAGGTTTCCACAACCGATTTCGTTGTTTATTTATAAAATTTTTTTTAGCTGGTTTTGAGATTTTTCTAACCACTATATTCAGTTGAAAATATTCGTTCTAAAATCTGAATTAATTAATAGACCAACGCGAAACATTCTTAGCGAATATGTCAAAGATTCGCATCGTGCCAGTGTGGGTACTCATTTACTCATTAAAGTGCGAGTTATACAAAGCTTTAACTGAAAACGATCATTGAAAATTTTAATTGTTAAATTTGAGGTTGTCAATAGTAACAACACATTATTATTATTGTTTTCGTCGTCGCCACGACAGATTTGCGTTAACTCATCCCAAAAAACCTTGGTCGAAAATCCAACCCTTATCCAACTCCACCTGTCGGCTCCTCATGTAAGTTTCAAACATTGTTGGACATCTGAAAGTCTAGGTACTGAACGTGTTCATTTCCCTAAAATTTTTTAGATACTGTTTTAAATTTTGTTTTAATCTTCTCGAATCCCAAAATTTTTTGTAATATACTATTTTTTCCATTCTCGAATTTATGAAATAATAACAATTGAATTCTAAATGGACTCCAGGTCAACCGTTATTTGTGTTTTTTTCATATTTAAAATTAGACAAAATTTTCGTATTTGTAATTAAAATATATTTTTATTAAATAAATCATGTCGATCATGGAATCCGCAATACTGGATCCGCAGTGATTTGCACTGCAGTTCCCTCTTTGCTCTTTAGCCATTTGTCATGGAAAGAAAAGAAAACACATGTACCTAGAATCACTGCAGATCCAGTATTGCGTATTCCAAAGTCGACATGAATACTTACATTTAAATAATCCTAAAACTTATTTCAAAAACTTGAAATGATATTTATCTTTCAATGACATATTTGCAAATATTATTTTTTAGAGATCTTAAGGAGTACCACGTACGAAACCTCATCAAATTTAAAATATTTACCAAGAAACACAAATACAAAATGATTTAAAGCCCTCTTAGGACTCAATCATAATTAATTTGGAAATATCACGAAAAATTACTAAACTAATTATAGTGTTGTATTATACACAATAATTTTTCTTATAAATAAAAAACCTATATAATATTATTTATGTTTTATCCTAAAACAAAAAAATTCTATTTTTATGTTAAATAAAAAATCTTTAATGAAAAACTTGTTTTTTTTTTTCAAAAAATAAAACTGGAATAATTTTTTTCAGCTCTTTCTTCGAAAGCCCTTAAAAATATAGAGTAATAATTTTATTTATATAAACAAGTCAACTTTTCATAATTTGAAAAATAAAAAATAGACATTAACTTTTCAAAATATCGTAAGAACAATTTTCGTCTTCCATTCAACAAAAATCAATTTTTTTGTTTTGCGTATGATAATTTTCCCTCTGGTATGATTGAAATTAGCGCATTGTATGATAATTCAGTTTTAAGGATATGGCAGCACTGAGCCAATGTTATAGGCAGATCATTGCTAAAATGAACTAATCGGGAGACAATCACAATTTTGTTTTTAAATTGATCGAAAGCACTTTTTTGTTCTCTGCCCCATACAAAAGGTTCGTTTGGAGAACGCAATTTGTTGAGTGGAGCTGCTGTCTACGCAAAATTGTCAATAAACTGGTTGTAATAATTTAATTTTCCTATGAAGACTTCCAGATCCTTTCGGAAGGTCGAATGCCTGTTGCATCGATTATATGGCCTAAGTATTCAATTTGTTTTTGTGCAAACTGACTCTTCTCAATATTGCATCTTAATCCATGTCGTTCAAGTCGTTCGAGAATCATCTGATGGTTGTGTTCGGAATTCGTTCGCCCCGAAACAATTATGTCATCGACATACGAAAATTCTATATCAGCAGTCAGTTGATCTAAATATTGTTGCAAAATTCCAGTAGAACTGCTGTTCCGAATGGCACACGTTGATAATCCAAAATTATCATTATATACTGACAACACATAACTTCTCGGACTCCTCGTCAAGCGGAATCTGTAGATACGCGTCAGTGAAATCCAGCTTTGTAAAAAATTGGCTTCCTTGTACTTTGTGGCAATTGGCAATGGATGATGAACAATCATGAGTTGAGGATTGATTTTTTTGCGAAAATCCCCCGCAGATGCGAATCTGGTGCTGCCCATTGACTGGATTCCACAGGTTTGAAAATTCCTAAACCTATCAATCGCTCAAGTTCCTTGCGAACTTTGTCCTTCAGAGCAAATGGCACTGGGCGATGTTTGTAAAATTTTGATTGACTATTGGGTTTAAGTGTGAGATGACCTACAAAATCCTTACTGCACCCAAGTTCAGGGCTGAATACGCTTTTGTATTTTTCGCAGAGGATCTTTGCATCAGATTCTAGCTCTCCTCTAGTCTCACTTGAAATCTGTGACACAATTTCATTGTTTCTAAATAAAATCTGACCATTGAATTCGTCAAACCAGTCAATTCCCTTTATGTTGGCACCACGGGAGCTGTTTATCACCATGATTGGTAACTTCAATGTTTTGTTTTGCCATGTAACTGTTACATTTATGACCCCTTTCACAGACACTCCCACATCACCATACACCTTTAAAGACCAGTTTGTTGTCTCACAATGTGGACTACCAAGACTGTGGTATCCATCAAGGCCAACAAGAGAACAGGTGGCGCCTGTATCCAATTGAAAAAACATAGGCCGTTGGTTCACTTGCAGTGATACGAAAATTTTACGGCCTTTTTGCAATGGATAAACTTGAGAAGCTATTGATAAAACCTGAATAACCGTTTCTGCGGGTTGTACACAAGTTTTGACAGACAATAGGCGTGTTTTATTGGGAATCTATAGATAGTACAGTAAGAAATTCCCAAAAAAAAGCATCGGTAGTACCATGTTTTTATATTTCACATTTGGTACAGTTGAACACCTGTCAGAATAATTTGAAATTAAAAAAAAATCCATCCACAGTAGGATTCTACTTTAGCTTTTATCGGCCGTAATTCTACTGGCGATAATGCATGTAAAATCCTACTATACAACGGATAGATTTTCCAATAAAACAAGCCTAATGTTTGATCATTATCTTTTATGTTCTCTTCTACGAGATTATTGAGCAGTATTGTTATATTTGCTATTATTTTTTGTATGTATCTTACGTGCACGGCTCTTTGATCGATTTCGTGATTTCATTCGACATTCAACACTTGTGCAGATAAGGAGACGCTGCTGAGATGTCCATTACAATGATAACAAATTGAATCAAAGTACAGTATTTTACGGATATAAGAAACACTTATGTAAGAAAAACTCTCTTAAAAGAAATGTAATGCAATACACCGTATCTTTGTTTTCTTATAACCGTTTTTCCATATAAGAAAAACTCGGTTATAAGAAAGAAATTTCTGAAATTTACTGACTTTCTTATATCCGTGTTGTACTGTATTTACATTGTCTGCGTTCAAGGGTGTGTAAAACATCCCGGGGAAGATTTTCTGGTAGAATGTTGCGCTCCGGACTTATTTGCAAAATTACTTGCGTGATGGCCTCGTGTAATAAGCTGGCTAAATTGATTTGATATTGGAGATTTTTAACGTGTTTTTTCATGAAATAAATAAAAGATATTATTTTAAATAACTTAAAAACACTTATTTTAAGTAAATAAATAAATAAAATAAGTGTTTTTAAGTTATTTAAAATAATATCATAACATAATATATAATATAATAATATATAAATAAAATAAGTGTTTTTAAGTTATTTAAAATAATATCATAACATAATATATAATATAATAATATATAAATAAAATAAGTGTTTTTAAGTTATTTAAAATAATATCATAATATAATATATAATATAATAATAAATAAATAAAATAAGTGTTTTTAAGTTATTTAAAATAATATCTTTCGTTTAAGCTGGTTAACTTATGCAGATTGTGAGGCTATGGAAGCGCTGCTTCCTTTTAATATTGCGGATGCAATTTGAGTTGATTCGTATGCCAACACCATGTCCACAATTTCTTCTAAACTTGGATTCTTTTTCTTTTTCTGCCTTAAGAATTTGCATCTCGATGCGAGTATGTGAATATTTGTTTGAAAATGTGATGTAAATTTCGTGGTAATAGCTTTAATCGTATGTATACTCACATCATTAGTTTCAAAGAGTTTTTAAAGAACTTCGTTGATATGATTTCCACATGTTGGTTGTTTGCTGAAAAGTGTTGTTTCAATTGGAAAAGGTAGGTATCCCAAGATTCCTTTTCAACCTCGAACTGACGAAACTTTGGAATTGAGATCGATGATGATGGATTATTCTGCAAAAATTTTTCCATTGCCTCTGTGGTTCGCCGAAGCATGTCTTCCATTCATGTTTGGTCAGATTTTAAAATTGCTTGTACTGCAGCAGATTCCATGGTTTGATTACCTCGTCGGCAATATGATGTAATCCGATAGATTTTAAAGAAGCTAGTTCTACTTAATTCAATATTTTTTATTCAAACTTAAATATACAATTCAATAAGAAAGTTAATGTAAGTAAATGTGTGTTGGCGGAAGTCGGTGAACAAGTGAAGTCTTAATTTACTCTTAGACTTTGACAGACGGACATATCGAATATTTTAGACCTTTTGATATAAATCTATTTTGAGGGTCCGATCACATCAATAATAATAAGCACTTTAAATTTAATTTAATATAGTTTTTTAAGTTTAATTCAAATAGTTTTAAATAAGGATTTAATAGAAAGCCTTTACAAATTAAAAAAAGACAAAAGTTTTCGTGGCTTCGTAGCGTTTTCTTTTTTCTCGTTTCGTCGATCGTTGCGGCCGTGGGTACAAACTTAACGTGTTCTCTTAAAATTTATTATCTCGCTTTTATTCCCATTTTGTGGTTTATTGTCTCCGTATGAAATCTCCGTTGATCACACGATTACGGAAAATAATATGGTGATGACGAATAGGAAAACGGACTTAGGGACAGATAAGAGCATTCTAATCCCACATAGATACGAAGATTTGTATTTTATTTCAAAAAAGGAATTTTTCTGTAATTATTAACAGCGTAAATATTTCGAGTGCGTGAAGTTAGCCACCCTTTTTGGAATTTGTTATTTTTTGAAAGTTATTCTAGGTTTTTTCCCGATTTGTTCCGCATTGTTCAAGGTTTTTTTTGAAAAATATTCGAAAATAGGGATTTTAGGGCCAAAAAACATTTGTTCTAGTTGTTCTGAACATTGTTTCAAGTTTTTGGACCCCTATGTTCAAAATTTCAAAACTTATGGTCAAAATTCGAAAAAATTCGAAATTCTTAAAATTAATTTTTAATTTTTTTTCGAGTTTCAAAAAATGTTCTAACCATTGTTCCAAAAACTTAAAATTCTAGGACGTGTATTTTTAAAGATAAAACCTTCTAAACTTTTTTTCAAAAATCCAAAAAAAACGACTCTCTAATATTTTTTTTTAATGCATTTACTTTTCAAACTTGATGATAAATGCAATGGAAAAAAAGTTCTGACCTTACATTCATACTATCAGCTTAAAACTAGCTTTAAAAAAACATCTCCGAGTTTTTTAACTTTTCAAAAAATCCAAAATCTAAAACTTGTTCCAAGTGCAGAATCCCTCAAATCCAATTGTTCCAAAGAATCATCAAAAAATATTGAAAACTGAAGATTTTAAGCCCAAAAAACACTTTAAGTGTTATCCTTGCGCTGGTCCCCCTTTTTAGAAATCCAAAATTCAAAAATTTGTTCCAGGTTGTTCTAGGGCTCTTCTTCTTTCTTTACTACGACAACTGTTACCAAGAGCAAAATCATCGTTTGTTTAAATCTAAGTTTTTCGATGGAGATAGGCTTAAGGTAGAACTATAATAGTCGGATGCCGACGTAAGTGGTTTCGACCAATTTTCGATAACTTTTGCTTTCGGAAGTGAAGAGCACGAACCGACCGCTCCATGCGTAAGTGAACTGAGAGAATTTTCTTCCGACATCTTCCGACTATTATAGTTCTACCTTTAAGCCTAGTACGCTGCTGATGTGAAATGAAAAATCCCATACAAAACTGACACAACGAAATCAGAAACGGAAAATTTCGTTCTGCTTTTCGTTTTGCAATACGCTGTTCAAAGAGCGAAATTTATAATTGTAGCAGATTATTTGGAGAAGTCTCCGCTCTTTTTTCGCAGTGAATTAATTAATTATAAAGACTATTTATTGTGTGCGGAAAAATGACATTTGAGCTTTATTTGTGTTTTTTTTTTGTTTATCATTTTCTTACGTTTATGTTTGATTTTGTTTTTGGAATTAGTGAAACTCTCCAAGAATATTTACCGTTGTGTTTTCGCAAGCGTTTCGTTGTCTGTTTGGAGATCACAGGAAATTTTCGTTTCGCATCAGCAGCGTACTAGGCTTTAGGCAAGAAATCTTGAGTTTCAAATATGTGAACGATGGCCTTAAGACAATTCCCATACAGACTCGTAGAGTCGGAAAGCATACCTAACACGAAACTTTTTAAAGCAACTGATTCACTTTGATAGACTGCTACGGGGCGAGACATTGTGGTAACTAGTACGCAGCTCTCACATCTCAGAATTCATTAAGGGATTTGTAGATCAATCAATTACTGTCAACCAAATTGACCACATTACTGTCGACGGAAGATATTCCTTACTATACCCAAGGTACGGCTGTGAATATTCCGACCACGTCCAAAACTAGAAAATGCTGTGATGAAGTTCGACGTCGAACGTCTGCAACTGCGGGAGATCAGTAGGTCCATTTTTGATCAAGTTTGCTGTCAGGTAGATTGCATTATTCATACAAGGCGACGCGACGTAGGCCAACTTCTCCGTCCACCCGATCTCAGTTCAATTTAATAAAGCTGGTAGAGCTACCTGCCTTGCTGTAGCGTTGCTCACAGATGCAGGCGATGACCTGGTTATAGGAGTATGCACAAGCTCATCCTCAAAACATGGTGAAAGGAAAGCATGCCCGAAGAATGGAACATCAGCATTGTTTACCTTCAGAATGTAGAACTTCTGAACTGTGCCAACTACTAAGGCATTAGGCGCCAGTTATAGCGATCAGAAAAAACCATCCGAAAAAAAAAATCGATTGAAGTTTTTATTGCTTTTCAATTCGATTTGATAGCCAAATGATATATCAATCGACGAGTAATTCAGCGTACAATTTTTTCGCGAAAAAAAATTGCCAAAACATTATAGTTTTATCTTTTAAATGGATTTACTTGTTTTTCGGATGAAATTTCATTTTTCGTATCAACTGATTGCTTTTTGACAGAAAAGGGAACAAATCGTTCCACTGATTTGTGTTCCAATTTTTTTCTGTTCCACTGAAAGAATTCCATCCGAAAATGTTTTTCTGACATTTCAATCAGAAAAAATCTTGGCGGCTGTTTGTTTGTTTTTGGTTTGCTTCACTTTTTCGGACACATTTTTTCTGATTGCTATAAACAACCATCAGAAAAAAGAATCAATACTGTTTCAAGTTTTTCGGATGGGTTTTTCTGATCGCTATAACTGGCGCCTTAGTCTCTTAACATCGCTTACAAGACATTTTCTGAAATATTATGGAAAAAGTCTTAAGCCGTTCGTCAAGAACCTGATAGGTCCTTATCAATGTGGTGGCCTAAGGCCACATAAGAGAAATAAGAAAAGTCTTGGAAAAAAACTCATGGACTTCAAATCGATACCCACCTATATCTATAGAGACGAGCTAAAGGCCATGTTTACTTTTGACTTCCCTGTCGATATAATCCATTTGTGCAGGATGCTTCTCCATCAAGGTCAGGAAAGATCATGAATAAATTATGGAAAAATAGTATCAGAAAAAAAAAAACTTTCACTGCTCGAAAAGTTGATCACTCCACGAGTTTACTAGACCAGTGGTCAATTTCACCACTTTACAATTTACAACTACAAATTTGTAACAATGCTGTATTAAATAAAAGTAATTGCATTTTTTTTATTCTGACGCTCAAAAACGCTTCAGACAAATTTAAAAGAATACAAAATTGTAGAAAAGTTTACAGATCAACTTTCACCTGTAAGATTTCCTGACAAAAATCAACAAATTTGTAAAATAAAATATTTATAATGTATGAAATTACTTACATTTGAATGCAAGATCAGTACTAGTTTGTAATTGTAAATTGTAAAAAAGTGAAATAGACCACAGGGAAGAAGAGTAAAGCTATGGGTTAAAATTTTCCATGAATAAAACCAAAATGTTCGTGGAATAGTAGAGTGACGTTAACCAATAATCTACTACAATAAATAAAAAGCCTGTTTAGTGAATAAAACCAAAATGTTCGTGGAATAGAAGAGTGACGTTAACCAATAATCTACTACAATAAATAAAAAGCCTGTTTAGTGAATAAAACCAAAATGTTCGTGGAATAGTAGAGTGACGTTAACCAATAATCTACTACAGTAAATAAAAAGCCTAACTAAAAGTAACTTGAAATTTTCACCAAGTTTTGCAAACTTGGGGTATGTATGTATGTATATTTTTCTTGATATTTCATAGATTACATTAATATTTGTTACATAAGTTAATTATTTTAAAGCCGACTTAGAATTGGTCTGGCTGTCACAGCAGTTATTACTTATTTCTAATTGCTTAAATAGAAAGTAAAGTTATAAACCTAACAGTTACTTAAGGAAAACATGTTTCCTCAATTGGAACACTGAAAAAAAAACGCAATATCAAAATAATATTTTTATAATATTAATTCCATATTTTTGGTGATTCATATCAAATTAACCACAAAACATGATAAATTCATGGTAAAAATGTTATTCTGATAGTTTTTTTGTTTTATTGAAATTGAAAATGTTACTTTGATAAGATTGTTTTTAACATTGTAATATCAATTTCCATTATCAAAACTAGGCTGATAATTTTTACTACTAGCATATCATACAAAATTATTAATTTCATATTTTTAGGCTAAATTTGATGTCTTCAATGTAAAATTGATAAGAAACATTATGTTTTCTTCAGTTTAATATAAAATTAATATGTGCAGCAATGTTAATTGAAAAAACGGAATATCATTTCAATATTTTTTTAATATCAAATATCTACAATGATTCAAAATGTTGTATTTATGACAATAAAAATATTACAGCAATATTTTTAAGATCAGATTGATATTAAAAATCTCAAATTAACAATTATTTTTGATATTGTAATATCAATTTATAATGTAAAAATTTGGTTGGCATTGAAGCAATATTCATAAAGTTATCAATTTCCCACACATTCGTTCCGTATTGCGAATTGGCCCAGTGGAAGTGTTTTGGGCTCGTAAGCCGAAGGTTCCAGGTTCAATCCCAGAAAACCAAGTGAGTAATTTATAAATTTTTCAAATAAAATAAAATTGTTACATTTTCAGAATAAAAAATAATCAGCGGCGTTTACCACCATGGGAAAAACAAAATAATAAATTAAAATTTAAAACTATAAAAAAATAAAACAAAATTGAAACCATCGTCAAACCCTACAAATGCAGAATATTTTTTTTTTTTCATTTCATTGGTCATATCATAATTACAATTTTCATATCATAATGATAACTTGTTCATATCACAATGATATGACGAGAATATCAATATTGACATTTTTCTTAGTAGCTCACTTTTATAAACGAAAAATGTTAATTTTACGGTGGTTTTTACAATATTTTTTTTTCGGTGAACATGACAGATACATAGATGTGCTTAAAACTAGGTGACAAAAATAAAAAAAATATAAAAGAGATGAATTGTTTACCAGTTACGCCAAACGCAAGAAAAGTGAGACCAGAAATTTAGTATTAAAGATTACTCAAGGCAAACTTGGAGTTTTTCGTATGGGCTTTGACAGCAAATTCTGATAATTTGTAAAAAAAAAAATAAGGCTCACGTTACCAAACACCCTTAAGAGTTCTTTTGTTAATATATATTTCTGTCAAAATTATTATCATTTTTCAATTGTTTGTTGTGTCTGTTTTGTTTTTATTTATTTAAATAAAATGTATGTGATGAAAGCCATAACTTGCAAACCGACAGAAATATGTCCACCTCTTGGGTCCCCATTTAGGTCATCTTCAACAACCGCAATGAGTTTCCTCATTTTTTCCCTTACTCACCTAGCACTTCCATAGATATTATATCTATTTTTGTATATTTTTCTTTCTCTGGTGGTTAATGGCTGATTGTCCAATAATTGTAAATGGTTTAAAAACTCAAAATTCATCTGTAAAAAATGCAGTGTAACAAACAAATTTTTAATTTAAGTTGCTACCTTTGGCTAAGTGCACATGTGAACAAAATGTATAAAATGCATATACAAATATTTAATTTGTTAGATTTTATAAACAACTCAAAGAAAAAAATGTGAAATTATGGAATATAATCTACAAACAAATTTTAAAAAATTTGGTGAAGTTAATCCTCCATTTTTCTAATAATATAAATGTTACATCTCCAATTTCAATTTATTTAAATAATTAAAAAAATTAATATGTCAATCATTTCACAGAGATATTGCGGTTGATGGCTTAAATGAATGTTTGCGAGAACAAGTGTTTGTATTCTCAAAGGGGGAAAAGTACGGATAATACCGTATGTTTTACCGACATCAAAATTTATGAATTTATATGATAAAGTAGTGTAGAGTAAGATCGGGTAATGTGTAGTAGGCACTTTACCACAATTGTGGTAGATCTACCTCATTTCTCCAACATTTTCATAATCTACCACTTCTACCCCGGAAATAAAAACTTCGACCCCTTTTTGCCCGTCCAGAAAAAAAAAATAAAAACAATAAATAAAATATCTGCTTCGATTTAAAAAAAAAAAAAATTTTCTCTGCACTTTTTATGCTGTTTTACCTAAATACATTTATTGGCTTTATCTCACAATGCTGTTTTTACTCAATGTGAATGCTTTCATCTGTCATTTTGCATACGCGTATCGACCTATCGTTTTCTCTTTTTTCCACATTAGGTACATACCTACGTTTATTTTGTAAAAAAACAAAGTTCTAGTCTGCTTAAGAAAAATATGTAGATCCTACTTCCTACTCACTTACTCCTAAGATTGTGTGCCTTATTTTAAAATAGTAATATTGTTTACTTGGATTTCGTTTTACCAATAACAGTTAAACTTTTATTGTTTCGAAATTTTCTAGAAGAGTGGTCAGTGGAAGTCAATTGTATTTCAAGTGAAAAAAAATTTAAATGCGAATATTTTTAATTAAACCGTCTGAAAAGTAAGTAAGTATTTGATTTTTAAAGCGATCGATTGATATTAAAAACCAAAAAAGAAACCAGCTTGATGTATTATTTTTGCAAACGAAATGACAAATAAAGATGAAAAATTTATTCCATCTCCAGAAATGATTCGCTTTTATTTACAATTTAAATTTGTTGATGGTAAATTTGAAAAACTATAAAAATGTTTTTATATACCAAAAATTGGTATATAATATTCAATTAAAGAATTATATATTTTCTTGATATGAAAGTACACATTTTATATTAACGGCTGTGCTTAAATAAACTGATTCCAAATAATTGTGATTTAATTTTTCTTTAAAAGAAAATGATAAGAGTTTAAGTTAACTTAATTTACTTAAGGTACCTACATTATTTCTTTTGTTTCTATATTTAATAAAAATAAAAACTAAATTTGTTTCTCTCTTTATTTAAATTAATTCTACCACGGAAAATCTGAATCTACCACTTTTTTTTAGCTTTATCTACTACTTTTTTTAAAAAGGAATTGACAACACTGGTAGTAGTCGGTTAATGTGGACCCCTGCATTTTTTTTCCTGGTGAGTGAGAGATTGCTGATATAGTATATTTCTCTTAATTCACGAGCTGTAGATTTTGCGCAGTTCGATGATTCTTGTTTTGATGTGTGGTCGATGTAATTTTTTGCTCCGCGTTAAATGTTTATATCTCAAAAAATAAAGGCTCAATTTTAATAAATTTTTCTTATTCGCTTTTTGTATATATTGTTTTATATATACATAAGGTGAGTTTTACTGTTTTGCTTTAATTTTATGTAAATAAATTAGAAGTTGCATCGTGCTGCACATTAGCCATCTGTTTTTGTAGAGGTCTAATTTTATGCATATAGGTACATTCATAGATTCATCTGAAAACGGCGAAAAGGGAATGCAAGTGAGAAAGTGGCACCCCGTTGTATTGGAAAAGGCACTTGTTGCCATCAAAAATAACGAAATGGGTGTACTCTACATTACCCGCGATTTGGGCCCATATTACCAGCAAAGGTCCGTTTTGCACTAAAAAATTCAAAATTTCTGAAAAGTGCTCGCTTTTATTATAAAAATTTATTTATTTACCTATTTATTTAAAATTCATCTGTCAAAAATGCAGTGTAACAAAAAAATATTTAATTTAAGTAGGTACCTATCGGCTAAGTATACATGTGAACAAAATGTATAAAATACATATAAAAATATTTAATTTGTTAGATTTTATAAACAACTCAAGTGAAGTTAATTTTCCACTTTTTTAATAATACAAATGTTACATCTCCAATTAAAGGCTCTCCCAAACCAACGCGAAACATTCGCCGACGACAGATTTTTGTTGTTATTTAGCGTTGTGTATTTGTCATATTTTGTGTTACGATTTCGCGTTGGTTTGGGAGAGCATTTAAAGCGAATTAATGTAGAAATATTGCACTCTTGTATATAAAATACATGGACGTATATATATGGACTGCTAGTCTAATGTCAGTTTCATACAGCGTTACCAACTTCGGAAAAACCCAGAACCAGAGATTTTTTCTAAAACCATTGTATGTCCTTCTTCTCTACCCCGACTAGCCGCATTTTCATCGCTTTGATGCCTTGTCGCTGTTTCACTTTGACACTTTTTAGCTTTTACTTTTTGTTGTTCTGCAACTTGATGCTTTCAAGCATTGCTGTTTTGCTGCAAAAAAATTCAAAGGATTTATTTCAATTTTCAACGTTTCTCGATTGATTTATAATCGATGCGAGGGTAACAGAACGAAGGAACAGATTTTTTGGCACTCTATATTTAGTATGTTTTGTAAATTAAAATTTCTTACAATTGTTTACAATTTGCTGTCAAAACTCGTTTTATTCCCACCCAAAGCGATCTGAATAACTTTCTGTTGTTGTAATCCGCTGTATAAAAAAACAGTTGATATCACTGACGCAAAAACAACTCATGTTATCTTAAACATTTTTTAAAAGCTTTCTACCCAATGGATGCTAATATGAACCTAAGGAATGGAAAATTGCAATTTGTGTTTGCAGATTTCTTTTTGTGTTAAGGAATGCGTTCAAGAATGAAATAAAATAATCGAATCATTAGGCCCGGAGAAATTTCGGCTAAGCCCGGAGCCCGGAGATTAGATCAAGTTCCCGGAGTCTCCGGGCAAAAATAGCCCTGTTGGTAACCCTGGTTTCATACAACAATTCGATGGCATCGAAAAGCACATAGTATAGTTTTGAGTTATCGATGTACTAGAGAGAGCAGAGGTCAAATAGGGCTCAGTGTAATGCCTTATTTCGACATTTATACCAAGCAAAATCAAACTTTAAAGGTCTCTCCTGAAAAATAAATAAATACACTTAGTATTGTTTTCCATGGGGCCATCGAATTGTCAAAAAAATGTCGCCAAAATAAGGAAGCGATGCTAGCTCTTCCCACGCCACTTCAGGAAAAAAAATTAACTTCTGAGATAAAAGCTCACGACATCTGTTTTTAAAAATTCAAAAAGTCGTATTTAGCGATAAACCATAACAGCCATTTTTAAATTTCATGCATAGAAATGTACGACATCTATGGTATTTCACCTCTTATTTTTTTGTGTTGGTTTGGAGGTTGGATATTCAAAATGCAACAATCCACCAAAAATAATATAATTGGGCGCGTTCGAATGATAGGCCGATAGGTTATCTAATGTGGAATTCCTTTCAACAAAAGAATCGATTTTTTTGCTGTCAAAACAATCTTGCTAACTTAAAGCCCTTCCACACTATCCCACTAAGTATTAATACATGTCAAAAAAGTGTGAAACAAATCATGTATAATAGTGTGGAAACAAAATATGATATTCCCAGCTTACACGATTTGACACGTGTTAATACATGAGAATTTTTAGAAATGGTTCTAATTCTGTCACACATTTCATCACATTTTTATTGAGGTTAAACTAGGGTTTCCAGAACATCTCTTTTATAGAGAACATGTTCTCTTTTTCTATTCCGATCTTTTTTACACTCTCTTTTTTCATAAAATTCTTTTTTTTGTATCTTTTTTTTGTACGTCCTCTTTTTAGTCTCTTTTTCGAAATACAAAATAGGTTTTCCACAATTGAACTTCAAAATCAATTGTATTTAAAATTTTATATGATTCTCAACTTTGAAAATAATTCACCATTGGAACTTGGAAGTTTCCAACTTTAGATTCTCTCAAAAAAAATATATTCCACTCAGTCCTAAATCAATCCTTAACATTTTAAATACAAACGGGTTTCAGTGAAGTACAATGCTTCAAATAAAATGCATTAATTGTTACGAAAAATATTTTAAGTACATAGAAAAATGGACACGTCAATTTAAAAAGTTTATAAGTTTTCACTGGATGATCTTGGAAAAAACAATAGTTTGGAAAGATGAAGAATAATGTTGCGAATATTGATTTCGAAAAATGTTAGAGGATGTGGAACTAAAAAATGAAGAATTTCGGAAAACAGTGTCTGATAAAAAAGGGTTAATTTTTTTTTGTTCCTCAAATAATTCTGAATTTCCTTCCGAATTTATTATTATTTTTAGGTCTGTTCCATTGGGTGCTGCAAATTTTCTTTTTGATATTTACCAGTAGATGATAAATGGAGCAAGTCAAAAAATATATAACCTCAGTATAGATGTAATTTTTGTTGTTTGTATTTGTATATTATTTTTGATTAGAGAAACACCAATAACAGTAATTTACTATATAATTTCTTTTTACTGATGGTGCTGCTTTTTTGCATGGATACAGTTCGTGTCTACATTATTGAAGTGCTTTAAACTTATTTGATTACAGAGTATAAGTAGTCGCCTAAGTCAGAAGTACTAAGCAGTAGATGCTGCAGGCCAAAGGGACATATCTAATATAATTACATATGTTTGAAGTTATTAAAAATTTGTTCTTTTTTTCTGTATTCCTGGGAAAAATGTGAACGTGGAGCGTACTTTTTCTTTCTAAATTCCCATCGGTCATAAAATCCTATCATTTTCAAACTCAAGCAGTCGTACTTATTAGATTTTTGTCTACTTAGACACTGTCTAACTATTTTCAAATTGGTGGAAATATGCTTTATTTAATAAAAATAAATATCACATTATGCTCGGTTAAGGCAATCTACTCTGGTGTCTAAGTAAGGCAGCTATAAGACAACAATAAACAAGGTTTTTGAACATTTTTTCCAAAGTTGGGCAGTTGTCGAAAGTTAGACAACGTTTATAAATAAGATCATAGGTGTTTTGAAATAATTCTCGCTGTCCATACTTGCGGATTTAGTGTGCTTTGATTTTCGATTGGATTGAAAATTCTTGACGTTTGGAATTTTTATATCCGATTTGGATTTATTTTTAATTTTAAAAATGTTGTTTCAGCTAAAAAGTTGCGTTCCTTTAGTTTGAAACTCTGTGCATTTGTGTGAATTTCTACATATTTTATTTTTTTTATATTCTGTTTACGGATTTGATTAAGAATGGAAATCAGAACAGCGTGACTATTGTTTTTGAATTATAATTTAAACTCTTTTATCTTCTTTACCTGAAACAAATTGTGTTAATAAATTTAAAAACTATTTTGTGAAGAAGTCGTTATTTTAATAGTTTTTGGTTGAGGTTTTCTTTTGGTTGTGTTTGCGTATTGGAAATGTTCTCTTTTTTTTCATTTACATTATGGACACCCTAGGTTAAACTAAACTGTTGTGTGTGGTCAAAAAATGAAAAGAAATTTCTCTCTCACAAATTTGGCAGTAGCATGGAATCCTTTTCCACTTTCTATTAATACTCAGTGGGATAGTGTGGAAGGGCTTTTAGCAAGATTCAAGAAAGATTTTATACCGATTTGCAAGATTTGAAATTTCTAAAAAGTCAAATTGAATTGTCGAGGTGTTTTAAGAAAACAAATTGTTGCAACGAATTTTCGGTGAATTTTATATTAAATATTTATGCTTTGTTTTTCAATTAATTATAATAATTAATTTCCACATTCAATATTTTTTTGACGTTTTACTTAAAAATTGCTGCTGTCATGGGCTACACACACAATCTCAAAAAAAATCAATTCTTTTCTTTTCAACGACAGAAAAAATTCGATTCTTTTTAGAAAAAAATTCGATTCTTTGGTTGAAAGGAATTCGACATGTTTTGGTCGGATATGTTTTCAAACGACCAAAACCGGATTGGATAGGTTTGTCGGCTTTTTATATTTTATATATATATTTTATATTTTATTTTGTTCCGCAAAAATCAAAATCTATGTAAAAAAAAAAACCACAAACTAGAAATCCCACGTGTTCTTCAATCCATTGCCACAGAATGTGAGAGACTAGACGCTGAAAATCAGCTTACACAACTGCTTCTTTTTCACAAAAATCCGAAAAATGTTAGGATATATTTCAGTTTTATTTATGAATACAGCTGGTTTGTCCATCAGCTGATTTTTCTTATAGGATTACAACAACACCAACCAATCCGAATCGCTTTTAAATTTTACTCGAACGCGACCATTGATGATGAAGAAATTGCCGAAAATAAGATTTCAACAGGAATCCCCAAAAAAAAATTAAAATTGCATTTGCATTTTGTTTAAAATCTTTTAATGTCTTTTGCCTTAAATATTTAACTTTTTAATCACTTTGTAATTTCAACTACGCGCATCAGGTAAAAGAATCCGGTTTGGTCGTTCGAAAACATATTCGATGCAATACAATCTTAGATACCCTATCGGCCTATCACTCTAACCCGGCCATTGTTTCTGTACAAATGTCAAAATTGAGGTTTCATTTTTTCAAATGGAACCAACCTGAGATTGGCAAGGCAACTAGCAGTCCATATATAATACGTCCATGATAATATCTATAGTACTATCATGAACACATATTTTTTAGTTGAACATATGTCCTGTACGCGTCGCCGAGATCGCCACAAATTAGACTATTGAAACTTAGCTAAGTGTAGGGAATAAGTAGTAAGAGCCAGAAGAATCTATTATTTAAATTTGTGTTTCAATTAAATTTTAAATTAATTACATTTTTTCACACATACTTTTATGTTCCTCCGCAATTTATTCGTAAAAAAAATGTAACCCGACATTCTACCTAAATTTTAAGGCCTCTACATTACCCATCCTATTATTAGAACAAAATGTATCCAACTAACTTTTTTCTAAATTTAACTTTGCACTAGCTTATAAGATTTTTGTATCTTAATGTGTATAAGTATCAATGAATAAATAAATAAATAAAAAATAAATAAAAAATAAATAAAAAATAAATAAAAAAACCAACTACGAGGGGACCTTTACAATTATTATTATGAATAAAAATACCTACTACAAACGTAGTACCTATACATATAGTAAATTTTTTTCCTATGCGAAGAATTCCTACCTCCTTCCCACCAGTTTATTGTTAGTAGCAAACTTTCTTTTTTATTTTTTATTATTCCTCTTCCGCGGTACATTTGCCTCGAAAATGTATTGTCAAAAAATTGCTTCAACGTTTTTAGTATAAAATTATGAACGGTCTTGAAAAAAAATGCAACTGGTATAAGCCTGTCATTATGACTTTAATTTTGTATTTCAATTTTGAAAATCCGAATTTAACTGAAAGCAAATCGGGTTTTTTTCAATTTTAGCAAAAATTAGTGACTGAAACACATTGGTTGGCAATGAAAACAAACCCAAACGCTTTCCTATCGCCCGGCAAAATGACTGATGCAAATTTTTGTTTGTTTTTTTTTTCATTGAATTTATCACGATTACCAACTTGAAAATAAAAAAGAAAAGTAAATATAAAAATGACTATAATCGTTTTGTTCAGATTTCATTACTGCGCTGGCTATAATTTTCACCAAAACACGGCTTATATATACTTTTACGTACCTACCTACTTTTTTTTGTTCACTTCCTCGCACTATCATAAATTTAGTATACAGCGTTCCCGTTCTTATTTTATTATTACGTTTCTCGTTTTGTGAATATTCGGGATTCCAACCAACACTCCACAAAGAAGTCGAACATATGTCCTTAAGATGTCGCTACTGTCACTCCTCTTGTTGCGACTCGTTTTCCCCGTCAGCGCCTCTAATTTTGAATAGTTAAAACAAAAGTACCTTTATATATTGTAACTCTTCATTTAACTATCTATTCATTTCACTTATCGTATCTTTTACTTTAATTGCATTTTTATTATTAATTCTCTTTGAATCCGTTATTTTTATCAATTAGTCAAAATCTGTCGCTTGTGTGCACCAGACATAAAGAAGATATTTGGCTTAGTAAAAAACGTTTGAAATATTAAATTGTGTCAGCAATTATTTTTTTTGTACTACAATTTGGTGACCCCGACGTGATCGTCAGACAATAATCAAAAAACGATTACTTTCACGAAAAAAAATATACAATTAATTATGAGTGTTACCCACTCACCAAAAAAGAACCGTGATAACGCTGGGGTTAGTGATGATAATCAGGAGCCGAAGTTAAATACCATCGATGCAGTATCTGATATTAGGTTACCCACATTCTGGAAGGTTCAACCGGAACTATGGTTCTTACAAGTGGAGGCCAAATTCCGGTCCAAAGCCATCAAAAGCGACAACTCAAGATATGACGTCATAATAAGTTGCCTCGATTCAGACGTGTTGCTACACGTTTCCGATGTTATTCGATCGCCACCCGAAAATGATAAGTATGAACATCTCAAAGCAATCTTAATTAAGCGCCTGTCTGATTCTAGAGAAAAACAACTTCATAAGCTCTTGACAGACTTGGAATTGGGTGATAAAAAACGAACTCAACTGCTACGTGAGATGCGAGAGCTTGCAGCAGAATCTGTTGGTGACGAATTTTTGTATTCCCTTTGGATAAACAGAATGCCAATAAGCGTCCGTGGTTTATTATCTGTGTCTGGTAAGTCCGACCTCAACACACTGTCAGAAGTGGCAGACAGAATTATGGAAAATACTTCCAATGGATATGTCATGGCGACCAATCCAAAACCATCACATCAAACAATTTCACTGCTGGAAGAAAAAATCGAAAAGCTCGAGAAACTGATGTCCAGTTTCATGTCCAATAATTCAACGAAGCCTCACCACCGTCCTCGCTCGCGCACGCCTAAGCGTCAACAAATGTGTTTCTACCATAGGAAATTTGGAAAAGAAGCTCGTTGTTGTACACTTCCTTGCTCTTTCACTACACCAAACCAGGAAAACTAGCTGAGCTGTCGTCCTCTGAACCCGTTGGCAATAGTACATTTAACCCATTTGTCTTTGCGGGCGGCAGCAACTCCAATACTTCTCTTCCAGAAACCCGACTACATGTTCACGACAAAAAAACACATACGAAATATCTCATCGACTCAGGCTCAGTCATATCAGTCATATCATTCCTCGCTCGTACGTGTCTGGAAAATCTGTTCCTAGTGCTTTTAAACTGTATGCTGCCAACAACGCCGGACGTGGGACTTCGACGTGGATTCAGATGGTCATTCCTAGTTGCAGACATCACAACGCCTATCATCGGAGCCGACTTTTTAGCCCACTTTGGCCTCATCGTGGATTTACAAAATCGAAAAATTAATCACAACTCTGGTCAGCAAAGGACTTATGCAGCGCACAAACACCTTTAGCATCGCAACGATCGACACCCAAAAAGACTTCGATGGAATTCTAAGTCAATTCATCAGTCTTACCAAACCTCAAGCTATTCCAATTTCACCATAAGAAAACAACTGCGTATTCCATCACCTAATCACCACCGGACATCCCATCGCTGAATGCCCCCGGAAACTTTCCGGCGAGAAACTTCGTGCCGCGAAAGCAGAAATTGAATTCTTGCTTCAACAAGGCATCATTTTGATTCTTTGAGCCATTCGGCTTAAGAAATGCTTCGCAAACATGTTAACGCCTCATAGATACCATATGGAATGGATTATGTTTTCTGCTACGTAGATGACATTCTGATTATGTCTGAATCAGAAGAACAACACAAATTCACCTCAAGGCAGTTTTACAAAAACTGAAGGACTACAACCTGTTAATAAACCACCAAATGTTGTTTGGGCCAAACAAATATAAATTTCCTTGGTTACAGGATAAGCAGAGATGGTTATCGACCTCCCCAAGATCGTGTCGAAGCAATAATCGATTTTCCTAAACCTGAAATGGCCCAAGAGCTTCGTCGTTTCTTGGGTATGCTCAATTATTATCGCCATTGCATCCCACAAGCTGCTCAGCAACAGGTTCCGCTCAACCAGTATTTGAAGCAGTCTATCAAGAATGACAAGAGGAAAATCTTATGGATTCCAGAAACCTCTGAGGCATTCCAAAATTGCAAAAGCAGTATTGCAAATGCAACCCTTTCATCCTTCATCTCACCACATGCACCACTGGCGCTAACCTCAGATGCATCCGATGTGGCCATCGGAGCTGCATTAGAGCAACTTGAAGATGAAATCAGGAAGCCGATTGGATTCTTTTCCAGAAGATTAAGCGAAACCGAGAAGGGCTATAGCACATATGACAGAGAACTGCTAGCGATATTTGCAGCTTGCAAACACTTTCAACATATACTTGACTGTCGGCAGTTCGTCATAAAAACGGATCACAAACCCCTCATTCACGCGTTTGCACAATACCCAGAGAAAGCATCGCCAAGACAACTGAGACAACTGAATTTCATTTCGCAATTTTCAACTGAAATAGTTCACGGAGACCAAAATCTCGTAGCAGATACCCTCTCACGAATTTGTGCAATAGAAATGCCAACAGTCTTAAGTCCAGAGACAATTCAACTCGTGCAGATCCTCGACGAAGAACTCAACAGCATCTTGAAAGGAGAAACATCATTGAAGCTTCAAAGACTCATTATAGAAAATGACATCGTCTGTATTGTGACACATCAACTGGATACATCCGTCCATTCATACCAACTTCACTTCGTCGAACAGCTTTCAACATCGTTCATGGCCTAGCACACCCAAGCGGACGAGCAACCTGCAGACAGCTCCGAGAAAAGTATGTTTGGCCAAATTTACGAAAGAATGCTCTTGAATGGTCGAGAGATTGTGTTCCATGCCAACGTGCGAAAATACAGAGGCACAACAAGCTAATTCCGAAGAAGATAGATGTTCCGGACAAGAGATTGGATCACTTACATCTGGATATAATCCATATGCCAGAGGTAGGAGGTTTTAAATATTGTTTAACAATCATAGATCGCTTTTCGAGATACCCAATGGCAATTCCATTGAAAAACATTGCCGCCGACACAGTCACATCAGCTTTTTTCTATAACTGGGTTTGCTTCTTTGGAACACCTATGAAACTAACAACGGACCAAGGTTCACAATTTGAAAGCGCTCTGTTTGCTGCCATGGCAAACACTATTAGTGCCAAGCGCATCCGAACGACTGCATACCATCCGGCTGCAAACGGGATGGTTGAACGTTGGCACAGGACACTCAAGGCTGCGTTAATGTGCAATCCAGCCATTTCATGGGTCGACATACTTCCATCAGTGCTACTAGGACTTCGTACAGCGTTCAAAGAAAGCATCGGTGCTTCACCACCAGAAATAGTATTTGGTACTCCACTGCGCATTCCTGGAGATTTTTTCATCTGCACAGATGAATCAGCAGATCCAGAACTCTTCCTAGAAAAACATAGAGAATACATAAAAGCAATTCGACCAACTCCTATGAGACATCATACGAAACCAAAAATGTTTTTGCTCAAGAACATCAATGATTGCTCATACGTTTTCCTGTGTCATGACGAAGCAAAACCTCCACTCAGAGCACCATATTCCGGTCCATACTTGGTAAAGAAGCGTATCGACGATCGAAGATTTGTAATATCAATTCACGGAGACGATAAAATAATATCTGTGGAAAGATTAAAACCAGCATTTATCTCACATTCGGACTTAGGTTCTCTACATCAACAGCAAGCAGCTGACTCAAGAACATACAGGAATAAAAAGCAATCTATCAAGTCAATAATATTTCTGGAGGGGGAGTAACTGTGGCGACTCGCTTTCCCCGTCAGCGCCTCTAATTTTGAATAGTTAAAACATAAGTATCTTTATATATTGTAACTCTTCATTTAACTATCTATTCATTTCACTTATTGTATCTTTTACTTTAATAGCATTTTTATTATTAATTCAACATAAAAAAGATATTTGGCTTAGTAAAAATCGTTTGAAACATTAAATTGTGTCAGCAATTATTTCTTTTGTACTACACTCTTCGTGATATTACTATAGATTTTATATACAACAAATTGCACTAAAGATGTGAATCATTTCACAGAGATATTGCGGTTGATGGTTTAAATGAATGTTTGAGAGCAGAACAAGTGTTTGTATTCTTAAAGTGCTAAAAGTACGGAGAATACCGTATGTTTTACCGACAGTGAAATTTATGAATTTATATTATAAAGTAGTGTAAAGTAAGTTCGGGTTATGTGTAGTAGGCGGTCAATGTGAACCCCCTGAATTTTTTTTCCTTGGAGATTGAGAGATTACAATAGTTCTCTTAAGTAAAGAGGCAAATCTTTGAATGCCACGTGTTCACAAGCTGTTGACTTTGTGCAGTTCGATGGTTCTTGTTTTCATGTGGTCGATGTAATTTTTTGCTCCGCATTAAATGTTTATATCTAAAAAAATAAAGGCTCAATTTTAATAAGTTTTTCTTATTCGCTTTTGTTATACATAGGTACATTGTTTTATATATACATAAGGTGAGTTTTACTGTTTTGCTTTAATTTTATATAAATAAATTAGAAGGTGCGCCGTGCTCCACATTAGCCGCCTGTTTTTTAGACGTCTAATCTTATGCATACATTTATAGATTCATATGAAAATGCCGAAAAGGGAATGCAGTGAGAAAGTGGGACCCCTCTGCATTGGAAAAGGCACTTGTTGCCATCAAAAATAATGAAATGGGTGTACTCCACATTACCCGCATTATGGGCAGGGCCGGACCAACCATATGTGCATGATGTGCAAATGCACAGGGCGCAAAATTCTGGGGCGCATTACCAGGAGCAAGAAAATGTAATCTGATCTTGCGCAAACAAATATGATCTGCCATTTAAAATTTAACCACAAAACTTGTTCAATTAATCCCAAAATAACATCCTTCACAACTGTGCTAAGTTATTTCTTGCACACTTAACTAACATCACTTTCATTGTTGCATTCAAGGAGAATTTAAATCAAAATATCGTAAAATTAAAGATCCCATCTAGACCTAGGCAAGTTCAATCTTACCTACCTAATCTCAAAATATTCCATCCTGCTCGTAACATGAGAAAATATAATCATGTGGGCTAGAACGTGTAGTTTTTTTTTATTATACACCGTACCTGGGTATGGGATTTCTCATCTACGAAAAACAAAAAAAAAAAAATTCTACGAACAGGCCCATTGGGAAATTTCTAAATCAATGGTGAATTCGTCAGTCGGGGCGATATATTTGAGGAAAGGAAGAAGGAAGGAACATTCAAAAAAGAAGATAAATAGAGTGCATTAGTGTTTTATTAGTTTTGTGAAAAATTGTTTTCAAGATATAAATATATTCGGTTGGTCTTCGATTTTTATTCTTCTTTTTATTAATCTCAAAATTGTGAGACGCGCGGCCCCATTTTTCTAAAGTAGTTTTCTTGTCCGTTTATTTCGGGACCTGGTGATAGCGGTCCAATCTTGCGGCCTTGAGCTTTCTTTGTTTCATTGTTTTAATATTTGCCTTTTTTTTTAAATTGGACATGACCATTTTAAACTCATAATTGTATTTCTTTTTATCGAAAAAATTCTGGGTTTTAATCCAGGCGCAAGCCAAGGTTTCCCAGATATTTTTAAATTAAATTTGTTTAACTTCCCTTTGGGAATATAAACCAATGTGCTTTCCTTCATTATTGAAGAAGAATTTTTAGCTTACCCGGTCAAGGCAAACGACCATCAACAGTTTCCTAGGACACACCCTACAGCGTAAATACGCCCTTGTACTTACTTTTTATTTATTAAACAAATAATTGGATACTCCTTTTTATTTGGTTCGAATTGTTTACTTACTTTTTATTCGTATTATTAATTCGACGAACCCACCCCCAGCTGACTAGCCGGTTGGCTGCATCGTAGAGGCAGTGTTGTTGCAATATTGTCTCTCCTCTTCCTATCGATCTTATCTCCCGCGTGTGCTGGTTGCCAATTTAATTAATTAATTCGTTTGTGGTTTTATAAAATTATTATTGTTGGATTCGTCTACTATTAATTCGTCATCGTAATCTTCCTAATAATTATCCCAAAATTCGCGTAGTTAAATAATATTGCAACAGAATCTATAAATGTATGTATAAGTTTAAAACTTTAAAAAACAGGTGGCTAATATGCAGCACGACGCACCTTCTAATTTATTTACATAAAATTAAAGCAAAACTGTAAAACTCACCTTATGTATAAATAAAACAATGTACCTATAACAAAAGCGAATAAAAAAAATTTATTAAAATTGAGCCTTTATTTTTTTTATATATAAACATTTAACGCGGAGCAAAAAATTACATCGACCACATGAAAACAAGAATCATCGAACTGCGCAAAGTCTACAGCTTGTGAACACGTGGCATTGAATGATTTGCCTCTTTACTTAAGAGAACTATCGTATATCAGCAATCTCTCAATCTCCCAGGCGGTTCACATTGACCGCCTACTACACATTACCCGAACTTACTTTACACTCCTTTATAATACAAAAAATTCATAAATTTCTCTGTCGGTAAAACATACGGTATTCTCCGTACTTATACCCCTTTAAGAATACAAACACTTGTTCTGCTCGCAAACATTCATTTACAAAACCATCAACCGCAATCAGGGATGGGACTTTTTTAAAAAATGTCCGAAGTAGATTTGGAAAATAAACGCAGTAGATTCAACTTTTTCGCAGTAGATTTTTATATTTTGAAAATAAAAATAAGAAATAACATAAATAAACATAAATAATTTAAAATAATAAAATATATATTCTGTTTTAGCTCTGATCGTTCAGGGCTTCAAATTTGTGTTTCTTTTTTAGTTCTGAGCATGTTCAGGCACGCTCTGCGAGCTCAGAATAAAATAGGAGAGTAAACGGAGTAAAATGCTGAAAACAAACGAGATGACGGGAAATTAAAAAAAACGTCGTCAAAACAATAAAAAATGGCGGAATAGGCTGGTTGCGCTAGTGGAGAAGGTAAAATAATAATAATAAATAAATAATTTATAATCATGACATTTCAGTGATTAAGTTGTTTCATAATTAAATCAGACTCAGACTTTGCTCAGTACTCAGCTCAATCAGCTCTGATCTAAAAAAGAAAAACGCCTATTGAATGATTTTTTTTCGTAAAACCAAAAGTGCAGTAGATTTAATTTAAAGGCAGTAGATTTATTTTTCGAAAAAAATGCAGTAGATCTACTGCAATTGCAGTAAAGTCACAACCCTGCGCAATATCTCTGTGAAATGATTGACATCTTAAGTGCAATATTTCTAAATACATTACCTTTCATTAAATTGGAGATGTAACATTTATATTATTAAAAAAGTGGAAAATTAACTTGAAATTTTTTTAAATTTGTTTGTAGATTATATTCCATAGTTTCACTATTTTTTCGTTGAGTTGTTTATAAAATGTAACAAATTAAATATTTGTATATGCATTTTATTAATTTTGTTCACAAGTACAATTAGCCGATAGGTAGCTACTTAAAATAAATATTAAATGTTTGTTACACTGGATTTCTGACAGGTAAATTTAAAGTAAATAGATAAATAAATAATTTTGTATAAAAATAGCGAGCACTTTTCAGCAATTTTTAATTTTTCACTATTTTCCTTTAATAATGGCATAAATATTAACAAATACAGGGTGTCCCCAGTCACCGCCTCAGAAGTTCCATGAGTTCCTGAGGTCATTTCATGTCGAAAAATTTAAGAGGTAATTTTCTCGTTTTCGCTTCGTTTATATAACGATTTTTATGTTTTTTATTCTTTTCTCTTTTAACTGGCTCTAACTTCGGCAAACTACAACCGATTTTTGAATTTTTTTTTTGCTTTAACAAGAATAGTTAGAAATTTGTATCTACCATACAATTTTTTTCTGCGTGGATAACGGTTTTCAACCAACTTATTATCAAACAAATCTTGTAAGCATTTTAAGGTTGTTTTTTTCACAAAAACGCATTATTAAGTATAATTTTTTTTTATTTATTATGAATATATGCCCAATATGTTTTCTTAAAAATATTCAACATTTTTTTACCTAAAAATACATTTAAAATTATTAAAGAAACCTTAAATAAAGGAATATCAAGAAAAAATACAAAATTACATAAAACGAATTCTTTGTTTGCAGCGAGTTGTTTACAAAATGTGTTCAATTAATATCTCACCTTGCTGCTCGATACACAACTTACTGTGCTCGCCTCAAAATACTTTAGGTAGCCCTTTTTATCATATCAGGTCCCACGGTTCCTTCCATTATTTTTTGTTTTCTATTTGTTTAATAATTTTAAATGTATTTTTAGGTAAAAGAATATTAAGTATTTTTATGAACACATATTGGGCTTTCATAATAAATAAAAAATGATTATACTTAGTAACGTGTTTTTGTGAACAAAATCATATCGAAGTAAATAAATCAACCTAAAAATGCTTAGAAAATGTGTATGGTAGATACAAATTTTTAACTATTCTTGTTTAACCAAAAAAAATTCAAAAATCGGTTGTAGTTTGGCAAAGTTACAGCCAGTCAAAGGAAAAAAGAATACAAATCATAAAAACTATTTTAATTCGAAAACGAAGCGAAAACGAGAAAATTATCTCTTAATAGCGAAACCACAACCACGCGTCAGGTCGCTCTGGCTTTGACATATTAGGCGTTTTTCTTTTTTAGATCAGAATAGAGTTCTGAACAGAGCCCGAGCATATCGAGCATGCTCTGAACATCCTCTTAACAAAGCGTGTTCTGAGCGCTCTGAACTATTTTTGAAACACACCTGAACACTTAGCTTTTCACCTGTCAAATTCTTGAGTTCAGCATTCAACTCGGTCTGCTCAGTTATTTTATTCTGAGCTCATAGAGCGCGCTCTGAACGAGCTCTGAACGAGCTCAGAACACGTTCAGAATGAAAAAAGAAACACAAATTTGAAGCTCTGAATGTTCAGAGGTAAAAAAGAAACACAATTTTTTGTTTGACAGTTTAGGCTCTGCTCTGAACTAAAAAAGAAAAACACCTATTGAATAAAAACAATGGGCTCTAATGAAGCAATCTGAAATGATACCTCACGGTGGCTCACGCTTCGTGTTCGCTTTAGATCGTAAATATCGAAATTCGGAGCGCGACGCCCGAATAGATCTATTTTCTATTTTGGTGGCGCTTTGACAGCTCGGCTCACAACAATCATTTTTTTTTTTTTGCTATTCCATTTCTTTCGGATGTGAAAGTTTTTATTAAAATAAAAATAAAAAAATATGTTACATATTTAAATAGAAACATCGGTATATTTTTGTGTGAGTTACTTAAATAGGAATTAAACGCAACAACTGCAGTATTAGAAATTATTATTCCTATGTACGTGTGGTTTGTCAAATTGAATATTATGGATTCTTGGAAACTAAATTGTATATTTTTATTATTCCTGTAGATACAGCTAAGTAGATAAGATTTTATTAATTGGATACAGTAAAAAAAAATAAACCATATTAAAAGCCAAATCTGTTTGTGTTTTATTTATTTCATTCTAAAATAAAAAAAAAAAAGTTTTGATGCTTAACAGCTGTTTTGGAAGTACCTACCCTTGTTTGGTTGGACTTGTTTGATTTAGACGATTTTTGTCTTGTTCCGAAGAGTAATTTCTCTGATTTTTGTACCTGTTATCAGGGTTGTCAGGTTTGAAAAAGCGAAATCGCCAAACGTAAAGTCTAAATCGCAAAAAAATCGCAAAATTTCAATATCTTCCACCCAATAAATAACCAAATTTAAAAATGAAATAAAATTTCGCAATTTTTAGTTTTTACACAAAAAACCGTTCTTTAAAAAAAAAAACAAAAAAAAAAACAAAAAAAACTTAAAAATTAAAGAAAACAATACGCTTTTGTTTAACTAGTCTCCCTCAATAAATTCAATGTATGTATCAATTGATGTCCATTGGAACTTTTTCATATAAAAAATTAAATCGCCAAAAACTAAAAATATCGCCTTTTTGGTGGTACATCGCCAAATCGATTTTCGTGTCGACAAATGAAATTTCAAATCGCCTGTTTGGCGATAAATCGTACAATCTGTCAAGCCTGCCTGTAATACCGAATTCTCACTTGTCTTATTTTGGGTGTTAGGAAAAACAACACAAGATCCGACTTTTACGGGTAGATGACTGTTTTAATTTGCAAATGGCGCCAGTAGTGTTAAGAAACGGATAACGAATACATAGAAATAAAACAAACAAATGGAAAAAAGAGAGGTAGATACAGTGTTGCCGCTGAGGAATTTGAAAAGGTCGCATAAAAAAGGGTCACGAGATGTTCAAACATGAACATGCAGTACTTATCTCAGATAACCCAATGTGTGGGGTAAATAAATATAACACCAATCATCGTGAACATGCACTGACGGTTATCTACAGATAAATAAACCATTCCATAAAACATAGATAAGTAAGAATATAGAGATAAAAAATATGTAAATAATACACATGAAAAAATAGTATTTAAGGCAGATATGTTGTTCAATAAAATTAATATTCTTTGGAGTTTACAGCCCGAGTTTTACTCAAACACGAGATAAAAAAGGTCGCATTTTGAATTTTGTTTTAATAGATAGCAAAATCAAACGAAATCAGTATAAATAAAACATATTTTGGAGTAATTTTAGTTTTATGTTAAAAAAAAAATAACCAAGCAAAAGAAATCAGTTTTCAGTTGATACTAAAAGTAAATACATTTTTATTCGGATAATTATTGAATTACATTTATGTATTTGTGTACACTAAGATCAACAAGAGTCAACAAATATTAATGAAATGTCAACAACCTACTTTGCAGGGTATATCACAAAATCTGTGGTAAAAAAAACTGACTGTGAACTTTGCAAACTGTTCATGATCAAAAGCAAAGGTCAACACAAATATCCAACAAATGAAAATTTAATTAAATTCCGTCAATTTGAAAACACAATTAATGAAGGCTTGACGATTCCCTCAAGTGAATTTATAAATGTCATTAAGTCTATTGTTGGATGTTTTGAAGAAAACTTTGATAATTTGTGTTTTCAAAAATATCTTTTAAAATCGCTAGTTAATAGAAAGAAAATTAGCCCTGCTCCTCCACTGAACACCAAAAAATAATGTTGGAACATACTTTTCTAGTTTTAATAAGAGCAAAAATTAAAATTATAAATGCTAGGGCTAAGTGTTCGAAAAAGAAACTAAAAAACTTGGATATATTAAGACACAATTAAATTTTTTTCCTATTCCATTCTCGACTTTAAAAAAAAAAAGTGTGAGTGCCGGGACTCATGGTTAAGATGTGTAAACATCAACATTCGTCCGAATGCCTCATAAACCGAGAGCCTACATCAAATTTAGGGTGTGGATGATAGCAAAAATTTACTGGTATTTTTATATAGATTTTAACTTTTCATAAACAAATTTGAAAATCGGTAATGATGCATGGAAAATGCGTTTTTTAGTTTACCGACAAAGGCCCCAACCACGCTTATAAAAAGTTAAGATCTATCTAAATATACCAGTGAATTTTTGCGATCACTCACACCCACAAACAGCAGTGGGCTCTTAGCCAATCATTAAAATTATATTTAAAAATATTTTCCAGTCAATGACCTTATTTCGACTAATTTCTCAAAAAAGGCGGCTTTCTATGTTAAAACCCTGCAGCCATGATGAAATCGCAGTCCATGTACTATATGGTCTAAGCAACCAACCACATTTCAACCCAAACTGAACTCGACTTTTTGATTTCGTATAAAAACACTCAGCGTTTAGTTACTGAGCGTACATAGCGTTCAACGCACTCAATTTTCGTGAAGCTCAGAACAGGGATTATGGATAATTCATAAGTCTGCTATTACACGATGAATCTAGTTGCATGCACCTTCCTCGAATTCTTCTTTGTTATTTCGTCCGCTGTTTCAAGCGCTATTACGCGTTGGAACCAAAGTCATGAATCTAATTTGACAGTTCTCTTTATTTTTCATTTTCGTGTTGGGCTGTGCTCAAGCAATAAAAAAACTTTTTCTGTTTTTATTTTTGTTTTCATTATTTGATACATTGAAGAAAGAAAGGTTTGTGTGCCTTTAAATGAATATCAGTCAAGAAAAACAATAATTTATTTTATTTATGTTGTTTTTCCAGTCACTTTTTTTCCGTCTCATCTTTTCGATTTTTTTTTCGCTTTTGCACTTACGTAGTTCGAAAAGTCGCATGCGTCCAGATGCATCGTGTAATAGCAGACTAATCTCTGGCTCAGAATCAAAATCACGACCACGGCTACAAGATAAGAATCACGACTACAAGATACGTAACGTTTTTTTTCACCCTACCGCCAGTATAGATGTTTACACATCAAAAACTTTAATTCAGTCAATAAAGCATTTGACTCGAAAAAAATCCCCGGAAAGCTGGGGCCAAATTACGGCATCAGTGACTGAACGACACGTGAGGGAAATTTCATACGAAATATCAAATATCATCGATATTTTTGGAATTAACATATTGCTTTGTAATTCTTATATTCAAATATCAATAACTTTGGCTCGTATTAGTTGATATTTCATATGCGAACTTCTATTTGTTTGTCCATTGCACTGGATCTTGAGGTTTCTCTAATAACTATAATTACGGATACAAATTAAAAAAATTAATTACAATTCGCGAACACGGAACAACCACTTCAATTTATGTGTCAATACTGAATTTTTTTAGAACAGCTTATTGAAAACAGATTTTAGTTCTGAAGAAGAAAAGTGACATCATGAACAAGTATTTCTTCGTGTATCGAGACAAGCCGCCAAAAGTAAGTGGAGAACCTGGGCTGATTCCCATCTCGTTCATTTGATAATGAACTCAGGATCACGGCTGAGGATTTCCAGATCCTGGACAACATGCATGTCGTCTTCAGCCAGTTTCACTGACAAAGTCGAAGTCAAGCCCATTAGGTACTCGCTTATAGAATGGCAACATATAAAAGTGAGTTCTAGGGGATCGTGGTCCATGGGCGATGCCACCACCCTTGAATAAGGGTGAACGAATGGATGAATGTCGGGCACGTCTACCACCCTTTTGTGGCCATGGCTTACGGCCACCACCACGCACCTCCGAACGTGATTTCGTATGAGCAAAACTTACGTAACGATACTTTCGTTGCCATTCGATGTTCTCTTGGATAACATCAACTCGTAGATTGGTGGCAAACACGTCGGGATGTAATTCAATCAGACCGAGTTTCTTCTATTCAATTGTATCAGATTTGCACAAATATTTTTATTGGTATTTCAGATTATTCTTCTAGCGGGAGAATGAGAGCTGGAGATGGTTGGATAACTTTGGTGGTGGTCAGGTGTCGCACGGAATTAATGAGATGTTTTGTTTTATTAAATAAATTAAAATCTTTTATGATAAAAGTCACAAAAATTTGTCTTTTATTCTTTTATTATTAATAACAGATTTCATAACAGATTTTGGCAAAAAATGCGATTCATAAAAGATTTATTGAGATTTCGAACTGTTGACAGTTCATAAGAGATTTTGTAGCAGATTTCATAACAGATTTTGTCATTCCGAATACCAAAATTATAATTCATAAAAGATTTTTTAGCAGCACTAATTTTGATATGGAAATTCACAACAGAATAAAAGAAAAGCAGAATAAAAGAACTTGCCGAATAGGCCCAAATAATTGTAAAGGTCCCCTGGTAGTTGTTTTGGTGGGCTGATAAATTTTGTTCTAATAATCGGATGGTTAAGGTTGGGGTCTTAAAATTTAGGTAGAATGTCGGGTTACATTTTTTTTTATGAAATCATTGAAAAAATGTAATTAATGTAAAATTTAATTGAAACACAAATTTAATTAAACAAAATGTTTTCATGCACGTGTACTTGACCCTTTTAAGGAATCTTATTATGTTTAAATAATAGATTCTTCTCGCTCTTACTACTTATTCCCTACACTTAGCTTAGTCTCAATAGTCTAATTTGTGGCGATCTCAGCGACGCGTACAGGACAAATGTTCGACTAAAAATGTGTTCATGATAGTACTATAGATTTTATATACAATGTTGACACCAATGGAGATATAAAGACGAACATGTTTGTTCAATCTAAATTAATTAATTATTAATGTGCGAACAACCGCGGACAACCGCGGAGACAAATGAAACCCACAAACCCTTACAAAAAGGACCATATAAAACCTACTCTGCGAACATATCCCATGATGGGATCAATTTGTTTGTTTCATTGCCTCCCGGTCCGAATGTAAAATATCATATACATTATACATACATACTTTAATATTCATTCTTTTTCAATTCGACCACGCCGCCAGTCATAACCACCACCGCCACCACAAGAAAAATTTAGAAAAATAAAAGAAAAAGTGTAACTTAATAATTAATTATCGGAAGTTAAATAAAAGAAAAACAAATTAAAAGAGTATTTTTTTGAATAAAAGTTAAACTAAAGGGGATCAAAAGCGATCCGAACATTTGGTCCAATCGAACCGGATTCCATTGTTTTAAAATTTCACATATTGGTGGAAATCATTGAAACGGCTGGGCGAAGAACTTCAACACCACACGTGGGTAGTGTCTGCGAAGCCAGTTTATCGCCAGCGAATGGAAATTGGCGAATTTATGTGAAAATTTCTGTCGCCAATAAGTGGAAGTTGGTGGTGGACGACGGAGGCCCATTATATTAAAAGTGTCTTGGTGGGCACTATTAACAAATTGTGGGAAAATTTTGTGCAACCATTTTGTACAAACGTCGATTTCCAAAAAGGCCACAAAAACTATGGTAATCCTATTGCGGGTGGCTTTGTTAAACGATCAGCCATTTTGTGGTGGACATTTTCGTCAAGTTTTTTGGGGCGAACAAACATATCGGTGTCGGTTGCGCTTCCATTTTACGGTAACCAGTATAAGCACCAATTTGGGGAAGTACCTAAATCATCATCTTCATACAAAATCGCCATCTTAGTCAGCATCATCATCATCTTCGTCATCAGAAAGTCAGCAGAATCAGAGTCAACGTAGTCAGCATCATCTTTGAAATCATCATCATCAAATTCACCAGCGTTGCCGCCATCATAAATTTTTGGATTTGTACAGGTACATTTACAATTTTTTTACCATTTGCTTGAGTTTTATGATTTATTTTACATACATAATATATTCAATTACGAAAGGTATTTTTAAGCGAAAATTCGGGCGCTAATAAAAAACGGGTTGGATATATATATACGGTAAAATTGGTACGTTATATATATCTATGTAAACGGTAAAATTGGTACGTTATACATACATATATATAGATAGTGAAGCGGTAAAAATTGGTACGCTAAGAGTGGTGAGCATTTTGCTTTGTTTTATAAAAAAATATAGCGGTGTTTTTTATTTTTGTAATTTATTTGAAATGAGTTTGGAGGTTTTAATTTTGGCATGCGATGTGCTTGTTGATTTTCACGCATCATTTAAAGAAAAACCTAGTAAAGGGCTTAAAAAATCGGCTTATGAAGCATATCGTTTAGAGCTTCAAGAACTATGGCTAGACGTTAAAAAAGCGAATAACAAATTTGTTTGTGCGGCGGACGATGATGACGATCTCAAGGCGTCTCTCCTTGAGGTTAAGGCCAAATATAAAAAGTCTTCGGACACTTATATTGAATTTTTGAGTGATATTTTAGAGGCGACGCGGCTACAAGATGATAAACCAAAGGTTAGTGACGAAAAGAATGATAGTTACGCGTTAAGACATAACATGCACCTTCCACCATGTGAAACGGAAATATTTAGTGGGAATTTTGTAAAATGGCCGGCATTTAGAGATATGTTTACGGCACTTTACATCCGACACGCGAAGTTAAGTCCCGTTCAAAAACTTTTCCACTTGCGTGCTCAGACGAAAGATCATGCCCTAAGCATAGTCTCTAAATTTGAAATAACGGATGACAATTTCGAGGCTGCCTGGTCAGCTCTCAAAGAACATTACGAAAATAAACGCGTTTTAGTGAATAATCACCTAAGTATTTTGCTCGGACTGCCATGCATAACAGTTGAATCGGCAACTGCACTTAAAGAATTACAGAGCAATATAAATGATGCCATTTTAGCGTTACGTTCGTATAACATCGAAGTACAAAAGTGGGATGCGCTGATAACAAACTTATGTGCAACCCGTCTTCCATCACATACTTTATCCCTTTGGGAAGAATCCCTTGAAAATCGAACGGAAATCCAAACATGGGATAAAATGAATAGTTTTCTCACGAATAGGTATCGGGTTTTAGAAAATGTTACAGACATGCAAAAAGTAAATAAAGTATCTAAGGTTTCGGTTACTAAACAGCAGTCTTTAAGTAACATCCCTCGTGTTCGTACACACCACGCTCAAGTCAGTTCGCAATGTAAGGTTTGCAAGGGGACTCACTCATTACGAGTTTGTTAAGATTTTTTTAAAATGAACGTTTCTGAAAGGAGAAATATGGTTCGGAAATTAAAATATTGCTACAATTGTTTAGCATTCAATCACTTGGTACCCGCGTGCCAGAGTGAGAGTTCATGCTTTCATTGTAAGGGAAAGCATCACTCACTTCTACATTTTGAAAAAAATGCTTCGGGGAGCTTTACACCAAAAATACAGTCCACAGCTCCAAGCACAAGTCAAAATGCCTTAAATATTGAAAATTCCGGTGTTCAATATGCTGTACCAAGGGACAGTACAAATTCAAAGTTTTCAAATACGGATGAAAACCCAAATATTTATGCCAAAGCATTCTTTGCAAAAACTCAACGGACAGCTCTTTTAGCTACAGCAATAATTCGAATTCATCGAAATCATACTGATTTTTGAGTGGCGGGCGCTTATTGATCCGGGTTCGGAAATCTCATTTATTTCCGAAGAAGTTCAAAGAAAGTTAAAGTTGCCCGTTCGATCGGTGAAAGCAACGGTTGCAGGCGTTAATTCTTCGGTAACGGCAACTGCATCTAAAATGTGTTCATTCACCCTCAGATCGAAATTCGATAAAAATTTTACTCTTTTTGCTCAGGCACTTGTACTGAAAACGGTTTCAAACAGTTTGCCTTCCATTTCCGTCGAATTGGGAGATTTTAAAAATTCGTTTGAATTTCCTCTTGCGGATCCATTTTTCAATCAAAGTTCGAAGATTGATTTATTAATCGGTGCGGATTTATATCCATTTATTATTCGAGATGGATTAAAACCCAATGTGTTTCAGAGAATTATGGCTCAAAACACAGTGTTCGGATGGGTGCTAATTGGCCCTTTAGAAAACCCATACTCCAATTTCAATTCTCAGTGTTCAAGATCATTGTCATTTTACAATGAAGTAACGTTGGATGATGAAATCCAAAAATTTTGGCAGCTTGAAGAGCTTCCACAAAACAAAGTTTTATCAGCAGCAGAACAATGTTGCGAGGATCTTTTTGAAGAAACAACTTATCGAGATAAAACTGGTCGGTATGTGGTACGGTTACCATTTAAAGTAGATTTTCATCAAAATCCCTGTTTAAGAGCTTCGCGTGAAAATGCACAACGGCAATTTCTACGAAATGAAAAACGTCTTTTAGGCAATCCTATGTTACAAACTGAGTATAATTCGGTGTTATCGGAGTATATTGACCTTGGTCATATGAAACCAAGTCAGTCTTTGGATAATTTTAACGAAAAGGGTAGATCATACTTTATGCCGCATCATGCAGTGATAAAGCCAGAAAGCGTTACAACAAAAGTTCGCGTGGTTTGCAACGCATCATTTGCTTCTTCAAACGGGAAGAGTTTAAATGATGTTTTATATCCAGGCCCGGCACTGCAAACAGATATTACTCTCTTGATGCTGAATTGGCGGCTTTATAAGTATGTGTTCAACAGCGATATCGAGAAAATGTATCGGCAAATTAAAATACATTCCGATCAGACTCCTTTTCAAACAATTTTATATCGTGAAAACCCAAAAGACCCTCTAAATGTTTTTGAAATGTTGACACTCACATTTGGTGTTTCACGTTCTCCATACTTAGCCATTCGCTCATTACACAAGTTAGCCAGTGAAGTCAAGAGTTCTCATCCTTTAGCATCTAATATTCTTCTTAAGGAATTGTTTGTAGATCAGGTGCTCACGACATAGGCACTGCGTTGAAAGCTCAATCAAAATTAATTGCAGGTTTAGAATCTGCTGGTTTCATTTTGAGGAAGTGGACATCGATTGCTAGGGAGTTGCTTAAACCTCTACCTAAAAGCTCGCTTCTCAACGAAGATTTCTTAAATATCGATGATAAAAGTTCTTTAAAAATGCTTGGTATACAATGGAAGGCTACTTTAGATACATTTTCATTCTCTGTTCAATCAATTCCACAGTCAAATTCTATCCCTAAACGTTCAGTTCTATCAGTCATTGCAAAATTGTATGATCCTATAGGGTGGTTGGCCCCTATTGTGATCACTGCAAAAATACTGATGCAACAAATTTGGAAGGATAGGACTGAGTGGGATAGCTGTCTGCTTCCCGCCACTGAAGAGAGATGGAAATTATTTGTGGCAAGTTTGCCGGAAGTTGCAAATGTGCGTATTCCACGATGGGTGGAATACACTCCGTATGCGGTTTCACAGACACACGGCATGTATTTACTTGCGGGTGCAATATCCTGATAAAATTAACTCCCATCTTCTATGGGCTAAATCCAAGGTAGCACCAGTAAATACAATTTCATTACCAAGGTTAGAGTTACTAGGAGCAGTTCTTTTATCAAAAATGATTCGGTTAGTGTCAACTTCTCTTCAAGTTCAAAACATTTCATCAGTAAATTTGTGGACGGATTCCACAATCATATTAGCCTGGCTTCAAAAACATCCATGTTCGTGGAATTTTTTGTGGCTAATAGAACAGCGGAAATATTGAAAAATACCAAGGTCGATAACTGGTCGCATGTAATTTCAGCCGAAAACCCCCCAGATCTAGCCACAAGAGGTGAAAGAGAATTCTTTGTGGTGGAACGGTCCCCCATGGTTATTGGAACCTCAGTCATTATGGCCGCGATCAAAGCGTGAACCAGTTGATGAGTCAATTTTAGAATTGAAAACGGCGAAGTCATTCAACAACCAAGTCGTACAGGATTTGGAAAATGATGTGTCCAAATTTTCAGATTGGCATAAGGCTTTGTGTGTACTGGCGTATATTAAAAGGTTTTTCCATTCATTTAAGAAGCGTGGTGGCATAAAATACTCAAAATCACAACTTTCATATGAAGAAATAGTTTCTTCAAAACAAAATTTTATTTTATTTACTCAAAGAAAATATTTTCAAAAGGAATATCATGATGTTGCTCAAGGGAAACAATTAGCGTCGAAAAGTTGGCTGGGAAAATTCAATCCAATTACTGATAATAAGGGTATTATGCGTTCATATGGCAGACTGGCTTTATCAAATTTATCGTACAGCGAAAAATTCCCAATACTACTTCCTTCTAATTGCCTTTTTATTAAGCTCTATGTAAATTATGTACATGAGCTCTCATTACGCGGTGAAATACAACTCATGATGCGCATGATTAGGTCCGAATATTGGGTACCGAACATTAAAAAACTTGTGAAAAAATGTATTTTTGAGTGTATAGTTTGTACTCGGTACAAAAATCATGTTCAAACACAACTGATGGGTGCGTTGCCTCAAGAAAGAACTGTAATTAGTCGCCCTTTTACGAACACGGGAGTAGATTTTGCCGGACCCTTTCTTATAAAAACGTATTATGGTCGAAAATGTCGATTAGATAAAGGGTACGTATGTATTTTTGTATGTTTCGCAACACGTGCCATACATTTAGAACTTGTCAGAGAGTTGACAACGCAAGCGTTTCTTGCATCATTTACGCGTTTTGTTTCTCGGCGAGGAACTCCGGATAAAATATTTTCAGATCACGGAACGAATTTTGTGGGTGCCTCAAAAGTTCTGCTATCGGACTTTCACAAATCGCTTGTGCATTGCCCTACTGCAGCCGCCCATAACTTTTCACAATTAAAGTGGAATTTTATTCCCCCCGGTTCACCTCACATGGGTGGGTTATGGGAAGCGGGAGTGAAAAGTTTTAAAAGTCATTTTAGAAAAGTTGCAGGCAATGAAAAATTCACTTTTAAAGAATTCATCACTCTACTCACTCGAATCGAGTGCACTTTAAATTCGCGTCCCTTGTCACCTATGTCTGAGAATGTATCAGATATTGTTCCTCTGACTCCTGGTCATTTCCTCACAGGTGGGTTGTTAGTAGGTTTGCCAGAACCGTCATATATAGATCATTCGTTAAGTATTATGAACAGATGGAGAAAATTGCAAATTCTTCATCATCCACTATGTGCTCGTTGGAAGGAAGAATATTTATAAGCGGTATAAGTGGAAATATCCTGAAAGATATATTCAAGTCGGCGATCTCGTTATCATTCGAAATGAAAATTTGCCACCCAATGAGTGGCGCCTTGGGAGAGTCATCAACGTGCACGCCGGACATGATAATAAAATTCGTGTCGCGGAAGTTCGAACCGAAAAGGGAATTATCACACGTTCAATTGCCAAACTTTGTATCCTTCTACCTCAGAGGTAAAATGAAATCGTTTTTCTTCGTCCGATGGTTTGTTGAGTATTAACAGAACAAACTCGCGAAAAGGTATAAAGCAAAATTGATAGTCATTCGTTAAAAAAAAAAAAATAGACATGTGTATACATGTAAACCAATCCCGATTTTTATTTCAACTCAATAATAGTATCAGAGCAAAAAGGCTCAATATTACTTATGCAAATGGATAAAACTTTGTATCTTGTGCCTTTAAATTTTGCTAACAAAAATTATGCATGTACTTATTGAATTTAAAACTTCCTAACTTGAATTTTGAAAATTAAAATTAACTTAACTTGAATTAATTGTTTTTTCTAGGTTGGTGGTCTAGGTCTCTTTAATTTGCAAACAAGGTTGCAAGGCGGGCGGTAATGTTCAATTTAAATTTATTAATTATTAATGTTCACCTTACATTCGCGCGAAAACCGCGGAGACAAATGAAACCCACAAACCTTACAAAAAGGACCATATAAAACCTACTCTGCGAACATATCCCATGATGGGATCAATTTGTTTGTTTCATTGCCTTCCGGTCCGAATGTAAAATATCATATACATTATACATACATACTTTAATATTCATTCTTTTTCAATTCGATCACGCCGCCAGTCCTAACCACCACCGCCACCACCAGAAAAAATTTAGAAAAATAAAAGAAAAAGTGTAACTTAATAATTAATTATCGGAAGTTAAATAAAAGAAAAACAAATTAAAAGAGTTTTTTTTAAATAAAAGTAAAACTAAAGGGGATCCGAACAATGTTCATCTTCGAAAATTGAAACAAGTCGTATGAGTTTTGTTCCATTTTCCAACGTTTCTCGACCAAATTGAATGATGTTTGAAGAAAGGTTTTTGTTAACTAGCATTGGTCATTGTCAGATGTTTTCATTGAAAACATCTTACAATTGGTGACAATTTCTTCATCGTTCGAAATGTCAATGAGTTGGTTAAAGAGAGATAAAAAAATAGCTGACAATAAAATTGGAAAGAAATCTACCAACCGTGTGAACCGACAATTTTTCATAGTAGGAAATGTGTCAATTGTCCGCTTATTGTTAGCTATTGTCAGAGCATTGACAGTTCTGACAATATTGTAAGGTCTGACAATCGTCTATACTTAGCTTAACTTCTCAACGCCCGATGTTTGAAGCTACATTACGTTTTGCAAATTCTTAAAGTCGCGCTTTATGACATGATATCGTAAAATATCGTAAAGTCGGTGAAAAGCCTGTCAAAAGTCCGACCGTCCGAAGCGTGTTTGTGGTTTGGCCATAAGTTTTTCGACTTGAAATGACCTCAGGAACTAATGGTTTTTTTCTGAGGCGGTGATTTCGGAACACCCTGTATACATAACCTAAATTTTTAAGTGAGGGTCAGAAGAGAAAGTCCAAAGTTTAATTTTTATTAATCTTTCTTCAAAACACAAAGTAGCTCAATAAATAAATACATTTTTTTAGTTGGTACGAAAATAGTCCAGGGAAACTTGACCTGTACCCAAAATTTCGGTATAATTACATTAATTTACAAAAACAAATACACTTTCCTTAAAACGTATTCCCTTTATTAATTCAACTTCCACTTATTACATTTTACAAACACACTTTTCTTAAAACTTATCGCTTTTATTAATCACAAGTACAAGGTAAGCAACACTTTACATTTAAACGAACTATACTTTTCACTGTCAAAAATAAACTGTGTCCAGGTCGGCAACGCATTTGTCTTATAACGGGTGATTTTTTAAGAGGCTTAGAACTTTTTTTAAAAAAAAAACACAAAAAATTCGAAAAAATGAATGAAATATTTATTTGAATCGATAGTTTGAACCTTGCAATTTAATGTTTAAAGATAATTTCATGCAAATGTTGACCGCGGCTGCGTCTCAGGTAGCCCATCCGCTGAGTCCAATTTTGGCATACTCTACATATCGGCCGGTATCTCACGAATGAATGCATGGATGTTGGCTTCCAGTGCGTCAATCGAAGCGGGCTTGTCCCTATAGACATTAGCCTTGACATACCCCCACAAAAAATAGTCTAATGGTGTCAAATCGCACGATCTAGGCGGCCAATTGACCGGCCCGAAACGTGAAATTAACTGTTCACCAAACTCGCCTCGCAATTGCGCCATTGTTTCGCGTGCTGTGTGGCATGTGGCACCGTCTTGTTGAAACCACATATCATGCAAGTCAAGAACTTCCATTTCGGGTAAAAAAAAGTTTGTTATCATCGCTCGGTAGCGTTCACCATTGACAGTAACGCTGCGATTCGCATCATCTTTGAAGAAATATGGCCCAATAATGCCGCCGGCCCATAAACCGCACCAAACAGTGGCTTTTTCGGGATGCATTGGTAGCTGTTGCAATGCTTCTGGCTGATCTTCACTCCAAATGCGGCAATTATGCTTATTTACGTACCCATTCAACCAAAAATGAGCCTCATCGCTAAACACAATTTTTCGATAAAAAAGCGGATCCTCGGCCAGCTTTCCAAGAGCCCATTCACCAAAAATTCGGCGTTGTGGTAGGTCGGCTGGCTTTAGTTCTTGCACCAGCTGTATCTTAAAAGGCTTTACGCCCAAATCCTTCCGCAAAATTTTCCACGTAGTGCTGTAACAAAGGCCTAACTGCTGGGAACGGCGCCGAATCGACATTTCGCGGTCTTCTGTCACACTAGCTGATACGGCCGCAATATTTTCTTCACTACGCACAGTACGTAAACGTGTTGGTGGTTTAATGTCCAACAAAGTAAATTTGGTGCGAAATTTGGTCACAATCTTCCGAATAGACTGCTCAGAAGGTCGAGAATGCCGACCATAAAATGGAAGCAGCGCGCGATGAACATTTCGAACCGAGCACGAATTTTGATAGTAAAATTCAATAATTTGCAAGCGTTGTTCATTTGTAAGACGATCCATGGTTAAATTGCAAACCAAACTGAAGCTGTTCGACAGTGACACAAGGTACTAAACACACGTCAGCTGTCAAAACCAGTGTTGCCAAAACCAAACCAGCTAAAAAATCACCCGTTATAACAAAATTTAGTTTCTATTACTTTCGTGAAGGTTCTCGTATTTGCTTCTCGATCTTTCTATGACAAGTAAGGGGGGGGGGGGTTACAATTCCCCTTCGAATTTATAACATTCTTTCAATGTTCGGAAAAGCTCACTCAAAGATCCAGTGGTAGCGTCCAGTACAGATTTGTGACTTAGCTAAATTTCCAATAGATGGCGCTTCATAAAAGATTTTACGTTATAATTCAAAAGCAGTTGAGTAATTTAATCGTTACATTACCCTCTTCTTAGGATTAATCGTCCCGAGCAATTTCATCACTTCTTTCACCGTTGTATCGATGTAAACGGTCACAATAAACTACTTTTAATTTGCCTCTTACCCCTCTCTGTATACAGTAGACCACATCATTGATTCTTTTCACAACAGTATATGGGACTTCCCAGTTTTGTTGGAGTTTTGGTGATAGTCCTTTTTATCGATGAGGATTGTAAAACCACACAAGATTTCCTTCTTGAAATCCTGTTGCTGTTGCTTTTACGTCATATCTTGTTTTCATTCAATCACTGGATAATTTTATGTTTGTCCTTGTTCGTTGATGAATGTCAATAGGCCTGTTTTTGAGGTCATCCACATAGTCCTCTGTTCCCTGTGAATCATTTGGAAGACACCCAAATTTCACTTCACTTGGCAGGCGTATTGTTGATCCGAACAAGATTTCCGATGGTTTTTTTCCCGTCGAACTATCGGTTGCACTTCGATATGCCATAAGAAACAATGGGTTATGTCGGTCCCAGTCTCGTTGGAAGTCGCCGACAACCTTAGATAGATGTTCTTTAAGCGTCCTGTTGAATCGTTCAACCATCCCATTAGATAGTGGATGGAGCGGTGTTGTTCTCGTCTTCTTAGTGCCAAGAAGCGTGGAAACCTCCTGAAAGACTTAAGATTAGAAATTCTTTTTGGTCAGAATGCAGTTCCATGGGAACGCCGAACCTGCTCACCCAATTAAAGACAATATGATCAACAACTGTTTTGGTTTCTTGGCTTGGGATGGTAAATGCTTCAGGCCACTTGCTGAAATAATCCATGACTACAAGGATGTATCGGTTTCCACTGTTAGTTTCAGGTAAAGGGCTGGCGACGTCTATAGCAATTCTCTCGGAAGGTGTGCCCACATTATACTGCTGCATTTTACTCTGAATTTTTCTACCCGGTCCTCTGGTAGCAGCACAAGTACCTATCACATTTTCGGCAACACTTTTCGACGTCATTTCGTCGTCGTATCTTTTCCAACGTCTTATTCACTCCCAAATGACCTCCAGAAGTTCCGTCGTGCATTTCTTAAAGAACGTAATTAACTTATCACAAAGGATTTGCGGATTCCACCTTACGCCTTAGTACCTCTTCTTGCACATGAAGTAAGTCCCATTGTGCCCAATATGCTTTAAGAGCCGGACTTCACCATTCTGGTTTCTCTTAGTGTTCCTTCCATGCAAGAATGGGTTTGATATCCGAATTTTTGTTGTGGGGCCGTTCTGAGTTCTTCGTTGTTCCAGCCGTAAATGGGATCAGCTCTTGTTCGTTGGACAATGACCATGTCCTTTTCTTCTTGGCGTGTGCAATGCTAACAGTCTGGTTTGCACGGTCGCTGCGATAGTGCGTCTGCGTTTGAATGTAGCTTTCCTCTTTGATGTTGAATCTCTCACGTCTGCAACGTTTCGATCCATCTTGCTACTGGACCTTCTGGATTTTTGAAGATTAAAAGCCAGTTGAGCGCATTATGGTCTGTTCGAAGAAGGAACTTCTGTCCATAGATGTACTTATGGAAGTTCCCTTCTGGTAACACAATAATTACTTTCTGGCTTCGAGAGTACTTTGCTGTAATAGGCGACAACTTTTTCCTCTCCGCTATGTACTTGAGATAGTACAGCTTCAATTCCAACGTTACTTGCATCAGCGTCGATGATGAAAGGTTTTCCAGGAGTTGGGTAGGCCAGGACAGGTGCATTACATAAACGAAGCTTCAGCTTTTGAAAGCTTTTCTCGCACTCACCTGACCATTTGAACGGCTTCCCCTTTTCAGTAAACTGATGCAAGCTTTTGGCGATCCTAGCAAAATTCTTCACGAAAAGCCGATAATATTTGTGGCCAGACCATGAAAGCTCCGGAGTTGATATTTGTCCTGAGGCGTTGGCCATTTCTTCACAGTGTTAACTTTCTCAGGATCAGTTTTCACTCCTTGGGATGAGATGATATGTCCCAAATATTTTACTTCGGTCTTGAAAAGCGCACATTTCTTTGGATTTAACTTTAGGTGTGCTTCTCGAAGCCTCTACAGCTTTTAGGTTTTCACAATGTTCGTCAAATGTTTTTCCGTACACGATGATAGTTAGTCCATGTAGAACGCACTCCATCAAACGCTCAAAAGTTGCTGGAGCGTTGCATAGTCCGAATGGCATCACATTAAACTGCCAAAGACCATTTCCTGTGGAGAGCGCCGTCTTTTTCCGATATTCTGGGTGGATTTCTACTTGCCAATAACCGCTCTTCAAATCCAAAGTCGAAAACCATTGGGCTCCTTCCATCGCGTCTAAGGTATCGCTGATTCTGGGTAGAGGGTAGTTATCTTTCTTTGTCACATCGTTCAGTCTTCGATAGTCTACACAAAATGGAGTGCTTCCATCTTTCTTTTTGATAAGAAAGACTGGTGATGCCCAAGGACTTTTGGAATTTTCGATTACCCCATCTTCCTTAATGGTCGATATCATTTCTTCATCTACAGCTTGTTTTGCTAAAAGGGAGACGTCTTGCTGGTTGACGAATAGGCCTTGCATCTCCTGTATCGATTCGATGCTGCACTAGTTGTGTTCCACCATACTGCCTGCTGGGTGAAGAGAATATATCAGCATAAGAAGGTCTCCAGCAACATTAAGCTGATATTGACTCAGATTAAATGACTTCAAAATGTGGGGTTTTAAATTTTCGGAGTCAATAGGCTTTTTTGTCTCTGCTTCGGTGATTTTAGTAATAGCGGATACAGATTCACATTGCCCAACTATTTCCCTCTTCTTGAGCTTAATTTCGTACGGTTTGACGTTCAGTATTAGTACAGGCACCATGTTGTTCTCTGGTGCCAGAAGAGTCTTCCCTACCATGATGTTTTGGGGACATTGTTCCTCATCTGGTTCCACTTTGAGGTATCGATGGCTTCCAAAGTCACCCTTTAATTTCGGCCATACGAACACTTCCGAAGAAGCAGGCAAGCAAATGTCTTCTTTGATGACGGTCCTACGGTCCTAATAGTTGTTGAGTTTTCGAAAGACCATCGGAATCTCCACTTTTTAGAACTTGCTTACCGATTTCCAAAATTATTTCATGCTCCTTCATGAAGTCGATTCCAATGATGCACTCGTCATATATTTCCGCTACCAGAAATAGATGCGAAAACTCCAGATCTGCCGAACTTATCTTAAGACGAACCTCACCATACACTTTTGCTGCCTCTCCTGTGGCGGTCTTCAGACGGTAGCTATTGGTGTTATGTAGCCAAGTTATCTTGACCAAGTCTCTTCGTACAATGGATGCGGTGGCACCGGTGTCGATTGTAGCCACGTGTTTATTGGTGTTTATTATTGCCTCTACTGACAGACTTTTGTTGTCTCGTTTAGTCTATAAGACTTGGATAGTGTTTCTGGGGCCATCGATACCAGAAACCAGCTTCTGCCCCTCGAAGTTGGTTCTTAGTCGTTTACCGCCTCGGAAGCAAGTTGAGCAGGAGTGTTGGTGTTATTGCTTTGTTGTTCTCGAGCGTTGGTTCTGCTTCCACAATGTTGACATGCTGCTCTTCTCGGTGGTAATCTGCACTGCCGCTGGAGGTGTCCGGTTTTGTTACAATTCCAGTATCGAGCAGGGTCTTCTCGCTGGCTTCTTTGGAATGCCATTTTCTGACAAGAGCAGAAAATTTCTTTACGTTTTTCTTTGATTTGCTCTATAAGATTATTTTGTTCAGCACGTTGTTGTTCGATTTGTTCGAGAAGATTCTTTTGTTCACTCTTTTGTTCAAGGAGAAGAGCCATTATTAGCCTCGTTTTATTATCGCCAATAACACATATAGTTCACCCCGATATAATAAAACGATACGAATCCAAATGAAAACAGTGTTTTATGCTCATCTCTTTTTGTCTTGTTTTTTTATTTTTCATGTAGATACTGTCTTTTTTCCTCGCACTGCAGTTTGTACTCTCTACCGACTGAAGAGCCGTCTACCCGCCAAAGTAAGAACTTAATTCTGGTTCCATAAAGCAAACCCCGATAGAAACCTAGATCCAAATTTGTTTTTGTATTATTTGTCAAAAGATAACCCCGACTTAGACCCGTAAATAATAAAACGCGGCTATTGACGACAAGTCGGCACCAGTACTTACGTGTTTTTCGGGCACTTAAATTTCGAATACAAATGTGTCCGAATTTTCATTGTGTTGTCTTAAATCTTCTTGCAGACGGATAATGATGTAATTTTTCGCTCCAGCAGTAGGAAGACCTCGTTCACTCAATTCTGCCTTAAGCCTAGTACGCTGCTGATGCGAAACGAAAATTTCCTGTGATCTCCAAACAGACAACGAAACGCTTGCGAAGACACAACGGAAAATATCCTTGGAGAGTTTCATTAATTCCAGAAACAAAATTGAACATAAACGCAAAAAATCAGAGAAACCCATGAAGTAAGAAAACGATAAACAAAAAAAAAACACAAATAAAACTCAAATGTCATTTTTCCGCACACAATAAATAGTCTGTATAATTAATTCAGTGCGAAAAAGGAGCGGAGACTTCTCCAAATAATCTGCTTCAATTATGAATTTCGCTCCCCGAACAGCGTACTGCAAAACGAAAAGCAGAACGAAATTTTCCGTTTATGATTTCGTTGTGTCATTTTTGTATGGGATTTTTCGTTTCGCATCAGCATCGTACTAGGCTTTAAGTTCAACAGAATTTAATTCATTCAATGTCTTACCCATTTTTCTTTTTTTTGTCTTTGTTTTATTAAAAACACAGGTGCATTTTTTTTTAAGTTTATTAATTTATCACCATAAATTATCTGAATTCACAGATAATAAGTTCTTCACTTCTAACACCAATGTAATGTTTTACCAAGGGTTCGTAATAAAACTTTTTTTACATTTTTTACATTTAAATACACTTTCCTTAAAACGTATTCCCTTCATTTATTCAACTTCCACTTATTACATTTACAAACCAAAAACACTTTTCTTAAAACTTATCGCTTTTATTAATCACAAGTACACTTTACATTTAAACGAACTATACTTTTCACTGTCAAAAATAAACTGTGTCCAGGTCGGTAACGCAGTTGTCTTATATAGCGAAATTTAGTTTCTATTACTTTCGTGAAGATTGTCGTATTTGCTTCTCGATCTTTCTATGACAGGTAGAGGAGGGGGGGGGGGGGGGTAATAATTCCCCTTCGAGTTTCGAACATTCTTTCAATGTTCGAAAAAGCTCACTCAAAGATCCAGTGGTAGCGTTCAGTACAGATTTGTGACTTAGCTAAATTTCCAAAAGATAGCGCTTCATAAAGGACGTTACATTATAATTCAAAAGCAGTTGAGTAATTTAAACGTTACAATACAATACATTTTGATGATATATAAAAAAAAGGGTGCTGAATCCGAAAATACCGGGTATACTTCTCAGATCCTTGAGCGTTTTGAGATATGACATATAGTCCAGTCAATGAAGCATTTGACTCGGAAAAAATCGCCGGAAAGCTGGATTTTGGTATATAGCTTCCTCATTGTGTTCTTAAGAAATTGTTAAAAGTCTCCATCGATATGACCGCCGCTAACCATATTTACGGAGGGTTGAAGGCCCCCATAACGGTTTTTCAAGAATAACTCACAAATGGTAAGTTATACAAAAAAAAAAGTCAAAAATTAATTTGTAGCTTGGAATATTTCCTACAAAAACGTAGAACATTTTTTTTTTCATGCAAATATCGGTTATTGAAATAAACCAATCAGAAGAGTGAAGGGTTTTACTTTTCTAAGTAGTTGGGCGACTTAATTCCAAAATTGTCCTTTTTGTGATAGTAGAATAAATTTTTTATTTATTATTGGTACATTATATGGACATGATTTTAAGATATCGGTTCACTCTATTTGTCCATCCCTTTAGGTGGGAGGGGCAAATAAAAAAAAATTTCTAAAATAGAAAATGAATATAAAAACACAACGGCAACACTAACAATATTATGTTATAGCTTATCTTAAAGTCCGATATTCATTCTTTATGTATGTTTTTAAGTGAAGTTATTTTAGTGCTTAGTTTTTGAATAAATGATTTTTAAGCTCAAAATTTTAAAAATAAAATTTGAAAAAAAAGTAATAATAATTTTGGTAATTTTCAATTTTCTCAAAAACTAAAAGAACGACCATCTGGTTTTTACCGTTCGACTGAAACATATTAAGAGTATTAAAAATTCCAACCCAAATTAGTACTTAATAACGAAAAATTTTGAAAAAAAAATTATAACTTATTATTTTTTTTTCCAATTTTATTTTTAAAATTTTGAGTTTAAAAATCATTTATTCAAAAACTAAGCACTTAAATGACTTCATTTGAAAACATGCATAAAAAATGAATATCTAACTTAAAGACAAGGTACAACATAATATTGTATGTGTTGCCGTTGTTTTATATTCATTTTATATTTTAGAAAAAAAAATTTTAATTTACCCCTTCCACCTAAAGGGGTAGACAAATAGAGTGGACCGATATCTTAAAATAATGTCCATATAATGTACCAACAACAAAAACAAATGGATCTTTTATCACAAAACGCACAATTTTGGAATTAAGTCGCCCAACTACATAGAAAAGTAAAACCCTTAACTCTTCTGATTGGTTTATTTCAAAAACCGTTATTTGTATGAAAAAAATGTTCTATGTTTTTGTAGGAAATATTCCAACCTACAAATTAGTTTTTGACACTTTTTTTGTACAACTTACCATTTGGGAGTTATTCTTGAAAAAACATTTTGGGGGGCCTTCAACCCCCCGTAAAATTGTTAGCGGCGCTCATATGGATGGGGACTTTTGACAATTTTTTAAGAACACAATGAGGAAACTAAATACCAAAATTCAGCTTTCCGGCGATTATTTCCGAATTTAGCTATTTTTTTCGCTTCATTGACTGGACTAATAATCAGTAAAGGACATGTGAAAAAAGGCTGCAGCTGGTGTGCATTACGGAAAAATTGTGAATGGCATTAATTTGGCACTAGATATGCAGATTTTATGATTCCCCAAATGCAAAAATATTTTTTTTCGATTTTTTGGAGGAGGCGTTCACGAGTAGGAAAGGAGGGGAAACGAATTGATAAAAAAAACTCAGCCTTTGGAACTAGGTCGAGTGGGGTATAGTTTCCATGTATTTTTTAATGCTGAATCAAATGACACCACTCAATTTTTGATGGAACCAATTTTTACGAAATTTTTAATATGTCATCATTTAAGGACTTCTGACAAAAGCCTGCAACTGGTGTGCATTAGGGAAAATTTGGGTATACATTAATTTGATACTAGAAATGATCTTATGAGTCTCCAAATACAAATATGTATATTTTCGATTTTTTGGTGGAGGGGTGAAAGGCTACGAAATTAGAGGGGGTGCAATTGAATGCAAATATCAACTAGGTCAAGTGCGGTATTTTTGCCATTTAATTTTAAATGTTGAATCGAATGAATTCAATGGCAAGTCAATTATTTTTATCTTTCAGCAAAAGCAAGTCAACTGCTTTGATAGAATAAAGTCGCGTATAAGGTGCGAAAGTAGCTTTAATGTGAAAAAGATTAACCCGCCATACAATTTTAAAAGACTTTATTAAAAAGTTATAAATTTCCAACCACATCTTCCTAAGGACTCTTTTGATTTGATTTGTTCTAAAAATGTTTAGATTTGAAGTAATAATCAAATACAAAACCTTTAAAAATATTAAAAATTATTCAATTAAATCGAACATGAACTAATAGACTCAAGGCACGTATCCAACAAAAGAAGTGCATACATTTCGATGGTCAAATCCGAGCTGTCGAAGTACTACAATAGCAGTGTTTGTACTGCAATTTGATACTCCGATACTCCGATAAAAAAAAAAAAACGCCAAGCCATTAGCCACCCACAACCGGATCACAAAATTTTATAACTGTCCTTTACAGGATGGTTGCCTCTTGAAGGTGTTGTCAACAGAGTTTTAGAGAAATGGGTGCCTCTTCAATTCTTTTTTCTTATTACTGTGTTTGAAGCTGATTTTGGTCTAGGTCTAGCAGATTCTTTTGATATTGAACAAAATGCTACAAATAAATTATATTTAACTTTCTTATCCTACGTTTTAAAACTTTCTAACGAAGTTAATACAGAGTTCCAAGCTGAAAGCCTAAGAATCCGTTGATGACCACAGCTAAAGGATTTTACAAAAATATTTTATCAAATTTTATCAGACGGAGCCTTTTGAAATCGATTTAAATCTAAATTATGATCATCTTCATTTACGTATTGAAGATATCTACATCGGGCCTAAAGCGGATCTGTTGATAAAATCAGAAAACATGTCAATTACACAAATTGTTGAAATAAAATCAAATATTTTTTGAAATAAAAAAAATATTTGACTTTAACGATAAAACTCTAATAGAAATACAAAAACTAAACCCGAGAAATTTCTATCTTTTTTTTCCAAACCCTGCGTAGAACATCAGCATTGAGGATCTGTAATCTGAGTGGAGAGCTCTCTTGAACTTTTCTGAATTGTCTAGAAAACATGAATTAGAACGTTTCTGGTGTGAAGTCTTTGCAGCCAGAAATGGGTCAAGATCGATTCCATAACATCAAATTTTTTATTGGATCCTTACTTATTTTACCACACAGCAGTGCTACTTGTGAAAGAATATTTCTTGAATTTGATCAAAACAAAAACCAAAAATTGCTTAAATGTGACTACTGTTAGTGGTATCCTTTCAGCCAAGTTGTTGTTGGACAGTTACCAAACACACACAAACACATCTTCAAATTTAATGAAACAATATAAGAAGACTTAAATTTTTAAAAAGTGATATGTATAGATGTATTTAATTACATTTTAGCTATATTTTAGTAAATTGCAAAAAATATTATGAAGTACAAATATTATCAATACTCAAAATATTGTGATACAAATAATAAAGTATTTAATTGAACTCAAACAAAACTAAAAGGAATAGTAAAAACGTTCTTCAACTTAACTTTAACTTAACAATGAACGAAATGTTTAAATTAATTTTTCTTTTAAAGAAAGAAAGATTTGAATCCAAAGTCTTTACAAAAATGTAAACAATATTGTTCCTTATATATTTTTTTTTCTTATTAATTAAACAATCACACATTACCTTGTTAAATTAACATTAACATATTTATAACCTACAGAGACTTACTGCTAGATAATAATTGTTTGTTAGATACTTGTGCATTTTTTGAACAAAAACAACCTTTTATTTTTTCGCTGCATATTTCAATGAGGTAACTAAAATTTTTACTTTAGCTATGTTTTTTATTAAACTTCAATCTATGAAATAAAAATATAAATGATATGAAAATTTTTTTTTGTTGGCGCAAACAGCCCTGGGTCAAATGTGGACGTTGAATATAATCTTAGTTCGTCGAAAATAAGAGCTCGACGAAGAGGTATTTCGAAATAAGGTGCTTACACCTGGATTATCCAGAGTCCGCAGAGACACCTGATTAAGAATTTCCACGCTATGCACTTACAGACGACAGCAATAAGTGCTCCCAGTATCACGACAGGTAGTCGAAACCACCGCAAGCTACACCGGTCACCATAGAGGAAAGACCCATATGGTATGATGATGAATGCTTATACCTGATAAAGGTGACAAAAGATGCATGCAAAAGGGCAGCGAGGCTAGAATTTTGAACTAGGAGAAGTAAGAAGATCTTGCGTGAGAAGAGTAAGTATTCTGCCTCCTAATTCGCGACCGAAACAATATCTGGAATTATCAGCGAAGTATATCGGTAGAAGAAAGCATACCCGACGACTGGACTCCTTATATCTTCTATTCAATACTTTGTAGCAGATAGTGTTCAGGGCAGCCATTAACAAGGAAGACACTTTCAAGAAATAAACATCTGTCCACCGGACAAAAAGTTACTATTGATAGCAGCAACTTGGAAATAGTTAAGGAGCTCTTCTACCATGTAACTCGCATCATTTAATTTCAAGGAAAGTTAGGAAACCGCTGTTCTTCTGATGAGAGAGAGGGTTCAAATCACACGCGTAGAACTAAGTGCAGGCTATATAAAACTCTAATACTAATACTGAAAACAAAATAAAAAAGGGATATAATCCCTTTTCCTTTACGTTCACCCATCGCCCAAATAATCGATAAACTATTTTTGCCTTTGGAGACTCCTAAAATCTGCATTTCGATTTTCCAAATATTATGTAAAACACAATTTTTAGTAATACATATCAGTTGGAGGCTTTTGACAGAATTAAGTGGCTGAATCAAATGCAGCAAAATACATGGCCCCACTCGACCTGGTTCCAAAGGCTGAGTTTTTCATTAATTCCTACCCCTCTCCTTTCCTACATTGAACCCCTACCCAAAAAAATCGGAAAAAAATATTTTTAAATGTGAGGAATCATAAAATCTGCATATTTAGTGCCAAATTAATGTTAATCAAAATTTTTCCGTAATGCACACCAGGTGCAGCCTTTTTTCATATGCCCTTTCTTGATGGCGTCATATATAAATATGATCAATTTTTTCCCGGACTCATCATTTTTGTAATAACTACAGTTTCGCACTTTTACATCATCATCATCATCATCATCATCATCATCATCATCATCATCATCATCATCATCATCATCATCATCATCATCATCATCATCATCATCATCATCATCATCATCATCATCATCATCATCATCATCATCATCATCATCATCATCATCATCATCATCATCATCATCATCATCATCATCATCATCATCATCATCATCATCATCATCATCATCATCATCATCATCATCATCATCATCATCATCATCATCATCATCATCATCATCATCATCATCATCATCATCATCATCATCATCATCATCATCATCATCATCATCATCATCATCATCATCATCATCATCATCATCATCATCATCATCATCATCATCATCATCATCATCATCATCATCATCATCATCATCATCATCATCATCATCATCATCATCATCATCATCATCATCATCATCATCATCATCATCATCATCATCATCATCATCATCATCATCATCATCATCATCATCATCATCATCATCATCATCATCATCATCATCATCATCATCATCATCATCATCATCATCATCATCATCATCATCATCATCATCATCATCATCATCATCATCATCATCATCATCATCATCATCATCATCATCATCATCATCATCATCATCATCATCATCATCATCATCATCATCATCATCATCATCATCATCATCATCATCATCATCATCATCATCATCATCATCATCATCATCATCATCATCATCATCATCATCATCATCATCATCATCATCATCATCATCATCATCATCATCATCATCATCATCATCATCATCATCATCATCATCATCATCATCATCATCATCATCATCATCATCATCATCATCATCATCATCATCATCATCATCATCATCATCATCATCATCATCATCATCATCATCATCATCATCATCATCATCATCATCATCATCATCATCATCATCATCATCATCATCATCATCATCATCATCATCATCATCATCATCATCATCATCATCATCATCATCATCATCATCATCATCATCATCATCATCATCATCATCATCATCATCATCATCATCATCATCATCATCATCATCATCATCATCATCATCATCATCATCATCATCATCATCATCATCATCATCATCATCATCATCATCATCATCATCATCATCATCATCATCATCATCATCATCATCATCATCATCATCATCATCATCATCATCATCATCATCATCATCATCATCATCATCATCATCATCATCATCATCATCATCATCATCATCATCATCATCATCATCATCATCATCATCATCATCATCATCATCATCATCATCATCATCATCATCATCATCATCATCATCATCATCATCATCATCATCATCATCATCATCATCATCATCATCATCATCATCATCATCATCATCATCATCATCATCATCATCATCATCATCATCATCATCATCATCATCATCATCATCATCATCATCATCATCATCATCATCATCATCATCATCATCATCATCATCATCATCATCATCATCATCATCATCATCATCATCATCATCATCATCATCATCATCATCATCATCATCATCATCATCATCATCATCATCATCATCATCATCATCATCATCATCATCATCATCATCATCATCATCATCATCATCATCATCATCATCATCATCATCATCATCATCATCATCATCATCATCATCATCATCATCATCATCATCATCATCATCATCATCATCATCATCATCATCATCATCATCATCATCATCATCATCATCATCATCATCATCATCATCATCATCATCATCATCATCATCATCATCATCATCATCATCATCATCATCATCATCATCATCATCATCATCATCATCATCATCATCATCATCATCATCATCATCATCATCATCATCATCATCATCATCATCATCATCATCATCATCATCATCATCATCATCATCATCATCATCATCATCATCATCATCATCATCATCATCATCATCATCATCATCATCATCATCATCATCATCATCATCATCATCATCATCATCATCATCATCATCATCATCATCATCATCATCATCATCATCATCATCATCATCATCATCATCATCATCATCATCATCATCATCATCATCATCATCATCATCATCATCATCATCATCATCATCATCATCATCATCATCATCATCATCATCATCATCATCATCATCATCATCATCATCATCATCATCATCATCATCATCATCATCATCATCATCATCATCATCATCATCATCATCATCATCATCATCATCATCATCATCATCATCATCATCATCATCATCATCATCATCATCATCATCATCATCATCATCATCATCATCATCATCATCATCATCATCATCATCATCATCATCATCATCATCATCATCATCATCATCATCATCATCATCATCATCATCATCATCATCATCATCATCATCATCATCATCATCATCATCATCATCATCATCATCATCATCATCATCATCATCATCATCATCATCATCATCATCATCATCATCATCATCATCATCATCATCATCATCATCATCATCATCATCATCATCATCATCATCATCATCATCATCATCATCATCATCATCATCATCATCATCATCATCATCATCATCATCATCATCATCATCATCATCATCATCATCATCATCATCATCATCATCATCATCATCATCATCATCATCATCATCATCATCATCATCATCATCATCATCATCATCATCATCATCATCATCATCATCATCATCATCATCATCATCATCATCATCATCATCATCATCATCATCATCATCATCATCATCATCATCATCATCATCATCATCATCATCATCATCATCATCATCATCATCATCATCATCATCATCATCATCATCATCATCATCATCATCATCATCATCATCATCATCATCATCATCATCATCATCATCATCATCATCATCATCATCATCATCATCATCATCATCATCATCATCATCATCATCATCATCATCATCATCATCATCATCATCATCATCATCATCATCATCATCATCATCATCATCATCATCATCATCATCATCATCATCATCATCATCATCATCATCATCATCATCATCATCATCATCATCATCATCATCATCATCATCATCATCATCATCATCATCATCATCATCATCATCATCATCATCATCATCATCATCATCATCATCATCATCATCATCATCATCATCATCATCATCATCATCATCATCATCATCATCATCATCATCATCATCATCATCATCATCATCATCATCATCATCATCATCATCATCATCATCATCATCATCATCATCATCATCATCATCATCATCATCATCATCATCATCATCATCATCATCATCATCATCATCATCATCATCATCATCATCATCATCATCATCATCATCATCATCATCATCATCATCATCATCATCATCATCATCATCATCATCATCATCATCATCATCATCATCATCATCATCATCATCATCATCATCATCATCATCATCATCATCATCATCATCATCATCATCATCATCATCATCATCATCATCATCATCATCATCATCATCATCATCATCATCATCATCATCATCATCATCATCATCATCATCATCATCATCATCATCATCATCATCATCATCATCATCATCATCATCATCATCATCATCATCATCATCATCATCATCATCATCATCATCATCATCATCATCATCATCATCATCATCATCATCATCATCATCATCATCATCATCATCATCATCATCATCATCATCATCATCATCATCATCATCATCATCATCATCATCATCATCATCATCATCATCATCATCATCATCATCATCATCATCATCATCATCATCATCATCATCATCATCATCATCATCATCATCATCATCATCATCATCATCATCATCATCATCATCATCATCATCATCATCATCATCATCATCATCATCATCATCATCATCATCATCATCATCATCATCATCATCATCATCATCATCATCATCATCATCATCATCATCATCATCATCATCATCATCATCATCATCATCATCATCATCATCATCATCATCATCATCATCATCATCATCATCATCATCATCATCATCATCATCATCATCATCATCATCATCATCATCATCATCATCATCATCATCATCATCATCATCATCATCATCATCATCATCATCATCATCATCATCATCATCATCATCATCATCATCATCATCATCATCATCATCATCATCATCATCATCATCATCATCATCATCATCATCATCATCATCATCATCATCATCATCATCATCATCATCATCATCATCATCATCATCATCATCATCATCATCATCATCATCATCATCATCATCATCATCATCATCATCATCATCATCATCATCATCATCATCATCATCATCATCATCATCATCATCATCATCATCATCATCATCATCATCATCATCATCATCATCATCATCATCATCATCATCATCATCATCATCATCATCATCATCATCATCATCATCATCATCATCATCATCATCATCATCATCATCATCATCATCATCATCATCATCATCATCATCATCATCATCATCATCATCATCATCATCATCATCATCATCATCATCATCATCATCATCATCATCATCATCATCATCATCATCATCATCATCATCATCATCATCATCATCATCATCATCATCATCATCATCATCATCATCATCATCATCATCATCATCATCATCATCATCATCATCATCATCATCATCATCATCATCATCATCATCATCATCATCATCATCATCATCATCATCATCATCATCATCATCATCATCATCATCATCATCATCATCATCATCATCATCATCATCATCATCATCATCATCATCATCATCATCATCATCATCATCATCATCATCATCATCATCATCATCATCATCATCATCATCATCATCATCATCATCATCATCATCATCATCATCATCATCATCATCATCATCATCATCATCATCATCATCATCATCATCATCATCATCATCATCATCATCATCATCATCATCATCATCATCATCTAAAATATAAATATACATACCTATACAATATACATTTACAATATAACGGGTGATTTTTTAGCTGGTTTGGTTTTGGCAACACTGGTTTTGACAGCTGACGTGTGTTTAGTACCTTGTGTCACTGTCAAACAGCTTCAGTTTGGTTTGCAATTTAACCATGGATCGTCTTACAAATGAACAACGCTTGCAAATTATTGAATTTTACTATCAAAATTCGTGCTCGGTTCGAAATGTTCATCGCGCGCTGCTTCCATTTTATGGTCGGCATTCTCGACCTTCTGAGCAGTCTATTCGGAAGATTGTGACCAAATTTCGCACCAAATTTACTTTGTTGGACATTAAACCACCAACACGTTTACGTACTGTGCGTAGTGAAGAAAATATTGCGGCCGTTGCTAGTGTGACAGAAGACCGCGAAATGTCGATTCGGCGCCGTTCCCAGCAGTTAGGCCTTTGTTACAGCACTACGTGGAAAATTTTGCGGAAGGATTTGGGCGTAAAGCCTTTTAAGATACAGCTGGTGCAAGAACTAAAGCCAGCCGACCTACCACAACGCCGAATTTTTGGTGAATGGGCTCTTGGAAAGCTGGCCGAGGATCCGCTTTTTTATCGAAAAATTGTGTTCAGCGATGAGGCTCATTTTTGGTTGAATGGGTACGTAAATAAGCTCAATTGCCGCATTTGGAGTGAAGATCAGCCAGAAGCATTGCAACAGCTACCAATGCATCCCGAAAAAGCCACTGTTTGGTGCGGCTTATGGGCCGGCGGCATTATTGGGCCATATTTCTTCAAAGATGATGCGAATCGTAGCGTTACTGTCAATGGTGAACGCTACCGAGCGATGATAACAAACTTTGTTTTGCCCGAAATGGAAGTTCTTGACTTGCATGATATGTGGTTTCAACAAGACGGTGCCACATGCCACACAGCACGCGAAACAATGGCGCAATTGCGAGGCGAGTTTGGTGAACAGTTAATTTCACGTTTCGGGCCGGTCAATTGGCCGCCTAGATCGTGCGATTTGACACCATTAGACTATTTTTTGTGGGGGTATGTCAAGGCTAATGTCTATAGGGACAAGCCCGCTTCGATTGACGCACTGGAAGCCAACATCCATGCATTCATTCGTGAGATACCGGCCGATATGTGTGAAAGAGTATGCCAAAATTGGACTCAGCGGATGGGCTACCTGAGACGCAGCCGCGGTCAACATTTGCATGAAATTATCTTTAAACATTAAATTGCAAGGTTCAAACTATCGATTCAAATAAATATTTCATTCATTTTTTCGAATTTTTTGTGTTTTTTTTTTTAAAAAAGTTCTAAACCTCTTAAAAAATCACCCGTTTTTATATATACATATATTTATACCTAAATATATTCGGGTAAATTTAGGTACATATACTCTCTATATTCTCTCTTACTTTTAAATTGGAAACAAGTGCGTATTCAAATATTGGCGTAGAAAAGCGCAATGAAATAAAAAAAAACCGGAAACATGAATTATTCGATTTTTTCAAAGACGGGACACACTAAAATATGCCGACTGTACTTAGTCAAAAACTTTCATGGGTGGGGTTATCTACATAATTTGTTTTTCTTTTCAACTAGGTAAAATGGTGTTTTAATTAAGAAGAGCTTTATGATACAAATAAGAAAGGTAGTTTTGAAAATAAAACTAATTTGGGTACATTCAAAAAAGTTTTAGTAGTATAAATTACAGTGTATTAGGACGCTTTATACATACATTACATACGTACACATTACAAATATACTTACAAACATTCATTCAGTTACAAAAATATTTAACAGTCGTGATACCCATTTCTGATTACAACCGACATTCAACAGCAACAACTGGCTTTCAAAACACCTGTTGATAAACAAATTAGAAAACATTTGGCATATACGTAAACACATTCTATCTACATATTATTATCTTATTAAATTAAGGTACCTACATACTTCTCTCTATTGTGTAGTTTTCAAATAATTTCCAATGGAATACACAGCTGATTTTATTTTCTTGCTAGAATCAACAAGTCATGTGAGGAGAGGGAGTATTAGAAGACGGAGGGTATCAGAACTGAAGGATAGATGTACAAACTTAAGCATATATGTAGGTATATAATATATATATTTTCATTCACAATATAGGTACACACAGATATTTTCATGTACCTATCTTTTCCTGGATTTAAAGAGGAAAATACAATCAAACGTTCATCCTGTTGCACTTTCAGGACTTGTTGCACTATTTTAATTTGGATATTAAATTTTTTAATGCCGGATTTTAGTTCTGATATGAATTATAATTAAAATTATAGTAAATATAACACACCTCAGAATTGTTTCATACATATAACATCAGATGAATGAATCTCGTACACGCCCACTAAAAATTGGCACAGAAATAACACTAATTGTTTTAGTATAGGCAGGTCTTTTAACTGTCACTTGGTTTTGGATTTTAAATTATTTTATTTTAATTTATGGTGTATTATATGAGTATCGAACATCAATGTTCCCATATTTCATGAGGACAAAAAAAAAGCAGAAGGAACACTTTTGGCCTCTGCAATAGATTATTAACTCTTCATGATTGTTTCTATAACTATAAAAAAAACAATAATGTTCTACTGTACACTTAATATCTCTATTACTAAAGGAAAAATTGAAAGCGCGTTGCACTGTGTCAATAGTATCGTTGTAGTTTCCAAACTCACTTGTTGCACAACGAACGCTATACTACACTGGTGTTCGAGACGAAAAAACTTTTTAGCACACCGAAACTTAAAAAAAAAAAACTTTTCATCTTTTTTTTTTCTACATATTTTTTTGGAATGTTCTCCTTTTGCTCTAAAAAGGCGGTTGGGTGGTAGGGGGTTTTCAATTTTTATATTTCTTATATCTGGTGCAGCTTAATTTTTTTCTTTATACCCGCATTCTATGGGACTGTTTCCCTATAACACGTATACATGCATAGACGATACTGCCATCTTTTAGTTCGTTTGGTTGATTTTTGTGTGTGCTTCACATTTTACCTTTTTTCGGTGTGCAAAACTACTTGTTTGGTTGTGTACACATAAGAAAAAGGACACAAAATTCCTTTTTGTGCAACACGATGCTAAAACACCACCACCATTACCCGCAATACTATTATCACTGTTGTTGGTGTTAGAGCCACCCACTATGCAATCCACCCTCACCCATTATTCAGCCGTTCAGTTAGCCGGGTAACCAACCCTCCAGCGACGACAACGGGTAGGATGATGAGAGGGTAGGTATCGTCCTGATTTGATGGTCAAAATAATGCACTTGCTCCTTCTGCTGCAAGTAAAAAACAGGCAGGCGAATTCCGGGGTTCTATTGTTGCTGGCGGTGTTGCTTATGCTACTGATTGCCTAGTATAGTTTCCTCCTAAACCTCTCATTGAACCTTACTTTACATCATTGAACTTTTTTTCACAGTAAAATGCTCATTTTATCAACAAATCTTACACGAAGAAAAAAAAAATAAAATGGAAGTAAAGAAGGTATAGGTAGTAGGAAAAAATGGGGAAATGTTTAACAAAAAATTAAATAATAAAAAAAGATAACAGATAGGAGACATAAAAAAGGGAAAAATATCTCTACTGGGATCGTTTGGGAATCACAGCACAGCTTGACGGGCGGGTGGTTTTGTTTCTAGTTGCTTAGTAAAAAATAATAGGTATATAGATATAAGAATAAATATAAAATATGTACATATATACAGACATCAAAAAAAAATTCTTACAACAAAAATGTAGACTGTATGTAGTTTTGTTCTGAATGCACAAATGCACATACAAAAATAATTTATAAGTAGGTGTGAATGTATTGTTAGGTTGTGTCAAGGTATATGTGGGTGATGGCAGACTAAAACCTCCTTTCTTTCGGTCCTCACTCTGCCCAAAAAAAAATACGTATCAACGAATAAACTTCGCAGAGGACGACTATACATACTATGGTTGCGATGATGGCGTTTAAGAAAATTATAAACTACGCTTTGAGGGTGTAGAGGCTTAAGAGGGTTTAGTGGGTGTAGAAAGTGTAAATGATGTAGAGGGTATCCCGAACAAGACTAAGTCAGAATCATATTCCCCAAAAAAATAAAACCCTTTAAAGCTATTTCGAATTGTATTTTGTTATAACTACCACACTGTTTTTTTTTCTCCACCCCAAAGGAACTATGCCAACTTGAAACTTTCATGACATTGGCATAAAGGAACAAGAAGAGGAAAGATTTTATTACCTATCTAACTATCGTTAAAATGGAACACATGGACATTAAAGCTTGAGGAACATACATATACATTGAAAGAAGGAAATTCGTAAGAACCTAAACGAATGTAAAAAAATGTAAAGGTTGGTTAGTTTGTAAACTGAAAACTTATATTTTTTAAATATCTTTCAATTAACATATACAGCATTTCCATAAGGCCGGTACACACTTGCGTTATTTTAACGCGCAATCGTTCAGTGCACACATGCGGGATTTTCTCGCAGGACTCAATCTGCAGTTCACGTTTGGCTTGCAGCAAAGGAGCTTTATAAAAAGAAACGAGGAATGTTCGCGAACCTAGTAGATAAAAACCATGTTATTAAAAAGAAACGACGTCATTGGCAGTAGCGTACGCAGGATTTCTTTGGGGGGGGGGGGGGGGGCTCAATCTCAGTTTTGGTAGGACTTTTCTTAAATGTATCAATAACACAAATCTGGCATAAAAATGAAAATCAAGAAAACGAAAAAAGGAAAAACAAAAAAAACTCCCTAAGTTATGAAGTGAATTTAATTCACATTTTAATACTTTTTGATTTGAAATAATAATGTAATAATCATTCCATTCTCCTTTTTTTTGATTCACCATCATCGGATTACATCGATTTCGGTGTGAATATTAAAAGTTAATAAAGTTGTTGTGGTCTTTAACCACGTTTTTAACCGTCTCAAAGTGGAAAACGAACGTTCTAGCTCTGCAGATGTCACTGGTAGTACACAAAGAACTTCAATTACGTTTCTCAAATTAGGATACAAATCCGAATTGCAAAACGGAAGTGAAGTTTCCGGTATAGTTATTTCGGTTCCATCCTTCCACATTTGTTTCCATACCTAAATTTTAAAATATTGCTAACTCAGTTAGTTTAATTCCATTTTTTTATTAAGCCTAGCATTTAGTTCCAGTGTAAATGAAATTTTCATACAAAAGAAATTCACAATAAGAAAACCGGTTCTTCTATCATTTTCACCCAAAATTTTTCATTTCCCAATGTATGGCAACATATTGGAAACAATAATTTAAGTTGTTGTCGAAAACTTCGGATTGTCTCTTCTAATTGATAACTGGAAGTGATTTATAAATCATTCCGTCGGCTTTTTTAGTCACTGTAGTAGCAATGAAACAACTAGTTTACATTAGTTTTCCCGAAGTTTCTTCAGGAGAACTTTATTATGACAAAAAAAATATATGTAATATATTTGTTACATTCAGTGTTAAAACAATAAAGTGTACACTTACTATTTATGTGTTATAAAATTAATATTAACATTGAATGATTACACAATATAACAACAAAGATTTTTTTTCCGGGAAAGTAAGTATATTCTATGTAGATAATCGGCATCCTGAATCTGAAAATAAAACCCATTTTCATCCATCAGCTTTAGTTTTTGAAATATGACATACGGATATTCCTATAGAAAAAAACCTTCTTCAGAAGCAACCAAAAATGATCTTTTCCATGAAAGTTGATCGTTTGGCAGATGGTACATTAGAATAAATCCATTTATTACGATTAATTTGACTTATTAAAGGGTGTTTTTTTTAGACTTGTGGTTTTCAAAAAGAAATAAAACGCATATAATTTAATGTTATGGCCAAGAATTTAGCTTTATTATAAAGATAAGGGTTTGCCATTATGTTTTAAAAATGATTTTGGGCAAGTGGCCGCCGTGGCTGGCTCGAATAAATTCCAGCCGAGAGGCCCCAGCTCCAATTGTTGCACGCGATGGCGGATGGACTTATTCGGGTCTTCTTCTTCGGTGCGCACTGTACGGCGTCTCTGAGGATGCGCATTATCCACTAGAGTAAACGTGGTGCGAAACCGATCCATGGTTGCTCGAATTACTCTGCTGGGCGATTATGTCGACCGAATATTGGACGGTAATTGGTAATGCATTTCCAAGATTTGCAAATGTTGTTCAGGAGTAAGTACATATGTTCAATATGAAAAGGCAAACGAAACTGAGCATAAATCAAGTGACAGCTGTCAAAAAGACCAACTCCGGAAGAAGTATTGCCAGATTGAAAACCACACGTCTAAAAAAAACACCCTTTACCATTTAAATTAACGAGGCAAAAATAACAATCATCATGGGGATTATTTGATTTTCGCCAGTTCATTTGGGGTTTTTAGCTTCAAAGAACTTCTTGTTCTACTTGACCATAGTCGCAAACTAACAACACAGTTTTGACAAACAGTCTTAAGCACCCACAGCTTATCTAAATTACACATTTTGCATTTTGAAGTAGGTAATCAAAATAAGCTGTTTTCACGAATTATGTCACCAATTTTTAAAAATTTAATAAAAGATATTGACATATGTCTGATAACAGAAACGCATGTCAAAAAATGTCTAATTTTATTATCAGCGGATTTGTAGACTACCACGCTGTTCATCTGTCGGACAAAGTAAGAGGAGGAGCTTTATTATATATAAAAAAGTGCATCGAACACACGATAGGCCTAAAAATAGAGGTTGAATCAATGCAATTAATCAGTGTCCAGGTTAGAACTAAAATTGTTTCACTCAATGTGTCTTCAATTTACTGCCCTCCTCGATGCAAAGTTGATAAAATTGAATTTAAAAACTTGATCAAGTTACTTGAACCAAAATTCATTGTTGGTGGTGACTTTAATGCGAAACACAGCTTTTGGGGCTCTAGATGCATATCTCAAAAGGGTCGAATGCTCTACGAAGCAGGAATGGAAAATAACTGTGATTTTCACTCGACGGGCAAACCGATTTACTGGCCGACTGATTCCTCGAAGATACCTAAACTGATTGATTTCTTTGTGGTGAAAGGAATACCCTCAAATCATATCAACATAACGGAAAGCCTTGATCTCTTCTCTGATCATTCTGCCGCTATTCTTACTATGAATGAAAATATAATTAAAAATGAAAAACCACCCAGACTAACCAATGGTAAAACAAACTGGGAAGGATTTAAGAGAGATATCGAGAACAACGTTGAATTAAGGGTATCACTACAAACGCCTCTTGAGCTTGAAGACGCAGTAGATAACTTCGTTGATATCGTTCAAAAAGCCGCATGGGATAATACCCCCTACCAAAGAGTAATTACACTATTTTAAGGCATAAAATATCTCCAAGAAATAAAGGATTTAGTTAAAGAGAAACGAAAAGCACACAAGAAATGGCAGCAAACTCGTGCTCCTCAGCACAAAGCAACCTTAAATCGCTTGTGTAATTTACTAAGAAAGACGATATTAGATTTCAAAAGCAATGAAGTTGGAAATTATCTTGAAAACTTGACAGCAGGAAAAGAATCCAACTACTCGCTGTGGAAATCTGTTAAAGTAACAAAAAAACCAAAGCTCCGAGCGCCTCCGATTAAGAATGGCCAAAAGCGACAAAGAGAAAGCGAATTTGTTTGCGGATTACCTGAAGGAAACATTTGAACCATTCCATGGAGAAGCGCTAAATGAAAATATGAATGTGAATCTTACCACAATGTACAGAACAAAAAATGTTACTCTCACCGAATTAAATAGAGAAATAAAAAAGCTGAAGTCCGAGAAAGCTCCAGGATATGACTTAATAACGGCAGAAATTCTTAAAATGCTCCCTCGTAAAGGATTAATAAACCTTCTTTATATAATAAATGGCACTCTAAGGCTTCAGTATGTCCCGAGCCAATGAAAAGTTGCGAAAGTTATAATGGTTCTGAAACCAGGTAAACCATCGCATGAAAAGAAATCTTATAGACCCATTTCGCTTCTTCCTGTATTTCAAAAGAGTTTAAGACAAGTTTTGCCTGATGGACTTTACACGATTTTTAAAGAATATCTGGAGAATAGAATATTTCGTGTGAGACATGGAAATGAGTATTCTGATTTCAAAGAAATAGTGGCGGGGGTACCACAAGGTAGTGTTCTAGGTCCAATTGTGTACCTTTCATTTACACATGATATACCTCAAACAGAAGACACTATTGTAGCCGCGTTTGCTGACGACACTGCAATACTAGCAGTGGGCAAAACGATCAACGAAGCTACAATAAAACTACAAACGCGCTTAATAATGTCAATGAATGGAAAAAACATGGCGAATACGGAATAGCGCTCAACGAATTTAAATCAGTCCACGTGGACTTTACGTACAAGAAAATCGACAGATTACCTGTATTTTTAAATACAACTCGGGTTCCATTCGCAAATGAAGCTAAATATCTCGGTATGACTTGAGACGCGAAATTAAAATGGAAGCCGCATGTAAAAAGAAATGCGAAGAATTAAACATTAAATTCAGAGAAATGTACTGATTACTCGGGAAACACTCTAAGCTTTATATAGAAAATAAGCTGATTTTATACAGGCAGGTACTTAAGCCCGTTTGGTCTTATGGTATACAGCTCTGGGGTTGTACTCGCGATTCTAATTTAAATATTTTACAATCTTTTGAAAATAAATTGCTAAGATCATTTGTAAATGCTCCGTGGTATATTAGAAACGAAGACCTACACAGGGATCTTGGGATCCCAAATAAAAAATTTTGCGCAAAAGCATAGAAAACGACTTTTAGAACACGTTAATAGAACTATTATCGAAATTCTTGACGAGACCAATTTAGTACACCGTACAGTGGGCCCAAATGGAGTTTGGCGTCTCAAAAATCTGTAACTTTTTTGTCTCTTGAAATAATAAGGTAAAATTTGGAATATATTACCTTTGAAATATAATATCATTAAATCATTAAATACACTTTGGTTTTAAATGTATACTTTATTCAAATTAAAAAAATTATAATTTTGGCTAATAAAAATATGGATTTTCATTATAAATTTTCAATTATCTCAAAAACTAGAAGACATTTAAGCATCTGGCTTTTGGTGCTGGACCGAAAATTGATCAAAGCATTGAATATTAATAACCAAAATTCTATTTAATAACGTACAACATTGTAAAAAATTGTTTGAAATATTTTTTTAAAATTTTTTTTTTTTTTCAAAATTTTGGTTATGAAAATTTATTTTTCCAAAACTATTCACTGAAATAATTTAATTTAAAAACAAAATTATTAGATGGATTTTTGGCTTTAAAAAAAGGTATAACATAACATTGCAAGTGTTGCCGTTGATTTTAAATAATTGTTTTTTATAATTCAAGTTGATTATTTAGAAAACTGCCCCTTCTGCCTAAAGGGGGGAAAATAGACCCCACCTCTTAAACGATTATTTTCTTCTGTTGACCTAACCTACATTCCCTACGTTTTATGGCATCTTATGAAAAACACTCTGAATACATATACCTGATTCAACTGTTTAAAATTAATTTTTATGCGATTTTTCATTCTAATCGCCTTTATTCGTAATTATCTGTTAAATTGCTAATTGTTATGTCGATAGTTTTTGAGTTCTAATAAATCTTTTCCGCTGTTTATTAAATAATCAGATTTTGAAAGCATAAATGCACATATATTTTACTTTTTTTTTAATTAACTATTCGTTTTCTTATTTTCTGCATTGAATTGAAGCTTTGTCGGTGGTACTTTTTTGTTGAAAGGGGGCTTAAAAAAAAAATAATATTTAAAATAAGAAAATACTGGGAGATATTCCATATTCAAGATATCAAACCATGAACTCAGATATAGAAAAACAACAACAGAAAAGTCGTATAAGTTGCAGAGTTCCATTAAAACCAGAAAACATATGGTATAGTTATACGATCCTGAGCCATAGGATTAGCATAGCATAGCACAACTACCATCCAAAAAAAAAGCAAAAACCGAATTGTGAGTAGTAACCATCAAAAACAAAAAACAAATATTGAAAATATGTGATTAGTAAAAAAGGGCCCAAGTCCCCCCTTTGCTTCATCTACGTCACTGGTTACTTTAAGACAATACATTCATTTGAGAAAGAAGCATTTTTAATGGAATCTATCGATTGCGAGTTTAAAAACAGAGGGTGCTTTCATAAATGCATGGTTGCTTTATTTACATGCGATCCAATTGCAATCATATTAACGTCATACAAAATATTTGCGCATGTGTTTTACGCTGCATTTATGAACCCTTTTTCTGATTTGCGTCATATGTCAATTTTTACCACTTTTTGAATTTTCTATTTTTAACGAATGCTTTAAAAAATCTCAAAATCATACAGCTCATAGATATTATTGATCTACATGTTTTGTAAAATTTTTTTTTAACACAGATATTCATATATTTCTGTTGTTTTATTCATCACCTCACAACTCTTTAATCGAGGCAAACGTAATGACAAAGAGGAATACAAAAAAAAAAATAAAAAAAGTTTCCTATTAACGATATACTGGTGGGAAGGAGATAACTATTCTAAAGATGGTGAAGTGTGCGTGCAACACTCTTTCTTTAAGAAAGAAATTCAGATTGCATGTGAGTTTTTATAGTTGCACATTTGCGCTGCAAATATTTGCGTTTTGCTTTTATGAAAATCTGACATTTATCATTTGCATTTATGAAAGTTATGCATTCGTCAGACTTTCGCAACCATGCATTTATGAAAGCACCCAGAGTTTAGAAAAAAAAGAAAAACAAAATAAAGCTTATGGGAGTTCTATGATTTATTTATAAGTTATATATTTTTATTTATTTTTTTTGGTTAACGTAATCCTATTTATTTTCGTTCATTTAATTTTATTTCATTTTACTTCATTTCATTTTGCTTTCATATCATATCCCTAGTTCCTACTTAGCTTTATTTATTCAATAAAAAAATGTTAAACAAAAACAAACTAATTAGGTATTATTATTTATCTTAAAAGATCATAATTCAGAAACATACTGCTGCTTGAAAATCACAAAACCAACCACCAAATTTCGCACAGCAGAGTTTAGGTTATCCAATACTCATCCACCGTCAACCTCGAATGACGAATACACAATACACACTACACAAACAATCGAGTCGAGCATATCGATCGTGGACACTTTGTTCACGGTCGCTTGCCAGACTTCGGAAGCAGGTTTTCCCACAGTCGCACCCAAAAATTCCCTTTTACCCCTCGACATTGTTATGAATATCCCACGATTATCCCACAAAAATAATAAAGTAAAAAAGCATAATATATATCATAGTAATTCAGTCTTTTTTTATTAATAAGTAGTTATACATTGATAATTAAGAAAACAAAAACAAATATTTTTATATTATTATTATATATATGTGTACAGCATTTAGATTTTTATAACGTAAAAAAGTAAAAACTTCATTATCTTAAAAATATATTGCTTTTTAATTTGACATTTCATTTCTTTTGCTTGACGTTTTCATAACATTCGCCAATTATGAATCAGTTTAAGTAGGCTATATTTTAAAGATGAAAATGAACGAATCCAGTTATTTAGAATGAATTATTTCCGCGCTTGAAAATGTATTATTTTTTTTATCATAATTGAACATATTTTTTTTAATAAGAAAATATAGGAAACGATTTTAGCTTAACGCAAAATCCCTTTTTTGTGTACTATGAGGTTCGAAAAATCCCATTCAGCTAATTTTATATGCAAAATTCCCACAAAAAGGGATAAATCCCACGATCTGGCGTCACTGCGCTTGACTCGTTTTTATTCGAACCAATTTAACTCGGTTGCAAGGTATACTCCTTCGTATTCGTTTGATTTGTGTGGTGAATCACGAGTCATCATACTCGTGGCCAGAAAAACTCGTAAACATTTTCCTTGCGTTGACTCTGTTTGTTTGAACTCGTTTTTTTTCGAGTGAGTAATGAGTATTTGATGTTCGTGAACATTACTCGACTCGTTTTATTCTCTGGAGGGAGTACAAACTGTAGTGTAAAGAAAGAAGACAGTATCAACATGAAAAATAAACAAACATAAGAAAAAAAAAAAGTGTGAGTGCCGGGACTCACGGTTAAGATGTGTAAACATTCGTCCGAATGCCTCATAGACCGAGAGCCTACATCAAATTAAGGGTGTGGATGATAGCAAAAATTTACTGGTATTTTTATATAGATCTTAACTTTTCATAAGCAAATTTGAAAATCGGTAATGATGCATGGAAAATGCGCTTTTTAGTTTACCGACAAAGGCCCCAACCACGCTTATAAAAAGTTAAGATCTATCTAAACATACCAGTGAATTTTTGCGATCACTCACACCCACAAACAGCAGTGGGCTTTTAGCCAATCATTAAAATTATATTTAAAAATATTTTCCAGTCAATGACCATATTTCGTCTAATTTGCCAAAAAAAGCGGCCTTCTATGTTGAAACCCTGCAGCCATGATGAAAGCGCAGTCCATGTACTATATGGTCTAAGCAACCAATCACATTTCAACCCAAACTGAACTCGACTTTTTGATTTCGTATATAAACACTCAGCGTTTAGTTACTGAGCATACATAGCGTTGAACGCACTCAATTTTCGTGAAGCTCAGAACAGAGATTATGGATAGTTCATAAGTCTGCTATTACACGATGAATCCAGTTGCATGCGCCTTCTTCAAATTTTTCTTTGTTATTTCACGTTGAAGCCAAAGTCATGATTCTAATTTGACAGTTCTCTTTATTTTTCATTTTCGTGATGGGCTGTGCTGAAGCAATAAAAAAACTTTTTCTGTTTTTATTTTTGTTCTCATTATTTGATATATTGAAGAAAAAAAGGTTTGTGTGCCTTTAAATGAATATCAGTCAAGAAAAGCAATAATTTATTTTATTTATGTTGTTTTTAAAGATGAATTTCTCATTTCTGGAAAGCGTATAAGGCCATCAGTAACAACAACAACAACAAAACCATATGAAGCAGAATAGTAAAAAACAGACAAGAGAAAAGAGAAACGTCAAATAGTTGCACTACGTAGGTTCTCTTTTGCACTTACGTAGTTCGAAAAGTCGCATACGTCTAGATGCATCGTGTAATAGCAGACTAATCTCTGGCACAGAATCAAAATCTCGACCACGGCTACAAGATAAGAATCAGGACTACAAGATACGTTACGTTTTTTTTTCACTCTACCCCCAGTATAGATGTTTACACATCAAAAATCTCTGGAACTGAAAGGAAAACAAAGTAAAAAAACCGCTCTGGTCTCAAAGCAGTCATGTAATTGAATATATTTTTCCAAATCTTTAGTTGGAAATATCGCTTAAGAATTTTCAATGTAAATTGTTTTTGTAAAATTTGGGGTTATTACCTCAGTATTGGGCGATATGTCCAAAGTGAAATTTCAATGATAAGAGAATCTTAAAAAAAATCGCGGAGCATAAACAGTGAGGTATGTATGCTGAGGCATGCTGCCCCCCTGCAACCTCCCTGCTTGGGCACATTGTAGTATTTGGGGTAGGTGCGAAGTTAGGTGTATGCAAAGTCTCTTTTGCATTTAAAGAATATGGATTTAAAGAAACTTTGGATATACCCAACCTCGCACCTACCCCAAATCCATACATACCTCACTGTTTATACGCCGTTTTAATTGTCAAAAATCCATATTTTAAATTTTTGTACTTACTGAGTTTTATTATTATTTGGGCGTTGATTTTAAAATAAAATTAAAGAATGAATTTCTGGCTTTTCATAACACTATAGCATGACTCTGTAGATGTTACCGTTATTTAAAAAAATTTTTTTTCTGTTTTAAGTGATTTTTTTTTTGAAAATTGCCCCTTCCGCCTAAATGGGGGGAAATAGACCTCCCACCATCCCATACGATTTTTTCTTGTCTAAGTCAAACCTAGAGGCCCTACCTTTTTGTAAACCTTATGCAAATCACAAATTGAAAAATTAAAAAAAAAAAATGGTATGCAATATTTTAGTCTTTATTATTGCGGTGTCAAAAAATTAATTAAAATAAAATATCATATAAATATTTTCGAAATATGGAATTTTCAAAAAATAATTTTGAATTTTTTTTTTCAAATCAATAATTTATTTTTTTGAAAATTTTGGAAAAAAAATGTTGTGAAAAAAATTCATTAAAATCAGTTCAACTGATAATGAGATAGTCGAAAATCAATAAAATGGTTCTATGAGAGATACCATTTTTAAACGATAAATAATTTTTTTTTCAATAATATGGTAGATCGTACAGATATTAGTTCACACAAAATTTTGTATCAAAATCGTAGGAGCCGTTTTGAGAAAAATGAGATTTTCAATACCGGTATTTAAACATTTGTACGGTATGTAACGTTTTTTTGGTCTTGGGGGGAATGCCCAAAAAACGCTAGCACAGATAATAAACTAGATGTAGCATCCATATGGGAAAAAATGTCCAGGAAAACGAAATTCGTCCAAAAAAAGAGCTTTCTTAAAAGTTAAACTTCTTAGAGAAGGGAAAAAAAACGCACTATTTTGTATTTGTTTTCTAATTTCTTCTTCTCCTTCAAGAGCTATGAGAAAAACCGAACGGAAAAAAACTGTTTGCTTCTCTCTTTTTAGAAATCGTGTGTTTATTGTTTTTGTTTTCATGATCTTTACTCGCTATGTGCTACCGCAGGTCAAATTTTAGACAAATTTGATATAAACAAAATCTGAGTCTGGTATGCGGTTTTGAAATCGCGGATGAAAATCGTCAACATCGTTAGCAAAATAAATATGTATATAATGAAACACACATCATTATATACATATTTATTTTGCCTGTGCGCTTCCTGATATTTGTTTAGATAAATATTGAAATTGATTTTTTGAAAATGTTTTGAAAAAAAATTATTGAAATAAAAATTAATTTGAATACTATAAACAAGAACGTTTTATTTAAGGAAATTTTATGTCAGTTTGCACAGAGAAGAGGTTTTTTTTTAAATATGTTTTATTTTTAATAGATTTAATGAGGTAGTTAAGTGGAAGAGCGTCGTCGTCGGTTAGCTGTTGATTTTGTTTATATGCAATTATTTTCATCTTTATTTGATGGAAGATCGAATAGCTTTTGCCTAGATTCAATTCATTATTGGTCATATACCGGGGTGATGTTTGATTGATGTAAATTTGTGAATTGTATGGGTTTTAAAAGAATTCTTTTTTTCAATTTTTTTTTAATTTGGCGTGTTTATGAAAAATGTTTATTTGTTGAGGTTATTTTTTGTTGATTTTTTAGTATGATCAAGTTACTGCTCAGGTTTTGACAGAAATGCCAACAGTAGCCTTCAAAAAACTGCAATATAGGTATAATAAACGCATGTCTTAAGCTTCGATATGTACCACATTATTGGAAAATTGCAGAAGTCATTTTTATTCTTAAAGCCTAGTACGCTGCTAAATTGAAACGAAAAATCCCATACAAAAATGACACAACGAAATCATAAACGGAAAATTTCGTTCTGCTTTTCGTTTTGCAGTACGCTGTTTGAAGAGCGAAATTTATAATTGTAGCAGATTATTTGGAGAAATCTCCGCTACTTTTTCGCACTGAATTAATTATACAGGCTATTTATGTGTGCAGAAAAATGAAATTGGAGTTTTATTTGTTTTTTTTTTGTTTGTTAATTTCTTACATCTTTTTTTTCTCTGATTTTTTCCTTTTTGCTATATTTTGTTTTTGGAATTAGTGAAACTCTCAAAGGATATTTTCCGTTGTGTTTTTGCAAGCGTTTCGTTATCTGGTTTGGAGGTCACAGCTAAATTTCGTTTCGCATCAGCAGCGTACTATGGTTAAGTAAGGAAAGCCACCAACAGAAGTAACTTCCTACAGGCCAATATCTCTTATACGAATTATGGCAAAAGTTTTCGAAAAACTGCTCATGAAAAGGCTTAGCAAAGTAATAGAAGAAATTAAAACTCATCCCAAACCATTAGTTTGGATTCAGAAATAAACATTCCAATATAGACCAAGTGCAATGAATTACGAATTTTGTTGAAAAGGTATTGAAGAAAAACAAGTATGTTCCGCTCTATTTTTAGATGTTGCTCAAGCCTTTGACAAGGTTTAGGATTTGAGTAAAATTGCATAGAGACCTCCCAAAGCAGCTCTAGGAAATACTGAAATCCTATGTTACAGACCGATTCTTTAGAGTACGGTACGAGCAAAAGCATTCAGAAATTAATAAAACTGAAGCCGGTGTACCACAAGCAAGTGGCCTAGGAACAACAATGTATTTGTTATATACTAGAGATATTCCAGTGGACAATTATGCTATCTTGGCCACATCTACAGATGATACTACCATTTAAGTGCGTGATAAATGCGTTCTATCAAGAACAAAATAATGCTATACAAACAAATCCTGAAACCAGTACCTACGTTTTGTAATAGCCTTTACACACCGAATCTAAATCTAGATTTCGCCTCAAAATCTTCTTGGAACGGTCTGAATGTGAAACAAACACACTTAATCACTCAATTTTCTCTTCAGTATAACAGTTCAGTCATAAAAAAAGAGATGATGAAAAGAGAGTTTATGACATTTATTGAGTGGAGTGTACTGAGATAGTGGGATTTTCCTTTTCGCGCATATTTTTTAACAGAAAGCGAGAGAAAAAAGGAAAATTTGTGTACAGTGTACATACTTGTGTTGGAAATTTTTTTTTTAGTTTCTATCAACACTGAAATTTGTTTGAAATCTCAAACAAAATCTAGTTCATGTGTGGTGTAAACGATTCGACGAGATTTGGACATCTTGTTGCCGAAATCCAAGATTTTCGTTTGGTGTGAAAACCGTTTAACTCTCACATCGACAAAATCAGTCGAGAAACGATTAAAATTGAAACAAATCGTATGAGTTTTGTTCCATTTTCAACGTTTCTCGACCAATTTTAACGATGCGAGAGTTACAGAACGTAAGCACAGTTTATACTTATGGCATCCAATTGAAGGGTTGTACAAAGAAAATTAGTGCTAAAACCATCAAAAAATAAAGTCCTTCGTGGAATAATAAATGCCCCTTGGTATATTAGAAATAGCGATTTACAACGTGACCTACAAATAAAAATGGTTTCTGAAGTGATTAGAAAACACGCTGTTTCACAAAATCAGCGACTACATAGTCATTTTAACTCCGAGATGGATACTGTATTAAATGTAAGAGATAATGTTCGAAGATTAAGAAGAACAAAGCCTCATGAGCTGATGGTTTCAAAGCGATGGAAAAGTATTAAAACTTTAAACTTCTCCCAATGCGATTCTGAATTTAAGAAATAATAGATTGGTCCTGATTTTCCGGTCACACACTACTCGATACCGAATATTACTAAGTGTTGAAAATTTCCACCTGTAGAGAATTTTTTTTTTGATTTGTAGGTAGGTATACCTAATCTACCTATCAGATCAAATTTAAATATTTTATTATAATTAAATATTTTTAAATTATTTTGCATTTGTTTCCTTTTACTAAACAACAGGTTCAAAATGTTGAAATAAATTTCTTAATATAAGAAACTGAAAAATGATTATAAAAATAAAATTAAAAATAATGTTTACCTAGTTCCGATCTAACGAATCTAGAATAGAATACGAAAACTACACAAAAAAGAAGACATTTTTCCGTCTTTAAAAAAATAACCCCCACCACTCAAAAAAAATGTTCTACCTACCCACATAAAGAATATATCCAATATCCATGGATGCAAAGAAGAAAAAGAGTTCATATACTTACTTTTTATTTTTTGTCGCCAGCCTCAGACGACCTTAAAATAAATCGTACAATCAACACAGTAAAAAAAACAAACATAATCGCAATGTCTTTCGTCTTCCTCTCGATCGTTGCTGACTGCGTAGTATTGCAGAAACAAAAAAAAACGTTTTTATTCAATTTTTCCCATAGAAGAAGAAATAGAGGAACGGGCATATCGAGAAAAAGTGAAGCATTTTTCAAAATAGTGTGAGTAACACAAACACAGATGCATTCACACAGGGAAGGCATGCAGTTAGACAGCTAAATCAAAGGAATTTTTAGCTGTTGTTTTGAGGAATGTATTTTAAAATTTTAAATCGTTAAAATAGAAAAAAAAGTTTAGTAAATTAAATAAACAAGTGAAATAATAGTAAATAAAGTGAATATATGCTTGAAATAAAAATATAAAACTACATGCATATAATAATCATTGCAACTTTTGTTCATATCACATGTAAGCTGTGTCTCATATTCCACATAAAGTAAGTAAAATTACTCTGCACTACGGGCGCTCAATGTATTTGAGAGCCTTGCCATCACCAACAAAAGCTAATTCGACCCTGGGAGAGAATTTCAATTTTGACAGACACCTGACATATCACATTTCAAAGTATATTTGCATTTTCAACAAATTAGGCTTTTTTATAGCAAAATGCTATGAAATATCAATTTTAAAGTATTCTACGATAATGTATTTACATAAAAAACATCACTTCTTATTAATTTATGTGGAATTTGAGACACAATCAGCCAGTGAAATAAAAATATTTTTAACTCCATATTGTAGGTGTTTTTACACAATTTAACACAGCACCGCATGTTGTTTTATATTTTTTAGTACTGAAAGCTTTCACTATTCTCACTTTTATTTAATTTTTTATTTAGTTTAATTATTATCTTTTTTCACTATTTTAACGATTGAAAATCTCGAAACACTTTCGCCAAAATGACAGATAGGCACCTTTTTGTTTTTTTTTTTAATGTGGTGCTTCACTCACATACACTGTATATGTGATATATTTCTCTTCCCTATCTTCCTATTCTAAGATTTTTCCCCATTCATTTCATTCCTATATCCTGAGTTACAGAGCAAGAGGGAAAACATATGAGCAAGCACGCAAGAGAGAACTTTTTCCAAAAGACAAATAGCTTTCTTTCTGTGATTTACTATGAACAGGCAAGAGCTTTCTTGCCTGTTGATCGTCTGCGTCATAGAGAAATATATTATCTAGAGAACCGACTTCAGGGCTTTTTCTCTTTCACACTACAACCCTTTATCAATATAAATTTTAAGAAATATCGTTTATTTTTCAAAACAGGCATTTTTTGGATGAATGTTTACCACTTTTTGATTTTTATCTTTTTCACGAATGCTTTAAAAAATCTCAAAACTATACAGATGATAGATATTGTTTATCTACTTGTTTTGTAAAATTTAAAGATTTTTCGAAATTTTTTTAACAGACATTGACATATTTCTGTTGTTTTATTTATCACCTCATAACTCTTAAGTTATTGCATCTATAGGATTAGTTTTTAATTCGCATCTAGTAAAATAGACAATTAATTTGATATATAATACATAACTGTACACCCTACACGACCTTCAGAATCTCGGAAAAATTGAAAAAAAAATGGGGTAGTTGTTCATTGCCAACCGACGCACGACGTGTTTCAGTTGAGAATTGCCCAATTTTTGCTAAATTTAAAAAACAGCCGATTTGCGGTCATTTAAATGCTTATATCTTTGAATCCAATGGTCAGATTTTCAAAATTTAAAATTCAAATTAAAGCCAGAATGACAGTACCAGCTATAAAAAAATTCAAAACCGTTCAAAATTTTATACTAAAAAAATGTAATTAATTTTTGGAGAATAATTTTCATCGAGGCAAACGTAACGAAGAAGAGGAATACACAAGAAAAAAAATAAAAAAAAGTTTGCTACTAAGAATATACTGGTTGGAGGGAGATAGTTATTCTAAAGACGGTGGAGTGTGTGCAACAAAACAGCATAACCTTGGCAAATTGGGTTCACATTGGGAAAAAGTTTGCTATACATATGTAGGTATGAACGTTTGTGGTAGGTATTTTTCATTCATTATTTGTTAAGGTGCCTTCTTATGCTTAGTTTGGTTGGGTGATAACTTTTGTTCTAATAGCCGGATCGTTAAGGTTGAGGTCTTAAGATTCAGGTTGAATATCAGGCTACATAATTTATGCAAAATCATTGCAGAGTAACATAAAAGTATGTTTACAATACAATATGTGTAAGATACAATATATCGTCGTCGTTCTATGAAAACTCCCTAAGCCCATTTTGTTTTTTTTGTTTAAACATTTGTACAGCTATTCACGTGGATCGTATATTTGATTCACCCATTCGATTCCCTTTCACAATGCCTTTGCATTCTGCTATCCATCGGGTGAACTACATTATCCCAAACCAATTTGACATTCACGTACACAGCTGTTCATGTCAAAATCTTGGATAAATTGTTTTGATTTTAATTTTTAATTTGATACATCTTCGTAATTAAATTTGGAAATGGACAGTATTGGACTTTTGTTTCCAATTGTAAACAGAGGAATAAGAGAATCATCGAAAAGAGAGCGACGGAGAAATGTTAGAAAATCGAAAAAAATACTATGGAACTGCCGGACGAAACGTAGGTAAGTTCATTTATTTTCATTTTGAAATAATAATAAACCAATTATTTCAAAATCATAGGTTTACCAAAAACTTTCGGTTAAATTAAAGGACATTTCTGTATGTATTGGAGATTGTTGAATCGAATCTTCCACCTCCGCAGCGAAATGATTCAATTTCAAGAAAAGAAAAATTTATTGCAGAAATTATTGCCGTAAATTAATCTTTGTTTGTCGTTCTACCCCTAAAAATGTTAATAATCTATTATTTACAAAAAATATTCTAAATTAATCATAATAAATTAGTTTTTACTTACATTTTACTAACAACCAACCAGACAGACGACCCATTAAATGAAAAATCCGCTACATTTCATATGCGGATTTGAATTGTATAGAATGAATGCGTTCACGTGAATAGCAGAATACCGCGCAGTATTACCGACGTAACCGACTTTAATACAGATTCACTTCGAATGAAAAGCAGAAAAGTGATGAGTGAAAATTATAGTAAAATTCCCCCCGATGAATAACAGAATAGGGCTGTTATTTATCGATCTTTTACTGACAACAACTTGAACATTTTTATGTTCTAGTAATTTTGAATTTAGAATTAAAACAACATTAAAGTTGAGACTTACATAATCTTAACTCTTGATATTTGATTAAATGTGGCGTATTTAAGAAGAGGTCGCAGTTTAAAAAAAAAAAAATTTAAGGAGTTTTCATATAACGACGACGATATTATTAACTATCATTAATCATTAATTTTGTCTATTAAGGTAGCCATTCTTTTCCTTTTTTTACAATCTTTAAAGCTGTTGACTATACCTACCTAGTTAATAATCTATTGTATCTTACACATATTGTATATGTATTGTAAACATACTTTTAGTTACTCTGCAATGATTTGTAAATGAATGTAAAAGAAATGTAGCCTTATATTCAACCTGAATTTAAAGACTTCAACCTTAACGATCCGACTATTAGAACAAAAGTTATCAGCCAACCAAACTAAGCATATGAAGGCACCTTAACAAATAATGAATGAAAAATACCTACCACAAACGTGCGTACCTACATATGTATAGCAAATTTTTTCCCGATGCGAACTCAATTTGCCAAGGTTATGCTGTTTTGTTGCACACACTCCACCGTCTTTAGAATTACTATCTCCCTCCAACCAGTATATTTTTAGTAGCAAACTTTTTTTCATTTTTTTTCTTGTGTATTCCTCTTCTTCGTTACGTTTGCCTCGATGAAAATTATTCTCCAAAAATTAATTTATTTTTTTTGGTATGAAATTTTTAACGGTTTTGAAATTTTTTATATAGTTGGTACTCGACTGTCTTTCTGGCTTTAATTTGAATTTTAAATTTTAAAAATCCTACCATTGGATTCAAAGATATAAGCATTTAAATGATCGCAAATCGGGTGTTTTTCAATTTTTCAACTTTTTGAGCTACTGGCACCAATTGTTGTTGTATCAACAATTCACACGTATTCACGGACAGGGAATTTAAGAGAGTTTTCTCTCATTGAGCTAAAATAAAATTTGCGGGTGTTTTAGGCAAGGGGGTACGAGTCGGTTCTCTAGATAATATAGGTACTCTATGGTCTGCGTGGTGTAAAAATAAATTGGGACATTTTTTCTATGGGGATGCTACATCTTTATAGCACAAATAATTATATAGGGTAGAGTCGCCAGAGGCCGGCCCCTTAAGACAATTTTTCTAGAAAATCTATCATAAAATTAATTTTTAAAACATTTTCAATTAATTTTTAAAACAGAATGTTCTTTGTGGTTTTCTTTATTCATTTACATACACGAAATTTAAAAATTTTAATGAGAAACTAACGTTTTAATTAGTTTTAATGAAAAAGTCAATTTTTCCAGTGGCCGGCCCCTAGTTGCCTAAGACCGGCCACCGATGCTCCTGAGCTCGGCCACCCCAATTGCAACAAGAATTTTGATTTTTATGTGTGGTGGCCGGAGTTAGGACACACATTTCCAGTCTTCGGCCCCCTAGTTTCCTTTTGAAAATAGGGGGCCGGAGACTGGATTTAATGGATTTTTAACGTCAGTTTTTGCTCTGGTGTTGCTGTTTTAGCTCAGTTATTCATATTATGCATTTTTCTCAAAAAAAGTATTTTTTCCTAACTTCGGCCGGCGGGCCGACAATAGGAAACACCCAAAAAATCAGTTCCCTATCTCCGGCCCCCTTAAACACAGTCATAATTATAACTTTTTTTTACATTTAAAAGCATATTTAGTTAAAATATAATGTTTTTCAATATAAAAACCGCATTTAAAACTATTAACCCAAGGACTGTCCTCAAAAATCACTAATCCTGAAACCGTTTTCACTGTTGAAATCAACAGTTATAGTACGCGAAAAATTAAAACACTTGCTTGTGAACATTATTGAATCATAACTCGGAAAGTATTAGGCAAATCTGAGTAAAATTTTGACAGATCATTAAGCATTTATGACAGATTTTTTTGAGATTATAGACGGAGAAATACGACTAGAGTTTCACTATTCCCAAAGGTTTTCTTGTAAGGTGGCCGGCCACTGGAGGGGGCCGCCATTGGGCGACTCTACCCTACAGATGTCTCACGCCCATAGAAAAAAGTGTCATATGAAACTGAAAATCCACATTTCAAGAGAAGCTTTTAATAAAGCTCTTTTCAAGGAATTATTTGAAGATCTGTATGCAGTGCTTTTTCTCTTCAATATTTGTGTTCTCTCAACTCAACCTCCAAAAAACATTTTTTTTTCTTGTTCTCATGCTTCTGTTTGTTTTTTTTTGGTACACTTTATTTGAATCCAACGTCCCGCCACAATTTTTAAGTAAATTTGTTATGGAGATTTCTTATAATGTGCAAGAAAAAAAGTCATATGTGTTGTGTATTCTGATTGTAGGTGTGTTTTATTCATTGCTGCATAGCCAGCGCAGCAAAATTTCCCTTGGCAAACAAAAACAATTTGATTGCTGGCGAAAAAGAAGTCAGTAAAAATAAAGATGGCTGTGCTGGCGATAGAGATTTCAATTATTGAAATTAACGTATAGAGTGAGCTTTCGTTTTATTCAGACTTGTGCTGCGCTGGCTATGCAGCAATGAATAAAACACACCTACTATTGATTGGTATTTTTTTTTGTGTGTATGAAGGATTTTTGCAATTGTGTCCCATGAAGATTTTCTTGACGTCGCGTTGCATGAAGTCAAGGAATAAAGAAATCAGTGGATGAGTTTTTAATTTTAAGATTTTTGTGACTGTTACAGGTGTCTACTTTTGTTATTTATAAGTGCGCTTGAGATTTTTATTTATTAAATGCCTCTTATAGGATATGAGGAAACTTATTAAATTCCGTAGATGATTTATTTAAAATAAAGTGGTCAAATAAATGCAAACTTTTTACAATTTTATTCTTTTTGATTAATGATTAGGTATGTCTTAGGTGTCTGGTGTGTACACAGGTACAGGCTTGTTGATACTTTTACTGCAATTCTTGGATAATTGGTCTGTTTGGTAACGTGAAATTTTTTGCGAATTCGCACAAATTTTCACAAAATTTCACAATTTGCTGTCAAAACCCATAGAAAAAAACTCAGTTTTTGGGAAATTTGTTGAAAAAAAAAGTGCTGGAATTTAAAGTGTTTTACGTACCTATATCTACATAGGGTTCATGACGTAATCTCTTTTAATCCAGAATGAAGAAATATCGAAAGACTAGGTAGGTAAGGTACCTACATAGGTAGGTATATCTAGAAAAAAATAACAAAACAAATATTATTCGAGATTTTGTTGTTACTTAAGTAGTTTAAGCTCAAATAAAACTCATTTTAGGTAGGTAGTAGATACTTGGATATATTCAGTTTATTATGCAATTTATTTTTCTGGGCTCACTATCGGTGGCGTCACTTGTAAATTAGTTGTCGCACTTCGAGCTCTGTGAATATTACACAATTGGCGTTTTTCTTTTTTACCTCAGAGCAGATCACCGAGCTGTCAAAAATTAATTCTATGTTTCTTTTTTACCTCAGACAAATCAGAGCACATAAGTCGTGTTTCTTTTTTCCATCTGAGCTAGCTCGGAGCATGATCTGTATGCTCAGAATAAAATGACCGAGCAAATTGAGCAAAACGCTGAGCGAAGCCAACTTCATACAATTTTTATGTAATTTGACAGATTACTATGCATATGAATGTTCAGTGCTCAAGTCTGTTTCATAATTAAATCTGAGGGCTCTGATCATAATCTCCTCAGAGCTTTGCTCAGAGCCAAACAAGAAAAACGCCAAATGTACCTATAATCCGACTTTTCAAGATTTTTATTTTTAAAATTATAAATTTTGTGAAATCGAATTTTTGACTTAAAAGTTAAAAATTTAAGAAAATAAATCTTAATTGAAATTCTGTGCGTTTTACAAAACAAAAAAATTTAGTAATCTAGGTAGTAATGAGGTATTTATTTTGCATTTGAGTTTTTTTTTCGATTTTTGTATTTCTAGATCTGGTTTTTTAGATTTTTTCAATTCTAAATTTTTATCGAGAATTTTACTTTCGAGATTTTTGCTTTCTAGAATCTAGATTATTGCTTTCTAGATATCGTGGTAAGCCCGTCCAGTGGTGGACAAGAATTTTGCACGCTTTTTGAAGAAAATAAAAACTATAGGTAGCTACCAAATTTTTGGGTTGTTTTCATATTAGTCCATTGAAATGTTACATTGGCCTCGCATTTAGTATAGGAAAAGGTTTTTTTTTTAATGTGTAGTGTGCATCAATGTGAGTATACGAAGTGATTTTCGGGGCTGCAGCCCCCTCCCATTTGGCCGCCATATTGAAACAAAATTATAGACCTTTTTTGTAGAGAATTTAATTCTCTACAAATTTGTTTCAAGACTTTTTACCGTTCAATTGAAAATAAAAAAGATATAGCCAATAATAGACGAACATTTTCAAAAAAACTTACTTTAAAGGGTAATAACTTTTTTCTAGCAGTTTGTTTGAAAACCACACTGTAGATGTTTTTTGTAGATCATTTTATTGCGAACAATTTGGTATACCCAGTTTTCAAATTCCATCATTCTACAATGGGTTCACACCAAGAAGTAACGATTTTTGTATTGTTTTTGTTTTTTTAAACTGGGTGATGGGTATAAGGTGCACCAAGAAGTTAGAGCAAGTAGGTTGGGTTAAGACAAGAAAAAAATCGTACATGAGGGGGTCTATTTTCCCCCGGGAGGGGCAATTTTCTAAAAAAAATGACTTAAAACAGGAAAAAAATTATGTATTTAAAAATCTCTTCTTTAATCCTTATTAAATTAAGTTATGTTAATGAATAGTTTTTGAAAAATTAATTTTCAAACTCAAAATTTTGAAAATTTTTGTTTTTTAAATTTCAAACAAATTTTTTCAAAATTTTATGTGATTAAGTATAATTTTTGTTTTCAAAATTTTATGCTCTTATTAATTTTCAATTAAATGTAACTTATTTCTTGAAAAATTAAAAAAAAAATATTGAGTACTTTTTTCCAAAAAGGTGAAATCTAGTTAATCCAGTTAATTTTTTTAATATTTGCTAAAAACCGTATGGTATGAAATAAAAAAATAAAAAAGGGATAATCCACTAATTTTATAATTACCTAAGCAGATAAAACTTGGGAAAAGCAAAAAAAAAGTGTTTTTAATTTTTTGGAAAAAAGTATACTTTTCATTTTTTTATTTTCTTTACAACTAAGATACATTTTAGCATCCGTACTTTCCTTCTTTTTTTTCTCAATAACTAAGATACATTTTAGCATTCGGTTTTATGATTTTTATTGAAAATTAATAAGAGCATTGAATTTTGAAAACAAAAATTATACTTAATCACATAAAATTTTGAAAAAAAATTATTTGAAATTTAAAAAAAAATTTAAAAACATTTTTTTTTTTTTATTTCGAGTTTGAAAATTATTTTTTCAAAAACTATTCACTAACACAACTTAATTTGAAATAAAAATTAAAGAAGAGATTTCTGGCTTTCCAAAAAAGTATAGCATGGCATTGTAAGTTTAACCTTTGTTTTTTAATATTTTTTTTCCATTTTAAGTCAAATTTTTAGAAAATTGCCCCTTCCGCCTAAACGGGGAAAAAAAGACTCCCAATTCCATACGTTTTTTTCTTGCCTAAGTTCAACCTACACGCCGTATCTTTTTTTTACACCTTATGAAAATCACCCTGTATAGTAAAAGCGGCTTTAGCACCTGAACTATTCCATTTGTCGATATTTTCTACTGATATTTTTTTACAAGGGGATTGTGATAAAAACTTTTTAGTTGTTATCCAAATTTCTGAAATTTTTAATCTTTTTTTAAATTTAGAATGTCAAAAAATCGATTTTATCAATCCCTATACAACTTCATATTGTTAAAAATACCTTAAAAATCCTCTCAAATGTTGCCAGTTATTTTCTTCGTTTTTAAATACTCAACATAAAGGATCCAATCAGTTATCCAAATTATAAGCAATGCTTACATGAAAATGAATTTGAGTTCAATTTACTTTACCGAGCGGAATGTAAGAAAATTTAACTTCAAAACAAAAAGATCTTTCCAAATCCACGAACTACTACCCACAATAAAAATAAAAAAAAAACAAGATAAAAAAAAACCAACCGCACAAAGAAGCCAGACCAAACGTCAGCGTACATAATAATACAACAACAACATCGATAGAAAAAACGAAGGCCAAGAAACGCAAAAAATAAAAATAACAATATAAGGATGTGTTAGCGTCAATTTTGATGAGAATGAGAGAGCGGTTTCTCTGTAAATATTATCGAACACCTTAAAAAGCGTTCGGTCGGCTGAAAAAATCTCTTCTTCTTATGAAATCTACTTTTAAAAGCTCTTTGTCGGCTGGAATTTGTCGGCCGAAAAAATTTTTGAAGACATAATTTTGTATGGAGGTTATTTGTGTTTATAGTTTATTATCTGTTTATTATCGACCGACACGTTTCGGCTGCAGTCGAAAGGACAGACAGGCAGAATTTCTATGACCCACTTTTTTCGACTTCGCTATCACCTTATAGTGTCAACTTTGATCAAAATCCCGAGTTCAATTTTTGTACGCATCCATAACTTGCCATATAGTACCTATATATCACAAGTAAAAAGCAATATTAATTGTTAGGTAGGTATACACTAAAAATAAATATAATATAACTTTCGACTAGGTATACTTTTTTTTGAAAAATAAAAATAAAGAAAATCAAAATCAAAAATTAAAAAATTAAATTTTCTTCCTTTATACCTACCTAGTACCTTTTTATTTTACCTAATTCCAATGACAAATAATCGTTTCAGGCACAGACAAAAATCAGTTTGACTTGGCCTACAGACAATTTTTTTTCTCTCTATTTCTTTTTTATTAGCCACAAAATATGTCATCATACACATTCCCATTCTATAATATACAACATGACGTTCATTTATTTCCGAAGAAAAGCCATCATGTGGCAAATAGATTTACTAAAAATTGGAAATATTTGAAGATACCGGCTATTTATTGGAAAAAAGACCTTTAAAAAATGTGTTATTTCTAACAAAATTTAAGTTTTCGTGCTAGTTTTTTTTAGTGAATTTGTTTATTAGAACATTTACGTCATTATGAGAAGGTTATTGGGTTAATTTCTTCTTATTTAAAAACACAATTGAAAAATAGAAAATTTGTTACTTTCCAAAAGCAAATATTTAAAAAAAGGACGAAATTCAAAAATCGGTCCAGAAGATATTACCTATAAAATGATATACATTTTATATAAGTACTCCTCTTCTGTTTTCCAATCGTACGGAATCCATTTGGCATTTTGCGTGATTTTTACCTCTCACTGGATTTTTGAAATAAAACAAAAACAAAATCCAAAATCAAAAATATAGCCAGATCATTTTGAAGCCTAAATGTCATTCTTTCATATGCAATTTAGATTTTGGCAATACATGGTCCCGTGGCTGAGATCCTTGGGAATACATTTTGAAAATTTTCCATATTTCTGAAAAATTCGTCCGGAGGCCTCTTAATAATTTCAAATTTTCTGTAACATGATTATAATATTCTAATAATAATTTCTTACCCTGTGTTATCATACTTAATTCATGATTTTTAAACAAGTATTGACCTTTTATCAGCGAAGGCGAAGTCTTATCTATTTAAAATGGCTTCGAGGTTTAGTATACTGTTCCGTGACTGGTAAGAACTGTATTTGCATGACCAACTATTTTATTTCGCATTATGGTTAATGCAGCAAAATATCGTCTACTACCAGGAGTGTAGAGACTCTTACTATTTTGGCAAGTTTCTCGCCAATTCACATATCCCTCATTGCTACCTTCGAATAGAGTATAGACTTTTAATAATAACTAGGCTTTGAATATCTTGTGTTTGTGGATCTATCGTTTGCTTTCTATAAGCTGTTACATTGAAAGCATTGTTTGGTGGAGCAGCGTTGTAGATGGTTAAATTGTATGCACATAATTTTCGGCTGTAGTACATTGGACTTACATCAATTGATTAAATTTGTAACACAGATTGTAAGTAAAATGTGCATGCCATGAAATTAGGCTCCTTGATGGCTCTTTCTTCGTCCAATAATTTTGCAGCTGAACATTCGTCTATTCTCTTTAAATGGGCCAGATAATCTTCATTTTCGGTTTCCTTCCTTACCAATTTCGCATGTTTGACATTGGCCTTTTTTTGGATTGAAGTACGTGAGTACTACACTCACCGAAAACTTTCCAATAGGTGGTCGATGATGGTAGCTTTGTTGACGTGTCACTCTTGTATTTATCTAAGAACAAGGAATACATTTTTGATATACTCAGATTGGCATCTAAATACATCCTTGCAGCAGTAGTGAGACTCTACAGTTGGGAAGCTTTCGATGTGGTCCTTAATCCGTATTATATTTTCATCCGATGTTTTATTTACGGCTTTTGTTCTGCCCCTTTCGTCTTCTTTCGTCTCGGGGTTAAACCTGAGGTAACTCCATAAGCGTGTTTTTTAGTCAATTGAAATCCTAAGTTGACTCACCTAATTTGGTGAGTTAACTCAGGGACCAAATTAACGGCTTTTTCAGCTGTGGCGCCATCTCGATTTGTATAGCGAAAGTTATTCACAGTGCAATTCCGTTATTGCGCCATCTCTATTTTGATGGTATCCATAGTGTCGCGCATCGATGACAATAGATTTTTGACAACTGAATGATAAAGTTAATCCTCAACTGAAAAACTGTTCCTGAGTTAACTCGGTATCAATTTATTTTCAGGATTAGCTAACTCTGATTTAACTCATGAGTTAACCCTGAACTGAAAAACTAGCCCTTAAAGTTCCACAAAAAAAAAGTCGTGACAGACTTTCATTTTAAAAGTATGACCTCGCTACGTTACGGTTGACTTTTCTAAATGAAGAACTTACTCGGGACTTTTTTATTTTTGAATCGATGACCGCTTTTAAAACAAAATCTTTTTTTTTATATACACTATCAGATCTTTGTCGAAGAGATCTTAGACATGCTACAACTAGCGACCAAAGTTTTGCGTTGATATGACAACTTCGAAAATTCCTTGCGCATTTTTAATCGCTGTTCTTCCGTAAATTTATCCTCGGATTTGAAAGGGCATTTTTCTCACTTTGAGTTTTTGGTATTCGTAAACGCTTATTCTGGATACGCTATTTTCCACGTCCTATTTTGTTTTCAGTTAGTGTTGTGTGCTTCCGCCGTAGATTCTTGAGGTGCTTCAAAAGCTATGGCCTCTTCATCATGATTATGGCTTGATTTATAGTTTGCAGGAATATAATCCAGGTCATCGTCGTCGCCTGAAAAAGTTTTGGTCAAATTGATTCATCCCATTCTTTTTCAATGTTTTGTTCACTGTATCTTGAATATCTAAACATAAAAAACAAACTAAAATTTAAGATCTACATCATCAATTGATTTGTAAACGTCAAGAATTACCATTTGATTCCGTGGAATTTGCTTTTGAAGCTGTTGCAGAACTTGGATTGCACAAATTTCTATCACAATTTTTATTGGAATATCCCAAATGTATTTTGGCATTAAGTTAACAAAAATATTTTTGGTACTAGCTATACTGAAACAAAATGATTACATACCTTTTTTTAATGCAAGATGTAGAAGAATCGAATTCATTTTTTTAAGCAAAGTTAAAAACTCAACCTTTCCAAATTAACAAATTCCAATAATGATAATTTTCCTAAATGTAAGTTCAAAGCGAAGGTATTAAGAAATCCCCTTATAACAAATTTTTAAGTAGACTGTGAAAAAGTTTTTTTGTTGGGTGTATTTTTGATTTCGAGGACTTGAGCTTTTTTTGCACGAAAAGTAGAGAAAACAGAGAAAACGCTTTGGAATGTAATTGATGAGTGGAAGTGATTTATAAATCTTTCCGTCGGCTTTTTTGGTCACTGTAGTTTTTGCAATGAAACAATTAGTTTACATTTGCTTTCCCGACGTTTCGGCAGGGGTTGCTGCCTTCTTCAGGGGAACTTTATTACGACAAAAAAACAAAAATAATACATTTGTTACATTAAATGTTTTAACAATTTAAACAATAAAGTGTACACTCACTATTTATGTGTTATAAATTTAATTTTAACATTGAATGATTATTAAATCATTTATAAAATAAAGAGCACTTCAAATTAAGTTTAGTCTATTTAACAAAGAAATTAATTTTGAAATAACATTTATGAAGATGAAACGTCGAGAGAGCAATAGACAGCGGAAATGTTTTGTGTGTCTTGTTTTCTATTCATGTTGTTGTTGTTGTTTATTATGTGTAATGTCTCCAGAGTATATCGTTTCGATACATGTTTCTCCGTCTGCAGAACTTTAACACCATCAAAATCTGGAGAATGACCGCTTTCGATGCTATGGCTTGCCAGGGCTGTCTTCGCAGGATTATTTGATTTTATGTCAGATCTATGATTTGAGATACGTTGGCGGAGGAATTGTTTGGTGGTGCCGATGTAGCATAGGTTGCAAGGTTCATTCGGCTTCCCATTGCAATCGATCTTGTAGATGACATCTGTTCGTTTATCTTTGTCTGGTTTGGTCTTAAGTTTTGTATAAAGGTGAGCAAGGGTTTTATTTGATTTGAAGGCCAAGCGACTATTACCAACATATCAAATACAAATACGGTTTTCAAGTATGTGACAATTTAAAACAATATAGCAACTCACAAAGAACTTTAGCTTTACAAAAACAAAACTTAAAATTCCTACTAATATGCCGACAAACTGGACCCATCCCCAATCATCTAAAAAAGTCCACAAATAACACAAAACAACTCGTCTCCAACAAAGAATCTCTCAACGTTTATGAAAAAATAGAACTTAAATTCCATCAAAAAGTTCTCAACGTAGAAATATCAGAAATGCATCATAACATCAAACGCACAAATAACGCACTTCGTCTCCATGACCAACGCATAAAAGAAAACCTAGCTCCAAATGAATACAAACAATTCACAACAAAAACAAGTATTTAAAGATATATACATATAACAAAAAGCAGGAATCAAATACACATAAAATAGACACTCTTAATTCGCTTCTTTGGAAGGAATTCAATATAGAGATGCATGAAAAATGATTTGACAATCGAACTATTATTGAATTTCCTCTAGACGTTAAATGGCTGTTGTCGTTGGGCAAAAAATTTGCACTACCAATTGATAAACAAAGCTTCCCTCTTTTTTAGTTGATAGCCGATGGTGAAGAAGTAATCCGCAACGTAAAAAACGAAGGAGAACAGGAACTCATGAGAGCGCAATATGGTAATATGTTGCACTCGTTCCAACGCCACCAACAAAATGATCGATTTGCCAAATATGTGCTTTACGTAAATACACTAACAATTAATTTTCTAAAGCAGCACAAAAACATTGTCATAGTACCAGCTGACAAAGGTAATGTCACAGTGGCGATGGAGCGAGCAGAGTACGACGAGAAGATGTGCATACTGCTGTCTGATCGCAATACCTATAGGCGGGTGAGGAACAACCCAACAACAACACTGCAAACTCGCAACAACGATCTTGTTAAGTGGTTAAACAACAACAATATTATTGATGATAGAGAAAAGGCGAAGATGACGACGTACACAGCGCAGCTTCCATCCATTTATGGTTTACCTAAAATTCATTAAGTAAGCATGCCGCTGCGCCCTATCACGTCAGCCATGTTATGAGCTTTCAAAATTTGTTGGTAAAATACTACAGTGCGCGTCGACAAATTCAACCCACTCAATTAAAAATTCATTTGAATTTATAGATAAAGCGAAAAACATTAAATTAACAGGTAATGATGTTCTAGTTTCTTTTGATGTAGTGTCCCTTTTTACTGATATTCCCATACAACTAGCTATTACCATAATCAAAAAGAAATGGGAATTATTAGTAAAAACACTAAAATCAATCAAAACAAATTTCTAGAGATTTTAGACTTTTGCTTGAAAGAGAATAACTATCTACAATTTAAAGAAGATATTTTCAAACAAATTTTCGGAATGCCTATGGGAAACCCTCTATCACCCACCATTGCAGACTTAGTACTAGACCACGTACTAGAAGAATGTTTCAAGGAAATAGAAGAAAAACCTACGTTTGTTGCAAAATATGTCGACGATATATTTGCGGTGATAGATAAACGGAATATTAACAATATTCTACGTATCCTCAACGGATTCCACCAGAAAATTCAATTCACTGTTGAAATGGAACAAAACAAAGCGATAGCTTCTCTCGACGTAAAAGTACATCGTGAAAATAACCATCTTATATTCGACTGGCATCAAAAAAATACAGCATCGGGGAGATTAATAAACTTCCATTCCAACCAAGCCAGACACATCATAATAAACAATGCATTCAATCTCGTGAGTAAGGTTTTTACACTGAGTGATTAAAGATTCCACTCTGTAAATGAGAAAAAAGTCACAAAAATCCTCATCAACAATGGCTATCCTTCAGCTATAATTCGTGGTCTGCTTTTAAAGCACAGACAAAAAATTCCCCGTGAACAAAATAAGGATCCGATTAATGGTTACTTCAAGAGTATGGTTTACGTGCCAAGTCTTACTGAGAACTTCAAAGAAGTCATCAGCAAAAATGTGACTGACGTTCGCTTGGCCTTCAAATCAAATAAAACCCTTGCTCACCTTTATACAAAACTTAAGATCAAACCAGACAAAGATAAACGAACTGATGTCATCTACAAGATCGATTGCAATGGCAAGCCGAATGAACCTTGCAACCTATGCTACATTGGCACCACCAAACAATTCCTCCGCCAACGTATCTCAAATCATAGATCTGACATAAAATCAAATAATCCTGCAAGACAGCCCTGACAAGCCATAGCATCGAAAGCGGTCATTCTCCAGATTTTGATGGTGTCAAAGTTCTGCAGACGGAGAAACATGTATCGAAACGATATACTCTGGAGACATTACACATAATAAACAACAACAACATGAATAGAAAACAAGACACAAAAACATTTCCGCTGTCTATTGCTCTCTCGTTTCATCTTCATTGTTTAAATTGTTAAAAAATTTAATGTAACAAATGTATTATTTTTGTTTTTTTGTCGTAATAAAGTTCCCCTGAAGAAGGCAGCAACCCCTGCCGAAACGTCGGGAAAGCAAATGTAAACTAATTGTTTCATTGCAAAAACTACAGTGACCAAAAAAACGACGGAAAGATTTATAATCACTTCCACTCATCAATTAGAAAACGCTTTGTGCAAGAAAGGTCCAGGTTCACTGGGACTTTTTTGCTCCACACATTTGGGTGTTTTGTTTTAGATAGATAGATAGTGGATTTATTATTTCCATTTCTAGATGTTACATACTTCATAATAAGCAATAGAAAATCCTAGTAAATATGTGTATTGAAATATAAAATATTAAATTATGCATTATAGAATGAAGATAAATAAAGATATAAGTATACAATATAAAGTAATTCATAATTAGGTATCTGAAATTCTGGGTTAGAGTTGATGGAAATAATAATGATGCACTTTGTGGTATAAACAACCAGTAGCAAGTGCATAGCTATTTAGCAAAAATTATATAAATAAAAGCCGAAAAGAGTGAAAGAAAGAAAATGCGTAGTGTAAAGCGAGATAAGAGTAGAAATTACACTCAGCGTTTTGAGGTAGAGAAATTATAAAATTATGAATTTAAATGTAATACAACAGAACCGAGTTGAGAAAAAAAAAAAAAAACAAAATAACTTGAAACATAAGTGAGTGTTGACTTACGAAACCACCTGAAGAAGAGTTTCCACCTCAGATCGTGAAAATGGCCATGCTTTCAATTTTTGTAAGAATTAATTGCCTTGTGATACAAAATTCGATACATCAGGTTAAAGGTTTGTTAAAGATATAGGGCGCTGTGGAATTTAAGAAACGTCGACTGTGCTCTTCATTAACTCTTGGAACATTTACCGTACAACCACTTCTGAGGGAATATACTGCATTTCTCCTATATTGAATATTACCACTTCTAATGAAAAATATTTTAAGAGATTTAAAGATATACAAATATCGTAGAGGGAGTATTTTCGCAGATTGAAATAATGGCAGGGTGTGCTCATATTTATTTGTACGTAATAATAACAGAATAATTATTTTTTTTTGGACTGAAATTATAGGATTAAGTTTACTTATGTAAGCACAACCCCAACATGCAAGACCGTACTCAAGCCGTGATTGAACTATCGCATAGTAGATTGCAGATAGTAATCTTTGCGGAACAAGCTTACTCATATGAAACATTTTATTTAGAGAAATATACAACATTTTTTTTAAGGAAATTATATGCGATTTCCAGTTAAGTTTGTTATCTATTTTTACTCCCAGATACTTAAAATCTGTGACAAACTCAAAAGCAAAGCATTTGTTTGTGCAGTTTTGTTTCTCACAGCTAAGGTGGTGCGATATAATATTATCAGCATCTATGTTCGGATTGGAAAGAGAAAAAAACATCGCTTCAGTCAGATATTTATAGTGTATAAATCATGTTCAATCTGATCATAAAGCGTTTTTACATTATCGTTATTATACGAAATTGCAAGATCGTCAACATATCCAATCAAATGTCCATTTATGGGTAGGTTGAAAACTGAATTTATGTATACGAGGAAAAGGATTGGTCCTAAGACCGATCCTTGTGGTACTCCGGTGTTTGGACAGACTTCTTCGTTACTTAAAATCCCATTTATCCTTACTCTTTGTTTCCGATTTATTAAGTAAGACTTAAACCATTCACTTAATATTACCTCCAAAGCCAGCATTTTCAAGTTTCAGTATCAGCAAATCGTGTTTTACCAAATCAAAGCTTTTGTTAGGTCTAAAAATAGTGCAATCGTTTTTTTATTATTGTCTATGCATTATAAAGCCCAAAATAGCATCTTCGGTGCATTTGCATTTCATAAAACCAAATTGGAATTTATTAAAAAAATTAGTTTTTTTCTAAAAAGTTAAGCATTTTGGTTACTATGATCTTTTCAAATATCTTTGAAAACACCGATAACAAGGATATAGGTAGGGGTGTAAGGATTAGTAATCGTTACTTTGTAACGATTACTTAGAGTAATCAAAGTAACCGATTACATTTCTGAGTAACGATTACTTGGTAAATTGGTAACGATTACTTTTGATTACTTTCGTTACTTTTGGATTTGAGTACTTTAGATTACTTTGATTACTTTTGGATGTGAGTATTTTTCGCTACCTTTGGATTTGATTACTTTGGCAACGTATTACGTGAACGAAGATAGGTTGTATGTAGGTGAGCAAAAAATTATTTTAAAATATTCTATTTTCAGTTTTTACAGTACGGTGCCGCTAAAAAATGCTTGTTTTCACATTTTATTAAAAAAAGGATTTGCCATAAGTGTGGTCCAACAAAAAGTATTTCCGGAGTGTTAAGGTACAACTTTATTAAAATCATACAAAAAGTGTGCCAAACTTTGTTTTGGAGACAAAATTGTAAATAAACATACAATTTTCACAGTAGGGTAGCGCTTGAAAATGCTTTCTTCCACATTTTTTGGAAAAAATAAATAAAAGTCGCACTGGTCAATATGTAAACAACAATTTTATTAAAAAAGGATTTGCCATAATGGAGGTCCAAAAAAAATTATAACTGGAGTTTTAAAAAACTTTATTAAAATCATACAAAAAGTGTGTCAAGCTTTGTTTTGGAGAAAAAATTGGAAAACATAAAATTTCCACAGTAGGGTAACGCTTAAAAATCATTTCTTCCACATTTTTTGGAAAAAACAAATAAATCTCGCACTGGTCAATATGTAAGCAAGAACTTTATTTAAGAAAAGGTTTTGTCATAAGGGTGGTCCAAAAAAAAGCATTTCCGAAGTTTTAAGGTAAAACTTCATTAAAATCATACAAAAGTGTGTGACGCTTTGTTTTGGAGAAAAAATTGTAAAACATAATATTTTTACAGTAGGATGGATAGTGATAAAAATGCCTTCTTCCATATTTTAAGAAAAATTAAATAAAATTCGACTTTTTCCATCACTAGATATAGGCCTATAATTATTTGGATCACTTGCATCCCCTTTTTTAAAAATTGGTACAATTATAGAGGTTTTAAGACACTCCGGAAACTGCCCGCGTTGAAAGCTCTCTTTAACAATGTACCTTAATGGATTCAGTATTGACTATATTACTAATACCATCTATGCCACAGGAATTCTTAGTTTCTAAGCTGTTTATTACACAAAGAAGTTCGGTATTACTAACAGGTCCATAAAAGAAAGAAAAAACGTTAGTTTTATCGAAGAGAATTTTCCTAGAATTATCTAGCTAGAAAGCTGAAATTTTGAATATGAACTCTCTTAAGCATTGGGTAAGTACTCCTGCCACGCAGTTTTCTCTTTATTCAAAGGCGCTATAAAGCTGAAATATTCTATATGAACTCACTAAAGCATTGGGTACGTACTTTCGAATCCGAATTAAAAACCAGTTTTTCTTTAATAAAATATTGGGTACGTACATTTCAATCCGCTTCCTGGCACGCCTACTTTTATTAAAATTCAATTTTCTCTTTATTCAAAGGCGCTAGAAAGCTGAAATTGTGTATTTGAACTATCTAAAAAGCATTAAGTTGATACTTTCGAATCCACCTACTACCACGCATACTTTTTTTAAAATTCGGGTTTCTCTTTATTCAAAGATTTTGTTAGTCGATCATTTGGAATTCAAGGTTATGTTCCCCGAGGTACCTTAAATAACTTATTTATTGTTCTCTTTAATTAATTTTTATTTAGGCCTCCAAAAATATTTTAAATTTACCAATCACAATCACAGGTTAAACTCACAGTGATTCATAAATCACACTCACAGTTATACCTGTGATTGGAAAAATAACAGTTTAGTTCATCTCTAATATACCTTGCACAAAAATATTAAAGGTACCTATAATATTAGCGTTTTCGTTCAGTTCTGTCTGGGCATCTGTGAAAAATCGACGTATATGGTGGTCATATATATATGCTCGTTTACCTGTCCAATTTCAATAGGTGTATTCGTTTACTTTTATTTTACATTTTATTTTTTTTGTATATGAACTTTTTACAGACGTTTGTGTAGAAATTCACACAAATGCACAGAGTTTCAAAGTAGGTAAAGGAACTAGGCTAATATTTTGTTGTTGTTTCCAATGATGCAAGTTAAGTCCCTTAGGCCTGTGGGCTGAGGGCACTCGAAAAGCTATTTTAAATTTTTTGACTCTTAGCTTTTATAACCTGCGCAATATATTACCTTTAATGTGTGTACTGTCAACTGTGACACATACCTACTCTTCACTTGGCTTGCGAAACTAGAGACAGCTAGATAGCAACCAAGCTGGCTAGAAAAAGCTTGTTGGTTTAGGCCCTGAAGCACTCTGACTGTAGTGCCACCATAAATAAATAAGTATGATATTTTGTCAGGTAATTCATTTAACCTAAAAATCAATTAATATCTACATACATACATAATTATACTTTACCAACACATATGTACATATATACAAATACAAAGATTTTATTCTAAAAAAATCAAGAAAAGAATATATATACCTAAAAGAAATACGTACTTACCAAAAATGTACAACATATCTTTTGACCATTTCATCAGCTCACGTTTTATGTGACGTCGTTCCTGAAGGCACCTCGAATACGAACATTCCGCCATTTTTTATGAAAAGAATAGCCACCTCACTTCGCAAAAAAAATACAAGTCCCCAATAAGGAACAAAATATTTTATAAAAAAGTCGTCATTTAATTTTTTCAAAAATGAAGCCTAAATACTACATATTTGAAAATTAATACACGCGACAGCAGAGTCAGTCAATTTTGGCAATAAAACGAAATGAATACGAATATGAAAACGAAATGAAAACGAAGTGAAATTCTAAGTTAAATACAAAAAAGTATTATATTTTAAAACGTTACTTTTCCTTTTCTTTCGGTATATATATACATTTTAAAAACCTTGTAGGCATGTTTTTTAACTAAAGGGACATTTAGAATGTTTTTATTCGATATTTTTGCCAAACCGCAATAATCTTTTAGATGTACCTGAAAGCAAGAAAAAATTATGTTTAAAATTAAAAGTAATTTAATGGTTAAACAATTAAATTTTAATACATGAAATCATAAAATTAAACAAAGTTGAAAGTTTAATGACCCGAGGATATCGACAAAAACTCGATTAAAAGTTAAATCTGATCATGAAATTTTGTTAATAAAAAAAAAACAGGGTATGTAATTGGCCGTTTTCGAAAAAATCAAATCAACGTCAATTTGATAGCCAAATCATCGTCATTTTTGACATATATATTGCTAGCGTCAAATATGCAATCTTCCTGCTTGCACAAAAAAAGTGATTGAACTTTACTCAACTGCCCTTTCAGTATTGTTGTCGTCAACTCGATTTTGTTACTGCAGAGTTGCGTCGCTCCCGCTGCGTTATCGAATTGTTTTGGGTTTATGTATAACCTACCAACAGGGTAAGAACCTCAGTAGTAAAATTTCGGAGCAGATTTGTAAAAAAAGAGGAGTAAATCGAAAATTTCCAGAGCAGATTTCAAAACGAAAGTATTTTTAACAAAAAGCTTAATTTAACAAAAATAAATATTTTTTAACAAAAAAAAAATGATATAAATTCGATTCATTTCAGAACAGAATAGAATTTTAGATTCAAACATTAGGAGTCAGAGTTGGTTAGAAAATTGAGTAACACAGTGCCGTCATTTTCTTTCATGATGTTTTCCTAAAAAAAAAATTGTTCAGTGTGAAAAAAAGGAGTAGATCTCAAAAAGCGGAGTGGCGGAGTATATTATTTTCTTTTTTAAAATTGTAGTAAATTAACTCCGACTGAAGTAAGGTTTAAAAGCTGGTTACCAGCAAAGATTAAGGCTCAACTATAATAGGCATAAGCAAACGTAAGCTAATGCCAAAAAGCCAACGAAAAATTGGTTATGTTTGCAAAAGTACCCCGCCTTTAGAAATTTGAAGATTTTTGACAGTGTGAGTGCTCACTGCTCAGAGCATATTTTCACAAGTTGCTTTGATAATGAAACTCTGGTGAAATCCACTTTTAATTTAATGTTGATGACAATTTAATTAATAAGGCATATCATTTCAGAGGTATCATTGAGTTTCTATACATAGAGGAATCAACATTGCAAGCAGTAGTTTTGTAAAGCTTTGCCGACAGCATCGCTTCGATCGCTGAGTGTTTCTTGCTTGAGTAGACAGAAACAACGAAGAACCAAAGCAAGGCATGAACACCTTGCAACTTGCCAAATGGAACTAAATCTACCTGCTTAAGCCAAGGTTGATATTTTTATATATTTTTTTTTATATTCTTATAAGCGTGTTTCTATTCCATCTAGTAGGTATAGTATTTTAGTATTGTCAAAACGACTTAATTAAAAATATTCAAAGACTTGGTAAAGCGTCATAACTTAAGGATATTTCCTCCGTTTTATTATTTTATATCTTATGTCTAACTAAGCCATTTTAAAGATATTTTAAATTTCAGTCTTTTAATAAAGAAGAGCACATTAAGTTCATTTAAGCCACTTTTCCAAAATAAAATTTTCTGCGATGTAAAATTTTATTTGTATCTACTTAAGCCATTTTTCCCTTTTGAGTTTTTAATTTAAGCCTAGTACTCAGTTGGAATGAAAATGAAATTTTCATACAAAAGTGACGCTTGGTTCACTGGCATGAAATTCACAACACCGAGTTTTGTACCAAAATATTAAAGTTGAAAATGAACCGGTTCTTCAATTAATTTCACGCAAAATTTTCATTTCCCAACGTACGACCACTAGGAAAAAAACTAAGGTAGTGCGGAAAATTGTTTGACATTAATTGTCAATCAATTTGTTTTGTTCAAAATATAAATTTTGAAATAAATAAAAATTATTTCGTCTTTTCTTGAGTTTTTATTCCTATCAAGGAGGAAAAAAGAACAAAACCACGGAATTTAAACCCCCTTTTTGGACCTTTTTAAGATTCTGGTGACAGTAATTCAAATAAATATTTTGTTTCATTCAAAGTGAGTATTAAAAATTTTAAACTGTGTATCAAAAATTCATGTGAAGAATTCATTGTGGGTTCGTTTTGAATTTTAACGTGTATTTTGAAACATTTTAAATTTTCATTTCACGGGAGGTGAGTACTAGGCTTTAACTGAAATAAGACTTTCTTACAAAATTAAATTCATGATTTTATTTGAATTTTGTGAACATAAGCTACTTTTTTTTCTTGTGGAGCAAAATCCTCACATCCAAGTGGTGCCCGCTGGATACCCAAATAGGAGAACTAACGACGAGCGTTGGATCCATGGATCCATGAGCTGTGACACCTGAGTCACCTTCTCGGGAATTAGGGGCAAAAGATAAGATATCGCCCTGAACAATCAGCTCCCAACAAATCCAAGAGCGTCTGACGCATAATGTGCGGCTTATTCGTCACCGTCTGAACTCTGATCCCAAAAGGACGGCTGAGGTTAAATTATGATTAGAAGAAGTTATAGCCATTTATGGTAGACAAAGTATAGTAACAAAACAAAATGATTATGGCAGTGAGTAAAACGAAAAGATTAAATACCCCAGGTGGCAAACCAGTAAAACTGGCAAATGCACTCTCTTCGGAGATCGGTCCTACGGATTCCTATGATTGCTTCAAAACGGAGTATAAAATTACAAGAAACTCTGCTAAATATATTTTGATCGAGGGTAATTCCATCGACAACCCTACTAAAAATTCAAATGAAAAATCAGTCATTAGCGAAAAAGGAACCAATAACCATGAAAAGTTCAACAAAACAGGTCGGAAGTGTTTCAAAGACTATTATAAGGAATGGCAAAATGAAATTTTAACCAGAAGAAAACTTAAAGTTCTAGTCGAGAGTCTCTTGCAACAAGTTAAAAGACTGAAAGAAAAGAAAAGACTTGTTTGGCAGCAGGAAGGGCCCTGATTCTCCTATAGTGGTTAGCCCAATAAAAACTGCAACTGAGTTTCACATAGATGAGGACGAAGTCATACTTGAAACTGAAGGAAACAAACAACAGCGAAAATCCAAAAAACTAAAAGCAGAGGGTAGCCCTGAGACATTTACAAAAACTAAACCGACAACTTCAAAACAGAAAACACTACAATTAAAGGAAAAAAAGTCATGCCCCAAATGAAGTCCAACGTTGAAGGTCATAGGCAAACTGCACCACCTCTAATAATCATCTCAACATTACCTAACTGTGTTTGACGAGCTGAAAAAAGTTTACCAAGGAAGCTTGTAAATATACTTCGTACAACAAAGATAATTGGAAAGTCATGGTCGAAGGCGCCGCGTCGATGCGTATATAGATCACAAAATTCAGTGGCACTCATACGAAAACAAAGCTACAAGACAACAAAAGTAGTAGCTAGATGGCTTCACTCATCGTGTGTTGCCAAAGAAATTGTGGAAGACCTTGAGCATAAAGGCTTTAAAGCTTTGGATGCAAACAATCTTATCAAAAATGAGATAGTCAAAGACTCGGCACCAACTACGACAAAAAAGAGGTCTCTACATTTATTTATGCTCACCTTTGAAAATACTGGAAGTCTGGAAAAGATCTACGGTACTAGATCAATCATATAGTTGTAAAGATTGAACCACTGCGAGAGCCAAAGACTCCTCAGTGTAAACGCTGCAAAGCCTTTGGACGTACGCAAAAATACTGCAACCGCAAGTTTGCTTGTGTTAAATGTGAAGGCAAGTATGGGACAAAAAACTCTCCGCTGAGCAAGGAACATAAAGCGAAATGTGTGAACCATCCTGAAAGCTATAGAGGATGCCAAAAAATTTGAACATAAAAAAGTAAAACCAAAACTACGAACAAGCTTCGAAAATCAACAAACTTAAAAGCAGTAATTCAAAGCAAAAAACGGACGGCTGAAAATAAACCTACGAAATAACCGTCTAAATTATGTGTTCAAGGCAAAAATGATGAAAGTAAATCCTATTCCCAGATTCTTAAAAATGTGCGGAATTGTGAGGAAACTTCAAATATAAAAACCAATGATGGACAGAACACTTAAAATCGCAACATGGAATGCAAACGGTCTTTTGCAGCATGTATCCGAATGAAACATATTTTTAGATATAGAGCATGTAGATATTTGCCTGGTATCCGAAAAACACTTCGCAAAAGGACAGTCTTGAATATAAAATATCAAACTATACGTGTTATCACGCTCCGCACCCAGCTGACAAAGATAAAGGAGGATCGGCAATACTTATAAAAAACTGTTTACAACACTGTGAAGAAGCCAAGTTTTCAAATGAAAACATCCAAGTGACAACAATTAATATTGGTATGAAAAAAAAAAGAATTTTAAACAGCAGCAATATACTGTAATAGACTTTACCAAGCTGGCCGCAAGCACAACCATCTGATCCAAACAAAATACCAGACCTTATTGACTTTTTCGTAGATAAATTTACTAAACGAACTCATACAAGTCATCAAAAAAATGATAAATTACAATTATTTATATTGTTATCAATGAGTGAAGTAGAACTAAGAGACAAAAGTGATCCTAAACTCGTGAATAAAAGAACAAACTTGGACGACTTCAGAAAAAAAACTTGAAAGTTATATAAACCTAGGATACCCTAAGGAAACAAATAAACAAATTCATCATGAAGTAAAACAATTTATTGCTGATGTGCAACAGGCTGCAGAAGAAAGTACACAAACTATTTTTAATAGGAGAGAAACAGAATTTTATGGGGGTCCAAGACCGAGTGTGATCACATTCCAGCTTTTTTTTAGAAAAGGACTAATTAAACCATTTTCTATTCTTCAAAACAAACTCGGAATTGCAACCAAGTCTTTCAAGAATTGGTGAATGGGCTAAGGTTATTGGGGAAATTGAAAAATTCGTTTGTTCCATTTACCAAACGAAGGTTACAGATGTAGATTGTAGATGCGGCAAGGTACGAAGTTTTTTATAAAAAAATAAATAAAAAAATTAAAAACATCAGAAGCAAGTTGAAACTACAAAACGTCTGAAAAATTCGGTAATTTTAATATAGACATATTAAATATCCTTATTATAGGTGTTGCAGGAATTCCGTTACACCCGAACGATTTGTTTTTTTTTTTTCAAAAAATCATGAGAAGCAACTATATATGTAAATATATGGAAAAACTCTCTGAAAAATGAAAACATAAGCCAATTATCGGAAAAGAATGGATGATATTGTTCTGAACTTTTGGGGTGAATCAGATAGTGACAAAGATGAATTCAGAACAAGTTCATCGGAGGGACAACGAATACTTTTCCCGTATTTCTGGTTGTTAATACATACATAGACCATAGTTAGTTTTTGAAATAAAAAATAAATAAATTTAGGAAAAATTAATTCAATTTGCATTAAAATTCGTGAGTTCCCCTCTTTAAAATAGGAAGTAGCTTTATTCTTCTGTTGATTTCAAAGTTATTGAGGTACTAATCTGTCAATTAATGTGATTTTTTTGGAAGCATTCGATTCAATTTTACTCATCAAAAACCATCAATCGCTGCGCTTGTAATGCAGTCTCTTTTTTCCATTAATTTTTATATTTTGACTAAGATTTTATTTGGATCAAAATTTATTGACTCATAATAATCTAAACTATTCCACTTATATCTTTGGGCAAAACAAAAATATTCCCACCAATTTGCAACATCCGTCTTTATATACAAGCACGTCCAGTAATAATTTCCTTTCTCTGCAACCAACTTGCTAGATGTGCTACGAATTTTCATTCTAACACAATAAACTTGTCATTGATTACTTCTGAACACCTGATTCCAAGCACTAGTTTCCTCGCTAGCAGGTGCAACTGAAAATGTTTATCCGATGAAAACTAACAAATCTCAAACAGCCATTGACAGAAAACTGCTGTTTCTGCTGATGGCTCTTTGATTCACACAGGGAAGAGATAATATTATGTCTTCGAAACGAATTAGCTTATACTACCATTACTACCATTATTACAGTAGTTCTTGTGTTGTGCATCGTAATTCGTTATTCGTAATATACACGGGTTCCATGTGCAACTTGCAGGTTACAGGCATCATCGTTCAAGTTCATGCAATGCTCTTTCGTCTACCTCAAAAAGATTGGATAAGGAATAGAAAGAAACACTAGTTGTACTTCATAAGACAAAGTCATGCCTAGTCAAAATCAGAGGAGTGGCACGACCAACAATTGTTAAAGATGAAGTAGGTATTCCAATGTCGACGAGAGTGCAACAATAATGAGGAATATTAAAGATACGACAGAGTTGTTACCAAGTAGTTTCCTTAAACTCCATTGAGTATAAAATAAAGAGAAATAAGCGCTGTAGATAGGCACAGCTTCAGGGAACGCTATGTGTACTTGCACAAGCACATGTACATATTTAGGTAGGTACATGTGTTTCGAACTATTCGTGAATGAATTTCGGTTCCAAGGTAAACAGACTCGTTTTTCGCGCTATGTATGTATGTGTCACTAGGTGTGTTCCTTTGGGCTCCAGTATCTACTGCCAAGTACCACTGGCTGCAGTCAACTACTTCTACACTGTAGTCGAAGTAGTTCAAAGAAGTTCATTAGTTTAGTTACGAACTGTATCCACGGAAGAAAGCGACACCATTAGTTAAACGAATTTGCGTAGTTATTTATTGTTGTTGATGTTTCTCTAGCCTAAAATAGAATAAAACAAAAAACTTATTTTAGGTACTTTTGTATTTAAGTTAGATTTTACTTTTGGCAGAATAAAAACGTACTTTGCGCAAGGCCCAATCGAACACACTTACTGTGTGATGTATTTGAAGTTAAAGGTTTTTATAAAACAAGGTGACAGAATTTGAAAATAAAAGTTCAAAGTTCCACTTATAATCCATTTAAACCGTCATTTTGACTGCGCGCAGAAGCACTGTGTGTCACTGTCACTGATCGATTGGAGCTTTTTTATAAAAAGTCTAAACCAAAATTACCACCACGAAAAAACTTATGCTAGCCAAAAATGTTCGTAAATATTTATTTTTTCCCATTTTTTGTTTTTTATGGAATATTTCGGTTTCTAAATTTATAGCAAAAATAAAACATCAAATTGTTGGCGATAATATAATGCAAATTATTTTTGTTTAAACACATACCTACATAAAAAGTTACCGTTACTTTCAGTGAGTTATCTATGTAGGTAAAAAGAGTAATTTTCACTTTTCTGAGTTTGTTTTTGCTTATAAATACGCTTTTCAAAGGTACTTATTTCGAAAAAAATTATCTAACACAAAATTTGTTTTAGTTCCATAATTCTTTCATTTTTCTACAAATGACAAAAAAAAAATCTCTTTTTTTTAGTAATAATCACATTTTTGAATATTCTGTGATTATCTCGGCACCAGTGTAACCAGAAGACATGTGAGTGCCGGGACTAGGGTTACCAGCTCTAAAATCAGCAAAGTCTGACAATAAAGAAAGAAATGCTTGATTTTTGAAAAAAAAGCCTGACAAATAAAAAAACATTTTATTCCTTTTTGAAACTTAATTTTTATAAAAAAATAAAATGAAAGCTACGGAAAAAAACCACAAGGGATCTGGGACTTGGTGATGACTTCAAATTACGTATTGTTGAACCGAAAACGCACTTCAATGACCAAGAACCTACCCCAAAGTTCATTTCTTGCTTAAACCTTTTTAAACAATATTTTCAAAAAAACAATTTAACCATGATGTAGAAAAACTCATTTCGTATTTTACAGAGTGCGTCAAAATGCATTTTTTAAAAATGATTTTCTTTAGAATTTCATTATCTGTAATATTTTAATAATAAATCCTAACGGTTTTGGAGTTAACAAATTTTTTTTTCATTTAGAAAATCCTCTATTTTGATTTAATTTTTGGGTCACCCTGTCCAAAATTGATTTTTCACCATCTTTTTATTAATTTTACTTAACAGTTCGACCAACATTTTAAAAAGAAATATTTTTCATGACCTTCATTATGTAGCTACAAATAAATGGTGTTCGATTTTGAATTTTTTGGTTTCAATCTAAGCTTCATAATTTCGTCCACTCCCGGTTGAATTTCGAGAAAGGTGTTTTTTTGAATCACCCTATTGCATAACTCTGTGTCCCTTTTTAAAAAGTGACAACTAAATGAAAACAAATTAATGTGTTCACTGCGATTTACAAGCATTTTGATTTGAAAGTATTAAGTAAACGTTTTTCTTCTAACGATTATATTTTGTGCGATAATAATGAAAAAGCCCGACAAAGGACGAAACCTGGCCAAAGCCTGATTGGACATTAAAAGCCTGACACGTCAGGCGAAATCCTGACGGATGGTAAGCCTAGCCGGGATTCAAGGTTAAGATGTGTAAACATCAAACTACACAACCATAATGCACTTTCACGCTGTTTTTGCAAGCAGTCACCATGAATTGAAGTCGTAGGGAATTCCTTTTCTTAGAAATCAGATAAATCAGCTCCTTGCTTCATTTCCACAAGACAACAGTGTCCTCTAAATCTTTGTTCAAGATTTTTAACAATTCAGCTCTCTCCTGGAACTTTGAAAATTCATAAAAAGCAAAATACGTCCGAGCAAGCTCCTCCAACAGTTAAGAACAAGTAGTTATTGTCCAGCTGATCATTTCTTCGGGGAAAGTCGCAGAAAAGATCAAAGTCTGACATTTCTCCATTAGACGGATAGTTTGATGATTCAGAAACTATATAAACGACTCCATGAAACCCATATCCAGCATGCGATCGGCTTCATCTAATGCAATTAATCGAGTATCTTCAAATGTTATGAAACCATAGCCTGCCTTTCGGAACATTCTCGCCTATGTGCTTTGATGTGCCACCCCATGCAATTCTTATCTACATATAAGATCCGGGTGCAAACTTCCGCGCTTCACTAAAGATCTGAATACTTACCTCATATTGGGTGAGACAATCAAAGCTTGTGGCTTTCCTATGGATACATCGGTACTATCTAATAGGAGTCCATTCCAAGAGAAAAGTATGCTGTATTTTCAGAACCAGTCTGGCTACAATCCATGAGATCACGTTTATCCAGGATGACAGGAATCGTATCTTTTGGATTGAATCGAGATGCCTTGATTGAACATTTCTTCCTTGTACATAAACATGGAACAGAAAACAATGCTTCAGTATCGGCTCTCGAGCGGCGCTGAAGTTGCCATAACCTGACATTGGAGCAGGGTTACAAAAGTTCAAGCCAGTTCTTAGCTTAAGCTTGGCTTTAATTCAGAAGCTAATGAGTGACTTATGAATTAAAAAAAAATTATTCATAAGTTAGTTAGTGACCCATGAATTAAAAAAATTTAATTTGCAAGCTATCTGATGACTTGTGAATTGAAAAAAAATTTAATTCATAAGCTAAAGGGTAAATTGATTCAATTTTCAAATGCTAATAATAACTTTTGGTACCTACTAGGTAAGTATTAGCACAAATAATTACATACAGATGGCTCACGTATGCCCGTTATCTTTGTGGAACTCTCTTTTTTCTGTGACAAATTGCAAATTCTGAAAAAAATCCGTTATATGTTTTACTACTTTATGTTGAAATTCGTTCAAAATAAAGCAATGTTCTTGCGCCATTTGAATAGAACATGTATTTAGTTTGATCGTTATCTTTGGCACGTGGACTCATATTTTTCGTTGATCGAATTTTTTTTGTTAATTTCGACTATTTAACTAAAAAAAACGTAAAATGGGTCGAGGAAAAGTATTAACCGAGGCGGAAAAAGGACAAATCAAAGCTTATAAGGACGCTGGCTTATCTATTGCCAAAATAAAGGTTCCCCCACACCAACGCGAATTTTCGGTGGCGACGACAAATACAACAATAACAACACGTGGTTGTCAATGAAAAGAACACGTTGTTATTCTTGTTTTCGTCGTCGCCACCGAAAATTCGCGTTGGTGTGGGGGATCCTTAATTCTCTTATTATTTGTGTAAACAAAATCGAGAGAAGCCGACACTTTATATCCAAATTTTTAAGTAATGAGTTCGAATATGGGTAAAGCATGAAAATTCTCACGACTCCTTGGCAAAAATCAAAGAAAAATGTGTTATTTCGAAAGCTAAGCATAAAAATTTACCCGATTTGCCATTCCAGCATATTGAGGTACATTAGAAATGAAAAAAGCATTTATGTATTTTAAAACTTTGAATAAATTCTTTTTTAAATTTGCTCTTCTTCACATACAAATCTGGAAAGTTTACGAACAGGGTTGGCCGAATTAACTACACTACATTTTCTACATCATTAACTACGCGTAGTTAATTTAATAAACTACTACACTTCTTATTTTCTACAAATTGTTACGTTTTCATATATGTACAAAGTAAATTTGGAGAAATAATAAAATTTCAATAAAAATTTGAACATTTTAACTCAAAATTCAAGCTTTAAAGTTCAATTGACAGATCATTTGATATTTGAAACTAAGTTTGCTACAATTTTTTTCATTAACTACATTTAACTACGTTTAACTTCATAAACTACGTAGCAATAATGTGAAAAATGTAGTGGCCATCCCTGCCTACGAACACTTCTCCTTTTTTTGGTGTCCATCTTCGTATTCTGATTTCTGATTTCTGATTCCTAATCCTCAGACCAGCAAGAGCATAGCATGAACGCAATAGTTTTGTCTATTCCCCTGACGTTTCGCCCTCTTTCTCTACTCGGCGTTACACTTTTTTGAAATTCTGTTGATTTTTTCACATTGTTAGTAGGTATGCCTCCGCTTAACTGGCTGAACACAATGGATACGGAGCTGCAACTGGAAGCTGCAACTGAATACCTGTCACAATATTGAATACATACAAATTCAATGTTACGAACACAACGCAACGCAACTGCAGTCGGTGCTGCAGACGCTGCTGCAAAGGATCACCAACTTTTAACTTTTTCAAGTGCAGCACTTCTGACGTTTCAATTTATATGAAGAAAAAAAGAGCCGGAAAAAAATATTGAAGTTTTTAGTGCTAATTTGTGTCGCGAAAAAAATATTAATTAAAAGAAAAATATTGGAAATAGAATACTGAATACTGAAAATCAACAACGCCTCAGTTTTTGCCGTGCACATGTGACTTGGACTTCTAAGCGGCATCGAGTGGTCTTCTCCGACGAAAATAAATTTAATTTGGAAGGCCCCGATGGCTATAGCTACTATTTAGATGACCTCCGCAAAGAAACTCATTATTTGGACCGGCTACATTTTTTGTCAACCATAATAAATGCGTTGTCTTACAGTGGTATATTGAAAGAGGGCTTCCCATACTTTCGAACCCTTTTTGAACCTCTGCCGTGGATTTATCAACATGATAATGTAAGAATACACACAGCACGGGTATTTAAAACGTATATACAGAGCCAAAATGTGGAGTTATTAATTTGGTCACCCTACTTACCGTATTTGAATATTATAGAAAATGTTTGGGGATGGTTGACACGTCAAGTATACGGATCAGGACAACAATATTCGAGTATATCCGAATTAACTTAAGCCATCGACAGTGGCGTAGCGTGGCAGGGGCAAGGAGTGCACAGGCCCCGGGCGGCACTATGCTTGGGGCGACAATTTTCCCAAATATGGGGGCGGCAAATTTTAAACACGTATATCCGGGAGGCAATTTTCTAGGGGCGGCAATTTTTCAAAATATTAATCAAAACAGACGTTAAAGTAAAAGATTTTTGTATGCTGTTTTTTTATTTTCTTTTCATTTAGATCCAATATTAGGGGCGGCAAAAAAATCCGGAAGACAGTTTGCAAGGGGGCGGCAATTTTTTAAAAATATTTATCAAAACAGGCGTTAGTGTAAAAGATTTTTGTATGTTGTTTTTATATTTTTTTTTGTCATTTGGATCCATTTTAGGGGTGGAAAATTTCCAAAATTTTCGGAAGAAAGTTTGCTAGGAGGAGGCAATTTTTAAAAACATGTATTTATCAAAACAGGCGTTAGTGTTAAAAGATTTCTGTATGTTTTGTTTATGTATTTTATTTTCATTTGGATCCATTTTTCTTCAAAATGGATACATTTTCTCAGTCCAAAGAAATTATTTAAAAGTTTTCGAGCGGTGACACCGCCAATAATTGCAATTCTCCTTCAATTTTAAGAAGGGAAATAAATCTACTCCGTCATTTTTGAGCTAATTTTTTTTTCAAAATTTCCTTAGCCAAACCAAAATATAAAAGTAAATGCCCTGGAGCCTTATTCCGTAAAACAAAAACAATCGAACGATATCGTTTCGGCAATAGCTGTCCCTATCTTTCCCTTTTGATGTGATAGAGATGGGTATTGCCAAAAAAAACCCAAAAAAAATCTATCAAAAATTGTTCTGAAAAATGTTAAAATAGGTGATACAGTTTTGCTCAGTAATATCTAAATCTTTAAAAAAATTTAAATTACCTGTGGTAAATTTATCACTTTTTATTGAACACTAAAAAGCGAACCGTTTTTAATAAAACTAGTGTTGAATACTTCAATTTTACTTCCAATAAAAAAAAATATTAACAAGGTAAGTTGTTTCACTTAATTTTTTTTTTAAACAACAAAAAAAAATAGAGGCTTCAAAAAAAAAGTTGCTAGGGGCGGCAAAAAATGACTCTGCCCCGGGCGGCAAAAACCCACGCTATGCCACTGGCCATCGAATAAGCTTAGAGCTCGATTTCGCTCAATTATTTGGACAATTTGTATGCCTCCCTTCCAAACCGGATATGTGCAGTTTTGGAGCAGAAAGGTGGCTCAACACACTATTAAAATATTTGTTTTAAACTATAATAACCCAATTACCTGAAATTTAAGTAGGTAATGTTCGTAACAAAAAGAATCATAACACAGTAAAACCCGCTTAAGAGAAACTGCAAAATGTCACAGCCTTTCTTTCATTTAAGCGGGTTTTTCACTTAAACGAACCCCGCTTAAGTGAAAAAAAATTTCACTTAAGCGGAGTCCGGATAAGTGAAAAAAAATTGCACTTAAGCGGATTTAAAAATTCCGAAAAGGGTTCGGACATATAAGAAATTCAAATGTTATTTTCGTGGTGAAAATTTGGTGGAGGTGAAAAATAAAAACGAAGTAAAAGCGTTCAGCAAATTTTTTGTTATGTTCTGTTAAATTTTTTTTCACTTAAGAGAGTTTTTTTCAATGAAAAATATTAAATCTAACTGAAAATATGTTTCAGGTATCCGGATTTTTCACTTAAGCGAGTTTCCTTAATCGGAGTGTTATAAAGGTAATTGCTTGACAAATACTCGGGGATGAAAAAATTGTTTCAGATAAGCGGGATTTTCTCTTAAGCGGGTTTTACTGTACTCTAATTTTTTTTTTTATTAAAGTGTCTTATTCAAGTGGCGCAAAATTAGGACCTCGCATTTTTCCGGTTTTTGGTTAATAATTTTTTATTAATATTTAAAGCATAGCATTAAATCCTCCTTCAGCTCAAATAACAACAATTAAATTAACTTTAATTTAAAAAATAAATTAAGTCTATAGTCTATAGTCTATAGAGGAGTGTGTTTTAAGATCTGTGTGCAGTGCTTTTTCTCTTTAAAATTTGTGTTGTTCATATTCATCGTTTCCATCTCTGTTTTTACTTGCGATATATAGGTACTATATGGCAGCAAGTTATGGATTCGTAAAAAAAAACCAACTCGTGATTTTGATCAAAGTTGACACTAAGGTGACAGCGAAGTCGAAAAAAGTGGGTCTCGCAATTCTGTCCGTCTGTCTGTCTGTCTGTCCTTTCGGCTGTAGCCTAAACAGGTTAGTCAATTTTCTTCAAAGTTTGTACCTAGTGTTTTTTCGGCATTCCCCCCACCCGTTTTTTTTTATTTTTTTTAAGACCAAAAATAACAGTACCTGCCGTACAATTTTTTTTAACAAAAAATGAAAATCTTATTTTTCACAATAACATGCCCACAACAAAAAGGCAACCATTTTATAGAAAACAAAATCCAGAAAAATGGTTAAAAATGCGGTACCTCCCGAAGAAGCAGTTTTTTATTTTCGATTTTCTCAAAAATAGTTCAATTGATATTAATCAATTTTTTTTTGGAGAATATTTGGAAAAATTTTAAATGTTTTGTATACCAAAATTTTCAAAAATCTTTAAAAAAGTTTATATACTATATATATATATGTATATATATTTTTTTTTTTGAGAATTTAATAATTCGAAAACTACTCCGTCAATTTTTATTAAACTAGGCACCCAGCAGTTTTTTAACATTATCTAGTAGATTTTAAATGAAAATTATTCTTATAACAAAAAATAACAATACCTACCTCCCATACAAATGTTTAAAAATCGGTATTGAAAATCTCATTTTTCTCAAATACGGCTCATACGATTTTGATAAAAAAATTTGTGTGCACTAATATCTGTACGATTTACCCTATTATTTGAAAAAAATTATCTATCGTTTAAAAATGGTATCTATAGAACCATTTTTTTGATTTTCGACTATTTCATTATCGGCTGAACTGATTTTAATGAATTTTTTCGCCAAAAGCTTCACATAAGTTCTAATAATATTGCATGCCAAAATTTTCAAAAAAAATAAATTATTGATTTAAAAAAAAATTGGGAAAATGGGCAGATGATAATGTTTTTAATTAATTTTTTAATTCCACAATAATAAAGGTTAAAAAATTCCGTACCATTTTTTTTATTTAATTTTTTTCAAAATTTTTTATGAATGAGTTCAAAGTTCAAAACATCGAAAAGCTTCTTCCATGGAATGTTCAAGTAGTGTATAAAAAACTATGTATTTGAAAAAAACCGCTCCAACTATTTTCAATTTTTTTTTTCTCATAAATTGAGATTTTTTTATAAGAATTCGGATGATGTACATCGCATTAATGTCAAAACAATTTCTGAGGTTGTTTAATCAATTTATGTTTAAATACATATTTTTTTTACAATTTTTCAGTGTAAACTGTAAGTTCCATGCATATCCATCCATGAATATCCCTATTCCGCTATCCGATCACAACATTTTGTCTAGTAAATTTGTTAGGGACACAGATTTCTCATGCGGTCGACAAGAAAAAAAAAACAAACCATCCGTAAGGATTTAGCCTGACGCGTCAGGCTTTGATTGTTCAACCAGGCTTTGTTCAGGTTTCGTCTTTTATCAGGCTTTTTTTATAATTATCGCACAAATTTAATCGTTAGAAGATACTGAATGCTTTCAAATCGAAATGCTTCTAAATCGCAGTGAACACATTAATTTTTTTCATTTAGTCATTGTATATAAAAACTATAGTACTCTCATGAAGTGGAACGTCCGACGCGCCGTCTACATGAGGCGGGACGGTACTAACGTCGCGGTCGGTAGAGTTGTGGAGAGTTGAGAAGATGCAAGAAATTAGAGATAGGAGAATAATTATGAAGGCTTAACGAAAAAGAGAATAGAGAACAACCTATACTAAATCGACGAGGGTTCAAGGGAGACAAGAAAAAAACTATTTTCTGCTTTTCTCTTTAGCATTTTCTATACAAAAGAGGATTTTTTGCTTACGCATAGGGAAAGAACGGTAGTAAAATATTGATCAAAAGGAGGTTAATTTTTTTTTGCTGTGACGTGTATTTTTGAATACAACAAAAATGTGAAATATGTATGCATGAAACTTTTAACGGTTACCAGTCGGAAAAATTATTTTGTTTGAAATAAATAATTGATTGATGAAATTTAAAGCGAAGAATTTTTTTCAATGTTTTTAGGTAGTTATTTTTGTTAAAATTTTAGTTAAATATATTTCATTAGGTATATAAAAGTAAATGCATACGTATAGGTACCTATATATTAGGGGTATTCCCGATCCAATGCAAACTGGGCTTGCATCATTGCAAAAGTGCAAAGTTTTTTTTTTACAATGGGGTTAGGGTAGGGTGTCCATAATTTAAATGAAAAAAAAGAGAACATTTCCAATATGCAAACATAACCAAAAAAAAACATCAACCAAAAACGATTAAAATAACGACTTGTTCACAAAATATTTTTTTAATTTATTAAGAGAATTAGTTTCAGGTATAGAAGACAGAAGAGTTTGAATTTAAAACAGTTTCGAAAACATTAATCAATTGGCGTGTTCAGAAAAATGAGATCTCAGAGATTTTTCTCACTCAAAAAGTGAGCAAGCGAATCCAAGATTTTTTTTCCTCAGAGTTTTGACAGCAAAGCTGAGAAATTTTGCTGAGGAATCCTGTTCAGGTAACTGACATTGCTGAGATCTCCGAGATCTCATTTTCCTGACCATGCCTATTAATTCAAAAACAATAGTCACGCTGTTCTGATTTCCATTCCGAATCAAATCCGTTAACAGAATATAAAAAAAAATATAATGTGTAGAAATTCACACAAATGCACAGAGTTTCAAACTAAAGGAACGCACCTTTTTAGCTGAAACAACATTTTTGAAATTTTGCCAATTCCAAATCGGATATAAAAATTCCAAACGTCAAGAATTTTCAATCCGATCGAAAATCAAAGCACACTCAATCCGCAAGTATTGAAAGCGAGAATTATTTCAAAACACCTATGTTCTTATTTATAAACGTTGTCTAACATTAGACAACTGCCTAACTTTGGAAAATGTATTCAAAAACCTTGTTTATTGTTGTCGTATAGCTGCCTAACTTAGACACAAGAGTAGATTGTCCAAACCGAGAATAATGTGATATTTATTTTAATTAAATAAAGCATATTTCCACCAATTTGAAAATAGTTAGACAGTGTCTAAGTAGACACAAATCTAATAAGTACGACTGCTAGAGTTTGAAAACGATAGGATTTTATGACCGATGGGAATTCAGAACAGGGTGAATGTTATGATTCTTAATCTGAAGTTTCATATTTTTGAAAATTTCTTATTTGTGATGGGTATTTATGTTCATTTTAAAAATATATTGTAAAACTTTTGAAAGTTTCCTTCAAACTGTAAGCCACTATTAAAATTGACTTAACAGTTCCCAGTTCCCACTTTTAAACTGTTATTTTCTTCTAAAAAGTATGCTCCAAGTTCAAATATTTCCGAGGAAAACAAAAAAAAAACAAAAATTTTTTAAAAACTTCATACATAATTATATTAGGTATGTTCCTTTGGCCTGCATCATCTACTGTTAAGTACTTCTGGCTCCGTAGTCAAATAAGTTTAAAGCACTTCAATAATGTAGATACGAATTGTATCCACGCAAAAAAGCAGCACTATCAGTAAAAAGAAATTACATATATAGTAAATTACTGTTGTTGGTGTTTCTCTAATCAAAAATAATATACAAATACAAACAACAAAAATTACATTTATATTGAGGTTAGATTTGTTGGCAAAATTAAATTACTCCATTCATCATCTACTAGTAAATACCAAGAAGAAACTTTGCAGGGCCCAATGGAACAGACCTAAAAATAATAATAAATTCGGAAAGAAATTCAGAATTATTTGAAGAACAAAAAAAATTAACCCTTTTTTATCAGACACTGTTTTCCGAAAGTCTTCATTTTTTAGTTCCACATTCTCTAACATTTTTCAAAATCAAATATTCGCAATATCATCAAGATCATCTAATGAAAATTGAAGTGTCCATTTTTCTATGTACTTAATATATTTTTTGTAACAATTAATGCATTTTATTTCAAGCATTGTACTTCACTTTCAACCCGCTTTTATTTAAATTGTTAAGGATTGATTAAGGGCTGAGTGGAATACATTTTTTTTGAGAGAATCTAAAATTGTTGAAACTTCCAAGTTCCAATGGTGAATTGTTTTCAAAGTTGAGAATCACATAAAATTTGAAATACAATTAATTTTGAAGTTCATTTGTGGAAAACCTATTTTGTATTAAAAAAGAGACTAAAAAGAGGACGTGCAAAAAAAAGATAACAAAAAAAGAATTTTATAAAAAAAGAGAGTGTAAAAAAGATCGGAATGGAAAAAGAGAACATGTTCTCTATAAAAGAGATGTTCTGGAAACCCTAGGTTAGGGTATAGCAATTTTATTTACACTTTTGCACTTTTGCAATGATACAAGACCAGTTGCATCGGATCGGGAATACTCCTATTGTTCATATTATTATGTTTTTTTGTGAAATCAAGTTTTAAATACACATATAATTGTACATAGGTACATACAATACAATTATTAATACTTTTAAATATTCTCAAAATCAACTTGACCAATTTTACTAAAACTTGTCAGGAAATTTAAGAAATATCAGTATTGTCGCTAAATAAGTACCTTTTATCAGTAAATTCATAATAAAATTGCTAAAAAGTAATTTTGAAAGCATACGAATTTAAGAATTTTTATTACTCGAGATATAGGTAGGTATTAATAGGGCAAGTTTTGGATTCGTAACCAATATGGTACTCGAGATTTCACTCAAACTTGATATTACGATGACAGAGAACACGAAAGAAGTGGGTTCTAGCCTAAACTACTGGAGCGATTTTCTTCAAACTTGCAACTTAAGATTTTTAAGTGACGAAATGGTTTTTTGTTTGCTCAAAAACTATAGGGTAGGGTGGGGCACTTTCGACGGCGGGGCACATTTGACTTTCGCAATTTTAAAAATATAGTTGGCTTTGAAATAAAACTTGGCTTTGAAATAAAACAAATGATTCCATTGTTGGCCACACTGCTCTCTTCTATCACATAAGTGTTTTCACAGTTCTCTTTCAATAGCTGTGCAGTATAGACTTATTTTTCAATTTTCAAGTGATTTTGTGTAACTTTGCTCAGGCACGAGGTAAGCGATATTTTATTTTATAGTAACGGAATTCAATGGGTGTTCAATTTTAGTGGTAGTATGTATTATTAACATAAGATTTGTTTTACTTTTCGTCAATTTGTTTTTTTAAATTTTGCAAAAAATAATATTTTGTATAAAAACAAAGGGTGGGGCACTTTCGTCGAACGCACGTGGGGCACTTTCGCTAAATGTCGAATGTGCCCCATGTTATTAGAAAACACTTCTTCTTTTTAGAATGGTTCGCTCATATAAGAAGAAGACTAATCGCTGCGACATTAATGAAATAACTCTTCAAAAGGCTCTGGAAGAAATTTTAAGCAAAATAGAAACACCCACTTCAGACGCTCGAAAATATGATTTTAAACGGACGACACTTATTTCCAGGCTTAAAAAACTGAATCCAAATAACGAGTGCAACCACAGTGGAAAATTTCACTCTAAGTATACGACCCAACAGGTTTTTTTCCAAAGACCAAGAGCATGAACTCGTGGATTACTTTAAAAGGTGTTCGGCTCAAACTTTTGGATTTTCATATTCAATGGCACGAAAGTTTGCTTTTAAATATGCAACAAAAAATAATGTTGCAGTTCCTCATTCGTGGTTGGTCGAAAAGGAGGCAGGTATAGAATGGATACGTGGCCTTCTCAAAAGAAATTCGGATATTTCCCTGTGCAGGCCCGAAAATATAAGCTTAGCAAGATTAAGGGGTTTTAATAAACATGCCGTGCAGGAATTTTTTACAAATTTGAAAAAAACGGTATGAAAAGCACCAATTTGAACACAAAAGTATTTTCAATTTGGATGAAACAGGGATTTCAACAATTCTTACATCTCCGAAGGTAAGACAATCTTATTATAATAATATTTTGATGTTGTTTACACAGACTTTAAATGTAGGTAATAGCGGAAAAGGGGAAACGATCTGTAAGTCAGGTATCATCCGCAGAGAGGGGGACTCTCGTGACTGTTGTGGGAATTGTTAATGCAGCCGGTTGGGCTCTTCCTCCAGTGTATGTGTTCCCCAGGATTAGATTCAAGGATGAATTTATCAAAGACGGTCCAAGCAACTGCATTGGTCTTCTGAGCAAAAATGGTTGGATAATCGGAGAACTGTTTATTAAAGTGTTAAAGCATATCCAGCATTTCACAAGTTGCTGCAAAGAGAAACCTATTCTTATTATTTTGGACAACCATTCATCGCACTATGGACTGGAAGATATTGATTTCTGTCGAGAAAATGGGATTGAGCTCTTGTCTTTTCCTCCTCATTGTTCTCATAAGCTACAGCCATTAGACGTGTCTATATTTGGCCCATTTAAAAGTTGTTGCAAAGCCTTTTTTAGCGAGTATCAAGTGAATAACCCAGGCAAACCGATATCAATTTATGATATTGCTCGTCTAACAAAAGTTCCATTTCAAAAATATTTTTGTCCTGAGAACATTGAAAAGGGATTTAAGGCCACAGGGATATACCCTTTTAACAGCTTAATTTTTCAAGAATCGGAATATTGCACAGCTACAGCTCCTTCTCTATCTGAACCAGCAACTCCACACGAAATCATTCAAATTACTCCCGATGATATAAGACCGGTGCCTACAATTCCTCCACCAAAATCCATAAACAGAATTAATAAAGGGAAATCCAGAATTTATACAGCGACACCTGAAAAGGACCGAATCATTGAATTGAAGCGCAAACAAGAAGAAAAAAATGTTCCAAAACAAAACAAACAAAAAAAATTTAAAAAAGTGGTTAAAAAAACTGAAATCGTTGATTCAAGTGATTCAGAAGACTTCAGCCTTGCAGATTCAGATAAGTCTGCTGGACCATATCTGGAAGATGAAATTTCTGATTGTGATGAATCAAACACAAATGACTATAAAATTAAAAGTGATACTGAACTAGGCTTACCATCCGTCAGGATTTCGCCTGACGCGTCAGGCTTTTAATGTCCAATCAGGCTTTGGCCAGGTTTCGTCTTTTATCAGGCTTTTTTTATAATTATCGCACAAAATATAATCGTTAGAAGAAAAACTTTTACTGAATGCTTTCAAATCAAAATGCTTGTAAATCGCAGTGAATACATTCATTTTTTCATTTAGTTGTCACTTTTCAGAAAGAGACAAAGAGTTGTGCAATAGAGTGATTCAAAAAAACACCTTTCTCACAATTCAAACGGGACCGGGCGAAATTATGAAATCCCTGAAAATTTGCTTTTAGCACCAAAACTCGAAAAGTTATGCAATATGCAGCTTTTAACTTTTGAGAAAAATTCCGATTTTCAACCAAATTATTGAAAAAGCGCTGTTAGCGGGCGCTAAATGCTGTTCGATTTTGAATTTTTTGGTCTTAATTTTTTGGTTTAAATCTAAGCTTCATAATTTCGCCCGGTCCCGGTTGAATTTCGAGAAAGCTGTTATTTTAAATCAACCTATTGTGCAAAATATGACACTTCCATTTTATTACGCATTTTTTTGTGTGCTTTTATTTGTATGTGCTGCAGATTGATGTTGCAATCTATTTATCGTCTCATTGTCTTCGTACATCCAAATCAAGGTAAGTTATCTATGAATTTTTTTTTTAATATATCTTTTTTATAATAAAAATGAAGTTTCAAAAAGGAAAAAAAATGTTTTTTTTATTTGTTAGGCTTTTTTCTCAAAAATCAGGCTTTTCTTTCTTTACTGTCAGGCTTTGCTGATTTTCGAGCTGGTAACCCTATACTGAACTCAACATTGGTGACTATGTTTTGGTCAAGTTTGACGCACGAATTGCGCAATATTATGTTGGCCAAATAATTCTATTTGAAAATGAAAACGAATTTCATTTCTATGTTGACTTTTTCCGAAAAAAATCGATGAATTGGCAGTTTTATAAGCCGCTTTTTGAAGATATATCTCTTGTTTTCAGAAGCGATATCGAGTTGAAGCTGCCATTGCCAGAACACCCAGCTGGATCATCTACAGACAAAATTAATCATATTTGTTCTTGTTTTTGTGAAAGTTGATTTCATGGTGAAAGTGCCCCACTAAGAAGATGAAAGTGCCCCACCCATTTCCACTTTTGGAGGTATTTTTTTAAGTATTTTTTATAAACTGTTACGGTTGAGTAATATCATCAAAAAATATCAACTTCCTTAGTACGATTATTAAAGCTTCAAATGAAATAAAAACATAGATTAAATATGCGTTTTTAAAAAAGTTGTAGGGAATCTACAGAAAATGTGCCGAATCTGCCCCACCCTACCCTACCACCTGCCATGCAACAATTATGAAAGAGGTTATTTATCTCGGAAACGACTCTAACGATTTTGATAAAAAAAAATTGTGTTTTATTTTAGGGAATTTTATTTTTGATGCGATGGCGAATCTTATTATTTGGTTCCTTTAAAATAAAATTCGTTTTCGTTTAACATTAAACAAACTATGGTTTTAATTTTCGACTTTTTTAAAAAAAATTTCCTTTTTTTCAAAATTTTTGAATTTTCTTAAAATTTGTCATATTTATCAAAATTTTGAATTTTCTCAAAGTTTTTGACTTTTTTCAAAACTTTTGAATTTTCTCAGTTTTTGACTTTTATATTAATGATTTTCCTTATTTGCATTTTTTTTCTTTGTTTTCTATTTTTTCAAAACTGTTTATTTTTGGAAAATAAATTATTTTAATTTTTTTGAAAAATAATTTTGTGTTTAGGTAATTTTTCAAATTTGCAAATTTGTTTCTATTTTTTCAAAAATATTTATTTTGGAAAATAAATTATTTAATTTTTTTTGAAACATAATTTTGTTTTAATTACTGGTTTTTCAAATTTGCAAATTTTTTCTTTTTTTAAAAACTTTTATTTTCGAAAGAAAATTATTTAAATATTTTTGAAAAACAAGTCTGTGCTTTAATTTTTTTAGAAAAGAAATAATTTTGTGTATTTATTTTGTGACTTCAAATTTGCAAAATTTTTCCAAATTTTTTTTTTTTGAAAAATAATTTTGTAAATAGGTATGTAGGTAGGTATCTATAAATTATAAGTACCTACCTACATATACATACATACCAATAAAAAATTACTGTAGGTAGTTATCATAATATGTAATTATTATTTTTGTTTTTCAAAAGTTAAAATTTTCTTCCTTTTTGAAGAAATAAAAGAAGATAATAAAAATACATAAGGAATACAAAACCCACCTACCTATACAAATATAAAATATAGCAACGTTGTATTCCACTAGAATATAGTGAAATTTAACAACGTTGCTTTTGGCTTTTCAACAAAATTGAAAATTTAAAATCTAATAGGAATTTAGCTGGGAAATAGCAGTATAGCATACCTATATAAATACGTATAGCCAGAAACCATATGAAAAAACACAAACAAATTGCCATTTCCTTTGCCTTTTTCTTGTCGTTGTCATGACACCAACAGCTGATTTTAGTATCTCCCTTACTCCACTTATTTATAACCAAACTCAAATAACATAACCCTCTCTTTCTTGATACTTGTTCTCCTTTCCTATCCTAACCATATTCTGAAGTCTCCACCGTCAATTTTGCAGATGACAACGCCACCAATAGAGGCGGAACGAAAGTTTTTTCTTTTGTTCCATGAGAGTACAATAGTTTTTATATACAATGATTTAGTTGTCACTTTTTAGAAAGGGACAAAGGGTTGTGCAATAGGGTGATTCAAAAAAACACCTTTCGAACCGGGCGAAATTATGAAGCTTAGATTGAAACCAAAAAATTAAGACCAACAAATTCAAAATCGAACACCATTTAGAGCTCGCTACCAGCGCTTTTTCAATAATTTTGCTGAAAGTCTTTGAAAATCATAATTTTTCTCAAATGTCAAAAGCTGCACAACTTTTTGAGTTTTGGGGCTAAAAGCATAACATTTTCAGGGATTGGTCGTATTTTTATGACATTGTTATTTAATTTTTTTTGTAAATATCCTACTACTGAATAACATTTTTCGCTTTTGAAAGATTGTCTCAGTTTTGCAATTAAAAGGTCTTATCACAACTCTTCTTAGATCAAAAGTAATCAACATTTGAATTCAATCAAAATGATTCTTAAACAAATTCAAATAAATCATAATTTTTGAAATAGAAGGAAATACTTTGCTTATTTTGATCTTTTTGTATCGATTTATTAAATGAAATGGTCGATTCTTTATTAGATTCAAATGGTCATAACTTTTGATCAAAGGTGAGTTTTGATAAGTTGTATACCTTTTAAGAAACTGCAAAACTAGGACAAGCTTTTAAAAGCCAAAAATGATAATGAATATTAGTATATTTATATACAGGGTGCTATTTGAAACGTTTAATTTTGAACACCATTTAGGGCTATCGATTTATTTGTAGATGAAAATATTTGTTAGTCTAACTATTAATCAAAATTAATAAAAAAGATGGTAAAAACTAAAAATCAATTTTGGACAGGGTGACCCAAAAATCAAATCAAAATAGAGGATTTTCTAAATTAAAAAAAAAATGTGTTAACTCTAAAACCGTTAGGATTTATTATTAAAATATTACAGGTAATGAATTCCTACGGATTCAAAATAGCTTTTAACGGCCTTTAAGTTCTACAAAATTTGGCGTTTTCCTACTTGTTTTCATTGTTATGTTTTTTCATAATGTGGGATCGAGCATATTTTTATATTAATTTTTACAAAAAATAAAACAGATAAAAGGTGCTACTTTGAAGATTTCAAATGATTATATTACAAATAAGCAGTTACCACTTGCAATTTCGAATACCTCAACAACTAAGGAAGTTGAATAAAATTTTAAACACAGTACCTACCTGCATTAGTTGTCATTTTTCTTTTTAAACTTGGTCCCCCTACTATAGCTACTCTGAACCATTCGAATTGATAAAGTCATTGGGCATATTATTTTTAAATAATGTACCTACCTATGTAATAATATGTAGGTATATTACAATTAGGTTAAAATATAGTAAAAAGGGCTATAGCACCTGTCCCATTCTATTTGTCGATATTTTCTACTGACATTTTTTACAAGGGGATTGTGGTAAAAACATTTAAGTCGTTATTCAAATTTCTGAAATTTTTAATTTTAGAATGTCAAAAAATCGATTTTATCAACCCCTCTATAATTTCATATTGTTAAAAATACCTTAAAAATCCTCTAAAATGTTACCAGTTATTTTCTTTGTTTTTAAATACTTAACATAAAGGATCCAAATAACTCAAATTATAAGCAATGCTAAATGACAATTCCTTATCCAGGCTACACCAAGCGAAAACTATTTGGGTCGCTTCCTGTTTTTATGAGACAGCGCCAATAAGGTGGCGACACTAGCTAGGGCCAAAATGACACCAACAAAAGTTTTCATATCTAGGCTATGTCAAGTTAAAACTATCTAGGCCCAGCCTAAGTTACATCTGACAAAGCCAATAAATAGCCAATTTTAGCCAGGTCCAAGATAAAGCCAGAATAAGATAAATTAGTCAAGATCACCCAGACCTGCGCCTGTCTAGGCCCAGCATAGGATTAACTATATAATGGCGAATCTAGCTAGGGCCACGCTTAAAAATAGTTTTTCCTAGATAATTTTATACCCGGGTAGTTAAGTTTAGGGAAGTATTATGCGAGTAGCTACATTTATTTATAAACAATATAGCACCGCGTTGCAAATATGCATGGAACTTACAGTTTAGACTGAAAAATTGTAAAATAAAATATGTAAGTAAACATAATTTTTTAACCTCTGAAATTGTTTTGATACCAATTAGATGTACATCATCCGATTTCTTAAGGAAATTTCAATTTATGAGAACAAAAAAAATTGAAAATCGTTGGAGCGGTTTTTTTTAAATAGTTTTTTATAAATACATACATAAAATTTTGAAAAAATTTTTTTAGCCTTTATTATTGCGGAGTTAAAAAATTTATTAAAACAAATATTATCAGCTCATTTTCGAAATACGGAATTTTCAAAAAATAATTTTGAAAATTTTTTTAAAAACCAATAATTTATTTTTTTGAAAATTTTGGTATGCAATATTATTTGAAGGTTTTGTGGAAAAAAATTCATTAAAATCAGCTCAACTGATATTGAACATCAAAAAAATGGTTCGATGAGAGATACAGTAAATGAAGGATATAAGAAAGTTTCATATAAGAAAAACACAAAACAGACATTCCAAAACACACTGCACATTCCCATTAAGACAAGTGTTAAATTTACCCCTTATAAGAAACAATTTTATAAGAAAAACACTGATATAAGAAACTAATTGTGATACAAAATCTAATTCATTACATAGAAAAATAAACGATACCTAATAACAAATTTTACCGTGTAAACATCTAAATGATGTGCCACGCCGTAATGCTGGGTGCTAGCACTATATTTATGTAAGCAAGCAAAAAAACAAAAATCTCATAAAAAAGTAGTTATAGTAATTGTCAATTTTCTCAGGAACTAGAAGACATAAAACCATTTTGTTTTTTGCCTTCGACTCAGAATTAATATGTTCACTAACTTCAAAAAGCCAATTCAGCACTTTATTTCACAATTTTGAAAAAAATTGGTCTTAACTTTTTTTTTCATTTTTTTTATCAAAATTTTGAGTTTGCATGCGAATTTTTCAAAAACTATTGACATAAATATTTTAATTCAAATTTCAGTATAGTACTTTATCGTAAGTGTTGCCGTTGTTATTTAATAATTTTTTTTTCAATTTAAGTAATTTTTTTTAAATTGCCCCTACTTCCTAAACGGGGTGAGATAGACCCCCCCCCTCCCATAATAAAATATGATTTTTTTTGACCCCTCTACAAAAAACCGTTATCAATTCTTGGCACCATAGTTATCGTACTCTCCCCGGGGGAATTCCATTTTATATGATTTTTTTATTAAACTTCAAAAATTAAACGTTTGTATTTTCGCTGACAACAACTTAGCCCGCTTAGAAAAATATAAATTTGGGCGATATTTACATTTTTTTTGGGCGATAAAAGAAAATTTGGGCGATATTTCCAAATTGATTTGGGGGTTACTTCTTTGGGCGTTACTGCCTTTCGCCGTTATTTTTATTTTTTGCGTTTCGTGGCTTCCGTTTGTTCTATTGATGTTATTATTGTATTATTGTGTAATGTATACGCTGGCGTTGTTGGTCTGGCTTCTCTGTGCGGCTGGTTTTTTTTTTTTTTTTTTTTTTTTAGTTATTGTAGGTACAGGTAGGAATTCGCAGATTTGGAAAGATATTTTTGTTTTGAAGTGAAATTTTCTTATATTACGCTCGGAAGGGTAAATTGAACTCAAATTCATTTTCATGTAAGGACATTTAGCATTGCTTATAATTTGAGTTATTTGGATCCTTTATGTTAAGTATTTAAAAAAAAGGAAATAACTGGTAACATTTTAGAGGATTTTTAAGGTATTTTTAACAATATGAAATTATAGAGGGGTTGATAAAATCGATTTTTTGACATTCTAAAATTAAAAATTTCAGAAATTTTTAATTTTAGAATGTACCTACAATAACTAAAAAAAAAAAAAAAAAAAAAACCAGCCGCACAGAGAAGCCAGACCAACAACGCCAGCGTATACATTACACAATAATACAATAACAACATCAATAGAACAAACGGAAGCCACGAAACGCAAAAAATAAAAATAACGGCGAAAGGCAGTAGCAAAGAAGTAACCCCCAAATCAATTTGGAAATATCGCCCAAATTTTCTTTTATCGCCCAAAAAAAATGTAAATATCGCCCAAATTTATATTTTTCTAAGCGGGCTAAGTTGTTGTCAGCGAAAATACAAACGTTTAATTTTTGAAGTTTAATAAAAAAATCATATAAAATGGAATTCCCCCGGGGAGAGTACGATAACTATGGTGCCAAGAATTGATAACGGTTATTTGTAGAGGGGTCAAAAAAAATCATATTTTATTATGGGAGGGGGGGGGTCTATCTCACCCCGTTTAGGAAGTAGGGGCAATTTAAAAAAAATTACTTAAATTGAAAAAAAAATTATTAAATAACAACGGCAACACTTACGATAAAGTACTATACTGAAATTTGAATTAAAATATTTATGTCAATAGTTTTTGAAAAATTCGCATGCAAACTCAAAATTTTGATAAAAAAAATGAAAAAAAAAGTTAAGACCAATTTTTTTCAAAATTGTGAAATAAAGTGCTGAATTGGCTTTTTGAAGTTAGTGAACATATTAATTCTGAGTCGAAGGCAAAAAACAAAATGGTTTTATGTCTTCTAGTTCCTGAGAAAATTGACAATTACTATAACTACTTTTTTATGAGATTTTTGTTTTTTTGCTTGCTTACATAAATATAGTGCTAGCACCCAGCATTACGGCGTGGCACATCATTTAGATGTTTACACGGTAAAATTTGTTATTAGGTATCGTTTATTTTTCTATGTAATGAATTAGATTTTGTATCACAATTAGTTTCTTATATCAGTGTTTTTCTTATAAAATTGTTTCTTATAAGGGGTAAATTTAACACTTGTCTTAATGGGAATGTGCAGTGTGTTTTGGAATGTCTGTTTTGTGTTTTTCTTATATGAAACTTTCTTATATCCTTCATTTACTGTATCTCTCATCGAACCATTTTTTTGATGTTCAATATCAGTTGAGCTGATTTTAATGAATTTTTTTCCACAAAACCTTCAAATAATATTGCATACCAAAATTTTCAAAAAAATAAATTATTGGTTTTTAAAAAAATTTTCAAAATTATTTTTTGAAAATTCCGTATTTCGAAAATGAGCTGATAATATTTGTTTTAATAAATTTTTTAACTCCGCAATAATAAAGGCTAAAAAAATTTTTTCAAAATTTTATGTATGTATTTATAAAAAACTATTTAAAAAAAACCGCTCCAACGATTTTCAATTTTTTTTGTTCTCATAAATTGAGATTTCCTTAAGAAATCGGATGATGTACATCTAATTGGTATCAAAACAATTTCAGAGGTTAAAAAATTATGTTTACTTACATATTTTATTTTACAATTTTTCAGTCTAAACTGTAAGTTCCATGCATATTTGCAACGCGGTGCTATATTGTTTATAAATAAATGTAGCTACTCGCATAATACTTCCCTAAACTTAACTACCCGGGTATAAAATTATCTAGGAAAAACTATTTTTAAGCGTGGCCCTAGCTAGATTCGCCATTATATAGTTAATCCTATGCTGGGCCTAGACAGGCGCAGGTCTGGGTGATCTTGACTAATTTATCTTATTCTGGCTTTATCTTGGACCTGGCTAAAATTGGCTATTTATTGGCTTTGTCAGATGTAACTTAGGCTGGGCCTAGATAGTTTTAACTTGACATAGCCTAGATATGAAAACTTTTGTTGGTGTCATTTTGGCCCTAGCTAGTGTCGCCACCTTATTGGCGCTGTCTCATAAAAACAGGAAGGGACCCAAATAGTTTTCGCTTGGTGTAGCCTGGATAAGGAATTGTATCTGGGCGTTATCTTGGCGTTAGACAGTGTCGCCTCTTTATTGGCGTTATCAGGTGTAACTAAGACAGGGCCTAGATAGTTTTAACTTTACATATACTAGATATGAAAACTTTTGTTGGTGTCATTTTGGCCCTAGCTAGTGTCGCCACCTTATTGGCGCTGTCTCATAAAAACAGGAAGGGACCCAAATAGTTTTCGCTTGGTGTAGCCTGGATAAGGAATTGTATCTGGGCGTTAGACAGTGTCACCTCTTTATTGGCGTTATCAGGTGTAACTAAGACTGGGCCTAGATAGTTTAGACTTGATGTAGCCTAGACATGGAACTTTTTCTTGGCGTTATATTGGTCGTAGATAGTGTCGCCTCTTTATTGGCATTCCCAACCACCAACTTAACTTGTGTAAGTTCCATATAGCAAATACGTGAATGATCAACTCATAAACATTTTTACATCCCTATTCTCTATCGCACATCAGCCTGGGGGTCGATTCTCGTTCTGTGAAGCAGTGAAGTGATGAAAAAATTATCATTTCGGTGATCACAGAGATTTTTCATTTTATCACTTCATGAACGGGCCTAAGGCGATTCTCGATCCCATTATGAAAAACATCTGTCAAACAGTGTACTAAAAAGTACTAAATGATAAATGCTGTCAGTTTTCTGTCAGTATTGTGTTTGCTTTTTTGTGTAAAAGCAATTATATTTTATTTCTGTTTTCTTTTTTGCGAAAAATGTCCGGAATAATAATTCAAATAATTATTAATAATAGACGCCATACTGAACAAAGGTATTTACTTTTATTTAATTGTTGCTTGGTTTCGAAGAAAAAAACGTGCAAACGTTTGGCGACGCTCAAGAGTTAAGTCAACACTTGAAGATCTACATAATGAAGGGAAAAAAACTTTTGGCTATTAGGAGACAGTGGCTACCCATTGCAGCCGTGGCTTATGACTCCTATTCTTACGGCTACATCCGAGGCGGAGAACAGATACAACGGAACTCATAAGCAGACGAGAGCACTTGTGATTTCGCTGTCTGTCTAAAGAAAGGGTATTATTTTATTGCCCAGCTAAAGCAGGAATCATAATCAACGCTTGCATGGTGCTTCACAATGCGTTGATTAAAGCCCGAATTCCATTTTTGCAGGATGTAGAATCGAGAAATGATGAAGGTGATTTAAATGTCAACGATGATGAAAACTCCACCTCAACTCAAATTTTACAAGAGGGAAGGCGTACTCGAAACAGAATTGTTGGCCAAGCATTTGCTCATTAAAAAAAATCAGAAAGAGATTGTAAAATAAAAAAAAAATAATAATACAGAATATAGTTTGGTTTAAATTATTTTTTATTTTTGTAACTCTTGTAGCAATTGATCCAACTTGATTTTAATTTCTAATTGTGTTCGGTTGCTTTCTTCCATCAGCTCGATCTTTCTCTCTTTCAACTTCAATTTCTTTAGTTCTATTTCTTTAAAGAATTCGAAATAATCATCTGTTGTGCTGGAGAGAGTTTTTTCTTTTTTGTTGCCATCTTGATATAGAAGGTACAGCCTCTTCGATTGGCTCGGAATGCCCTTGGGGTGCAGCTTGGCGAGATCCTGATGCTGCTTCTTCATCCGGAACAACATTCAAGTGACGGTCGTCTTCCGTCTATTATAGGTTCAAAGCCTATTTCGCTGACGAAGCTTGAAACACCCTCCACGGCTTCTGTTGTAATTATGCCAATAATCCTTCGATCTATTTCGGAAAGATCTCGTATTGGAAGGAGACCATTTACGTCGCTTTTACGGCGCTGCTCTTTTATGGCACTATCTCGGCTCCGCGCACTTATTCTGTTAAAAAAAATTGCTTAGATATAATCACTTAAAAATTATTTTTTAACTCACGTCAAATCTTTCCAGTACTTCCTCCACTTGAATGCATCCTTCATGGCACCTCCTAAGCCATTCAATTTTTCGCTTAGAAGCTTCCATTCATTATCACGGAAATGGGCACCGTCGGCTGTTGTGAATCTGTGAATTATTTATATTTGTCATTTCGGTAATCATTTTCAACAATAGAACAAGAAAAATATATATGTAAATATAAATTTATATAAACTTATTATATAAAAATATATTATTACTTACTTGTCATTTGCCAAATCCAGTCTTTCTCCTAAAATTCCACTAAAAATATTTGTTGGGTTTCAGATGCTTTCGCTCCTCGTTTGTTTTTTACGTCCATCGCTCTTCACAGTTCTTCACAGAATGATCTGACTGTGATAAAAAAATCATCATATGAAAAATTTTTGACATTTGTCATCACTTTTTCATACATCGAGAATCGCATTCGGCGTGAAGGCGTGATAAAATTTTTCACTTCACAGCTTCACAGAACGAGAATCGACCCCCTGGTGGGTAGCGTGCTGGATCTTTGATTGAAGGAATGCGAGTTCAAATCTCGGAGAAACCAAGTAAGTAAAAGTGAAGTTTTTTTAAAATTAAATTAAATTCTATACATTTCAGTTAAAGAGAAAAGCGGTCTCAAACACCCCTAATATGAGAGGGGTGGGGGATATATAGGTTTCAGTAAAAATCTACCTAGGCCCTAGCTAGTGACTAAAAATCTCTAAATTTTTAGTAATCCAAAGCCTGACTTGGAAGATCTATCTAGGGCCTATATGGGAACCGCCAGCAAGCCCCACAGAATACAGAGCATTAACAAATTAGCAAGGGCCAAGCTAGTTACTGCTCGAGAGGCCCATTCCTGACTTGGAAGATCTATTAAGGGCCCATATGGGAACCACTAGCAAGGCCCACGGAATACACAGCATCAACAAATTAGCAAGGGCCAAGCTAGTTACTGCTCAAGAGGCCCATTTCTGACTTGGAAGATCTATCTAGGGCCCATATGGGAACCACTAGCAAGGCCCACGGAATACAGAGCATTAACAAATTAGCAAGGGCCAAGCTAGTTACTGCTCGATAGGCCCATGACATAAGCAAGGGGAAACTAGCTGAGGTCAAGGCAATACCGAGTCGAAAATTCTACCCGGGTACGTTTTAAGCAGGTGGTATACAATATAGGCTCCTGTAACTAATTTATTTCTTTTATAAGATAAATATAGTTTAGATTTAGTTTATTTCATCAATTAGAGAACAAATCTCTTGTAATCAAATATTACACCTGTCTTTTTTCTCATCTATCTTTGAAAGAGCTATGTCACCAAAAGTATAATCAAAACATATAGGAGAAGTTCGACGGCTGAAGGTTAAACTTTGACATTTAGAAAAATTTAAGTGGAGATTATTTCTACTGCACCAATCAATAAGATTACACAATACACATGATCTCTTTGGAGTTTAACCCATTAACTACCAAGGGTATCTAAAATTAAAAATATTTTATTTTTATGGAATTTTCTGTTTACTGAGGTTAAATTTAAAATATATATAAAATGAAAATTATTAAAAAAAATGTATGTAAGAGGTTATGAAGGTGTACTTTATTTAGTACAATGGGATCATACATATCAAAATAATTTTCATTGATATGATCATTTTTAAAACAATCTTTCTGGATAGATAACGTTACATTACACATTTCACAGCACCGTTTTGATCTTAAATGGCGCTGGCGACATCTGAGTTGATTTGGTCGTTTTTTTTGGAAAGTGGTACTCTGGGATTTCCGCAATGCTTCGTGTGATAGTAAGTCTAGGATGTGTCTGCTTCAAAGTGAATAATCGTAGGTAATGGAGTTTTACTACTCTTGTGAACTGAAGTTGATCGCCCTTATTTATTATTTACATGCTTGTGGAGCTTCCGAAATTGGACGTCGTTAGACTAAATTATGTCTGTGAAAAAGTTCCACCACCATTTCTTGCCTCTTATTTCAATATAATGTTGGTTGATGAATTGGTCATGAAAAGATATGTTGATTTTTTTTGCCTTTTGGATTGTGTTAGTAGGAATAGTTTTAAAATCAATTTCGAATACTAAAAATATAATGTATGCATGAACCCATTGTACTTTTTAGAGTACATCTTACTTTAGCTTTGCTTACCTCCGTATCTATTTACCAAAATATGTAAAGACCTGATTTTTTCAAACCTTTTTGTTTATTTTAAACGAATATTGCAAAAATAAGTACAATATTTGGTTTATGGAATTTTTTGTTATACCGGTGAAATAACTTCTTTAAGTAAACTCGAAAGTTTGAAAGTTTTTTATATACCAATTTTTCAAAAAACTTTAGTATGGTCGAGATTTTACAAATAGGTCTATAATTTTTGATTTCGTTTTTGGACCCCCCTTTGTGAATAGGAAAGATAAAAGAATATTTCCAATTATCTAGGAAGATTCCAGACTCAAGTGAATGATTGAAAATGATTGTAAGTGGTAAAGCTAATGCATGTGCAGAGTTTTTAAATAATATGGGAGGAAAACCATCATACTCTAGTTTTAAATCTGAATCTAAGTCTTGTAATTCTCTCAAAACTTCATCTACAGATAAATTCAAACTTCCGATATTATTAAAATTTGAAAAATTATTGATGGGTTTGAATTTGAATACACAGATTGGAAAAAGTTAGCGAAAAGATTGCAAATCGCTGTCAGGTCTGATGAGGTTTCATCAAGATAATTTAGGTATGTCTACAAAAAACATTTTGGGTTGTTTTTAAGATTAGTTTCGATTTGGAACATGTGGCTTTTGAACACAAATTTATTGAGACGGTAAAGTTACTTTTGGAGCAAACAGTACCTTTCATGCAATGCAACATTATTGTTTGAATTACGATATAATTTATATGCTTTATTTTTACGATTATTTATTAAAATTTAGCCTAATATTCTACCTATATTTTAAGGTAGGTACGTTTTATACGACGCGATTGTTAGAACAAAAGTTTTCAGCCAACCAACCCAAACATGAGGGGACATTTATAATTATTATGAATGAAAAATACCTACTACAAATGCGCATACCTACATATATATGTAATTTTATTCCCAATGCGAACCCAATTTGCCAATGGTTATGGTTTTTTGTTGCACACACTCCACCGTCTTTAGAAGGCCTATCTCCCTCCCACCGGTATATTCTTAGTAGCAAACTTTTTGTTTGTATTGCACTTCCTCCTTGCATTTGCCTCGATAAAATTTTCCAAAAATTTCTCCAATTCTCCAAAAATTGTTCCAACGTTTTTAGTATGAAATGTTTAACGGTTTTGAAATTTTTTTGCAGCTGGTACAAGCCTATCATTCTGGCTTTAATTATGTACGTCTATTGGATGCAAAGATATAAGCATTTAAGCTACGCGTAAACCGACGCGATGGCGATAACAATGTGGATACCGCACGGGTAAATCATTGGAGGGGCACACATCGACGCGATATGTGGATTGCGTTCACATTCCACTGCTGCGTTCAGTTACGCGACTTTTCTTGAACGCAGCAAGCACCATTTGATCGCTATATCGCCTGAAGAAAAATTACAGTCTAAAAAAGAAAATTTGAAAAACTGAAAAATTAATAGAAAAAATTAGGGGAAATTCCATTTTATATGTTTTTTTTTATTAAACTTCAAAAATTAAACGTTTGTATTGTCGCTGACAACTTAGCCCGCTACGCAATATATCGCGTTGATGTGAGCAAGTTTTTGAACGCATATTTATCGCGCGATAAAAGTTATCGCAATCGCCACCGCCATCGTGGCAGTTTGCGCATAGCTTTAACTGAACGGTATTTTTCGGATTTTGCAAAAATTGGATGATTCCCCACTGAAACTTGTAGGTTAGAAATGAACAACAACCCCATTTTTTCAAATTTTCCGAGATTTTTTAACTACTTTCATTTAACTATTGTGAAGGTCATGTAAGATGAACAGTTATGTATGATATATCAATTTGTATATAGATGCAATAACTAAATAGTTATAGGGTGATTAATCACACAACAAAAACATTTCAATAACTCGGTTGAAAAAAAAAATTTGTAGCTTAAAAATTTAAACAATATATAGAACAAAAATATATATATCACCTGTATGGTTTTGAGATTCTTAAATTAATCCGTTAAAAAGATAAAATTAAAAAGCTATTCAAAATTGATCCACAAAAATGAGTGCTTTTGAAACATGAAATATGGTTTAAAAAAAAAAAAAAAAAATATGCAGATAATTTTTGTTTTGATTACCTTTCCGGAAGTGTAAAATTTATTTTGATCGGACTTGACCCTGATTTTTAGCAATTTTCCAATATTATAGAATTTATTTAAATCAGTTAAGTTCTGGAATTTAAAATATCTATCGAATATAGGAGCATACAGTAGCTGGAAATAGTATTCTAAGGCCCGTTTGCTGATACGGAACATAAATACTTATGTTCCACATAAACCCTTAAGTGACACTTAATGCTTTGCACCAATCGTAAACTCAAACATAAAAATCTTTTTAGTTGAACATAATTTAGGTAGAAGAAGAAGTGGCACATAAGATATTTATGTCAAACATTAATATTCTTTTACTGTTGTTTTTGACTTATTTGCCAAGTAATGTGAAGATACTGCTACGATAATATTATTAAAAAAATTAATAAAGATGGATTTTGAAATGTTGGACTTGATCGAAGATAACGTGGAAGTTCTTGAAATTCTAGAAGTAGGAGTTCCTCGTCAAATTTACGAGAGAAATGAATATTTTTACTCTTTTGATGAGCTATCTTTTTACAAAAGATTTCGCTTAACAAAGGAAATAACAATGGTTATTTTAAACCAAATAGAATGTTCTTTAGAATGTCCATCCAACAGGTACAAATATGTCTGAACAATATTAAAGTTAATTCATAAAAAATTATTTCCCTTCCTATAGGAATAATTCTATCGCTCCTATAAACCAACTTTTGGTTGCGCTACGCTTTTTTGCAACGGGTAACCATCTCCTAAGTTTAGCCGATTTTGGTGGAATGCATGTATCAACAGTTTCAAGAATAGTTTTGAGAGTTTCAAGAGCAATAGCTAAACTTAGAAATGATTACATAAAATTTCCTGAAACTGCAACTGACATTTCAAAAACCAAACGTGATTTTTTTGACATAGCATCGTTTCCAAATGTAATTGGAGCAATTGATGGCACTCACGTCAAAATTTAGTCTCCCGGTAAATTATTATTTATGATTGATTCGAAAATTATATCTATTGGTTTGTTACATTAAGGTGGACCTGATGGAGAAGTTTTTCGAAACAGGAAAAGTTATTTCTCGATCAACGTTCAAGCGATTTGCAACGCAAAAATGATATTTACTAATGTGATGGCTAGATGACCCGGATCTACCCACGACGCAACAATTTTCAGTAATTGTAAAATTAGAAATTCTTTGGAGAGACAGTCAAATGCAAATGAAGAATTTGTTTACGTATTTTTGTATTTCTGGTTTTTTTTTCACAAAGATTCGGCTTATCCCCAAAAATCTTATTTGATGACACCTCTTCTCAATCCAAGAAATTCAGCAGACCAATTGTATAATGAGTCACAAATTCTTTCTAGAGGTGTAATAGAAAAAGCTTTTGGGATTTTAAAAAGGAGATTTCCCGTTTTGGCTTATGGTGCCCGATTAAAACTGAGTACAGTATTAACGATTATAATTGCGACCTGCACTTTGCACAATATATTGAGGCATAATGGTATACTTGATGACCCTCCTGAAAGCTTCGATTTTAGTGAAAAAGATCTACAACGTGTTATTACTGATGGACAGATACATAATGAAAACCCTTCACAAAATAACGATTCAAGCTCGAACTCCTTAAATTTGAATATGCAAAAGCGTACGGATTTGATAAATAACTATTTTGCAAGAGTGTATATATATAAAACTTCATAGATCGAAAACTCAAATAAAAAAAAATAAACAAAATTTCAACTCAAAATAAAATTAGTTTATCACAATTTATTCAATTTTAATAAAAAAAAACTAATTAACATTTTCAAAATACATAGGTATTAGGTACAAACAAAACACAAAGAAAAGAGAATATGTAGAACAAAAATTGCTCAGTTCATTTCTTTGAATAATAATTCAATGTCTTTTAAAACATTGTGGGCATCTTTTGTTGTGCAGTCTTCTTTTTGTATTTTTTTTAAAACTTGGTTTTTGATTGCGGTATCTAGTTCCAAAGATTTTCGCTTTAGTTCGTGCTCAACATTGCTTTGATATTTTTTTTGAATGGCTTCTTCTTTTAGCGTATCATATTGCAGTTTCGCTAGTTCAATCTTAATTTTGGAAAGCTCGGAATACTGCTCAGAAATCTTGCTGCTTTGCAATGTAGAGGCAACTGGTCTTCTTCTTGAAGACCATGGAGTATTGTCCAATTGTTCGGAGCTTCCAAATTGTTTTTTGAAACCCTTTGTCATCATTATTATTTCTGGTTTGGAGCCTTTTTCAATATCATGCGAAGTTTCATCCCCAAAAAGTATGTCATCGCCGGTGTGGGCTGGGGTTTTCAACTTCGGATGAACTTTTGTTTTTAGCATGGACGGCTTATAATGAGTCCAGTCGTTTGATTTTTCCTTCTCTTCGCGCTACAAATATTTGTAATTTGAAATAGACAGTTGATATTTTCAAAAGTTTATTTATAGGTTACCTTTTCGTTTTCTTCTTGTTCATCAAAGCCGTCACCATCAAATTCATTTTTCAGACCATAAACAGTTTTTGGATTCATAATGGTTACGGCCAGATCAAAATTAGGGTCTGAAGGTGTGTATGGCTTTCCTCCTCCTGTTTGTACACTCGAACTTCTTTCTTTTGCCGCCTCCTTCCTTATTTCGGCTTTGTAATTATTATAAAACCTCTTCAGAGATTCGCTATTCCTATAGCATGACCCCGACTGGCAGTTAAATTTTTTTTCAATCCGTTTCCAAGCAGTTTCCTTGTCCTTCCAGGTTGCACCATCCGTTTTTTTGTTTTCTATAACTTCTTTTTCATCAAACGCACAATGAAGAAGAAGCGTTTTTTTCATTTTGTGAAAAATTCGGGTTTCTTTTTTTTATTAATTTCCGACAAAAACAAACCAAAACCCACAATAATTTGACATTTGCGCAAACCGACTTGAAGTTAGTTAAAATTCAAAAGTCGTCACTTACTATGATGAACATAAATTTTTTCGTGCAACTTACATAAATTTAAGTATCACATAGAATTTATGTGGAACTTAGCTATGCATAAGATTTATGTTCCGAATCAGCAAATGGGCCTAAGTTACTTTCGCTGCTTTGATAAACCTGCGTTGCAGTCATAACTTACTCTTCTCAAGCAGGATCTTCTTCTTACTTCTCCTAGCTCAATATTCTAGCCTCGGTGTCCTTATTTTGTCCTGCAGCATTTATGCATGTGCATTATTTGTCACCTTTATCAGGTATAAGCATTCATCATCATACCATATAGGTCTTTTCTCTATGGTGACTGGTAGCGTGCAGTGGTTTCTCTTTGCTTATTTCGTGATACTGGGAGCACTTATTGCTGTCGTCTGTAAGTGCATAGCAGGGAAGTTCTTAATCCAGGTGTGATAAAGCGCACATTATTTCGAAATACTTCTTCTAGGCAGTTAGCAAATTTTATTTCATCAAACAGTCGAGCTCTTATTTTCGATGAACTAAGCGATTAAAGCCAACTTTGACATTTGCCCATCGAAATGTACGCACTTCTTTTGTTGGATACGTGCCTTGAGTCTATTATAGCTAATGGTCGATTTAGTTGAATAATTTTTAGTTTTTTAAAGGTTATGTATTTGATATTCACCTCAAATCTAAACATTTTTAGAACAAATCTAATCAAAAGCGTTCTTATGAAGATGTATTTTGAAATTTATAACTTTTCAATAAAGTCTTTTAAAATTGTATGGTAGATTAACCTTTTTTACATTAAAGCTAATTTCGCACCTTATACGTGACTTTGTTCTATCGAAGCTGTTGACATTCTTTTGCTGAAAGATAAAAATAATTGACTTGCGATTGAATTCATTCGATTCAGTATTTAAAAATAAATAGCAAAAATACCTCTCTTGATCTATTTGATATTTTCATTCATTCGCACCCTATCTGATTTCGTACCCTTTCACCCCTCCCCCAAAAAATCGAAAAACTATTTTTGTATTTAGAGACTCATAAGATCATTTATAGTATCAAATTAATGTATTTCCAAATTTTCCCTAATGCACACCAGTTGCAGGCTTTTGTCAGAAGTCCTTAAATGATGAAGTCATATTAAAAATTTCGTAAAGATTGGTTCTATCAAAAATTGAGTGGTGCTATTTGATTTAGAATCAAAAAATACATGGAAACAATACCCCACTCGACCTAGTTCCAAAGGCTGAGTTTTTCATTAGTTCGTACCCCCCTCCTTTCCTACTCGTGTACATAAAATCTGCGTATCTAGTGCCAAATTAATGTTAATCACAATTTTTCCGTAATGCACACCCTCTGCAGCCCTTTTTCCATATGTCTAGCTGCACGTCTAAAAAAATTATAACTTAAAAAGTTTAGAAACCCAGTTAAAAAAAATATAAAGAGGTTCAATTCAAAAAAAGTAACGGATATCGCCCCTGGAAAAACTTGCCCTCAACATTTTGGTGTTTAAAGTTTTCCAATACCATTGATACGTCTTATCAAGAACTGCAAGTCTAAAAAAAAAACTTCGGATGAAGCGATTACTTTTTTTCGGATCTTATTACTAAAATAGCAGACTCCGAAATGCATTTTATCGTGTTCTACTACTTGGCGGTCCAATTGTTAACCATGTTTTAGCTTTGTTAGTGAACTGACAAAATACACTGAAATTTCACGCAACGTGAATTGTTGTTGCCTCCAAAACCTCCTATATTAATTGACTCATATTATCATAATACCCAACCCGCACTAACATCTAGTTTTACAAATCTCTATACCTATATTAAATGCTTTCAAAGTTAAATCTAGAAATTTATATTCCCGCATTTAAGTAAAATCTTTATTTATTTAAGTGGATGCACATTGCACAATTTTAATATTTGATAATCAAATAATTGTCTTAATCTTTAAGAGTGATATTTTTAAAATGCGTTTCTTTCATCGAAGCGTTTCGTCGAATTCATTAATACACCAATAGAAACCAATAAAAGTTACAGATAAGGAACAAAAATTTGGATAGTCAATTGACCGGACCGGATGACTGCATTATTAGTTTTATACGATTATAAATACATGTTTTGTAAGTGAAGCATTATTCAATTTCACTTTGAACATTTATTTATTTGTTTGAAACAAGCTAATTAACATCTATAGAACAATTTTTTTTTCTTAAAACTATACATTATAAAAAGTCTTTGAGTGCGTGAAGTTAGCCCCCCTTTTTTGGAATTTGCTATTTTTGAAAGTTGTTCCAGGTTGTTCCCGATTTGTTCCGCATTGTTCCAAGTTATTTTTGAAAAATATTCAAAAATGGCGGTTTTAGAGCCAAAAAACCGTTTTTGACCTAGCCCCCCTTTTTTCGAAAATCAAATTTTTGAAACATGTTCCAAATTGTTCTAGTTGTTCTGAACATTGTTCCAAGTTTTTGGACCCCTATGTTCAAAATTTCAAAAGTTATGGGCAAAATTCGAAAAATTTTGAAATTTTTTTCGGGTTTCAAAAAATGTTCTAAACATTGTTCCAAAAACTCAAAATTGTAGGACGTGTATTTTTAAAGATAAAACCTTCCGAAAATTTTTTCAAAAATCCAAAAAAACGGCTCTCTAATATTTTTAAAAATAAATAGCAAAAATACCTCTCTTGATCTATTTGATATTTTCATTCATTCGCACCCTATCTGATTTCGTACCCTTTCACCCCTCCCCCAAAAAATCGAAAAACTATTTTTGTATTTAGAGACTCATAAGATCATTTATAGTATCAAATTAATGTATTTCCAAATTTTCCCTAATGCACACCAGTTGCAGGCTTTTGTCAGAAGTCCTTAAATGATGAAGTCATATTAAAAATTTCGTAAAGATTGGTTCTATCAAAAATTGAGTGGTGCTATTTGATTTAGAATCAAAAAATACATGGAAACAATACCCCACTCGACCTAGTTCCAAAGGCTGAGTTTTTCATTAGTTCGTACCCCCCTCCTTTCCTACTCGTGTACATAAAATCTGCGTATCTAGTGCCAAATTAATGTTAATCACAATTTTTCCGTAATGCACACCCTCTGCAGCCCTTTTTCCATATGTCTAGCTGCACGTCTAAAAAAATTATAACTTAAAAAGTTTAGAAACCCAGTTAAAAAAAATATAAAGAGGTTCAATTCAAAAAAAGTAACGGATATCGCCCCTGGAAAAACTTGCCCTCAACATTTTGGTGTTTAAAGTTTTCCAATACCATTGATACGTCTTATCAAGAACTGCAAGTCTAAAAAAAAAACTTCGGATGAAGCGATCTTCAACTTCATAATTGATCAAGTAAATAAATAAAATAGGTAGGTATATAAATATACCATATGTACCTACATTTTTCGCAAAAAAGGACTAATGAAGCAGGCGGTGGTAGTCGGTTTATCACCTTATAATAGGTACACAGAAATAAATAATTATACATAGCTAATTGAACAATAATAACTAGTATCGCCTCTGTATTTATTTATATAATATTCAATCACTGAGCAAAGAGTGAAGCACAAGTGCATGAAAAAAAATTTTTTTTATTAAATTTTTATTTCCATTCAATTTTGAATTAAAAACATTTTTTCATACATAGTTTATATTAATCTGAATATAACGTGACATTCTACCTAAATAATGCCCCAACCTTAACGATCCGACTATTAGAACAAAAGGTATAGCCAACCAAACCAACCATGACTGTACCAGCGTTGCCACAAAGTGCACGATCGGGCCTTTTGGCCCCCTGTTTTACATTTTGGCCCTTTGCCCGGGCCAATTAGAAATGGCCCCAAATCTTTATTTAAGAAGTTAAAAAGTAGATTAAATTTGTGTGACAATTTGTTAACAGCTTTTCAAATTTTAGATGTTAATTATTTGAAGCAAAAAAGTGTCAATTTTAGATTGATTTCTGATCATTTGGCAACTCTGTTAATAAAATTTCCAAACTTATTCAGTTTCACTGAAAATATAATGGCTGAAGAGATACAAAACTGTTTAGAAGAAATAAATAAAGAAGATCATGATATTGAAGAATTTTAAATGCAAATAAAAACCGATCCATAAAAGCTACAAAATTGATTTTTGCGCAACAAATTATAGTTTCAAAAGCTACAATTTCTGAGAAAAAAAAAAATCAAAAATTCAAATTTGTTAAAAAATTTTGACCGTTACATATGGGAATGACGTCTTATTTTAGCGGAATCTTTTATAACAAAAAAACTATGCGAGCTACAAAATCGGGGTTCTCGTGTTTAATTAAGTTTAGGGAGACTTCAAATTATGGCAAAAATAAAATTTTGATTTTCTCATTTTTTTAGATTTTGGAAGCTCTATTTTGAGGTAACTTGGAACTTGAATATAAAAAAAACCGTTAGAGCTACAAATTTCTTCTTGGCGCCAAAAAATAGCATTTAAAAAGCTAAAATTTATGGCAAAATTTTTTTTTCGAAAATCTTCTTCCGTTCTATTTCAAATTACCGGAAATGCACTTTTTAAACTTAAAATGCAAATACAAAATGATATATAAAAGCTAATAAATTAATTCTTACGCAACAAATTAGCATTTAAAAAGCTACAATTTTTGACACCAAGAGAATTATGGTTTTCGTATTTTCGTCCGCTAACTTCAGACTTATTTTAGCGGAAACTTGAAAATAAAATAAACCACTTGAGCTACAAAATCGCGGTTTTCGCAACTCAAGAGCATTTAAAAAGCTACAAATTTGGGTGTCAATCAAATTTAAAAATTTGTATTATTTTAGAATTTGTCCGCTAATTTCAGACTTATTTTAGCCGAAACTTGAATAACTACGAAACTATGCGAGCTACAAATTTTTGGTTTGTGCAACAAATTAGCATTTAATTAGCTACAAATTCAGATATCAAAATTTTTTGATTCCGCCAAAAAGTGTCCGCCAAAAAGTGTCCGCCAAAATAAGGGACGTTAGGTACTAGGTACTACTATCTACTAATCTATGGGGTATTCTTTATTATAATATAGGTACAAAAGATATTAAAAAATGTTAGAAATTAAAGGTAGGTACTCTTTGTAATAAGATTGGTCTGGATGTAAAGATGTGGCAGTAGGCCGTTTTTACTTTTTTTCGGATCTTATTACGAAAATAGCAGACTCCGAAATGCATTTTATCGTGTTCTACTACTTGGCGGTCCAATTGTTAACCATGTTTTAGCTTTGTTAGTGAACTGACAAAATACACTGAAATTTCACACAACGTGAATTGTTGTTGCCTCCAAAACCTCCTATATTAATTGACTCATATTATCATAATACCCAACCCGCACTAACATCTAGTTTTACAAATCTCTATACCTATATTAAATGCTTTCAAAGTTAAATCTAGAAATTTATATTCCCGCATTTAAGTAAAATATTTATTTATTTAAGTGGATGCACATTGCACAATTTTAATATTTGATAATCAAATAATTGTCTTAATCTTTAAGAGTGATATTTTTAAAATGCGTTTCTTTCATCGAAGCGTTTCGTCGAATTCATTAATACACCAATAGAAACCAATAAAAGTTACAGATAAGGAACAAAAATTTGGATAGTCAATTGGTAAATCAAATGCCGGATAAAAGAGAGTTGACTGCATTATTAGTTTTATACGATTATAAATACATGTTTTGTAAGTGAAGCATTATTCAATTTCACTTTGAACATTTATTTATTTGTTTGAAACAAGCTAATTAACATCTATAGAACAATTTTTTTTTCTTAAAACTATACATTATAAAAAGTCTTTGAGTGCGTGAAGTTAGCCCCCCTTTTTTGGAATTTGCTATTTTTGAAAGTTGTTCCAGGTTGTTCCCGATTTGTTCCGCATTGTTCCAAGTTATTTTTGAAAAATATTCAAAAATGGCGGTTTTAGAGCCAAAAAACCGTTTTTGACCTAGCCCCCCTTTTTTCGAAAATCAAATTTTTGAAACATGTTCCAAATTGTTCTAGTTGTTCTGAACATTGTTCCAAGTTTTTGGACCCCTATGTTCAAAATTTCAAAAGTTATGGGCAAAATTCGAAAAATTTTGAAATTTTTTTCGGGTTTCAAAAAATGTTCTAAACATTGTTCCAAAAACTCAAAATTGTTGGACGTGTATTTTTAAAGATAAAACCTTCCGAAAATTTTTTCAAAAATCCAAAAAAACGGCTCTCTAATATTTTATTTTTTTTTAATGCATTGACATTTGAAACCTTATGATAAATGCATGTATTGAAAAAAAGTTCTGACCTTAAATTCTATCAGCTTAAAAACTAACTTTAAAAAAACATCTCCGATTTTTTTAACTTTTCAAAAACACCCCTGTCCCCCCTTTTCCAAAATTCCAAAATCTACAACTTGTTCCAAGTGCAGAATCCCTCAAATCCAATTGTTCCAAAGAATCATCAAAAAATATTGAAAACTGAAGATTTTAAGCCCAAAAAACACTTTAAATGAAAATATCTTATTATCCTTGCTGTGGCCCCCCTTCCAAAATTCAAAAATTTGTTCCAGGTTGTTCTAGGGCTCTTCTAAATTGTTCCAGACTTTCGTATCTTAAAATTCATTTTTAGTGTGAAAAATTTCATTAAAATGCATTTTAAACGAAAATGCTTTTCAATGAAATTTTCATTAAATTTCATTAAATTTCATTAAATTTCATTAAAATGCATTTTAAACGAAAATGCTTTTTAATGAAATTTTCCATTCTAAAAATGAATTTTAAGAAACGAAAGTCTGGAACAATTTAGAAGAGCCCTAGAACAACCTGGAACACATTTTTGAATTTTGGATTTCTAAAAAGGGGGGCCAGAGCAAGGATAATAAGATATTTTCATTTAAAGTGTTTTTTGAGCTTAAAATCTTCAGTTTTCAATATTTTTTGATGATTCTTTGGAACAATTGGATTTGAGGGATTCTGCACTTGGAACAAATTTTAGATTTTGGATTTTTGGAAAAGGGGGGGCAGGGGAGCATTTTTTTGAAATTTTTCATGCTAAAAATCAATTTTAAGAAACAAAAGTCTGGAACAATTTAGAAGAGCCCTAGAACAACCTGGAACAAATTTTTGAATTTTGGATTCTAAAAAGGGGGGCCAGAGCAAGGATAATAAGATATTTTCATTTAAAGTGTTTTTTGTGCTTAAAATCTTCAGTTTTCAATATTTTTTGATGATTCTTTGAAACAATTGGATTTGAGGGATTCTGCACTTGGAACAAATTTTAGTTTTTGGATTTTTGGAAAAGGGGGGGCAGGGGAGCATTTTTTTGAAATTTTTCATACTAAAAATCAATTTTAAGAAACGAAAGTCTGGAACAATTTAGAAGAGCCCTAGAACAACCTGGAACAAATTTTTGAATTTTGGATTTCTAAAAAGGGGGGCCAGAGCAAGGATAATAAGATATTTTCATTTAAAGTGTTTTTTGGGCTTAAAATCTTCAGTTTTCAATATTTTTTGATGATTCTTTGGAAAAATTGGATTTGAGGGATTCTGCACTTGGAACAAATTTTAGATTTTGGAAAAGGGGGGGCAGGGGAGCATTTTTTTGAAATTTTTCATACTAAAAATCAATTTTAAGAAACAAAAGTCTGGAACAATTTAGAAGAGCCCTAGAACAACCTGGAACAAATTTTTGAATTTTGGATTTCTAAAAAGGGGGGCCAGAGCAAGGATAATAAGATATTTTCATTTAAAGTGTTTTTTGGGCTTAAAATCTTCAGTTTTCAATATTTTTTGATGATTCTTTGGAACAATTGGATTTGAAGGATTCTGTACTTGGAACAAATTTTAGATTTTGGAGTTTTGGAAAAGGGGGGGCAGGGGAGCATTTTTTTGAAATTTTTCATACTAAAAATCAATTTTTAGAAACGAAAGTCTGGAACAATTTAGAAAAGCCCTAGAACAACCTGGAACAAATTTTTGAATTTTGGATTTCTAATAACGGGGGCCAGAGCAAGGATAATAAGATATTTTCATTTAAAGTGTTTTTTAGGCTTAAAATCTTCAGTTTTCAATATTTTTTGATGATTCTTTGGAACAATTGGATTTGAGAGATTTTGCACTTGGAACAAATTTTAGATTTTGGATTTTTGGAAAAGGGGGGGCAGGGGAGCATTTTTTTGAAATTTTTCTAACTAAAAATCAATTTTAAGAAACGAAAGTCTGGAACAATTTAGAAGAGCCCTAGAACAACCTGGACAAATTTTTGAATTTTGGATTTGTAAAAAGGGGGGCCAGAGCAAGGATAATAAGATATTTTCATTTAAAGTGTTTTTTGGGCTTAAAATCTTCAGTTTTCAATATTTGTTGATGATTCTTTGGAACAATTGGATTTGAGGGATTCTGCACTTGGAGCAAGTTGTAGATTTTGGAATTATGGAAAATGGGGGACAGGGGTGTTTTTGAAAAGTTAAAAAAATCGGAGATGTTTTTTTAAAGTTAGTTTTTAAGCTGATAGTAAGAATTTAAGGTCAGAACTTTTTTTCAATACATGCATTTATCATAAGGTTTCAAATGTCAATGCATTAAAAAAAAATAAAATATTAGAAAGCCGTTTTTTTGGATTTTTGAAAAAATTTTCGGAAGGTTTTATCTTTAAAAATACACGTCCTACAATTTTGAGTTTTTGGAACAATGTTTAGAACACTTTTTGAAACCCGAAAAAAATTTCAAAATTAAGAATTTCGAAAAAAGGGGGGCTGGAATTTTTTCGAATTTTGCCCATAACTTTTGAAATTTTGAACATAGGGGTCCAAAAACTTGGAACAATGTTCAGAACAACTAGAACAATCTGGAACAACTTTCAAAAATTTGATTTTCGAAAAAAGGGGGGCTAGGTCAAAAACGGTTTTTTGGCTCTAAAACCCCCATTTTTGAATATTTTTCAAAAAAAACTTGGAACAATGCGGAACAAATCGGGAACAACCTGGAACAACTTTCAAAAATAGCAAATTCCAAAAAAGGGGGGCTAACTTCACGCACTCAAAGTCTTTTTAGAATCGGTATTTGATACATCAGAAGTATAATTAATAATTTATAGTTGACGTTATACAATTTCAACATATTATTTAGTGGTGAACTTTCTTTTCTTCGTTAAATAATTAGGGTCAGGTAGACCTCTTAGATTCCGATTTGGACCATTAAGCCTTGTACATACTTGTGAATCATGTGGTGAATCCATACAAATTTGCATTTTTGTTCATCCGTGAGCGTGCTCGTGAAGCCATGACAAAAAGTGGAGAGTTTGCGTTCACGAGGGGTGAACCGCTTTTTACTAACTATGAGGAGGTATAGGGGCAATTTAAGAAAAAATTACAACACTTACAATAAAGTACTATGCTGATTTTGAAAGCCAGAAATTTGTTCTATAACCCTGAGTTTAAATTAAAATATTTATGTCAATAGTTTTTGAAAAATTCGCATGCAAACTGAAAATTTTAATAAAAAAAATGAAAAAAAAAAATGTAGACCAATTTTTTTCAAAATTGTGAAATGAAGTGCTGAATCGGCTTTTTTAAGTCAGTGTACATATTAATTCTGAGTCGAACACAAAAAACTAAATGGTTTTATGTCTTCTAGTTTTTGAGAAAATTGAGAATTACTAAAACTACTTTTTTATGAGTTTTTTGTTTTTTTTGCATAAATACAGTGCAAGCACCCATCATTACGGCGCCGCCTAACTTTTACAAAATTTCTGAACACATCCCTATTGAATTGTCAAAGAAGTGGTAGATTGAAGATGATCGAGAAAGAAAAAAGCCCACCACATTGACACATTCCACAATGTCTCTTTGTAACTGCCGGCTAAATATTGTATATTGTTTTTATATAAGAAATTTTCTTTCTTATAACAATTTTTTGATATAAGAAAACACGGATATAAGAAAGGAATTCTTTATATTTTTTGACTTTCTTATGTCCGTCATCTACTGTACCATTTTTAAACGATAGATATTTTTTTCAATAATATGGTAGATCGGGCAGATATTAGTTCACACAAAAAATTTTAAACATTTGTATGGGAGGTACCGTTATTTTTGGTTATAAGAATAATTTTCATTTAAAATCTGGTAGATAATGTTAAAAAAATGCTGGGTGCTAAGTTTAATAAAAATTGATCTAGTAGTTTTCGAATTATTAACTTCTAAAACAAAAATTTTGAAACTTTTTTTAAAAATCCAAAAAAATTTGTTTGAAAATTTTGGTTTACAAAACTTTTAAAAATTATTTGAAACATTCTTCATAAAAAAAATTGGTCAATATCAGCTGAACGTTTTTGAGAAAATCGAAAATTAAAAAAATGGATCTATGGGAGGTACCATTTTTCGGAATTTTTTTTTATAAAATGGTTTCCTTTTTGTAAAAAAAATTAGTGAATTTTTTCAAAAAAAGTTGTGGGCACGTTTTTGAAAAAAAATAAGATTTTCATTTTTTGCTAAAAATTTTTTTACGGCAGGTACCGTTATTTTTGGTCTTAAAATATAGTACCTATATATCGCAAGTAAATAACAGAGATATACCTATACCATTTATATATACCTACATATACCTAATACCATCTAATATACCTACACCTAATACCATTTACAAAACGAGCATATTATAAATATCTATCATCTTTATGATTTTGAGATTTTTTAAAGCATCCGTCAAAAAGATAAAAATAAAAATAGGGTAAAAATTCACCAAAAAATTTTTGTTTTGAAAAATCAACGATATTTGTTATAATTTATATTGATACAAAAAGAAATTTTACTGAAATTTAATTGAATTTTTGATTTTGAATTGAATCTTATTTTGAATTTTACAGAATCTTATTTTGAATATCTGAGCGCATTAATCCACCATATTTCAAACTGAGCGTGCCTACTATGCACAAATGTAGTGGGGGCATTGGGTCCCATTTAAAATGCACGGGACCACTAATACAGGCTTATGAAAGAGTAGATTTCAGTGTTTTAACAGCTTGTAGGCCGAAAAAGAACAAACCCCTTAAGTCGGTTCTCTAGATAATATACATACGTACTCTATTATGTAGAAATAAGGCGTTTTTCTTTTTTAGTTCAGAGCAGAGCCTGAACTGTCAAACAAAAAATTGTGTTTCTTTTGTACCTCTGAACATTCAGAGCTTCAAATTTGTGTTTCTTTTTTCGTTCTGAACGTGTTCTAAGCTTGTATAGAGCGCGCTCTGTGAGCTCAGAATAAAAAGGCTGAGTAAACGCAATAAAATGCTGAATAAAAATGGCGGAAGAGGCTGGTTGCTTTAGTTGTGAAGGTAAAATAATATTAATAATTAAATAATTTCTAATCTTGACAGTTCAGTGCTCAAGTTGTTTCATTATTAAATCAGAGAGCTCTGAACATACTCTGCTGAGAACTTACTCTGTTCGCTCTGACTCTGCTCATGCTCAGCTCTGAACTCAAAAAGAAAAACGTTATGGCTTTTGCGTTTTGAGTATGAAATTTTTAACGGATTTGAAAATTTGTTTGTAGTTGGTACAAGCCTGTCGTTCTGGCTTTAATTTGAATTTTGAAAATCCGAACATTGGACCTAAAGATATAAGCATTTAAAAGAACGCAAATCGGGTGTTTATCAATTTTGTATCTTAATGAGCCGATTTGTTATTGTATCAACAATTCACACGTATTCACGGACAGGGAATTTAAGAGAGTTGTCTCTTACTGTGCTCAAATAAAATTTGCGGTTGTTTTAGGCAAGGGGGTTACGAACAGTGGTACCACTTAATTCAATTGAAGTAGATCTGCTTCTTTTTTTGATACATTTTTAAAATCTACTTCGTACTTCGCACCAACAGCAAAATATTGAAATCTACTTCATTTTAAAATTCCTTGTCTCAACCTACTTAAAATACGAAACAATGAACAAACTTCCTGCGGAAAGTATTATTCTCAATTCTCAAACTAGAAAATGTTTCGAATAAAATGTTTAGATAAACGAAATATTTGACTCACCAAAAAATTGTTAGATTATTTTTCAAAATGTAAGTTAGTAGATGAAAGTATAATTAAAACTAAGAATTGTTATAAAACAATGTATAAAAAATAAATGTAAAAAGTTAAAAATAACGTGTTTTTTTAATAAATTAATTAAAAAAGTTTTATTAAACAATATATTGAAATATACATTATGTAGATATGAAGTCTGAAAGAATTTTAATTTTTCTTTTGTTTTATAAAATTAAATTTAATAATTTTTTTTTAAATATAGATTTATATAAAAAAAAATGTTCATTTTGAAATCTACTTCGATTTTTTCCAATCTACTTTACTTTTTTCTTCAAATCTACCTCGAATTTTTTTCCGGAAGTGACAACGCTGGTTACGAATTGGTTCTCTATATAATATAAGAACCACTGTTGGAAAAAGTCTTAGATACTATTGTACTGAATTCAGTACAATTTGATTTACTCAGTACCTAAGTACATCTTTGCCATTTTCAGTAAAATTTTGAATTGTTTGTACAAAATTAATTTATTCCTTTAGTTAATTTAATAATTAAATAAATTGTTAATATTTCATTAAACAAAATCTATGTGCGATGCGAGCATACCCAAAGCCCTATTACCCAATATCAAAATCTTCCCCACTTTTGCTGAATGCGCTCATTTTCTTTTAAATACTGAACTGAGTACATATTTGGCTTCCAAGAATTAAATTTATTTTTTAACAATTATGAAAACATTTTATGGCAAGGGAATCTTTTGATGAAAAACCTATAATCCAATTAAACTTTTAGAAAATCACCTAGGTACCAGGGAGATATATTGCGGCACCGAATGTGAAATCTTATACACTTCGAAAAAATTCAGTGAAAAAGATATGTATACCTACAGAGCTTCAAAAATCATGCTAAAATGTTTTACATAACATTTCTGCAAAATATTAGAAGAATATTGGATTTCGATGACGTTTTCTTAAACGCACTTCAAAATTTCTCACAAAGCGCAGTATTGGATGGTCAAGTTAACTCTATCATTCAATGTATTAGCTTTTTCCTATTGAACACAATAACTAGCTCTATACAACGAATATAGAGCTCTAGCTGACTGAGAATATATTAAGAAACCGAGAAATGTATCTGTATCGGAGTTTTGGTCAAAAATTGGGCTTTTAAAAAATGAATGCAATACATTTATGTTTCAAAATATTCGTGGAATTATTCAGGGTGCCTTTTGTGTTTCTCATTCTTCAGCAAACGTTGAAAGAATTTTCTCATCAAAAAATATTAAAAACTAAATTAAGAAATCGATTACAAGGCACAAGTTCCAACATGTTCTGCACTGATAGAAACCGAAAATCTTTTAAAAAAAAGAATGTTATCACAGTTTCGAATTAATAAAGATCTTGTGAATAAAAGCGTGACAAATAATCCTCTTCAAAAGAACAACTCTTAGACCTAATAGTTTAATAATGATTTAGAATTTTAAAAACCTCAAAACTAAAAATTTAAATATTCAATGATGAGATTCAATGAAAGCTGCAACTGGCTCCTTACCGTGATACGGGATCTGCCCGTTATTTATTTAGCTATAACAATGAAGTTCCTTTACTATGCTACCTTAATATTTATAACAAATGAATTGTTTTTTTTTGTTCTTGTTAATAAATAAATTTTTGTTTTGAATTTGTTTGATAGTTTTTATCAATTTAAAAGAACCCAGTACTATTTGTTCTTTTTCAGTACTATTTTGTTTCAGCGTTCAGTACAATTTAAAAAAGTCGATTTCCATCACTGATAAGAACTCTATAGTAGAGGCAGGACTTTCGTTTCAGTTTTTGAGAAAGCAGTACTTGAAGAAAAAAAAAGCAGTACACGGCAGTACAAACATTTTTTTCAAATATAACGCAAAATTAACTTCATAATAAAATAACTACTTTGCTATGTTTCAACTCTGCTTATATAAATCAAGTTGTTTATATCAAATAATTAATATCTAGAATTTTTGTAATCATTCTATCTATGGATCTGTGTTTTCAATATAATAAAGACGTGTTTTTCTTATAAAATATCAAATCGCATTTTCCTACAGGTTTTGGGCCCAGGACAAACATAACTAAAGAAATAAGTTGCGTTAATTTATTGTATTTGATTTTGGAAATTTCGTCAGTCGAATTTATTTAGCGATGAGTTTGTTATACCAAATAGAAAAACTGGATGGGCAGAATTACAGCACTTGGACCATTCAAATGAGAAGTGTGTTAGTACATGCTGATTTATGGTCATACGTCGATGGATCAAATGTTTTGACCGAAAAAGTCAAACCGAAGGAAGTATTAGCTTGGAAGGTAGTAGACGGAAAGGCGCTTGCTTCAATTTTGCTAAGCGTAAAAACAACCGAGCTTATCCATGTGAAGAACTGTGGAACATCCAAAGAGGCATGGGAAAAACTGCGGGAAATTCATCAACCGAGGGGACCAGCTCGTATGGTGAGTCTTTTCAAAAAGTTATTACAGACTAGGCTATTCGACGGCCAATCCATTGTTAGTCATGTTAATGAATTCAGCAATATAGCAGAGAAATTGAATGAAGTTCAACTGCAAATAAAGGATGAATTATTGGCCATTATTTTGTTGTGTAGTCTCCCTGATTGCTACGAAAATTTTATTGTTGCAATCGAGAGCCGTGACACTGCCTTCGCTTGAAAATCTCAAGATCAAACTGATAGAAGAGGAACAACGAAGGGCAGACAAAGATCTAGGCAGCAGTTCAAGTAATCAGCAGATTTTTGCAGTTAAATCTAAGCAACAGAAGAAAACGTTCTCTAAGAGGGCAAATTCAAAAACACGAGGAAAATGTTTTTCTTGCGGCAAAAGGGGACACTTTGCGGCTGATTGTCGAAATTCTAAAATTCAACAGGCTCATTCTTTTGGAATTTTTTTCAGCAGACAAGAAAGTACTTATGAATGGTGCCTAGATAGTGGTGCAACATCCCATATGTGCTGCGAGAAGAATTTTTTGTGGATCTTCAAAACCAAAAAGGGGAGATGGTGCAACTGGCAAATGATAATTTTGTTTTTCCAGCGGAATTGGATCTTTAAGCTTAAGAGTAGGTTCCGAAAATATTTTGCTTAAAAATGTTTTATTTGTTCCTGAGTTACTAGGTAATTTCCTGTCTGTCGATTTTGTCCGAAATATGGCCATTGTAAAGAACTCACAGGGAAAATTTTTTCTTAGAGCTCATCAGAGAAATGATTTATATATTGTTGAATCGAAACCAGAGGCACTTTCTTTTAGTTCAAATTCAAATGCTATTGCTTTGGACGTATGGCACAGACGTTATGGGCATTTGAATATGGCAAGCGTGCAACAACTTAATCAAGAAAACATGGTTATCGGACTTGATATAAAATTGTCGAGTGGCATACAGGACTGTGAAATATGTGCAAAAGGAAAGATGACTGTACAACCGTTTCCGAAACAATCGCTGTCTAGAAGTAAGGAATTACTTGAACTGGTGCACACAGGCGTCTGTGGTCCGATGCGCATTCAATCTGCAGGGGGTGAACGTTATTTTGCAACATTCATTGACGATAAATCGCAAAACACAAAAGTATATTTCATTAAAACAAAGAGCGAAGTTCTGGATGTCTTCAAAAATTTCAAAGCAATGACACAGTTGGAAACAGGTTGCAAAATAAAAATCTTACGAAGCGATAACGGACGAGAATACCTTAATAAAATATTCAGCGAATATTTAGACCAGCATGAGATTAAGCGTCAACTTTCTATTGAGTATACACCAGAGCAGAACGGCGCGGCGCGGCGTGGCTGAAAGAGCAAACCGTACGCTAGTGGAAATGGCTTGGTGTATGCTATTGGGTTCAAGTCTACCTGAGTTTTTGTGGGCAGAGGCTATCAATACAGCAGCTTTCATTCGTAATAGATCGCCTACGAACATTTTGGGAAACTTAACGCCAATTGAAAGCTGGTGAGGGCAAAAACCAACTATTTCTTACCTCAAAATATTTGGTTCAAAGGCGATTGTATTGGACAAAAAGCAAGGACGTTCCAAATTTGCTGCTAAGGGTAAGGAAATTATTATGGTGGAATCCAAGGGCTATAGGTTGTCTGATCCGGTAACAAAGAAAATTGAAAAGGCTCGTGACGTTAGATTCTTTGAAAATTCTTTGGAATCCAAAGAAAAGGATTACATAATCACAGATTTAAATTTTGCACCGCTTCAAGAATACCATAGTCAAGAAGATAATCAAAATATTAATCCAGAAACTTCTGAAACCAGTGCAGAAAAACTCAATGAACTGTTACCCACAACTACTTCTGTAGATGAAGGTAACGAAGGAAGTACTTCTACAAATCAGATGCAATATGGACCTGGCCGCCCTAGAAAACAACGAACTGGACAAAGAGAATGACCAAGAAAAGAGTATAAGACCATTGAAGCTGTAAATGCGGTTGGAAATAATCTTGATAATCCAATGACAATGTCTGAGGCTTTGGCTAACAAGAACGCTGAAAATTGGAAGATTGCAATGGAAAAAGAGTTTAATGCGCTATTATCAAAAAATACTTGGGAATTGGTAGACCTACCAAAGAACGAACCGGTCATTGGATGTAAATGGATCTTTACCATAAACAAAAATCCAGATGGATCCATTTCCCCATATAAATGCAGACTTGTCGCTAAAGGATATGGTAAATTATTTTGAGACATTTTCACTAGTAGTCCGATATTCTACTATACGGTTGATTTTGGCGATGGCAGTGGAGCATGGCTTACTTGTACATCATCTTGACGTTAAGTCTGCTCACCTTAATGGTGAATTGAGTGAAACAGTCTACATGAAGCAACCTGAAGGCTTTGTTGATCCTGAAAATCCTGGAAAAGTATGCAAGTTAAAAATAGCACTTTACGGGCTCAAACAAGCCGGAAGGGAGTGGAACAAGAAGCTGATTGGCGTATTACTCGAAATAGGTTTCACCCGATGCAATGGCGATAGCTGCGTTTATGTAATGAATAAAGGGAAGAGTTTCAACATAATTGCAGTGTACGTAGACGATATGATGACAGCATGCTCTACAGAATCATCGATGACCCACATTAAGGAAAGAATTATGGCTAAGTTTGATTGTGAGGATAAAAGTGCAATAAAATATTTCTTGGGAATTCAAATAGAGCGATCTGTTTCTAGAGGTCAAATAGCGATTCACCAGCAGCAGTACATATTGGATTTCCTGCAAAGGCAACGAATGGAAACCTGTAAACCAGCATATACTCCACTTGATCCTGGAACAAAGTTAGTTAAATGTACCAATTCATCGTGCAAAAAGGAAGACCAGACTCGTTATCAATCGTTAGTGGGAGCGTTAATGTATCTAGCCGTATCGACAAGACCTGATATTATGCACACTATCAGTAAATTATCACAGTTCAACGTTGACCCTCCTGAGGAACATTTAGTTGCTGTAAAACATCTTATACTTTACATCAATACGACTAGTGGGGCAAGTTTGTCATATACGCTAAGTCAATATCGCAATATCTTGGGAGTCTAAGAAAGAAACATAGGTTGCACTCAGCAGCACAGAAGCTGAGTATATGGCCCTTTCTCAGGCTAGCAAGGAAGCTGTTTACTTGAGAAATTTTATTCAAGAACTGGAAACTCAACCAACATGTAACAACCCAATTGTTTTATAAAATGACAACCTTAGTGCCCAACAACTGGTAAAGAATCCGGTTTATCATCCCAGAAGTAAGCACATTGACATACGTTATCATCAAATCCGTGAACTTTTTGAGAATGGCGTTATTCAACTTGAGTATTTGAGTACAGAGAACATGGCGGCAGACATTTTTACAAAGAACCTTGCATGAATCAAACATCAAAAGTTTACAGCTTTGTGTGGTATTTCAATTACATAGCTTTATATTATTTTTTTTGTTTTAAACTTATAATGCGTTGAGGGGGTGTGTTGTATATATTCTTATATATAACAACGCAAAATTAACTTCATAATAAAATAACTACTTTGATATGTTTCAACTCTGCTTATATAAATCAAGTTGTTTATATCAAATAATTAATATCTAGAATTTTTGTAATCATTCTATCTATCTGTGTTTTCAATATAATAAAGACGTGTTTTTCTTATAAAATATCAAATCGCATTTTCCTACAAAAACATAGTTAAAATAGTTATCTCGTTGAAATATGCAGCGCACATGTTAAAAATAATTTATCAGTCTTGCAATTTACTAAAATATACCTGAAATGTTATTTTCCAAGGCATTTATGGCTGAAAATACATCATACCAGAAACTTTCTAATTCATGTTCTCTAGACAATTCTGTAAAGTTCAAGTGTGCTCTCCACTTAGATTCTAGATCATCAATGCTTATGTTCTGCGCAAGGTTTGGAAGTAAAGAGATGAGTTCTACCATTGTATATAAACTTTATAGCAGTCTCATGAAGAGGAACGTCCGACGCGCTATGAGGTGAGCCGATACTGAAGCTTGTTCCATTTCAAACCATTTCAGTTGAGAAGGAACAGATAATCAAATACAAGAGAATAAAAATTAAGATTAAAGAAAGAAAAGAGGATAGAGAACAATGTCATTGTATATAAACTTTATAGTAGTCTCATGAAGAGGAACGTCCGACGCGCTATGAGGTGAGCCGATACTGAAGCTTGTTCCATTTCAAACCATTTCAGTTAAGAAGGAACAGATAATCAAATACAAGAGAATAAAAATTAAGATTAAAGAAAGAAAAGAGGATAGAGAACAATGTATAGGAAATTTGTGAAAATTGAAGTGAGACAAGAAAAAATCAATTTTGGGGCTTTTCTTGTATAAATTTCTATAAAAAGTGGTAGGATATAGAAAGAATTATAAAAGAATAATGTTCAAGGTCGTTTATTTGGTAGAGGAAAATTTTTATTTTATTTAATTTTGATTTTATAATAACTTACTTACTGATTCATTTGTATTTTGGTAAAAATATATAGTACATTTTTTTAAATTAGCTATTTTAAGTAAATGAGCACTAAGATGGGATTTTTTGAAATTCTAATCTTAAGTCGGCTAATAAAGTATAAAACTGGTCTACGGAAGGTCGTAGAACATTCATTTATTTTTTATTTAATAGATCTTAAAAATTCCAGAACTTTACTAATTTAAAAATAATTCTATAAAATCTACAAAGCGAGATATAAATATTCGAAAGTTCAAAATTGAAAAATTAAAAGAATTCCAAAAAATCAGGGTTAAGTCTGATTGAAATATATTTTATACCATTAGAAAGGTATTTGAAAAATAAATTATACGTATTTAAGGAAATTTAGATTTTAATTTTTTTTGATACCATTTTTGATGTTTCAAAAACAGGGATTTTTCGGGGTGAATTTTTACCACTTTTGGATTTTTATCTTTTTACCGGGTTGTTTAAAAAATCTGAAAATTGTGTAAGTGATAGATATTATTCATTTACATTTGTTGTAAAAATTTTAGATTTTTAAATTGTTTTCAACCGAGATTTTCACATATTTCTGTTGTTTTCACCTCATAACTCTTTAGTTATTTCATCTATACGATTAGTTTTTTTTTATTCGCATCTAGGAAAGTACACAATTAATTTGATACATCATTCATTATTGTACACCGTACACGGCCTTTACAATAGTTCAATAAGAAACAGTTTGAAAAATCTCGGAAAAACAAAAAAAATGGGGTTGTTGTTCATTGCCAACCGACGTGTTTCAATGGAGAATTGTCCAATTTTTGCAAAATTTCAAAAACACCCGTTTTGCGGTCACTTAAATGCTTATATCTTTGGATCCAATGATCGGGTTTTCAAAATTCGAAATTCAAATTAAAGCCAGAATGACAGGAGTGTACCAACTACCAGCTACAAACAAATTTTCAAAACCATTCAAAATTTCATACTAAAATCATTGAAATTGGTTTTTGAGAATAAAATTTCATCGAGGCAAACGTAATGAGAAAGAGGAATACTACAAACAAAATAAAAAAAAGTTAACTATTAAGAATATACTGGTTGGAGGGAGATAGTTATTCTAAAGACGATGGAGTGTGTGAAATAAAAAACCATAACCTTGGCAAATTGGGTTCGCATCGGACAAAAAAAATTGCTATATGTATATAGGAATACACGTTTGTGGTAGGTATTTTTCATTCATAATAATAATTGTAAAGGTCCCCTCATAGTTGGTTTGGTTGGCTGATAACTTTTGTTCTAATAATGGGATCGTTAAGGTTGAGGCCTTAAAATTAAGGTAGAATGTCAGGATACATTTATTTTACAAAATCATTGCGGAGTAACATAAAAGAATTTATTATAAATATGTATGTGAAAAAAGTAATTATTTTAAAATTTAATGGAAACACAAATTTAATAAAAAAATTATTTTCATGCACGTGTACTTGACCCTTTTAAGGAAATATGTTGTGGGTAGAGAACATTTTGTAGGTAATTTTTTTATTTAATAAAATAGTAAGAAAGGATTGATTTGGTTGGTTATAACTTCTGTTTTATTAATCGTATCTGTAAGATTAAGGTCTTAAAATAAAGGTAAAATGTCAGGCTAACTTATTGAGTTAAAAAATCATTGAGATCATATAAGAATGTATGTGAAAAAGTGAATAATTATAAAATATAATTTATAAAATATTCAAACTGAATGAAAAAAAATCGGTTTCACTATCATGGGCAACAAAATTGAAATCAAAGTTGGTTTATAAGTAGGTAGGAAGGTACCTACTCGAAAAATGAAAAATGATAGGTAGGTATTTGATTTGTTTTTTTGAAAAATAATGTTGCGATGTATATGTACCTATTTCATTTCATTTTAAAAATTGTGATACCAATTTTCTTTTTTTTTAATTTTTCTAAAATTATTTTTCCCAGTAAAAAGTAATTTTTTGATATATAGAATTACATACTTAAGTGTGAATTTATTTTTTTTATTCTATCTAGATGTAGATAGAGGTATGTAGGTAAGTAAGAACTTTTTTTTCGAAAAAAAGTTGTTTTATTTTTTTTTAATTGTTACGTTTATTTCTATCGTTTTTGGAAATTTGCATTCGAAATACTCCTTTTTTTAATTTTTACGAAATGTCTAATCAAAAAATGATGGTTCAGAAAAATAATTTAATTTTTCCGAAAAATCTTTTAACGAGTACCTATCTAACTATTTCAATCGATTTTTAAACCTAAATTTTAATATTACCTACCTATTTAATTTTTTTAGAAAAATAGTTTTCAAGTGTATTTCAATCGATTTTTAAAATTTGCAAACCAAATTTTCATTTATATAATTTTTTATAAAATTTTCTAACCAACAAAGTTTTTTCCGAAAAAAATAGTTAAATTTTCTTGGAATAATCTATTTCACATATTGTACCTATTTCAATGGATTTAAAAAATTTTCAAAGCAAATTCCCATTTTTTTAAAATTTTAATAAAATTTGATAACTTAAAAAAATGTTTTTTCCATCAAAAAATTATTTATTTATTTTTAGAAAAATAGTTTTCACGTGTATTTCAATCGATTTAGAAAATTTGCAAACCAAATTCACATTTTTTTTTAATTTTTACAAACTTGCCTTTAACAAAAAAAAAAAACAATTTTTAGAAGAAAATAATTTATTTTCTTTCAAAAATTGGTTTTACGGGTTTTTCAATTGTTAAAAATTTAAATTTAAAAACCTAATTCCACTATTTTTTAACATAATATGGTTACCACATAATAATACCTACCTAAAACGATAAGAAAAACCTAACTACAATTCATACCTACCTACCTATATACCTACCTAGGGAAAAAGCATAATAAATGATAAATATACCAACGTTGTATTTACCTCACATATTGTGAAATTTAATAACGTTGCTTTTCATTCAATTTGCATCAAATTTGAAAATTTAAAATATTTCGCTTCAAATAATACCTACATATCTATACCTAAACCTATATATACCCCTGTCATGACAAAACACAATAAGCTTCGTCCATACGACAAAAAAAATTCTTTTCTTTCCCTTATTTTGCTTTATGCCACGTCAAAAAATATGATTTAACCATCTCCCTTAGTCTCATTATTGTTGTCAGAATAATATTAATATAATCCTCTCGTTCTTACTACTTACCTTCATTTCTTTTTGATTTGTCTTCCTCCCGCCTTTTTATTTCTCAAATTTCAGATTGTGGCGATTGCAGCGCTGTATGAGAGGCGATTCTGAACTAATATTTTTTGTTCCATGAGAGTACTATAGTGTTCATATACAAAGCCGGAACCGAACAGAGTTAGTAAAATTGTTGCTGTATTTGAAAAAACCGTGTTATCGAAAGCAACAACCAAATAGCTGCTGTTTATCATTCGCAGAGAAATATTTTAAAATATTGGAGTTGAAAATTTTAATTTAATTTTGTTTGTGCGTTTTTGATGTGAAGGATCTTATCATTGAGATTATACATAAACTCTTTATAACTTTATATATAAACTCAATGATCTTATTGAACCAACAGCACTTCCTAGTGATGTAAGAAAAAAATCTCGTAGGGTGTCTACTTCTATTTATAAAACATCTAGGTATCCTCTCGGTATGGGGAAAATAAAATATAGGTAAATGTAGCATGAAGTGGTCGTAAATAGAATACTGGTATATCGAAAATAAAACTCGACGAATGCAATGGTTCATGCATTAAATATATTCGTTTGGATGGTTAGTGAATTCGGATGTGGTATTTTTTAGGGAACATATTTTTTCGCAATAATTTTTTCTGTTGTGTTGGATTTTCAGCCAATGGTCGATTTTAAATTAAATGCGAGGAAGCATGAACTAGGTTTAGTTGTAGATATATTCGTTTTGCATGGAAATCTTCTGCAATCTATTGTGTCTCTCGCTCATTGGGTGTTGGTTTTTTTCAAATGAAATGTGAGCAAAAAAAGGAAAAATGCTCCCTTTTTTATTTGTGAATGTTGTTTTTTTCATAAGCCGAGGTGCGTTAAAGTTAAAGTAAACGCTATAATAATAAATCTTGATTGGTTGTATGTGTGGTAAGTGTAGTAAGTAGTAACGATTGTTTTAGATCGAATGCATACATTTAAAAAATGTTTTATGGTTGGGTGTGCGAGGTGGGTGGTCACTGGTCATCGACGAAGGTCAAAGTCGGTGCCGCCATAGTTTTTGCTCCTGAGTTGAATTTGGTACGACATTATACAGGCCAACAAAAGATCTAAGACAGGACACGTAATGGGACGACAAACAAAATCCGATAAAACACCGTATTAATACCGGAAAAGATGGAATTTTACAATCCAGATTTTTACCCATTATCTGAAAGAAAAGCGGATGTTTACACATCTTCACCGCGAGTCCCGGTGCTCACACATTTTTTTTTTTCTTGGACAGACTAAAACTTTTTTTTTTATAAATTAAATGTACGTACAAACCTTATACGGAAAAAAGAGCAAACGATAGGTATGCAAAATGATAAATGAAAACATTCACATTGAGTAAAGAAGGCAGTGTGAAACAAAGCAGCATTAAAAAGTGCCGTTTGTGCTACTCTTTATGAAAATAAGATTGAATTCTTTTTTGTTGCAATTTATATTATCTACAAATCCCTATACAAGATTAATATATAGAGTGAATAACTAAGAAGTTATAAACGAAAAAGGAGTACAAATTTTGGCTTCATCACCCTTATTTTCGAATTACAGTTAAAAAAAAAATTTAAACAGTTTTTGGTGTATTGTTTATTAATTTCTGACAATTTTTTACGTCACTATGAATATTTGAAGTCCACCAAAAAAAGGCTATTTTATTGGAGAAAGGGTAGAAATTTCAGATTGAATATTTTTATTGAATTTGTTGAATTTGATTGCTTTTTTTTTTTTTTACACTTCAGATTCTTTGTTGTAGTGAGCTTAGATCAAGCTGAAAACTACAATCAGAGACTCATCATAGGTGCATGTGTCAGTGGTTAGTAAATTAGTAAAAATTATGCAAACTAATAACACATGCAAATATAAAACATAATAATAATTAAGCAATTTACATAAAAATAAACAATAATACAGAATTATGCCGAACAAAAGTGTCTATAACGTCAATAAATAAAAACTATCACGACCGTGGAGCTTGTTCGAAACGCTTTTTTTAATCCAATTTTACTCGTGTTAAAATCAACAGAGGAAGCATTTAAATTGAAAAGCCTGCTCATACGGTTAATAGACTCATGTATGCCATAGTTAGTTCAATGAAAATCGACATGTAAAAGTTCAAAATATTCGCAAGTGGTGGGATCCTCTACGGTAATTTATGCCAATACAGGCCAGCAAATCAGAAGCGTCAATTTTAATTAATAATAATTAATTAATTAGTTGGTGAAGAAATAATAAATCATTGTTAACACGCCTTTGGTATAATGTTTGGACCTGCAGGAGCTGGATCCGATGTTCATATGGTGGTAGGTTGAACGGATCGGCCCAAGGAAGACCTTTCAGAACACAGCGAATAAATTTAGTTTTGCACCAAATTCGGGTGGACCCGAAATTATTAATATAATACCAAATAATATAATATAAAATGCGGCAACATCCCTGGCTACAAAAGCGAACTTTTCTATCAAATATATTTGTTTTTCGGGTGATTATAGGTTAGAGTGGGCCGAAAAATTTTTTTTTTCGAATTTCAAGTTGTAATACCGCGGGAAAGTTGCGAATTGTGAAGACTAAGAAGGGTTTAAAAAATTTTTGAAATCGGTTCATATCTTCCGGTCGCGCATGGGGTCTGAAGTTTGAAAAAAATGTATTTTTACAAAAAAAAAATTCTATCCTACTATCCTAACGTCCCAATTCTTAATAAAATAGCAGAAAAAAGAATGGTTGAAATCGGTAAAGTGCTTCCGGTAGCGCAAGCGATTCGAAATTTGTCGAAATGCGGCAAAAATCATATTTTTACTACATTTTTTTTATAGACTTTTTGGTCGATTATTAATATTGGTACCATAATAATAAAGTAAAAATAAAATTAACAATCAGTTCAGATCATGCAATCACTGAAAATTTGAAAATTTGAATCTGTCAATCAAGAAGGCTTTGACTTTTATCATTCTCCTCTCCGTGGGAGTTAGCTTTTTCAGTTCATTCGTTTTGCTCGGTGTAAGGTGTTTTGAATTTGCTTTTTTTCTAGATTTGTTTTGTGTTAACTGATTTGGTAAAACTTTGTGAATTATTGGTGATATTATGGCTGTTACTAACAAAATAATCACCAGACAGGTATTCGATTGCCCTATATTCGGTACACCCAAGGATTTTACAATAAACAAGCTTCCTAATGGTGTAGACGTGATTCGGTGTTGTTCACAAGAGAGATTTGAGGAGGCTCTTAAATTTAATAATAAAAGCGTTCCTTTTCACAAGTTTCAACCAAAGTTGCAAACAAAATAATTGATTTGTATCTTAAAGCATCCATCCCAACGGTTACGAATAACAGAGTCATTCAAATTATAAAAGTTTTCCATGATAAATATTATAACTTACGAAAATCATATACACGGGATAAGAATAAAGATTCTTTTAAAAAGAAAGTGAATGAGTTTAAAAAAAAAGTGTTCACTGTTCATTGCTCTTCGACATAGCAGCTTGCAAATGTCCAATTATTTTAAATTGCATTTGCAAAAAAACCCCTGATTTATGTAAATGCCAAATAACTGTTAATTGTGACTGTGCTAAACCAAACAAAATACCTCCTCTTGAACTTCGATTTATTTACTCAATGCGAGTTCACGGAATCGGAAAAATAGGAAATATAGACCTGGCTGAAACCAAAAAGATTAATACATTGCTAAAAAGGCGATCGCGTGACCAACATTTAACTTTGGACGATACGTCAAATGCCTTGTGCTCACCTTCAGTTATCATTCTATCCGAAACTGATGATGATGAAGAAGAACTTCCTTCAAGGAATGGTGGCAACACAGACAAAGATTTTGAAAAAAAACACAAATGTTTCCAGTAATTCTTCACAGATGAGAGTTAAGCTAAGATCTACTGCTATAACTAGCGATCGCTATGGAGTTTCCGACCGCGCTGTAGCTGCAATTGCATCAAGTGTATTGCACGATTTTGGGGTAATTACGCATACAAACGCTTCGCAGGTCATAGACAAAAACAAACTAAGAAGAGAAAAACAAAATGCAAGGACTGAATTAAGCAGTAAGTCTAATGAATTTCCACTACAGGGTCTTTATTTAGATAGGAGGAAGGACGATACGCTAGTTATAGATCTAGTTGCTTCGAAAAGGTTTCGTAAAGTTAAAAAAGAAGAACATTATTCGCTAATCCAAGAGCCTGGTTCAGTTTACGTCGGTCATGTTACTCCAAGTTCTGGAAATTCTGAAGCTATTCTCAATGCCACTGTTTTGTATCTGTCTACTCGTGATATATCTCTTGAAAGTTTAGTTGTCATAACTCATAGGATGCAATGGAACTGCCGTTAATACTGGTTGGAAAAATGGTCTAATTCGACGAATGGAAAACTTATTAAGGAAAACCTTTGCAATGGGTAGTTTGTCTTCTGCATTTTAATGAACTTCCATTTCGGCATCTGTTCCAATACTTAGACGGTAAATCAACAGGCCCAAAATCTTTAAGGGGTCCAATCGGTGAAAACTTGCTGTATGCGAAAAACGCGAAGTTATTGCTTTTAATAATATTAACTGTCAGATTCCTGAGGTAGACAGGAATATATTAAGTAAAGATCAACAATATTTACTTGATATTTCTTTGGCAATACAATCTGGAAACTGCAAAGAAGATTTGGGTGCACAAGATCCTGGTCCCTTGTCACATTCAAGGTGGTTGACAACAGCAAATCGAACACTTAGGTTGTACTTAAGCGAAGAAGTTCCAACCCAACAACTACAAGATATTGTTTTTTTAATTTTAAATTCATACATGCCAATGTGGTTCAGAATTAAAACAAGTAAATACTTGAAAGAAGGACCAAAACTTGTGTACATACAATTCAATTCAATCTTCAAGGTATCTCTCCGAAGATTTACGAAATATCGCCGATCCTGTTATCGAAAGAAACAGATTCTTCTCACACCCTGAACATTTAATGCTTACCATGGCACAAGATGATGAAAAACAAATAAGAGAACTCGGACTTCGACGGATTTTGAAGGCAAGGCAGATGGCTCGGAACAGAAAAGTTATTAGAACTTACAAGCCACCCAGACTGAATTTCAATTCCGAGAACTACACAGAAATTATTGATTGGGTGGATTGTGATTTTTCATCTCCTCCATTATTGAAAAATATAAGTGACGCTGAAATAATTTCATATATAAGAAGTAATTCAATTCCTAATTGGAAAATTGATTTCCCAGTTCACACGCAGGCAGTTGAACGTTGCGTAAAACTCGTTTCGGAAGCCTCTTCAAAAGTTTGCGGGGTCAAAAATAGAGATGGATTTATAAGAACCACCTAGATGTCAAGAGCAGCCATGCCAAATTTTTCACAAAAATCTAAATTTAAAGTTCCTTCAGCTCAAAGCGAGTGAAAACAAAGTTGTTCAAGACAAAAATAACGTTGACCAATAAATTAAACAAAACTTATTTTTTTTAATAAAATATTTGTTCCTAATAAAATTTTATGGTGTAATTGTACTTATTTCTTAATTTTAAACTTTTTATTTTGAAATGGAAACCAGTTACGAAGTAGGAAATTTGTAAGTATTCATTTTTCTTGAAATGTCATTTTCCTCAATTTTTAATTTTTTTTTCAAAATTTCATTGATTTTGACGTTTCTGCGCGACCGGAAGTCCTTAACCAATTTGAACCATTCTTTTTTCTGCTTAATATTTATTTTATATTATAAGAGTTACCTAAAGCTATTTTATTAAAAAAATGAGACGTTAGGATAGAAATTTTTTTTTTGTAAAAATACCATTTTTTTAAATTTTTTTCAACTTCAGACCCCATGTGCGAACGGAAGATATGAACCGATTTCAAAAATTTTTTAAACACTTCTTAGTCTTCACAATTCGCAACTTTCCCGCGGTATTACAACTTGAAATGCGAAAAAAAAGTTTTTTCGGCCCACTCTATTATAGGTAGGTACCTACAGCTTTATAAATTTAATACCCTTTTTTCAAAGTCAAAATTCATGTTGACTTGTGTTATTGGTATAATTTTAATGTATTTCTTGTATTTAGTTTATTTTAAGTTTGATTTGTATTTAGTTACTTGATGCATATGCAGAAAGATATTTGATTGAGGTACCTAAAGAAATGTTAAATACTATTTTAAATCCTACAATGCAGAAGCCAAAATAAAGTTATTTGAGTCACATTTTGAGTGTGTCGGTATGAGCGTCTACATAATGTATGTCGATCTAGAGCCTAAACGAAAGGATTGTCGTATTTGGTTTGTTTTACGGGAATACAACAATTTGCAGTGGTCATAAGTCATAACATAACTTACGAAAGGATTACCTATCTTAAAATTTTTTAGAACTTTCCCACGACTTTCTTTAGGGTATAAATTCTTTTTTTGCTTCAGCTCATCTGGCCGGCTACCTAGCATAAAATGATTTGTTTTTTTTTTTTCATAAATTCAACTAAACTTCTAACGTGCCAGTTATAAAGTAGAAACCCATTAAAATGTTTACATTTCAAAAAAATTATTCAAAATTTTTTGTCAGCTTCGATCATGTTCTTTTTTCTCGTTTACTTATTTAATTTTTAAATAATTAGGTATTTGGCTGTTATTTTTTGTTTTAAATAACGTTAAAAATGTTTTTTTAAAAAAGCTATTCGAAGACCTTTTGTTTTGTCTACTGGATCTGTATCGATATTTCTCCATACTACATACATACATATACAATACATAGTAAGTTAAGTTCTAAACATGATTATGCTCTTAAAATAAAGGGGATGACAATTCATATCCGTAAGTATGGAAGTTCGATTTTAAATTTTTATTTGGGAGATTAAGCTAAAGAATATTTTATATAATTTACTTCAAACTGAATAATTTTTATTTGACTTCCCAACTTCAAAACAACACACAAATTAATGTTGGATTTAAATTGAATAATGGAAATATTCTTTAGTCCATTCTTATTTTAGAATACAACTACGAATTAAATAGTAACTACTAACAAGCATTGACGAGTAAATTTGCAAAACTTAACAGTTCCGCGGACATGGTCTCAGAAACCAGTTCCGATGAGGAAATGAACCGCTCCATTACCGTTCCGCTATTGGAACTGTTTTGCGCAACTCTTTATTTATGGTCCCACTTTCCCAAAGTTAAATACAAATAAAAATCTTTGCAAAAAGGAGTGAGATCAGTCCAAAAACATAAATGTTAAAAAGAGAGCCAAGTTCATTTATACAAAAAAAAAACTGTATAGGTATAACAAGTCAGCCGTGAAAAGTAGTGAGATTTAAAAGTATGCCAAGTTCTTACTTTATTAAGGTTTAATACCAAATATTTAAAGAAGAGTAATATTGAAACAACTCAAAATTATAAGAAAAAATTAAAATTAAATTAAATTAATTTAATAAAATATTAATGTTGTGATATTATGAAATAAATAAATTTAAACTATTTTAAATCCTTTTTTATCAAAATTATTATTGAATGGTTACTGATTTGGGGGGTTTACTTGACCACTGAGTACCGTAATTTTATTTATCTTTTAATAATTATAACGACCCGTTATCGCTTTTGATTTTAAAGTGAACGTATCATAATTTTATTTCTCGTATTTCATGCTTAGTTATAACCAAGTAATAAATAAAGTTATTGGCGCCAAATTTTAGACAGCCTGATGTGTTGAAGTAGTAGCATGATACTACTTAACATTTTGCTAACTTTAAAGATCTAAAATGTTAGTTTTAAACATTTTTTAACTTGTACCTATGTATAATACTGAACATATAATTTTTTTTAATAAAATTCAGCTGTACACACCTATAAAACAGTGACAGTTCGTGCAAAAAAGTAAGAAAACAAACCGTTTTCACATTTTTAATTGTCAAAGTGAATGAAAGCTAAAATTTATCGCGATCTGCGTACGAGGCTTACCTCAGTGTTAAAAAGATAACAGGATGCTTCCTAGTTTAAATTTTGGACCATCCTACTGTAAACCTAGCATCATACTAAAAATGCTGTAACTTTTTGCACCATTTATTTAAACTTATTTAAAAAAAAACGATCTTTACACACTTCTTTTCTAGACTTGGAAAAAATGTATGCAGGTAGGTATATGAAAAACTTGCGTTCCTAATTGTATTTTTTACAAGTTGTGGATAAATATTTTTCTCATAAAAAGAATAGTTATCTAGTTTTTTGGTGAAAAGCAGTTTTTTGCAACTTAAATTCAAAATGGCGGTGGCGCACCCTCTGGGTCGAAAAATTGGATTATTTATTAGAGCCAACAGCATATGTACAAATTGCGATTTCACCATCTATTTTAAAGCAATAACTACCTAATCGATTTTTATTCCCACTAACTGGACCTTAAACTTTTGGTAAGAAATTATATGTTTTAAATTTACATTAATTCCGTAAACTTTTAAATAACATTTTCTACAAAAATTTGCAAATTTTGAAATACTTATCGAGTTTTGCCTAATACTAAAAACCTAATAGGTCCAATTATTTTACTCATAATACAAAATAATAAAGAATGTAGGTATATGTATCGACAACGCACATTGCACACAGAGTTCTACCGGGGCACATTTTTCTAGTGTGTGTGTAAAGCTTATCTATATAGGTACTAGGTATTTGCGTCGATTGCGTACGTTTAAAACATGTAGCTAGGTAGGATTCAGAGCTTAGAGACAAAATATTATAATAAAAAAATAGTGCAGACAAACTTGTCATATTTCTATAATTATTTTCGCAGCAGAAATAGATACGTTGCATGTAGGTATAAAATACATTCACATGCATGCATGGTGGTTAGTCTTTTTGGTGTGGGAAAGCATGTGCATCTCAAGTCTCAAATAAGAGTCACGCACACAAAACACGAAGCAAATAATGGCACATTTTTCTAGGTATTCCTTTAAATAAATTATGTTTTTTTCCCGTTTGCGGACTCTTCATTTCTGTTTTGTTTCGGAACTTGAAAGGCTTTATCATCTTTATAAGCTAAGGAGATATTGGTACTTTTTTTGATACCTTATACATAAATGGGTACCTACATAAACTAGAAGAATGTATATAATTTTATAGTAGGTATTCTTTTCCTCATCCGCAAAATAAAAATAACAAAAGCACAGACAAAATATACCTAGGTACATAGGTATATTGATAAAAAATAAAAATAGCTAGTCACTTTATTTTATTTTGTATTCGGTTGAATTTGGAAAATTTGATTTGATCCAAAAAATTGAAAGGCTTTGATTTTTAAGGTAGATAAATATGTTTGAATGTTGACACTTTAATAGAAAAAAACGGTTATTTTACGAAGAATACTACATGTATACCTATAAATCATTAATATACTCACACAATTAAACAATGCAATTTATCCTTGTGGGACAGGTGAAGTAGCGGCACCGCGGGAGGTATTTGCTTATGTATGACACATTTAACCATTTAAAAATGAAAAAAAATCTAGCAAAAATACAAGACAGTCCTTACAAAAATGATTTTAAACAAAAAATTATCACTTAACTCTTTAAAATAAATGTCAAAAACCAAAACAGTTTACGTCATTGACACACTTCCGAAACAAAACAAGTGTTAAGAGGAATTATTAACTTAAATTTGCCGAATCACCCTATAGTGGCTATTATTTTGTTGGTTGTTCTTTTTATTTTTGATAGTTGCTAAATAATAAAGAATTTAATTAACAGAAAATTTTTATTTTGTTGGTCGGGGATTTAAGCTCAGTGTTTACGAAAAACAATATTGTCATCCACACAAAAAACATACCTATACGAACGAACTTTAAAGCACAAATCATCTTAGAGATCCGCACTTCCACACTTTACGTTTTAAGAGTGTGTAAGTTGTTGACTGTCTCACTATTTGTCTCACTCTCACACTAGCCGCACACTGAACATTTTATCGTCGCGCCACATTCAATGTCAAAAGCGGTTAAATTTTTGAATGAAGCCGTGCTTTCACGAATCTTCGACTAAGATCAAACATATAAAATCAATTTTGCAAAGTTGAATATTAACGATCTCTAGTTTAAGGCATCTAAGGAAATTTTTTCAAAGTTCGATTCACCAAACTTCGAGCACATTTTTCGGGATGTCGGTATAAAAAAAATTTTCTAGGTAGGTACCTACAGATTTATAGCACTGTAGGATGAAACACAAAAGCCGAAAAAGATAATAAAGACAAAAAACACGCAATAGATGTTAGTAAGAAATACAAAAAACATAGGTTGAGTGTATATATTTTTAGTTCCTAACAATTTTAGAGCGATTTAATAACTAAAAGTATTATATACATTACATATAGCAAGAAGCGAAGTGTAACCTTGTATTTGCCCCCGTCCCAAAACGCACACTAGTCCACCAACCAACCCCAAGTTTTTTGCCAGTTTTTTTTCAGTTTCTCCGTTTCCTTTATTCTGTTCTCATTTTTCCCATACTTGTCTGCGTTTTTTTTTTTTTTTTTTTCGATTCCCCTCCTGTTGCAGTTTTTTGTGCACTTTATGCTGTTCTAGTTGTTGTAGGTTTCTCTGCGCGCTCCCTATTGTCTTCGTTTAGACTGTAATGTATCTGTAATGCAAGTTTTACGATTGCTTGGGTGTATGTTACAAGCCATTTTTTAATCGTATTTTCTATCCAAATAGTCTTCTTATTCTACTCTATGAGGTTTTCCCCTTTTTGCGAGCCAACAGAACAGCTAGTCCATAATATTTGTCAACACCAATACTATAACCAAAGGAAACTTTTGGAGAGGAAGCCACTTACGGTTACGGACAATATTTTCGTTTAAAAAAAAAATCACAACACAACTGCACTCTTTCAAGAAAAAGCTTTTCCACGCACTTTGGGTGCAATTTGGAAATTCGACTTTGACAGCTTGAGTGTCGGTTCAAATAATAACTTAAATACTTTTTTGTAAGTAACTAAGCTAAGCAATCACCTTATTTCAAGAAAACATCAAGAAACCGAATCTGTATTATGTTATACTCACAGAACAGATATTCAGGTAGGTACCTACCTATATACATTATACATTATGTAGGTAGGTAGGTACCTAGCTACTTGATTCTTGATCAAAAAAATATTGAATTAACCTTCCGCGAGATACCTAACTACTGTCGTATCTTCTTTTTTTGCAAGCAAAAATACCGGCATGCAAGTGCATATGCATGCATTTAAATTTGTGGAAAAATATTTTTTAAGTAATGCAATGCAACGCGTTCACCGGTTAAATATACTTTTGTGCTGCCAAAACAAAAAAGAGATGCTCCCCTCCAAGCACCAGCATTCAACAATAATTTCGTAGCCTTTGGTGGTGTTATAGATTGCGGACACGTATGCAATTTTAAGTCTCGGTGTAGTATATTTTGGGCTTCCCCTATGACAGCCCTGCATCAAGTGGGTATGAATGTCGGCATATACGTCGTTCAATTTGAGTTGTGTAAAATAAAACTGCAGTGCCCTGTAAAGTGATGTAGGTTTTATTGTTCTATATTTTGTTTTATTCAGCTATGGACAAGAGAGAATATTCATTCATACCTATGTATATCTAGGGTGATTTAATATTATATAGGCAGGTTCCTACCTACTTTTTGTTTTTTTTTTTTTTAATGTTTCAAGGTAGGTACCTAGGTATAGGCAAATTTAATCAAAACAAAAGTGTTATGAATTACCTACCCTGATTGCCTTGAAATTAAAAATAATGTTGCCAATGATATTAGATAGGTATCATGGTACCTACCTTCAGACAGTGAAATTTATAATTTAAGTTAGATATTAAAGGTTAAAAAAAAAGATAGCTACCTAGGTATGTGGTTATTTTAAGCCAGGGCACACTGCAAAATATAAAAAGGTTCTTAGTAGGTAGGTTAGGTAGGTACCTATATTGTTTTCATGCGTTTAAATTTGTATATATACCTACAGGTTTAGGTATGTACCTACCATATAATAAATAGTACCTACCTACATTGAAATGTTGCACTGACCTAGCATTTCGGATAGGACGATGTTATTTTTTAATGTGTAATTTTTGGGGAGATTACGATTCGTAGGTACCTACGACCGACGCACGCCGCAAAATAATAACGGATTTTCTTAGAGTGGCCTAAAGCAAGCATTTTTTATTACAAAAGGGGGGGGGGTATATCGCCCCGTTTAAGAGGCAGGGGTGATTTTAGAAAAAATTACTTGAAATGAAAAAAAAAAAATTCAAAAAACAACGGCAACACTTACAATGAAGAACCTACTATAACGGTTTTGACAGCCAGAAATCTGTTTTTTAATCCTAAATTTAAATTAAATTATTTGTGTCAATTGCTTTTGAAAAATTTGAATACAAATTGTGAAATGAAGTGCTAAATTGGTTTTTTGTGGTCGATGCTAATATCAATTTTAAATCGATCACAAAAATTCGAATGATTTTATGTCTTCTAGTTTTTGAGAAAATTGAAAATTAGTAAAACTACTTTTTTAAGAGATTTTTGTTTTTTTGCTTGCTTACATAAATAAATATAGTGCTAGTACCCAGCATAAAAACAGTGAGGTATGTACAGAGGGTCAAAAATAAAATTGTTTTACTACGGGAGAGGGGTCTATCTCACCCCATTCAGAAGGTAGGGCCAATTTAAAAAAAAATGACTTAAAATGAAAAAAAACATATAAAAAACAACGACACAACTTAAACTGAAGTACTATACCGGTTTTGAAAGCCAGAAATTTGTTTTTTAATCCTAAATTTAAATTAAATTATTTATCTCATTATTTTTTCGCATGTAAACTCAAAATTTTGGGTCAATATAACCCAATTATAACCCAAAGCTCTCACGCAGGTGTTCTCAATGAAAAAATGTGTGAAATATGTTTAATCCAGTAATTTGTCACTTTATTGTATGCTTATAACGCTGATAACAAAAAAACATATTAAAAAGAAAGTTAATCCTTTCTTTCGTAAATTCACCTAATAATCCAATAACGTAAAAACTAAAATCAAAGGTTTTTTTTTAGAAAAAACTAGTTTTTGTTATTTTAGATTTTTTCAAAAACTACAAGACATTTCGACAGCCGATTTGTTGTGTTTGATTTGAAATTAAAAAGAGCATTGAATATAAGAAAAAAAAAAATACTTAATTACGTAAAATTTTGAAAAAAAAAATAGTTGAAAAAAAATATTTTTTTTTAATTATGACTTTGAAAATTAATTTTTCAAAAACTATTCACTCGAACAACTTGATTTAAAAATAAAATTAAAGAATGGGTTTCTGGCTTTTCATAATGCTATATCATGACTCTGTATAGGTGTTACCGTTAAACACGGACAGAAAATAAAAACCATTAATTTTGAAAAATAATTCATTATCATAAATGAAAAACAATTATAAACAGATGTACCTACCTATTATGTTAACTTCAGTTCATTCATATTAATACCCTCAAAATGTGCAGGTACCTAGTTCCTACCTCGCTGCAAACATTTAGGTGAATGTTCACTTAACATTCAGCAAAAATGAAGAATATCAATCGATAAATATATCATATTTAGTGAATGAAATCTGAAAATACTCTAAAAGCCTATCATTTTTACATAATGAAGAGAAAAAGGGATTTGTGCAGAATTGTTTTTTTTTACGATTAAAATAATTGATTCGATTCTCTTTCATTGTAGTTGTATACATGATTCGATGAGCGCTTTGCACAGTATTTAGGTGGAGTTAATAGACTGCTAACGACTTAAATCAATATAAACAGCAACAATTAACACCGAACTTCAAAAGGACTTCAACGAACTTCAAAAGGATATTATAGCTCAAGATCTTGTTAATTTCAAACTTAATTACAATTTTAAACTATTTAGCTTCACACTTCTTACTTGAATTATATATCCAAATTTATTAACGACATTTAAAATATTATTAACCTAAAAGTGTTGCATCAGGTTAAGCTAGTTTCTCGAAGATTAATGTCGAATTCCTTTCAAAAAAAGAATCGAATTTTTTTCCAAAAGAATCGAATTTTTTCTGTCAAAACGAATATTGCTACACTAGAAAAATTCGTTTTGACAGAAAAAATTCGATTCTTTTGGAAAAAAATTCGATTTTTTTTTTGAAAGGAATTCGACATAAGCTTATAAAAATCTATTTTCGCTCAATAATGACCCAAGAGCGATTAACTGCTCTTGCAGCTATTTCATAAAATTGCTTAATCGCATTGAAGAAGAAAAAATCGCTAAAAGATTTGCAAAAATGAAATCTCGTAGATTAGTATTTTAATTTAAAAAATTTGTAAATAAAGCCTTTGATTGTTATTAATTAAAACCCGATTTAAATGTTAATGTTGTCGTTATCTTCTTTTTTTTATTTGTGGTGGAAAAGCTTACCAAATCAACCCTTTTCCATTATTATATTTAAGTTGCTTCGGTAAGTTAATCCTACCTCTACACTGATTAACGTTAATTTAAATACCATAACCTTCAACAACTGGCCCTTAGAACTAATGTTGTTGGTTTAACGTTGGTCAAGTTTTGTCACATAAATTTGTAGCCTGAGATTTTACCTTAATTCTAAGGCAATTAACCTCAAAGATCCGATAATTAGAACAGAAGATACCAAATCAACCCTTTTCGATTAGGTATTATATTTAAGTTGCTTCGCTAGGTTAATCTTACCTCTAGCCTGGTTAACCTTAATTTAAATGCCTGTCCTTAACCTTCAACATCTGGCCCTTATAGAACTAAAAATATAAGTTAATCAAAGAGGTTCAAGTTTAGGTCCCTATGTATATTTCATGTAGGTTCAACAATCGAATTGATTAAGAATGAAGTCAAGTTTTGTCACATAAATTTTGTAGCCTGACATTTAACTTATTTCAAAACCTTAATTTGATCCGATTATAAGTACCTACAGAAGTAAAAAGGCAACCAGACCAACCAAATCAACCCTTTTATATACATACATGTACAATACATACTTATATATGTATGTACCTACCTACATAGATGCGTAGGTATATGAATTTTGTTGGCGATGCTAACAAAGCCAATTTTTTTTACTCAATTTTTTAATTTATGTAATTATTTATTTTAGGTGTGTTTTTTTGCAAGCCCGGGGGTAATTGGTTGAAAAAAACGACAACGAGGATTAGCGACGCCATCACAGAAAAAAACATGGAGTTTTCATAGAAACTATCGATAACATTTATGTAATTCATGTCGGTAACACAGTTTTTCTGTGCCCTTAAGTTAAGCCCCGAGAATTCTCTGGGATTACCTAAGCCCACAGGGGATTAGTTGTTGTTGCATTTTACATGTATCTACATTTCTTAGCACCGACGTCGTTTTTTTCATCAAATTCCCCCCGGGCTTGCAAAAAAAAACACGCCTTTTGATGAATTAAATCTAAACATTTTTCAACTACACTTTTATGCTATTTCAATGATTTTTTAACTGAATAAATTATGTAGTTTGATATTTTACCTTCATTTTAATAGGTACCTTTATTTTAAATATCCGATTGTTAGAACAGATGTTATTAGCCAACCTAATCGTACCATTTCGAATAGTATTTGCAAAATATGTAGGTACCTACAACAATTTAATCAACATATACATTTTACATACTTACCTACTTAATGTAGCTATGTATGTATATTGTATGTATATCATATTTGTTCCCGATGCGAAGACAATTTTGTTTGCCACCAGCCACTGTACAGTGGTGGTTTTTTTGACACATTCCACTCCAACGTCTTGCCCCCCCTCTTACAGCAATAGGTATATTCTTTGTTGGTACATTTTTTGTTTGTTTTTTTTTGTTTCTTTTGTTTTCTTGTTCCTCCCGTCATTTGTCGTGCTGAAATAAGTTCTCAATTTTTAGTATGAAATTTTGTTTGCAAAAGTGCAGGTTTGTAGCTTGTCATCTTACGTTCAACTATCTATCTTAATATTAAGCATCCGATAATTATAACCTGAGTAATAGGCTTCTAAGTGGGCACAAATCGAGTGATTTTAAGATTTTTACATGGCTGACAAATTGGCAGTATTCCTGTCAAAAAACTGACAAAATGTCAAATGAATTTTTCTATTCTTTTGTCAGTTTTTTTTTTTACAGAAATACTGCCAATTTGTACCTAAAGGTAGAACTATAATAGTCGGATTCCGACGTAAGTGGTCGTACGAAACGAAACGAATACAAAGAATGCATATGACGTGCCCATAATTGAGGTTTGTTTCGTTTCGTTAACTTTTGCTTTCGGAAGTGAAGAGCGCTCACCTCACCGACCGCTCCATGCGTAAGTGAACTGAGAAAATTTTCTTCCGACTATTATAGTTCTACCTTAAGTCTTGTAAATCTAGAATAAGTATTTACTCTCTGCTCATACTCATATTGAGAATTTGGCTCTTAATAGGTAGGTATATGATTTTTGTAGGAAAAATATTTTTTTAAATGTTTTGTTTTGTATAAAAGAGAACCCTTATGTTAAATTAGTTCAAAACAAACTTCTTTGAATTATAAATTTTATAAATATTGGTGTTTTATTGGAATTTTATAAAGGACTCTTTTTTTCATCCAGCAGGGACTCCTTTTTTGACTCCTGTTGAAAATATTCAGAGGTAACCCTGATTCAAAGGACAACAAGAAAAAAGCAGTAGGTAGGTATATTGCGATATTGTTAAGAGAAATAAGAATGCAATTTTAAATTGAATCCAGAGAGCATCTTCGCTCTCGCTTCCAAAGCATTAAGGATCCCCCACACCAACGCGAATTTTCGGTGGTGACGACGAAAACAATAATAACGGGTTGGCTACGTTTTCCCGCGGCACGTTTTCCCGCGTCACGTTTTCCCGCGTTACGTTTTCCCGCGTACGTTTTCCCGCAAAACGTTTTCCCGCAGAACGATATCCCGAATCACAGTTTCCCGTGTAACGTTTGCCCGCCGATTCCTACTTTTTCAATACTAATAGACAGCGCATGAATAAAATTCATTTCAATAGCAGTTTTCTTGTACAAAAGTCTTTTCTTGTGTCAAGGTGAGGTATGTATGTATGCACACTATAGGATTTGGGCTAGGTGCGAGGTTGAGTGTATGAAAAGTTTCTTTTTATCATTTGGTAGTTTTTTTTATGAAAATTGCCAAATTGCCCTTTTAAGCGTATGAAATAAAAAACCGCTTAAAATGAAAAAAAAACATTAAATATTTATTGCATAAAAGCAAAATAGTATTGTCAAAAAGTACTAATTAGTATTGCCTACCCCGCCGTCAATCCCTTGGAAAATTGTATAGGCAATCTTCCGCGGGATATCGTGCTGCGGGATTGTAGCAAAAAAACTACCTTTCAAATCGGCGGGCAAACGTTACACGGGAAAACGATCGCGGGAAAACGTAGTATCCCATAATAACAACGTGTTCTTTTCATTGACAACCACGTGTTGTTATTGTTGTTTTCGTCGTCACCACCGTGGGTGTGGGGGAACCTTTAAGCGGAAAACACAAAGTTACTTTTATGTTAGCGCTGACTCCGTTACGCTAATATACTTTCGATTGTACTTTGACTGACGTTTGTCATTTGACATTCGCATTTTTACCCGCAGAAATATTTATTTATATATTTATTTATCACTTAAAGCACTTTTATCAAAAACCCTCTTTAATTTCGTCAGGCTTTTAAATATTTTTAGTTTCACCAATCTATAAAAGGGAAATTTCAGGGAAATTTTTGTTAAAATCGAGTTCTCTTCACATCCCTGGAAAAATAAATTGGTTTTTTCTTTCTAATAAGCGAAATATATGAGGAAAAATGAGAAAGCATTATGTATTGAAACAAATGTCAAGAATTGCAAAATAAAACGGTACACTTCTTCAAAATCAAAAACAAACATTGGGCCGCTGCCGATGATTTTATGAAGTGAGTTACAATAAAATTTAATACATAATGAATGCACAAAATATAAAACGAAGAGATAGAGGAAATAATTATACGGAAACTGAGAAGAATGGGCTAATTGACATTGTTGCTAATTTTAAAAGCACAATTGAAAATAAAGCGACTGATGGGGTGACTGTCGCAGAAAAAATAGAGCTTGGGAGAAAATCGCTGAGATATATAACTCCACCACAGCAAGCTCAGGCGAAAGGAGTTTCGTGCAGTAAAGGAGCACTTACGAGTCCCTTAAGCATAAAACCAAGAAAAAACTGTCCACTCATAAGGTAAGTAAACATTTAGCAAATTCCAAAACTCAAAACTTGGGCGAAATACGCTAAGCAGAAAATTGTATTTCTTTTGAAAATACACAAAGGTATTTGAGCAAATGGTTAATTTATGTTGCGCAAAGCGGAACTCAATTGCATCTGAGCCATCTATGTAATTAATAATATATAAATTAATTATACATACCTACCTACAAAATTAATTTAATTTCTAGACTGAAATTTATAAAACTGGTGGTGGACCATCAACTTCAACAACACTGAGCTGCCTGAAAGAAAAAATTGCTGGAATGGGGGGATTACAGTTCACTCAAATATATACGATTCAAATTCGGACTTTCCAAAAATAAACAAGGAAGAAACCGCCGAAGGTATCGAATTTTTGGATGAATACGAAATAATATTATCTCCGGAGAGGAAAAGTTCTCCCCTTAATCAAATGATGGAACCAACACCACCTGCTCCATCCACTTATATGTCGTGGGCACAACCTCCAACAACTGAACAACAATTCTTTGTCAATGCTATTCGCTTGTGGAATCTCCTTCCATGTATTTTAAAACGAATAAGTGGTGAAACTAAGTTTCGCAGAGAGCTTCGTAGTTACTTTCAAAGAGCATAGGCTTCAAAACTGCCTTCCAATCATTTTATACTTAGGAATTTTTAGGTGAGATGTATGTAAAAATTAATTTGGTTTTAAAACTTTAGTATTCAAATGCTCGAAGATCCCTATTTTATCGAAAGATTAAATGTGAACTATCCGTTTTGGATTTGATACAATATTTATATCTATCTATATTTATATTTTATATAAACTTTTTCTATGTATGTAGCTTTTTCTCCAATCATTTTAATGTATTTAATTAGCATAACACTAATTTATAAGATTTATCTCTTACTGTGTATGCAATCAATGAATAAATTAAACTAAAATTTAGTGTCTAATTTAGTGATAATAGCGCAAAATTTTAAACAACCTATTGCTAAGGGCTTAACATATTACTAGTTAGCAAATTGCTAAATTTATTTAGTAATTTACTAGCTCTTCCAAAATTTTAATCCTTTTTTTCATTTTTCTAACTAGTAAATTACTAATTCCCTTTTATTAAAAACGGTGCAGCTGAACACGTCCAAACAATGACAGTTCGGAAAGAAAAACAAAGCAAACAAACCTAAACCTAGGGAACGGACCTAATAATTTGCAATATCAGAAGTTAAAGTGACAACCTACAATTTATTTTGTTATTTTTTTTTTGTTTTAATTTGTGACAACAATACAAAAGTTTCAATAGTGATATTAAAAAATTGTTTATGTAGTGGCCAGCCATAATAGGTCCCACAACCCTTACAGGTCGCTTAATTTGTACATGTGTACAATCGATCGCACCTATCACTTTTGGGAACCTGGCGATGATATAAAATCCTTATTTAAGCTCGTTTAACTCCGCAGGGGATGACGGAAACTTAATAAAATGTGGGAGCAATGAAGCAATTTGTTTTGAAATATTTTTTATGATTTTCCCCACAGTGGACTGGACCATTCCATGTAATGTTCCTATAAGATTAATTGTTGTAAAGTATACCCTTTGTGTTCCATTAAGAAGTTTACTTCGCAACATCAGCCTGATGGACATTTCTCCCAAAAAACTGGAGGGTAACTAGGACTTGTAATTCCGGTGAAATCGGAAGCCCACGGTTTGTTATTCGCTCTTGGATGTTTAGATTTTCAACCAAAAAACGAACTGTTGTTTTATCAAACCTATACCTGGAGTAAAATTCTCCATCGTCCAGTTCTTCAAAGGGATTTGCTCGGGACTTAAAACATTGTACTTTTCTGCACAAAGCTGAGTCTTCGAACATATCGAAATCTTCATCTTCCGAAAACATTTTTTTTGTATTTACTTTGAAAAGAATTAGCACACAAAAAAAACACAGTTTAAATCTTTCAAATAAAATTGCCAAAAAATTATTTTCTAGGACAATGACAGATTTCATATGGATTTAGCAAATTACTAAAATTTAAAGTAACCATTTTCTGATTTTAACTTTAGTAAAATGTTATGAGTTAGAAAATTTCTAAAATTGTTTAAAATTACCAACATCTTCTTTTTAACTTAGTAAATTACTAAAATGGCTTTAACATTTTACTAAATCGTTTAAAATTTTGCGCCAATGAAATTAAAAAAAATTTCATTCAAAAAGCCAAAGGCAAAAAAGTAATGACCAAGAAGGGCGGAACTAAATATAAATGTGATGAGCTTTGCTCTCTAAAAAAACAAAAATTGAAAAAAGAGCTCCAGATCCTTGAGGTCAAGCTAAAAATTAAGGAGATCGAGCTTCAATTAAAAGAAAAAGAGCTCTATAAATGAGTACGCTATTAGTTTTAAGTTCTTACGTGAAAACAACTTCAAACGTCAAAGAAGAAAAAACTAAATTTATTATTTTTTTCGTTAAAATTTTCCAAATAAAATATAAAACAGTTCGTAGTGTCAAGTGTGGAAATTCTTTTGGTCCCGTAGATGATGATTCGCATCATCTGGAGTTCAATGAAGGATAAACTTATTTTGACTTTCCTCATCATTCATTTGTATACCTATGGTTTGGGAATGGAAAATTGTGATCTGACCAACGCCGAAGTGACCAACGATTGTGCTCAAGAAGTACATCGCTGTTCGTTCCAACCGATGGTTCGAGATTTCACTCGACCGAATTCTTATTTTGTCAAGGCACAACCCTTACTGAAAATCTATCTATATACTTGCTCAAAGTACTCAAAACAAATGCAATTCAGAGGGTAAAGAAGTCGAGGACATGTCTGGAGCAGTGTGTTCGTGCCTTAGTTGCTGCTTTAAAAAAGGTATAACTCAAATCAAAAAACAAACAGGGTATATGGTTTATGTCTTTCAGTCAATTGGTGGAAATGATAAATCGCAAATGCGTCTTCAGTCACCACGTCTAGAGGGTGCTCTTAGTGGAGCAATTCAAGATGCGTCTATTCCATTCCCTCGAACATCGGGGGAAAAATTCACTGCCACCGGTTTGCTGGTCACATTTGCACAAACCTTCAACACTAAAAGGCTAACACTACGCAATCAAAATGTCACCCCACGCATACTGTCTGCCATTAGTGGTGGTTGTCTACTGGGCAATGTAATGGGTCCTCAGCCGGTTCTTAATTGTACATCGTGATTGCAACGCGTCCTTCTACCTCCAGGAAAATCATCCTCCTGGCTAAATCATCCAAAAATCGTAGTTTACAAAAGGCAACAAATATTTATATGATGCAAACAAACTACTCAGTATTAGCAAAGAATTGGCACAAGAGTACCTACAAGCTTGGTAAGACTGATATTTTTGGAGCATGTCAGCACAACACACAAATGGTTGAAAACCATGGACGAACGGATCTTGTACTAATTTAGACACTTGCAGAAATGATTGCAACTCCAAATATACCCAAGGAAGCGAATTCTGATATGCTATTTTTCTTCAGGATCCTTTCAAGAAATTCCTCTTGGAATCGCTTATTACACACTATGTCACAAAAGGAGATCTTTAAACTGCTGTGATGTTATGTTGCGTCTTTCACAAATGTCCTCCAGAAACTGAGCCTCCTCATTTTGGATCAAAAATGAATTTGACAACTAATGAATCTCCATACCACACCGTTCTGCCAGTAGATAGGCAAAATCGAATGTGTATGCTGCCGATCCATATGCGTAGTAATTCGTGTTCTGATCCGATGGGTTGTTTAGATTCAAATGTTATTTCTGATAATTATTCATGTTCGCTGTTTAGGAAATCCAAGATGCCAATGTTTGATTGTTTGAAAAATGCATACGGAGATATTCTCTTTGGTTGGCAGCTTCTTAACGAAAGAGCTTTAGTGAGTACAAAGATGAATTGGAATATGTAATACTTAAATTTCAAAAATAATATTTTTTATTGCAGATCCTCAAACACACCATGTATCAGAAACCACAAACGCACGATGTTGATTTCGTAACGAAGTGTTCAGGTTGCAATAAAACTAAACGAACGATAATTATTTTCAGAAACAGGATATCTGCACCTCTGGCTGTGGATGTTATTACCTTAAAGAAACCTTTGTGTTACTAAATACTAGATCATGTCTAATGTTTTATTATTTTTTTAAAATTCTGTTGAGATTCTATTTTTTGTCTACTATGTTAAATTTTTATATTAGAAATTTCTTATAAAATTATTGCGCGTAATGTTTGTATGTATTTATTTTCGAGTTCTTCGAGTCCTTTTAATGGTTTAGCAAGAATGCACCTAAGAAAATTCTCCTGCGACAAATAATAAGCCATAAGATGTCTAACCTATATTTTTATTTCAACTTTTGATATTTTTCTTTATAACATCCTTTGTAAGGCTTGCAATTTTTATCTTTTGTTTCTGTATTTCCAGGTCGGGGTTTTTTCTTTTTACATGATAATGGAAAAGATAAAACAAGTAACAAACATTAAGGGCCAGTTTCACAGTGCACACTTAACAAAATAAGTGGCACTTAATTTTCCCATTTTGACACTTAAGCCGCAGTTTTACTACCTGAGTAAGTGGAACTTAAGCGGCCAACATCGGAGACTTAAGTGTCACTTATTCCGATAAGTTTACATTGTGAAATTCGGAATTAGTTTTCCATATTCGGCACTTAAGTGACACTTACTTCACTGTGAAACTGGCCCTAAAATGATCCTTTTTGTTCAAACGACGCGATTTATTTAAAAAAAAAAAAAAAAAGAAACGTATATCTATTTATTTTTATACAGACTTTCCAATGAATGCAAAACAAAAATAAATATTTACAAAATATTAGAAATAGTTTTTATTTACGTTTACTTTTGAGAAGTTACATGTTTATCTGTTAAAAAAAATTGTGTCTACTAGTTGGTCTTGTGCTGCAGTATTGTTTTCAGGTGAGATTTGTAATTCGAAATTTTCAAAAGCTGGTAGCAGCACTTCCGGATCACTTGAAGGCTCTTCATCTCCAACTTCAACACAAATATTATGCAAAACTGCTGTTGCAACAATTACTGCCATTATGGTTCTTATTTCTATGCGCATACCATTAGAAAGGCAAGGAAATCGCCTTTTCCAAACCCCAAAAGCTCTTTCAATTACATTTCTCGTTTTGATTTGAGATTTGTTGTAGGCAATCTGTGCTGTAGTATGAGGATTTAGTACTGGGGTCAATAAATAATTTCTACATGGATACCACCATCACCAAGTAGAAACTCATTGTTTTCGAATCTAGCACGAAGAAGAGAATCATCAAAAATATTAGCATCATGCACACTTCCAGGCCACCGTGCCACAATATCAAAGAATTTTAAATTGATGTCGCATACGCATTGCGTGTTAATTGAAAACCATCCTTTCCTGTTTCTATAAACTTCTGCTTCCTCTCCACCAGGTGACTGAATCCTGATGTGTGTGCAATCGATTGCACCAAGAACTTTCGGGAATCTTGCCAAGTCGTAGAATTCGTTTTGAACTTTCATAATATCATGACGATCAATAGGAAGAGTAATAAAATGCGGTCGCATTGATGCTATGTGATGGGTTACTTTTCGTACAATGCGGCAGACAGTTGATTTTGAGATATTAAACATATCTCCAACGCAGATTTGGAAAGATCCTGTGGCATAAAATCGTAGAGTAATAAGCACTTGATTTAATGCACTTACGGGTTTGTTTCGGTTAGTTTTAGGTTCTAAATCACGACCAAACAAACTCAACAACTGATCCACACATGCTTTGGAAACTCGGAACCTCATTTTGAAATCAATATCGTCATAGACGGAGAATGGATTACTATGAACCCGGAATACTCTTGCACGGCGAATTAGTATGTGTTGATCTTCATCGTTGGATGAAGACGACGATGACCAATCTATTATTCTAAATAAAAAACAAATCATTAAAATATTATTATTAACATGCAAAGTTGAAATTTGTTTACCTATTCATTTTGTATCTCCAAAAATTGAAAATTAAAATGTTTCAAATTTTTTTTCTGCAAAAAACCTGCATCTGCTGACATTTCAATGACACTTTTAAAATTTAATGAGCCAAAAGTGGGCATTTAGTTTATAAGGATGTTTAAAAGCCTCTTTAATTTAAAAGTGCTTGGTGAAACCAAAAAATCCCATTTTAAGGTTTAGAAGCCTGTTAAATGTTTAAAAGTCCTTCGTGAAATCGGGCATTACAGTCTTATTTATAAACCCATTCCAAAGTATGTCTAACTTTGGACAGCTGTCCAACTACAAAATCTTATTTATAATCATGTTCCATCGAGTGTCTAACTTAGACACTGCAATTGGCTGTCCAAACCTATTCTAAAGTGGGTATGTTCAATGCACAAAAAGCTGAAAATTAAATGAAATGTTCATTGAACGTATCCAAATGTTCCCGAAATTGACAGATTACAGGGATGTTTGTGAGTGTTTGAGAACATATTTAGACAGCTGTTGGAATGCCTTTATAAATAAGGAGATGTCCAAATATTTAGAGAGTGGCTAGTTGGACAACTGTCCAAGAGTGTTCTAAGGAAATCTAATAAATACGACTGTTAATTTCTGAAAATTCCCGCAAACAAAATACCAACTAAAATATCCGTAGCAAAAAAAAGTAGAAAACATGTCGCTTAAACATATCCATATCAACAAAAAGTAGAAAATATTTCAACCTTAACAACTGCTTTTGCCACGTTACGTGTTATGTTCCGTTCTCTTTGTGTATGTCAAATTGGAGGTTGAGCGAAAAAGCTATATTGTGATAGGTTGTTAGTCCCCTTTCACACGAGGAAACAAGTTGCTGGAGATTTTTTGACGTTTTATTTTAATTTTCAATCCCCACCAACCGTAGACCGTTCAATCCTCTTACTTGGTGCCCTTCTCACCCAAAAACTGAAAGTTGCTGGAAACTCAGTTTCCTCGTGTGAAAGGGCACTTAGCGATTCCTATGGTTCAACTTTAGACGTCACTCAACGCTAACACAAACGTAGCTTTGTGTTTTCCGCTTTACTTAGCAAAATGTTGTCGAAACGGAGCGTTAAATTTTGGGTTCCCTTTTTTTGTATTGGATGCGACATCTTGTTATTATTTTATTTTTGCTTCAAGCCTAATACGCAGCTGAAGGGAAACGAAAATTTTCTCTGGCCTCCAAATCGATAACGAAAACGTAAACGAAACGACTATGGAAAAACTAAATGTCACAAATTGTAAGAAAAAAAATAAAAAAACAACAAACAAATCACAGAAGCCTTTGCTGTAATCAAAGAAACAACAAATAAAAATACAAATAAAAACTCGAATGTCACTTTTCCGCAGACAATTTATGGTTCGTCCAAGAAATTCAGTGCGAAAACTTCTCCAAATAATCTGCTACAGTTATTAATTTCGCTCGTTGAACAGCGTACTGCAGAACAAAAATGAAAACGAAATTTTTCGTTTATGATTTCGTAGCTTAAATTTTTTTATGGAGTTTCGTTTCGCTTCAGCTGCGTACTATGCTCTAATCATAATTTTTATTCTTCTATCTTTGATTATCTGTTCCTTCTCAACTAAAATGGTTTGAAATGGAACAAGCTTCAGTTTCGGCTCACCTAGCGGCGCGTCGGACGTTCCTCTTCATGAGAGTACTATAGTGCCTGCTTACATAGGCATTTTACTGAAGGGCGCATCCAGTGAGACAGGTAGATTTTATGTGCGTAGAAACGAGAAGGATTTTGGGATGGAATTTACCCTTCTCGTTTCTACGCACACATAAATCTACCTGTCTCACTGGTTGCGCCTTTCAGTAAAATGCCTATGTAAACAGGCACATAGAGTTTATATACAAAGGTGCGGGTTCGATTACGAGTGAAAAAGTAAAAATGGTGTACTGTGATTATAAGGATTGTTTAAACAAAATTAGTTCAGGTGTACTTCAATTTCGATTGCAAAAAAACGAAGCTGTACCCACAATTTGGCTGGTGAACTCATGAATTAGTTTCTGTGAAAAGTTAATAAGCAAAGAGCCTATTTTCCTTTGTGCTGACCATTTTAACAGGAGTGAAATGTGTTTTAACAGTATCTATAAGGTGCGACTAGGGTTACCAGCTCTAAAATCAGCAAAGCCTGACAGTAAAGAAAGAAAAGCCTGATTTTTGAGAAAAAAGCCTACAGAAAAAAACCTCAAGGGATCTGGGACTTGGTGTTAACTTCAAAATACGTCTAGTTAAACCGTAAACGCATTTCAATGACCAAGAACCTGCCCTAAAGTTAATTTCTGGCTTAAACTGTTTAAACAATATTTTCTAAAAAATTACTTTAACCATCATGTAGAAAAACTCGTATTTTACAGAGTGCGTCAAAAGTCATTTTTATTATCATTTTCTTAAGAATTTCATTATCTGTATAATATTTTAATAATAAATCCTAGCGATTTTGGAGTTAATTAATTTTGCTTAATAGTTAGATTAACATTTTATAAAGATATATTTTTCATGACCTTCATTATGTAGTTACAAATAAATCGATAGTCCTAAATGGTGTTCAAAATTAATTTGTACTTGAAACGTTTCCAATAGCACCCTTTATAAATATCCTACTACTCAATAACATTTTTTGTTTTTAAAAGCTTGTTCTATTTTTGCAGTTTCTTACAAGGTAAAGAACTTATCACAACTCACCTTAGATCAAAAGTTATGAGCACTTGAATGTAATAAAAAAAATAAACAGTCGACCATTTCATTTAATAAATCAAAACAAAAAGTTCAAAATAAGCAAAATAAGCAAAGCATTTCCTTCTATTTTAAAAATTATGATTTATTTGAATTTGTTTGTGAATTATTTTTGATTGAATTCAAATGTTCATAACTTTAGTGATAAGTGAGTTGTGATAAGTTCTGTACCTTTTATGATATTGCAAAACTAAGCCAAGCTTTCAAAAGCAAAAAATGTTATTGAGTAGTAGGATATTTACATACAAAATTTAATAAAAATTACATAGAAATTCGAAAAATCCCTGAAAATGTCATGCTTTTAGCACCAAAACTCAAAAAGTTATACGGCTTTTGACATTTCAGAAAAATTACGATTTTCAAGCTAAATTATTGAAAAAGCGCTGGTAGCGAGCTCTCAATGATGTTCGATTTTGAATTTTTTGGTCTTAATTTTTTGGTTTCAATCTTAGCTTCATAATTTCGCCCGGTCCTGGTTTAATTTCAAGAAAGGTATTTTTTTGAATCACTATTGCACAACTCTTTATCCCTTTCTAAAAAGTGACAACTAAATGAAACATTACTTGAATGTAATAAAAAAAATAAACAGTCGACCATTTCATTTAATAAATCAAAACAAAAAGTTCAAAATAAGCAAAATAAGCAAAGCATTTCCTTCTATTTTAAAAATTATGATTTATTTGAATTTGTTTGTGAATTATTTTTGATTGAATTCAAATGTTCATAACTTTAGTGATAAGTGAGTTGTGATAAGTTCTGTACCTTTTATGATATTGCAAAACTAAGCCAAGCTTTCAAAAGCAAAAAATGTTATTGAGTAGTAGGATATTTACATACAAAATTTAATAAAAATTACATAAAAATTCGAAAAATCCCTGAAAATGTCATGCTTTTAGCACCAAAACTCAAAAAGTTATACGGCTTTTGACATTTCAGAAAAATTACGATTTTCAAGCTAAATTATTGAAAAAGCGCTGGTAGCGAGCTCTCAATGGTGTTCGATTTTGAATTTTTTGGTCTTAATTTTTTGGTTTCAATCTTAGCTTCATAATTTCGCCCGGTCCTGGTTTAATTTCAAGAAAGGTATTTTTTTGAATCACTATTGCACAACTCTTTATCCCTTTCTAAAAAGTGACAACTAAATGAAAAAAAATAATGTGTTCACTGCGATTTCCATTGAATTTCGATTTGAAAGCATTCAGTAAAAGTTTTTCTTCTATTCTATTTTGTGCGATAATTATAAAAAAGGCTGACAAAGGATGAAACCTGGCCAAAGCCTGATTGGACATTAAAAGCCTGACGCGTCAGGTGAAATCCTGGCGGATGGTAAGCCTATGCGACTGAATATGGAATGCAGTTCCTCATAATTATAAAAACACAAATCTTCTAGATATCGAACACAATGGTCACGTTCGGGGATCAATCCAAAGCTATCCGGATAGGTTTGTGTTGTTGTAATCCCTTGTGACAAAACAGCTGATGCAACAACAACCCAACGTATCTGAAAATTTTTGGATGCGTGGATAGCCTATCTGATAGTTTACCGAACGCAAGGAATAAGAAGGACGCTGATTACACGAGTCTTTTTTTCGTTCGTTTCGTCTTTTTGACAGGCACGTATCGTCGTGATTACATGGTTTTTTTTTCATTCGTGAAGACTCTTTCGTTATTTTGAGGAACACAAATTTTGCGGTAGATTTATTGGAAAATAAACAGTGGTTTCAAATGAAAACGTTTTTCAACCACTTTTTTCAATGCCTTTTTAAGTATAAAAACTGTTTTACAACACGAAATTAAAAGTTTATAAGTTCTTCGCAAAATGCTTTCTTTTTAGAGATGGGCAGTTAAAATATTCCGTGAAAATGTTTTCTTCTTTCTTTTTAATTTTGGTAGTCAAATACGTTGAATTGACATCAAAATGTGTTTTTGACTTAGGGGCTAGGGCCGTTTGTTCAGAGTGGATTAAATCTGTAATAAAGGTTCTGCTTGAATCGGCTGATTATCAAATTCGATGATTTACGTTTCAAATTATAGATTCGAGATTTGAATATTTACCAGTTGCAATAATCCTTTACCAAAGATGATTAGCTGGGAACAAACTGGCACTAAGACTAAGTCAGTGCCTATGTTCTGTAACTCTCGCATCGATAAAATTGGTCGATAAACGCTGAAAAATGGAACAAAACTCATCCTATTTGTTTCATTTTTGTTCGTATTTCGACTAATTTTGGCGATCCGAGAGTTTAAGTACGTAGGCAAAGATTGGTAACTCTAACAAATTTAGTCCAGCTATTAACAAAATATACGACCATAACTCAAAAATAAGGCGAAAGAACATTAAAACCCTATTTCTGTTATGTGAATTTTGAAAATGTGCAAAAAAAAATTCTCAGATTTGCCCTTCGAAATATTTTTGAAAACAATGTAGAAGGTTTCCATCATTCTTATAATTCTAAATGCTTATTACTTGGAATACAGACTCTCGAGGCGAGAAGAAAAATGTATAGTGTCATGTTTATTCGTGATATTTTGACTTCAACCATTGAATGTGAGTGTTTGCTTAACTGCTTGCTCCTGTATGCTCCATCAATTTCTTTGAGAACCAGACCACTCTTGGCAATTGATTCCCATCATACGTTATATGGACAGCGTGAAGCGATTTCTTCTAGTTCTAATTTATTCAATTTGTTTTATTCGAATTTGGATATATCAATGTCCAGAAACTTATTTAAAAGTCGATTATTAACTTTACTTAATTAATTTTTTCATTTTTTTAATTTTTTTAAATTTTATATATAATATGTTAAATGTATTTATAAAATGAATTGTTAGATACTTAATTTGAAATCTGTTGAATATATATTCGTAGATTGGTTACTTAAATAAATAAATAAATAAATAAAGTTGCAATAATAGGGTTTAATTGCACTGCAACTTTTAGCTACATTTGAATCTTAAATTACTACGATATAAGTTAAATATATTTTTCTACTAATCTGAATTTATTTTGTTCAACCCCTTAAAAAGTAAAATTCATATTTATGAACTTTGGCTAACTTTAGACAGTCTTCCAAATAAAAAATAAACATGTTTAGTTGTTGTCTTATAATAATCTAACTAACTTGCCTTGCACAGCTGAATCGGTTGTCTAAACTATGTCTAGTGCAACATTTTATTTACATTTCAAACTGTTTCGAACAATGTAGACTAAGTCATCGAAGAAGCGCTGAAATTTTTCTGTTGTCCTTTAAATGTTCTCCGCAATAAGAACGAGCTTACTTTATTTGGAAGTTACTTAATGATGTTTTACGCAGCTATTCAATTTGAGTAATGGGAAGTCTTACTATTTTAAATATACCCATCGATGTAGCTCAATGCAGTTCTCGCTTTTTACATGTGTAGTACAAAGTTAGGAGTGTTTATTCGATTGCAGCTGCAATTTTAGATGTGTCCACCAAATACATGTGACCATTATACGGGGAAGATTTTAAACAAGAAATTGGATCTATGAAACCTCTGTTTAAATAAATACATCACTTTGTAAAAAAAAAAAACTGCCTGATTATCCCATATTCGTCTCAAAAAAGACTTTTCATTATGCTAGGTTTGCTTTTACAGATCTTTATTTGAGCTTTTATGTAATAGAAAGAGCCGGATTCTGTGCCAATATTTCCCTTGGCTTACTCCTTTTACAGTCCAAATTGTATTGAACATGAACTCTAGGAGAACAATATGACATTTTCTACAAAATATATTATTCAATGATTTCTCGATATTATTTACAGTGATCATATGAAGTTATAAAAACGAGAGCGTATCGGAATCCCGTTTTTCGAAAATCCCGAAAAAAAGTTTTTAAATCCCGTCTAGGAAAATACCATTTTTTTAGATCCCGTATTCTAAAATCCCGCTTATTCATAATCCCAATGCATTAAAATTCCGCTTTTTAAAATCCCGTCAATCCCGTTTTTTACAATTCATTTGGGTATTTAACGAAAAAATATAACGAGTTTGTAATTTCAAAAAATAAAAATTACTCGAATAAAAGAAAATATGTGAGGGTGTTTTTGATTTTTTACTGTACACATTACATTTGTTTTTGCTCACAAAATCAAAATTATATGCATATATACATATTCAATCATTGAAAAAATTGGCCCCATACAAACTAACTCCCAAATGAACTAACTCCCAATGCACTAAAATTGCTCCCAACATAAAATGAACTAAGTCCCAAAATGCAAATGAAGGTTTATGTACCACTAAATAAAAACTACCAAATGATAAAAAGAAACTTTGCAAACTCGCACCTACCCCAAATCCTATAGTGTGCCCAAGCAGGGGGGCTGTTTGTTTAAATTGTGGGACTTATTTCATAATGAACTAAGTCCCAAATGAACTATAAACTCCAAAATTTATGAACTAAGTTCCAACAAAATTTTGGTGGGAGTTAAAACAAATAGTTTTGATTGCAAATAATAAGAAACGGGATTATAACAGACGGGATTATAGAAAGCGGGATCTTGAAAAAGCGGGATTATAAAAAACAGGATTATAAAAAGCGGGATTTAAAAACCGGGATCTTAAAAAAAGGGATTATAAAAAGCTGGGTATCGAACCCAACCCTATTTAAACACTATTAATAAAGCCTAATATAAATATTAAATGAAGCATATTATTTAAAAATATCTTTTTTAGGTTAAAGGTGCTTTTTGAAGCAATATTTGTTTATAAGAAGGCATTTATTTGAGATATGAGTACTTTAATATACATCAAATTAAAGGTTATTAAGTAATTAAGAACTGAAGTGATGTAAAAAAAGACATAACCCAGAAAGTAACTCAAACGATATTATTTTAAAAGAGTTTTTGACTTGATATCTCAAAATGATCTTTATATATATGTAATAACATGTAATACTTCGAAAAATATGGGTTTTTGTTTGCAAAATTATTTCATAAATATGAAGCTCAAATATCTCGAAACCCCCAACAACGATTTTTAAAATATTTGGCAGATAGGTACATCGAGGTAGCTCAATGTCAGCTTTCATTTGGTACCCATTTCATCTATGTACTGAGCCCAAAAATGGGGAGTAATATTTATAAGTATAGAGGAGGATGAACAAATTTCAGGTTTAAAAAAAAATGAAAACAGAACTATGACCACTTTTGGGCTCCTGGATTTTAGCAACTCATAGGTATGTGGGATATTTGCAAAAAAAAAGTTTGCCAACTAATACATCAGTAGGTGCATAGAGTACGTATATTATCTAGAGAACCGACTTAAGGGGTTTGTTCTCTTTCAACCTACAAGCTGTTTAAACACTGATGTCTACTATTCGAATAAGAATGTATTAGTGGTCCCGTGCATTTTAAATGGGACCCGATGCCCCCACTACATTTGAGCATAGGAGACACGCTCAGTTTGAAATATGGTGGATTATGCGCTCAGATATTCAAAATAAGAGTCCGTTAAATTCAAAAATTAAAAATTAAATTAATTTCTTACCTTTTGATTTTTATCTTTTTGACGGATGCTTTAAAAAATCTCAAAATCATATAGATGATAAATAGGTATTGGTTATCTACTTGTTTTGTAAAATTTTTAGATTCTTCGAAATTTTTTTAACCGAGTTATTGACATATTTCTGTTGTTTTCTTTATCACCTCATAACTCTTATGTTATTGCATCTATAGGATTAGTTTTTTGAAGTAAAACTTCTTTTGCGGCATGGGGGTAAAAAATTTTTCTATGGAGCTGTCAGTGACATGTCAAACCGACATACAAATTCCCGTCACGAATTACAAAATTCAGCGTCACGATATTATATTTTCGTTAAATGCAATGGTTCGTGCATTTAATATATTCGTTAAGATGGTTAGTGAATTCGAGTAAGGGTTTTTTGTGGGAAGAATTTTATTTCGGAGGATTTTTGAAGTAAAACTTCTTTTGCGGCATGGGGGTAAAAAATTTTTCTATGGAGCTGTCAGTGACATGTCAAACCGACACACAAATTCCCGTCACGAATTACAAAATTCAGCGTCACGATATTATATTTTCGTTAAATGCAATGGTTCGTGCATTTAATATATTCGTTAAGATGGTTAGTGAATTCGAGTAAGGGTTTTTTGTGGGAAGAATTTTATTTCTGAGGATTTTTTTCTGTTGTGTTGGATTTTCGGCCATTGGTCGATTTAATGCGAGGAAGCATAAATTATGTATAGTTGTAGGTTTATTGGTTTTGCATGGAAATATTCTGCAATCTATTGTGTTGTGTCTCTCTCTCATTGGGTGTTGTTGAAGTAAAACTTCTTTTGCGGCATGGGGGTAAAAAATTTTTCTATGGAGCTGTCAGTGACATGTCAAACCGACATACAAATTCCCGTCACGAATTACAAAATTCAGCGTCACGATTTTGCAACGGTTCTGAGTTTCAAATCGGGTGGTCTTGCACCTGCTACTTGCCCTGTTGTCGTGAAAGAAGTTTTACTTCTAGCGCGTGTACATAAGTACGCACTTTTTTTTCAATTCGCATCTAAGAAAATAGACAATTAATTTGATATATAATACATAACTGTACACCCTACACGACCTTCACAATAGTTTAATAGGAAAGCAAAAAAATCTCGGAAAAATTGAAAAAAATGGGGTTGTTGTTCATAGCCAACCGACGTGTTTCAGTGGGAATTGCCTAATTTTTGCTAAAATTGAAAAACACCCGATTTACGGTCACTTAAAAGCTTATATCTTTGGATCCAATGGTCGGATTTTCAAAATTTAAAATTCAAATTAAAGCCAGAATGACAGTCGAGTACCAGTACGGTTTCAAAACCGTTAAAAATTTCTTACTAAAAAAATTTAATTAATTTTTGAAGAATAATTTTCGTCGAGGCAAACGTAACGAAGAAGAGGAATACACAAGAAAAAAAATAAAAAAAAGTTTGCTACTAAGAATATACTGGTTGGAGGGAGATAGTAATTCTAAAGACGGTGGAGTGCGTGAAACAAAACAGCATAACCTTGGCCATACATATGTAAGTATGCACGTTTGTGGTAGGTATTTTTCATTCATTATTTGTTAAGGTGCCTTTATATGCTTAGTTTGGTTGGCTGATAACTTTTATTCTAATAGTCGGATCGTTAAGGTTGAGGTCTAAAAATTTAGGTTGAATATCAGGCTACATATTTTTTACAAAATCATTGCAGAGTAACATAAAAGTATGTTTACAATACAATATGTGTAAGATAGGTACAATATATTAATAATTATCATTAATCATTAATTTTGTCTATTAAGGTAGCCATTTCTTTTCTTTCTTTTACAATCTTTAAAGCTATTGACTATAGTTAATAATCAATTGTATCTTACACATACTGTATGTGTATTGTAAACATACTTTTATGTCACTCTGCAATGATTTTGTAAAAAATATGTAGGTACATAGCCTGATATTCAACCTGAATTTTTAGACAAAATTAATGATTAATGATAATTAATTATAGGTATATTGTATCTTACACATATTGTATTGTAAACATACTTTTGTGTTACTCTGCAATTATTTTGTAAGAAATATGTAGCCTGATATTCAACCTGAATTTTAAGACCTCAACCTTAACGATCCGACTATTAGAATAAAAGTTATCAGCCAACCAAACTAAGCATATGAAGGCACCTTAACAAATTATGAATCAAAAATACCTACCACAAACATGCATACCTACATATGCATAGCAAATTTTTTCCCGATGCGAACCCAATTTGCCAAGGTTATGCTGTTTTGTTGCACACACTCCACCGTCTTTACAATAACTATCTCCCTTCAACCAGTATATTCTTAATAGCAAACTTTTTTTTATTTTTTTTCTTGTGTATTCATTCCTCTTCTTCGTTACGTTTCCCTCGATGAAAATTATTCTCCAAAAATTAATTAAATTTTTTTAGTAAAAAATTTTTGACGGTTTTGAAAATTTTTTTGTAGCTGGTACTCGACTATCATTGTGGCTTTAATTTGAATTTTAAATTTTGAAAATCCAACCATAGGCCGCGTTCATGTTTGTATCCAAAGCGATCTGGATAGCTTTGTGTTGTTGTAATCCCTTGTAAAATCACAGCTGATGTCAAAGCAGCTGTTGCCGAAAAATTAATCTCAAGCTATCCTAAAAATTCTGGGATACTTATCTATCTTATGAGAAACGGCAACAACAGCTGATTTGCGTTCAGAAACATACTGGATACTCGAGTATCTTAGATAGGCTATCCTAGTGAAACCTGAACGCGGCCATTGGATCCAAAGATATAAGCCTTTAAATGATCGCAAATCGGGTGTTTTTCAATTTTTCAACTTTTTGAGCTACTGGCACCAATTGTTGTTGTATCAACAATTCACACGTATTCACGGACAGGGAATTTAAGAGTTTTCTCTCATTGAGCTAAAATAAATTTTGATGGTGTTTCAGGCAAGGGGGGTACGAGTCGGTTCTCTAGATAATATAGGTAGGTACTCTATGAGTAGGTGCATGATCACTTATGCAACTTTTAGTTAAATATTAAAATTTTCAATGATCGTTTTCAATGGTTCCTCACGTTATAATGTAAGTAACTATGAGAGAGAATGGAATGGGTTATTTTATTTGAAAACTGTGTAGTGTTAGCCCTTAAAGGATTTTTTTTGTTTCAATTTATTACTTAAATAATTGTAGGTGGGTAACTTTTCTTTTGGTTTTGACCCTAACTTAAGTTTACTTATGCTGAATATCATTGGCTCAAAACTTATAAAAATGCAAATAGCACCGCATAATTCGAGTTAATAATTGTAGCATTTCAAATTTGGGCTTTTATAATTGTATACATATATACAAACCTCGTAGCTCTACACTAAAAACGACAATCAATTTTAACTTTATTAAGATTACAAATTAGCTATTCAATACAGGTAAGTACACAAACAATCTCTTACATTTTGCTGCCATGAATTGACTTCGTATCGAAATCAAGTGCAACTTATTCCGTACAATGTCATCATAGTCACGATATTATTACATATTGATCGTGGCCTACTTCGGAGGCCACTAGCTCTGCCAGTTCACCTACACTAAATGTTATTTTATCTCTTACGTAACTTCAACATGCATTTTCATTTTCTCCCCCTTGCCATGTCTTTCTCACACTATACGCCTGGGTCTCAGTTAAACAAATATAGAAGAAAATACAAAACGATACCAGCATCCATTGCCATTGTGTTGATATTACAGTTTAAATACGCGTGGTATGATAACCAATAGTTGCCTATGTTTAGTTAGGTTATCATGACGTATCTTAAATAATGGTATGTACATATGTAGGTACACAGGTATGCACTAGGGTGGACGTGATATTGGGCTTTAAATGAGCTCCAAAAGAAGATAACGAAATTCTCTAATTTTTTAAATTTTTATTTGTATACACATAAGGGTGATCTTTATATCGCTTTTTTTTTAGTATATTTTGATGGCCTGAAATCGATTTCAAATGGAAAATAAATTCTCTATTTTATTTTTCAGATTTTTGTTTACAGCCCTTATAGGTAGTCCGAGTCCGTGAGGCGTGAATACATGTGAATTGTTGATACAATAACAAATTGGCGCCATGTAGCTCAAAAAAATTTAAAATGCATTGGGCAACTAACACATGCTCATTGCTCACCCTTGTAGAGGAAATCTTCACCCTTGTAGGGTGAAAGAGAAAAAGCCCTGAAGTCGGTTCTCTAAATAATGTACCTATTTACTCTATGATGAAGATACCAACATTTATATTTTCCCCACATGTGGTTATTTACCGATCGTCGTTTTTCTGAAAGGTATGTGTAAAACAACACACACAAAATAACAAATATCATTCATACCAACCTTTATCGTCTTCGCACGTATTGCACATCTGTTAGCTGAATATAAATTAAATTACAAGCACAACAATACAAACAAATGGATAATTCGTTTATATGCAGGATTGAAAATCCAACCCTAATCCAACTCGATCTTTCGTTTTTGCAGATAAACCAGAGGTTATTTTAAAGGGTGTTTTTTTTAGACGTGTGGTTTTCAATCTGGCAATACTTCTTTCGGAGTTGGTCTTTTTCACAGCTGTCACTTGATTTATGCTCAGTTTGGTTTGCCATTTCACAATGAATAGACTTACTCCTGAACAAAGTTTGCAAATCGTGCAAATTTATTACCAAAATAATGGTTCGGTACGCGCGACGCATCGCGCTCTGCGTCCAATATTTGGTCGACATAATCGCCCAGCAGATTAATTCAAGCAACCATGGATCGGTTTCGCGCCATGTTTACTCTAGTGGGTAATGAGCATCCTCAGAGACGCCGTACAGTGCGCACCGAAGACGCTATTGCTGCTGGTAGAGCAGAGTATCGAAGAAGACCCGAATGAGTCCATCCTCCATCGCGCGCAACAATTGGAGCTGGGGGCTCTCGGCTGGAATTTATTCGTGCCAGCCGCGGCGGCCACTTGACTGAAATCATTAAAACATAATGGCAAACCCTTATCTTTATAATAAAGCTAAATTCTTGGCCATAACATTAAATTATATGCGTTTTATTTCTTCTTGAAAACCACACGTCTAAAAAAACACCCTTTTCCTACATCGCATTGGTGTCAAAACAATTTCAGAGGTTGTTAAATCAATTTATGTTTAATTACATATTATTTTTGTTTACAATTTTTCAGTCTAAACTGTAAGTACCATATGCATATTTGCAACACGGTGCTATATTGTTCATAAATAAATGTACCTACTCGCATAATACTACCTAAAACTTAACTACGTTTTAAGCAGGCGGTATACAATATAGGCTCCCATAACTAATTTATTTCTTTTATAAGATAAATATAGTTTTTTTAAATATTAAAACTTTAAAAACACAGTGTGATCGCACATAAGAGCAAGTCGTGCACATATTTTAAAAAACCCGCACTGCCAACGACAACCGTGGTGCGTTCCTTTTCTATAAAATGGTAATTATTGGTAAAAATTTTTAATTTTGGTCGTTTCTAAATGGAAAAGTAACACTGTGTAACATTATGACGTCATTAAATCGTTCCTTTATTTATTACCTTTATAATAATTATCATACATAAAGGGTGTTTTTTTTAGACGTGAAATAAAATGCATAATTTAATGTTATGTCCAAGAATTTAGCTTGCTTATAAAGATAAGGGTTTGCCATTATGTTCTAAAAATGATTTTGGACAAGTGGCCGCCACGGCTGGCTCGAATAAATTCCAGCCGAGGCCCAATTTTTGACCACTTTTTGCCGTATGGCAGCAATAACGCGCCGAATATCCTCTTCGAAGGCGTCAATCGTCTCGAGCTTATCTGAGTACACACCCCCCCCCCCCCCTCTCCCACCAGATTTTTGTCTTAGTCCTACAACAATTGGCGTTTCGTCTCGGCAATCTCACTTGGACTCATCAGATGACTAGTGAGGGCCTTGTGAATACGCAATTTTTGTTAAGTTCAGTTCATCATACATAGATATAACGTGACATATATCCCAGCGCGTAGTTAGGGGGGAGGCGGTGTCAGAAGGATCTTAAACGCAACGCACAAAACGTGAAATATCTCAGAGAGTTCTTTCATTTTAATATCACTGCAAAAACATATCTAACAAAAAAAATCTAATAAATTCATTTGAAAAAGTGTTCTGTCTATCAATTCATCCTCTTCTAATAATGATGGATCACTAAATTAATTTTCCATTTCATTTTCAATATGTATACTTAGGTTATTCTTAAGGAATATTTTCATAATCAAAACTATTATAACTAGAGGTACAATTACTGCATGTACGTCATTAATTTTGTTAGCAAAATGTTCATTTCATAAGCTAATGGGTTTGTATGATTGTTTTCCGTAGCACTTGCAAAACTAAAAAGATTCTCAGCAACGTTTTGTTTTAGACTTTTGTTCAAAATGCAAGTTATAGACGGGTCTTGTGCTGTGATTTGTTTATACAGTTCTTATGAAGCTGTTAAAGTTTGTAGAATTTCGTCAATGGTTCGGGAAGATCTTAAGTCAATTAACGTTTTTATTCCCTTGACATATTGAAGACTATCTTTAATATGTTCATAGCCACCATTGCCTTCGTGAATGTCTGACTTAAATGGATTTGTGTCAAAATAGAACCACTAATCGTGCAGTCTTTTAATTTGCGAAGCTATAGCTAGGGCAGAGGCTTGAGAGTTTCTTTTTAATTGTTTGCGTCCACAGTGCTTCTTTTCCAGCAACGGTTATGCGGCTAAGAAATCTGTCTTGAAAGCTTGTAAAAAGACGAAGGATTTATATACTTTTATTCATTTTATTTAAATTTAGACACTTTTTTGACACCTGCTTATATTTTTCCAAATCCTACAGCTCGCAGACTACCTTAAAACTTAACTGTGCAATCTGGTGTAACGAGATCTTAAGTTAACAAAAGATTTCTTAAATTCTTAAGAAAGTGAAGAAAAATAAAATGCCATGATTTTATTACCAAAGAAAGATGGTTTTTGTACTTCAATTATTTTTAGGCATCTATAAAAGTTCTTATTATTTGAACCCTGATCGCAAACAACACTCAACAAATTAAGCCCAATTGGATATAAGCGCGAAATATTTTTGTCTACAATTTCTTTTAAAACAGATCCGTTAACATTTGATTTGAACGCGAAATAATTAAATACACAATTCAAGTTGTCCAAAAGACCCCTAATCATAAAAACTCAAACATATTTTTCCTATGTTTTAGGACCTTTGAAAATCGGTTTTTCTATTAATAAGTAATAAATAAGTAATTAGATTAGTATTTATTAGTTATTAATAAGTAATTAGATAACCATACAAAAATTGGAGTTTTAATAATTTTTAACTTAAAAAATTCATAAAAAATATTTTCGGCATTTTTCAAGCACTTTTGTTTTTTGATTTATATTCAAAAAATATCTGTTCATCTGGCAACACTCACAGACTTGGTTGAAAAATGCCGAAATAGAAGATATTGCTCTAAGTTTCATGTGAGACCTTAGAAAAAAAGCTAATTTTTGTAACCTTGTCATTATATACTTAAACAAGTTTTTTTTTCAAATTTTTCTTCTTAAAATAAAAACTACACACCTTCACCAATATCCGAAATATTACTTGACATTTTTAGCCGTGTTTTATTATCAACGGATCTGGATCAGAATCATGTTTGTTTATTTTTCATTTATATGTAGATACTGTCGTCTTTCTTAACACTACAGTTTGTATTCCCTACCGACTAAAGAGCCGTCTGCTCGCCAGAGTTAAAACTTATTTTCGGATCTTTAAAATAGATCCAGATACAAAGCAGGATCCAAAGTTGTTTGTTGTATTACGTGTTAAAAGATGATCCCGATCTAGATCCGTAGATAATAAAACGCGGCTTTTATCACTACTCTTTATAGGAACAAAAATTAATAAAAAATACCTCAAAAATCCGTTTTTTTATTTGCTTTCTCACACCAACTTGATCAACTTTGACAGCGTGGTTAAGTTAGCATAAGTGACTTACCAAAAAAAGTTATTCCATGTCTTATCAAAAATAATGTATTAATTGAGAAAAACAAAATTTTTTTCTCGGTTAAAAAAATTTCGAAAAATCTGAACATTTTACAAAACAAGTAAATAAACAAATAAACAATATCTATCATCTGTATGATTTTAAGATTTTTAAAGTATCCGTGAAAAAGATAAAAATCAAAAAATCACCCTTGTGCTTGTTTTGAAAAATCTACGATATTTGTTATAATTAATATTGATAAAGGGTTACAAAAATGAATTTTACTAAAATTTAATTTCATTTTTCAGTTTTTGAATTCAACGGATCTATTTTTTTGAATATCTTAACGACCTTTCCAATTTATTTGAGCAAAACAACAAGTGTCATTGTTGTGACGCGGTCCATTTAAAATGCATTAGGTCAACCAACACATGCTCACTCTTGTGGAGGAGATACCCAAGTCCAGCTTGTAGGGTGAAAGAGAAAAAGCCCTGAAGTCGGTTCTCTCTTGTTGTCAACAACTTGCAACAGAAATCTTTCTCTTTTCTTAATCAACCAGCAACCAGTAAACACCTCTTTAGTAAATTGGTAATTATATCAAATATATATTGTGTAACTACTAAATGATTCTTTGCAATGTTTTAATTCAATTATTCTTTACGCTTGCAGTCGTTATATTTTATAGTTTGATTAAATCAATAAATTGATAAACTTGATCAATTATTTTCAGTTTTTTCAATGGATACTTCTTCCGAGGAATTGGTTTTTTGCTTTTTTAATAAAACTTCAAATGTGTGCGAAATTTAGAGATTTTTGATCACTTTCAAGAGAGTAGAATAATTTTAGACATTGCGAACAAAAGAGCCACCCTGACCCTAATAGATATATTTTCTTTTCAATAAAAACACCAATGTGTAAAGTAAATAAAATGAATAATTCTTTTAATGAATCAAAAACATGAATTTTTTGTTCCAAAGTATTTTACTTTATTAACAAGCGGTACAAAACCTCACAAATAACAGTAATCTGAATAATATTAAGAGAAAATAAAAAGCATCTAATCGGCCATAGAGTACGTATATTATCTAGAGAACCGACTTAAGGGGTTTGTTATCTTTCGGCCTAAAAGCTGTTAGAACACTGAAATCTACTTTTTCATATATTAGTGGTCCCGTGCATTTTAAATAGGACCCGATGGCCCCACTACATTTGAGCACAGGAGACACGCTCAGTTTGATATATGGTGGATTAATGCGCCCAGATATTCAAAATTAGATTCCGTTAAATTCAAAACTTGAAAAATTAAATTTTAGTAAAATTTCTTTTTGTAACCCTTTATCAATATAAATTATATCAAATATGGCACGAGTACGATAACTATGGCGCCAAGAGTTGATAAAGGTTTTTTGTAGAGGGGTCAAAAACAAGCATTTTTTATTATGGAGGTAGGGGCAATTTAAAAAAAATGACTTAAATTGAAAAAAAAAATTATTAAAAAACAACGGCACTTACAATAAAGTACTATACCGATATTGAAAGCCAGAAATCTGTTCTATAATTCTAAATCTAAACTAAATTATTTGTGTCAACAGTTTTTGAAAAATTCGCATGCAAACTCAAAATGTTGATAAAAAAAATATAAAAAAAAAGTTTTGTGGTCAATGTTAATATCAATTCTAAATCGAACAAAAAAAAACGAATGGTTTTATGTCTTCTAGTGAAAATTACTTCTAGTTTTTGAGAAAATTGAAAATTACTAAAACTACTTTTATATGCGATTTTGTTTTGCTTGCTTACATAAATATACATCAGTGCTATAGCAACCATCATTACGGCTTATAAACAGTGAGGTGAGGTATGTATGGGTAGGCATGCTGCCCCTGCAACCCCTCTGCTTGGGCACACTATAAGATTTGGGGTAGGTGCGAGGTTGGGTGTATGCAAAGTTTCTTTTGCATTTAAAGAATATGGATTTATAGAAAATTTTAATTTATCCTATATATCCAAGGCTAACAGCTGTTTTCTAAATATACATATACGTATACGTTGCTCAAAGTTCCACATTTAACATTTTCATATATGAAAACGTAATGCATTATAAAAAAATTACATTACCTGGGTACTACTGTACAACTGCAGCAAATCATATATAATTTCTTAATATTATGTTTCGTTTGTGTCTTACATAACTATATAATGCAACTGTAACGCTTAATTTATTGCTGTACTTTACTTACAAAGATGAACCTATATCATCAACATTAATCCTCAAAATGAAATCACCGTAAATACCAAAAAACAAAAATCTCAAAAAAAGTATAGTTTTAGTAATTTTCAATTTTCTCAATAACTAGAAGACGTAAAACCATTCGGTTTTTTGTGTTCGATTCAAAATTGATATAATAAGCATTGACCATAAAAAGCCAATTCAGCACTTCATTTCACAATTAAAAAAAAAATGGTTTAAACTTTTTTTTTTTCATTTTTTTATAAAAATTTTGAGTTTGCATGTGAGTTTTCAAAAACTATTAACATAAATAATTTAAGTTGTTGTTGTTGTTCAGAAATTCAATGAAATTGACGGAATAAAGAATGGTCAAGTCTAATAAACTGACATTCTAGTATGAATAATACAATAAATAATAATAATAATTTAATTTAAATTTGGGATTGAAAACCAGATTTCTGACTTTCAAAACCGGTATAGAACTTTATTGGAAGTGTTGTCTGTTGTTTTTTATATTTTTGTTTTCATTCTAAGTCATTTTTTTCTAAAACTGCCCCTACCTTCTAAACGGGGTGAGACAGACCCCTCTCCCATAGTAAAAATGCTTGATTTTGACCCGACATATATACCTCACTGTTTATACGCCGCGCCGTAATGGGTGCTAGCACTGTATTTATGTAAGCAAGCAAAAAAACAAAAATCTCATAAAAAAGTAGTTTCAGTAATTGTCAATTTTTTCAAGAACTAGAAGACATAAAACCATATTGTTTTTTGTTTTCAACTCAGAATTGATATCTTCACTGACTTCAGAAAACCAATTCAGCACTTCATTTCACAATTTTGAAAAAAAATGGTCTAAACTTTTTTTTTCATTTTTTTTATCAAAATTTTGAGTTTGCATGCGAATTTTTCAAAAACTATTGACATAAATATTTAAATTTAAATTCAAAGTTATAGAACAGATTTCTGGCTTTCAAATCTATTATAGTGCTTTATTGTAAGTATTGCCGTTGTTTTTAAAACGGGGTGAGATAGACCCCCCCTACTATAAAAAAATTCTTGTTTTTGACCCTTCTACAAAAAACCATTATAAATTCTTGGCGCCATAGTTATCGTACTTTCCCCACAAATATCGTTGATTTTCAACAGACATTTTTTGGGTGAATTTTTACCACTTTTTGATTTTTATCTTTTTGATGGATGCTTTAAAGATCTCAAAATCATACAGATGATTTATCTGCTTGTTTTGTAAAATTTTTAGATTTTTTGCTACTAAGAATATACTGGTGGGAGGGAAATAGTTATTCTAAATACGGTGAAGTGTGTGCAACAAAACAGCATAACCTGTTGGGTTAGCATCGGGAAAAAATTTGCTATACATAATATGTAGGTATGCACGTTTGTGGTAGGTATTTTTCATTCATAATTTGTTAAGGTGCCTTCATATGGTTAGTTTGGTTGGCTGATAACTTTTATTCTAATAGTCGGATCGTTAAGGTTGAGGTCTTAAAATTCAGGTTGAATATCAGGCTAAATTTTTTTATAACAACATTGCAGAGCAAAGTGCCATGCACATGAGACACGAATTGCGAATGGTCGCGAATTTTGACATTTCATTCATATGAGTAAAGTGCCTTGCACATTTGACACGAATTGCGAACTGCGAATTGCGAATGGTCGCGATTTTGACATTTCATTCATATGAGTAATTCTTTTGGTCGCCGAACAATGCGAATTGTCATATACATACCTAAAAAGAAAAAATAAATAAACAAATAAAATGAGTGCTAAGCAAATTTTTTTTAAGAAAAGGTGGCTTTTATTAGAACAACACACACAAGGCATCGGTATTCAAATGTTTGCAATTTCTTGCCAATCATTTTCCTTTTGACTTCGATTGGCGTACGATTTTGCGGACTTGCAATACGTTGCAGGATGGGCCTCCTACCTCAATAATTAATTTTTCATCGAAGACCTTGATAAATAAAGTGCTGTCAGAAACAAATATTCAATTAAGTATTTCAAATTATTTTACATTTTTTTCTATAAATTCACTCATTTTTTTATTTTCCGTCGCGCACCAAAATTGAAGTTTAATGTTTGAAGTTAAATTCGAACGAATTTTTAATTCGCCGGTTTGTGGAATGCGTTCACTGGTTGTGGATTGCGAATTTACATTTGACAGTTCGCAGAAGATACGTTGTTGATCGCGTAAAAAATATTAAAATGAAAAATTTCGTAGTTTAAACTAATTCCACACACTGTTTTCTACTTAAATTTGTAGATGCGATCAATTATTCGCTTCGTCGAAAAGTAAAAACTAAATATAGTTGCTATTTGCTCTAGAAATTGCTTTTATATATTTATTCGCATTCGCAGGTCGCAACTCATTTGCAAGGCACTTAACATAAAAGTATGTTTACAATACAATATGTGTAATATACAATATATTATTAATTATCATTAATCATTAATTTTGTCTATTAAGGTAGCCAGTAGCCACTCTCTTTCTTTTTTTTACAATCCTTAAAGCTGTTGACTATAGTTAATAATATATTGTATCTTACAAATTTGTATAGAAACTCAATGCTATTAGGCAGTGTTCTTCACACTAGCGCGAGTGTACCTACCATCAATATAGTATGATTCTGTATGTACCTATGCACAAAGTAATTTTTACATACTGCTAAAGCGTATGTATAACACGAAACACAAAAAGCCTATAAGTATACAAAAAGTCAATCACACTAAGGACAGAGAACCAGAAAAAAAACCCGAATACATCCATACAAATGCGCTCACGGATTCAAAACAACAAAATCAACTTCTGCCTTCTACAACCATGACCAAGGCCAAACAATTTTCGGCTGAACGAGGTCCCAGTCACCAAGTAGGTATGTCATCGATCCACAAAAATTGTCGAACGGGTGAAGTGGATTCGAACGTTGAACCGAGTAACTATAAACCAGACCACGATTGAGAACAAAATGTACCACAACCATTCTTATATAAGTTGTAAGTTGTCCGACCATGACGATTGTGCAAACATGTGTAAGTGCATATGAGTCGTCGGGATTCGGGAGGAACAGAAGTATTACTATTATTTAATGTGAATATTATTGTCGGTAGCAAACCCAAAAAATGCGACCATTAAGCGAATTCATAAACAACAACAAAGCGTAATTCGGGTTCAGTGGACGAGTTTGGAAAAGTTGATAAGTAAAATACGATTTCGCATTTTTTTCAATGAGTGGAGTGTATTGATTCCCATTTCACAATGCAAAGAGAAAGCGAGATCTTGCCCATAGTCCAGTCAATGAAGCCAAAAAAACAGCCAAATTCGGAAATAATCGCCGGGAAGCTGGATTTTGGTATATAGCTTCCTCATGGTGTTCTTAAAAAACTGTCAAAAGTCCCCATCTATACGAGCGCCGCTAACAATTTTACGGGGGGTTGAAGGCCCCCTAAAATGGTTTTCCTGGAATAACTTCCAAGTGGTAAGTTGTACACAAAAATTGTCAGAGACTAATTTGTATTTCCTACAAAAAAGATTAACATAGGTTCATACAAATAACGGTTTTTGAAATAAACCAATCAGAAGAGTTAAGAGTTTTACTTTTCTATGTAGTTAGGCGACTTAATTCCAAAATTGTGCATTTTGTGATAAAAGCTTCAGTTTTGTTTGTATTTTTGGTATATTATATAGACAAGATTTTAAGATATCGGTCCACTCTATTTGTACATCCCTTAAGGTGGGAGGGATAAATAAAAAAAAAAAATTTCTAAAATAGAAAATGAATATAATGAATTTAAAAATATAATAAAAAATTTTTTTTCTATTTTAAAATTTTTTTTTTAATTTGCCCCTCCCACCTAAAGGCATGTACAAATAGAGTGGACCGATATCTTAAAATCATGTTCATATAATATACCAAAAATAGAAAAAAAATTGTAGCTTTTATCACAAAATGCACAAATGGAATTAAGTCGCCCAACTACATAGAAAAATAAAACCCTTGACTCTTCTGGTTGGTTTATTTCAAAAACCGTTATTTGTTAATCTTTTTTGTATGAAATATTTCAAGCTACAAATTAGTCTCTGACACTTTTTTTGTTCAACTTTCCAATTGGGAATTATTCCCGGAAAAACAATTTCGGAGGGCCTTCAACCCCCCGTAGAATTGTTAGCGGCGCTCATATCGATGGGGACTTTTGACAGTTTCTTAAGAACACTTTGAGGAAGCTATATACCAAAATCCAGCTTTCCGGCGATTTTTTTCCGAGTCAAATGCTTTATTGACTGGACTACTATACTTCATCCAACAAAAATAGGCAGTACACATCTTAAGGGAGAGCTTTTTCAAAATCAGTAGCGTGCCATATTTTTGCACCATACTAAATTGAAAGAACTCCTCCATAAAAAAATGTTTGCCCGCCCGTAAATTTTCGATTACATCTGACGCAGATCCGACGTCCTATTGATCGCACATCTGAGTGTGCACTGAATTGCTTTGTCCTATTATGGCTGCTACTGCTATTCCAGCGTTGTGCTAAAGTGCCCAATTGGGCCACTTGTAATTCAACCCACATTAAATATTGATGTGCATTCAGAATAACTCGTGTCCAGTCCATAGATGTCCATTTGGTAACTTGTTCAGTTTTTTTTCCTTGGGTTTCTGTTGAGGTGCTTTTGATTTTAGAGCTTTAAAAAAAAGTTTTTAATGAAGAGTGTTATCGTGGAGTGTTTTCATCTTTTGCATTTATTTTAATGTGTGAAAAATACGTTAAAATGCAGTTAGAAAATTTTAAGCTGTTTTCTTTGAAGAAAAAAATTATTTGCGTAGATTTTCCTAGCGCTCGGTCAATTAATAAATAAATGAAAATTTCTATCTAAAAAAGGGTGGTAACCCTACATACTCAGGCCTATCACAGAATCCATCGTGGAAAATCTCCGAATGGATTATTCCACTACGAACTCCGAAAAAAAGGATTCACAAAATCCGAATGGAATCGAAAAAAGCAATGCCTCATTAAAAGAATTAATTCTTAATTTCGAAATCAGCTGTCCTATGTCACAGCAATACTTGGAGCTTTTAAAATAAAAAATCCCTTAAACTTTTTAAAAAGTCCCATCTTTTTTCCCTTTTTTTTACACAAAATAAGCTGACCATTTGTGTTAAGTATGGCTAGACTCTTTGTTTTAATAAATATCGCAAAAACAATTCCCAAAATCCCTGAGCACTATTACAGCTGTCAAATGATTGAGATCGTGAAAAAAGTTGTGTTGTTGATATTTGTTTATTTATTCAATGTTTTAGCATTTTTTTCTCAAGAAAATAGATTCAACATAAAAATAAATTGAAGTTATAAATAATGTGGTTTCAAATGTACTTGCAACCATTGCAAATTTTACAATTTGTAAAAAAACAATTTTTTAATGAAACACAATCGTTTACCACTTGGCTACGACAAGAATTAGTTGTCGTAGAAAAGGACTTCATATGTCCGTTTCATTCGGAATTTGTGATACCAAATTTCCCGAATTTCGAAATTCTTAATAGATTTTCCACTACGAATGTATTCTGCAATACATTTTTCATGATTCGTAGCAAATTTTCGATTACGATGGAATTTGTGATAGGGCTGACTATTCTTTCATATTTGGGTCCATTTAAAATAAACACGACGACAACCTTGTGAAAGCTTTAATGAAGGACAGATTTATTCCATCCACAGTAGCCAGAATGCAAGGCAAACTTCCTGTCTTGCCCACACTGCCTATTTTTGTTAGATGAAGTATAGGTAGGTAGGTAGGTAGAAATGGCGGTCACGAGCAATCTAGCTCATTGACCCAATTAGCGCTAAAGTGCGCCGTTTTGATACCATAAACTCGTTTAAACCTGCGGTTGGGGATGGTTTGGGGATTCTGAGTCTTGTAGCGATATGCAACGCTCGGCAGGTAGCTTGGCTCAGAGGCGTCACAGGGGTGACCTCTTGCGTTGGACAACTAGGAGAAGGGTGCAGTAGCTACTGAGGTTTGTCCTAGAGCCAATGGGTTTCGTTAATGTAAAAGATCAAGTCTTTGATCTTCACATCAGAAAGTTCGTTTAGGTCTTCGAAAAAAGCTCGACCAAGTGATTGGGGTCTTGTTCTGGCCAATGCGGGGCATTTACAGAGGATGAAGTATAGTAATAAAATTAGTTTAAAACCATGAAAGTACAAATTATTATATCGTCTCTGTAGATCGAATACCTCGTAACCCAGAAAGAAGATGCACTTTTATTGCAATCAACTTTTCGGATCTAATGAAAAATACCTTGTTAGCCTAAGAACGATAGTTTCAAAGCTAAACGCATAAATAGCAGGTCAATGTTATTGGTCCTCAGTACTTTTATAAAAAGTTTTTTGTTTCTCCTGAAAAATTAACTTTTCTGGGTTACAAGGTGATCGAAAGCGACAATATACAGATACAGATGTCTTATGTCATATGAAACTGAAAATTTAAATTTCAACAAGCTTTTAACAAAGCTCTTTTCTAGGAAACGTCACAAATAATGTCTCACCTTCATAGAAAATTATGTCTTCAAAATTTGCAACAGCCCACAAACAAAAATAATATAATATATGGGGCATTTCACGTGAAGCGGACAACGAAAAAAGTGATGGGTGTTGAAATTCATTCATCTTTGTGTTATTTATACTGCATTTGAATCTAAAAATACATTTAGAAGGATTTTGAATTTTGAGGTCTGGTACTCCAGTTATGGGCTTGTAAACTTTCGACAAGCAATGAGTAAGGGTTTTTAAGAAAAATGTTGATAAATTAAATGAAGCAATATGAAAATAATTTCAATAGTTGAATATATGGAAAAATAGATGATATTTTTATTTATGAAATCTAAACCGGAGATGGAGTTGTTTTATATATATAAAACCGGAAGTTAACATTTCAAATCAAATTTTAGTAAACTTAGCCCATTTTTATATTTTTTTCTTAAGACTCAAAATAAAGCCCACATATTAGAGAAACTACATGCCAAGTTTCAGAGTGGAATATCCATACGTTTAGAAGATACATAATTTTTAGTGCGTGGACCTCGTGCAAAAAACAGATTTCTTATACCTATAGATAACCGGTGTTGGCAATTCAATTTTAATTTTAAGTAGCTTAGACCATTTTGATATTTTTTTTTTTCTCTTATTGTTTTTTATATAATAAAGATTCCAAATTATAAGTTTGAAGATGGGATCTCCATTCATTTAGAAGTTACATATTTTTTAGTGCTAAGGTGGCAACTTCTTGTCATGCGATAAGGTCTAGCTTTCTTGCCTTCTCATAGTATGAAGAGACGCCATCTGTAAGGAGTGTAACTTTAATGCTAGAAAAAGAAAGATATAATATGAGGCCACGTGACAATAATTTGTATTGCCGTTATATTTGTTTGATTTAAGTTCTTGCTCTAAATGAACACAACGTTTAGTTAGTTCGCACTTGAATTTAAGTTTAATAATAAATAATTTATCATGTCTAAGAGTGGTGATCGTTGCTTTAACTCCTTTAAATTACCTTTTCATAAAAGGGATAAAAGTTTAGAATTTTAAGGGTTTCATATGATTTTGGGTGATATGCATAAAACATAGTACCTAAATGCTTTTACTAAAGAATTTTAAAGTAGTTCCTTTTTTTGATATGCATAAAAATGCAGTAAATGCTTAAAATCAAGTATTTACTTTGGGCCATAGCACTTACTGTTTTCGGATGAATTTTTTCAGTAAAACTTTATTCCGTATGCATAAAAAATAGTAAGTACTTTATTTCTGTAGGAATTACTTAATTTTTTCAAAGTTGCAAAATAGCAACTTGAACATTTTAAAGTATGTACTTTTTTGCTTTAAACCATGAATTAGGTTGTTGTGAAACCAAAAAATAATAGTCTTAAATCTTTTTTTGACAACTGTATTTATTGAAATTGGGTTGCTGTTAATATTTACCGAATTATGTGCACACTTCATTGATAAGCCATTCCAATTAGCCTTGTAAGACTACTTTTTAAATTTATATGAGGAACATATTCTAATATTTTGGAAATGACTTGTATCATAAATTTTAATATTCCTCAGAGAAACTTTAGAAATATAACCAACTGCATACATATTTCAAACTGTCGTACTAATTATGAAAGATTTTCTCCTTTAAATAAAATGTTTACATTATTTAATCTTCTTAATAAAAGATGTAAGATGTTATTTGACCAATCACTACAATTTTCAACTAAGTTCATATCAAGTTTTTACTCAATTATTTAATTGTACTATAGACCTAAGTAGTTCTGTATTTTTTAAGCTAGTCTTTAGCTACCTATGTGAAATAAAAATATAAATGGTTTGGTTATTTTTGAAACTGATTTTAATAAAACGATTATTCGCTTCAGAAATAAAAAAAGTAATTAAATTTGTTATGCATTTATCGCATTACTATTGCTTGGCTTTAGGTAATTTAAAAGTAGTCAAGTTTCAAAACTGTAGAAAAAATTTTAGTCCAGGGCCTTATTTGCCTTTTTTAGCTAAATTAACAAATAATTAAAAAAAAACAGAGAATTTTTTCGGGGTTCGTTGGAGATCCTCGTTTTCAGGTATGTTTTTGAGAAGATACAAGCCAAGTCAAAATACTGTTTCAGAACAGTAAATTTTTTTGCAAAATAATAAAAGATTAACCCATTTGATAAAAAGTTCAATAAATTATGAAGAACAACTGGATGCAAAATATGAATGGTTTAGCAAACACAGCTTTCATCACATACAGAGGAGACTAGAGCTTCGAATACACTCATATTGAGAATTGAAACCGTTATTCCATTCAGAATAATACATTAATCGAAAAGGATATCCGCTCATCAATATCCAAGCAGCTTCTGATCTAATTGAATATTGTACAAATGCAGTTGATTACCATATTGTTAATCTTTCAAAAAATTGTGTTTACTAGCAAAAAATTGTGAAAAAAACAGTATTTACTATCAATTTCCGATAAATCCTAAGTATTTACTTGGATGAATTTAGTATCTGCTGAAAGTATTTACCAGCAAGTATAAACTTAATTTTATGCATACGAAATCAAGTAAATACTTTAAATCTAACCTTTTACTAAAAGTTATAGTTTTTACTTTAACCTTATACTTCTAGTAATTACTTCCGTTATATGTATATCACCCTTTATTATGTTATTGGACAAAAATGTAAAAAAGCATATGAAATTAAACAACTTACAAAGTAAACCAAATTTTATTAGTTCGTGATTTACGTAAATATGAATTCATAGAAAAATAAATAAAAAAAACCAAGAGTTAGGTAAGTTCTATTAAGGGGCCAGTTATAGCTTTCATTGAAACTCATCATTGAAAATTTAAATTTTAAGTTTTGAGGCACTTAAAAACCGAAAGCTATTGAAAAAACGTAATTTTCTTAATACGTATGTACCCATTGAATAAATTAAATAAATTGAAATTGAAATTATTGTCAAAAGTGCCGAAAATGATGACTCGTCCACCTAAATTTCTCAACAGGTTCAAAGAGGTGATAAGTTGTAGAAAAAGCGCTTTTAGCAGGAAACAACGTCTGAAGTAAATTTTTACTTTGCAATCCAGAGCTATTTCGTTGAGTAAAAAATTTTGAAAACTAAAATTTCTTCGTGTGAGGGCAATACCAACATTTTTTCCTTATATTTGAAGAAAAAACGGAAAATCGCTGATTCGCTCTACAATTTCACGAAGGCGTTTGTGTGCGTATGGCAATAATTTAAAAAGCATATGAAAGAACCGTTTATTGTCTTTAAGCGTGTGAAACTAGTTTTTGAATAGTTGGCACACAGCAAAAGATAATGTACTGACGTATTTTCAGATTTTTGCTGAAATTGCTTATACCTACGTCTACAAGTTCATAGATAAATTAGTGCTTTGATTAAAATGAATTCGGTCTTATTTTAAAGGTATTAAAAGTATCTTCAAACGCGTGAAAGCCAAAAATCATAATACAGTAAGATTTCGAAAATTTATTGATTTAAAAAACAGTAAAAATACAGTTTTTCAACTCGTTTTTTCTAATATATATTTAAATAATTTTGTTCGCGAACTAATCCTTATCGAAACATTTATATTTTTAAATTCAAATTCAATTAACAAAATTAATCATTAACTATGTATTTTATATAAAAGAATAATTTTTTTGACAAATCATTTGTTTTAATTTTTTCTCCAAGTGACCGCTAGAGTGTGTATGGAAAGGAAAATAAAAAAAAGATCTAGGCAGTGCATTTTAAGTTTGTAGGTATCTGATGTAATGAAATCTGGTGTGCGGTATATTTTGATTGCTTGGTATTGGTGTGGTAGGCGTTTTGTGTTTATTTGTTTTGTCATTTTTATGTTATTTTTTTTGTTATTTTTTTTTTACAAATTCTAATAGGTACATAAAATATAGGATTTTTGTTTGTCAATTTCATTTGCGTATTATGCAATTTTATGATTTCTGTTACTTATGGTTGCAGGTTTTTCAAGTACTTTTGAATTGTACTGAAAATTTGGCTCGATATTTTCAATTCTATCAAAAGTAATAGGTGTAAATGGAAATTTATATATTTGCATAAATGTAGAAGAGAATCTGAGTAGGTAGAAACTAGAAGGTATTTATATTTGTTTTATCAAAGCCACAAAGTGACATATGTAATTTATAGTTTTTTATATTGTAGATAAAAAAAATTTGTTTTTCAGGCTTAAATATCATTTTAAAGGAGAGGTAAAAAAACATCCACCACCAATTATATATACCTCCTCTTCCCATTTCCAGGTCACTGAAACCCACACAACCAACGGTTGATCTCCGAATTCAAGAGTGTGTGTATGTTGTTTGTGTTTTTTCTTCATTGTAGGAGTGCGTGAAGTTAGCCCCCTTTTTTGGAATTTGCTATTTTTGAAAGTTGTTCCAGGTTGTTCCCGATTTGTTCCGCATTGTTCCAAGTTTTTTTTGAAAAATATTCAAAAATGGGGGTTTTAGAGCCAAAAAACCGTTTTTGACCTAGCCCCCCTTTTTTCGGAAATCAAATTTTTGAAAGTTGTTCCAGATTGTTCTAGTTGTTCTGAACATTGTTCCAAGTTTTTGGACCCCTATTGTCAAAATTTCAAAAGTTATGGGCAAAATTCGAAAAAATTCTAGCCCCCCTTTTTTCGAAATTCTTGATTTTGAAAATTTTTTCGTGTTTCAAAAAGTGTTCTAAACATTGTTCCAAAAACTCAAAATTGTAGGACGTGTATTTTTAAAGATAAAACCTTCCGAACATTTTTTCAAAAATCCAAAAAAACGGCTCTCTAATATTTTATTTTTTTTTTTAATGCTTGATGACTTTTGAAACCTAATGATGAATGCATGTATTGAAAAAAAGTTCTGACCTTACATTCTTACTATCAGCTTAAAAACTAACTTTAAAAAAATATCTCCGATTTTTTTAACTTTTCAAAAACACCCCTGCCCCCCCATTTCCAAAAATCCAAAATCTAACATTTGTTCCAAGTGAAGAATCCCTCAAATCCAATTGTTCCAAAGAATCATCAAAAAATATTGAAAACTGAAGATTTGAAGCCCAAAAAACACTTTAAGTGAAAACATCTTATTATCCTTGCTCTGGCCCCCCTTTTTAGAAATCCAAAATCCAAAAATTTGTTCCAGGTTAATCTAGGGCTCTTCTAAATTGTTCCAGACTTTCGTTTCTTAAAATTGATTTTTAGTATGAAAAATTTCAAAAAAATGCTCCCCTGCCCCCCCTTTTCCAAAAATCCAAAATCTAAAATTTGTTCCAAGTGCAGAATCCTTCAAATCCAATTGTTCCAAAGAATCATCAAAAAACATTGAAAACTGAAGATTTTAAGCCCAAAAAACACTTTAAATGAAAATATCTTATTATCCTTGCTCTGGCCCCCGTTTTTAGAAATCCAAAATTCAAAAATATTGAAAACTGAAGATTTTAAGCCCAAAAAACACTTTAAATGAAAATATCTTATTATCCTTGCTCTGGCCCCCCTTTTTAGAAATCCAAAATTCAAAAATTTGTTCCAGGTTGTTCTAAGGCTCTTCTAAATTGTTCCAGACTTTCGTTTCTTAAAATTGATTTTTAGTATGAAAAATTTCAAAAAAATGCTCCCCTGCCCCCCCTTTTCCAAAAATCCAAAATCTAAAATTTGTTCCAAGTGCAGAATCCCTCAAATCCAATTGTTCCAAAGAATCATCAAAAAATATTGAAAACTGAAGATTTTAAGCCCAAAAAACACTTTAAATGAAAATATCTTATTATCCTTGCTCTGGCCCCCCTTTTTAGAAATCCAAAATTCAAAAATTTGTTCCAGGTTGTTCTAGGGCTCTTCTAAATTGTTCCAGACTTTCGTTTCTTAAAATTGATTTTTAGTATGAAAAATTTCAAAAAAATGCTCCCCTGCCCCCCCTTTTCCAAAAATCCAAAATCTACAACTTGTTCCAAGTGCAGAATCCCTCAAATCCAATTGTTCCAAAGAATCATCAAAAAATATTGAAAACTGAAGATTTTAAGCCCAAAAAACACTTTAAATGAAAATATCTTATTATCCTTGCTCTGGCCCCCGTTTTTAGAAATCCAAAATTCAAAAATTTGTTCCAGGTTGTTCTAGGGCTCTTCTAAATTGTTCCAGACTTTCGTTTCTTAAAATTGATTTTTAGTATGAAAAATTTCAAAAAAATGCTCCCCTGCCCCCCCTTTTCCAAAAATCCAAAATCTAAAATTTGTTCCAAGTGCAGAATCCTTCAAATCCAATTGTTCCAAAGAATCATCAAAAAACATTGAAAACTGAAGATTTTAAGCCCAAAAAACACTTTAAATGAAAATATCTTATTATCCTTGCCCTGGCTCCCCTTTTTAGAAATCCAAAATTCAAAAATTTGTTGCAGGTTGTTCTAGGGCTCTTCTAAATTGTTCCAGACTTTCGTTTCTTAAAATTGATTTTTAGTATGAAAAATTTCAAAAAAATGCTCCCCTGCCCCCCCTTTTCCAAAAATCCAAAATCTACAACTTGTTCCAAGTTCAAGTCCTGGCAAAATAAGTGGATTAACTAATTTTTTACGATAGATTAGTTACAAAATCTTTTTTTTATCACTACCTAAAGTAACTACCTGCATACATTATAAAAAATAATAAGTTGGATTGAAACCTGGGGTTTATGACCCCCAAAGAAATATTTTATCACAGCCCGTTTTCTTGTGATAAAAAGTTTTCTAAAAAGGTGTTTAAAATGTGTGGTTTTTAAAATTTGTACTTCATTCACAAAAAACTTGTGTAGCACTAAACACTAAAGACTAAAAATAAAAAAAATCTTATTTATTTGAAAATACTAACCTTCCTTCCTACGTCTTATCTACATATATATTATATTTTTATTTTAAACAAATGTAAGATTTAACATTTTAAACATTGATTTAAATTTTATATTAATTTTATTTAAGGTGCAGTTTCTATTACTTTACTTAGTTTTTAATTATAGGTACTATAAATTTAGTCTACATTTTATTTTTATCTATGGAACTACGTATCTACAATCAACGAATTTACTTTCAATTACAATAAATAAATTGAAGGATTAGGTACCTATGTATGTCGCCTTTATACCATAAAATTGTGAATCTCACTTACCTATACCTATATCATAGTTACAACTTAGGTACACATAGCATAACTATACCTACTATACCTTTTTTATTCTAAACATTTCTTTCAATTATTAATCCAAGCCAAACGAAATGCATATTTACAAAAATAAGTCTCTTTCTATCTCTGAAAATATAATAAATTGAATCCTTTTCAACACTCAACTACATAATATTTTGAAATTAAATTTCGTAATTTTCTAGATGAATTTCATTTACACTTTTCAATAGGTATTCAACTAATTGTGAGCAAAAAAACGAGCTTACCATGTTACCATTTCGCATCCTACATACTCCAAATGATCCCCATCCTCCCCTTTAAAATGATATTTATGCCCGAAAAACAAATTTTTTGTTATCTACAATAAAAAAAAACTACAAATTACATAATATGTCACTTTGTGGCTTTGATAAAACAAATATAAATACCTTCTAGTTTCTACCTACTCAGATTCCCTTCTACATTTATGTAGATATATAAACTTCCATTTACACCTAATACTTTTGATAGAATTGAAAATATCGAGCCAAATTTTCAGTATAATTCAAAAGTACTTGAAAAACCTGCAACCATAAGTAACAAAAATCATAAAATTGCATAATACGCAAATGGTATTGACAAACAAAAATCCTATTTTTATGCACTATCAGAATTTCTAAAAAAAAAAAAATTACATAACAAATAAACACAAAACGCCTACCACACTAATACCAAGCAATCAAAATATAGCGCACACCAGATTTCATTACAACAGTTACCTACAAACTAAAAATGCACTGCCTAGATCTTTGTTTTTTTTCCTTTTCATACACACTCTAGCGGTCACTTGGAGAAAAAATTAAAAAAAATGATTTGTGTATGAACTAAAATCTTGATAATTTTTTTTAGGTAGAGGTTTTAAAAAATTGTTCTTTTATATAAAATACATAGTTAATGATTAATTTTGTTGATTGAATTTGAATTTAAAAATATAAATGTTTCGATAAGGATTAGTTCGCGAACAAAATTATTTAAATATATATTAGAAAAAACGAGTTGAAAAACTGTATTTTTACTGTTTTTTAAATCAATAAATTTTCGAAATCTTACTGTATTATGATTTTTTGCTTACACATGTTTGAAGAGACTTTTAATACCTTCAAAATAAGACCGAATTCGTTTTAATCAAAGCAGTAATTTATCTATGAACTTGTAGACGGATAAGCAATTTCAGCAAAAATCTGAAAATACATCAGTACATTTTTTAAATATCTTTTGCTGTGTGCCAACTATTCAAAAACAGGTTGCACACGTTTAAAGACAATAAATGGTTCTTTTATATGCTTTTTAAATTATTGCCATACGCACACAAACGCCTTCAACTTGTGTTGACACATGCTGCTTACTTCTTTGAGCGAGACGAAGGGAATTTCCAATTCCTCGTTTCTATCAACAAAATTTAAGTTATTTGTAACTGCACTTTCTGGAAAGGGCTTAAAAACATTCGAGAGATGTTCCGCGAAGAGTTCAGCCCTCAGTTTTGGGTTTGCAATCCATTTTCCGTCTTGTGCTTTAATTGGCGGATTTTGAATTTGAGGTGTTTTAAGGCGTTTAGCTGCTTTCCATAAGGAGTATTCGGTAGAAGCATCCGTTGTCAAGCTTTTCAGAAATCTACAAGTGATTCGTTTTTGAATTCACAGATTCTTTTTTGAGTTCATTGCTCAGACGGTTAAATACAGCCTTATCGTCAGGGAATCTTGTACTTTGCCATTTTCTTCGAGCCTTTCTTTTTTCAATACCAGCTCCCTTATTTCTGCAGGGTATTTTATTTCTGTTTCTCTCCTTTTCGAAATAGTTGGTGTACTTCTTCTGCAGGCTGTTGCACATCAGCAATAAATTGCTCTACTTCATGATCAATTTCTTCATTTGTTTCCATAGGGGATCTTAGGTTTACATAACTTTCTAGTTTCTTTCTGAAGTCATCCCAGTTTGTTCTTTTATTCACAAGTTTAGGATTACTTTTTTCTCTTAATTCTACTTCACTCAGTGATAAGATGCCTTTAATACCTTTATCTACGAAAAAATCAATAAGGTCTGGTATTTTATTTGGATCAGATGGCCAGTAAGTTGGCGAGCCAGAGGAATAAAATTCACATTTGTGCTTGAGGCCAGCTTGGTAAAGTCGTTTACTTTTTGTTGTTATGAGTCTAAGTCCCCAGTGGGTGTGTTTTGCATTGAAATCACCACCAACAATAAAGTTTTGTCCTAGTAGATTAAACAGTTCTGCATAGTCTGCTTCAGTTGCAGAGCACCTCGGTGGGCAGTATATTGCTGCTGTTTTAAATTCTTTATTTTTAATACCAATACTAATTATTGTCACTTGCATGTTTTCATTAGAGAACTTGGCTTCTTCATAGCGTTGTAAACACTTTTTTATAAGTATTGCCGATCCTCCTCTAGCTTTGTCAGCTGGGTGCGGAGCGTGATATCACGTATAGTTTGGTATTTTATTTTCAAGACTTTGCCCTTTTGTGAAATGTGTTTCGGAAACAAGACATATATATACATGCTCTATGTCTAAAAAGATGTTTAATTCGGATACATGTTGTAAAAGACCGTTTGCATTCCATGTTGCGATTTTAAGTTTTCTGTCCATCATTGTTTTTATTAAGAGCGACTTCTTTGCTTAGCTGCTTGATGTTCAAACCTTGTTTGTCAATCCTTTTAAGAATAAGTTCCAACATTTCTTTAATTGAAGTTTCCTCACTTTTCCGTACATTTCTAACAATCTGGGAATAGGATTTACTTTCATCATTTTTGCCTTGATCAACTAGTTTAGTCGGTTTGTTCTTAGGTTTATTTTCAGCCGTCGGTTTTTTGCTTTGTACTACTGCTTTTGAGATTGTTGTGTTTTTAAGCTTTTGCGAGGTTTTGTTTTTGCTTTTTTTTGTCTTGGAATTGTTTGGCAACTGGACATCCTCTATAGCTTGCAGGATGTTCGCCTTGGCAGTTCACACATTTCGCTTTATGTTCTTTGCTCAGCGGACAGTTTTTTGTCTCATGCTTGCCTTCACATTTAACACAAGCAAACTCGCGGTTCCAGAGTTTTTGCGTATTACCAAAGGCTTGGCAGAGTTTACACTGAGGAACAGTCTTTGGCTTTCGCAGTGGTTCAATCCTTACAACTATACCCATGATTGATCTAATACCGTAGATCTTTTCCAGACTTTCAGTATTTTCAAAAGTTAGCATAAATAAAGATAGAGACCTCTTTTTTGTCATTGGTGCCCCATTGGAGTCTTTGATGATCTCATTTTTGATAAAATTATTTGCATCGAGAGCTTTAAAGCCTTTATGTACAAGGTCTTCTTTGGCTATACACGATGAGTGAAGGCCCCTAGCTACTACTTTTGTTGCTCTTGTAGCTTTGTTTTCATATGAGTGCCACTGAATTTTGTGTTTGTTCAATTCTTCAGTGACAGATCTGTACCCATTGGCGTCTTCGACAGTGGCTTTCCAATTGTCTTTATTGTACGAAGTATATTTACTCACTTCCTTGGTACACTTTTCTATAATTTTTTTAAGCTCTCCAAACACTGTTAACACTGTGGTGCAATTTGCCTTTGACCTTTACCGTGGGACTTCCTTTAGGGCATGTCTTTAACTCCTTTAATTTTAGCGTTCTCTGCTCTTGAAGATGACGATAGAGTTTTAGTAAAAGCCTCTGGGCTACCCTCTGCTTTTCGTTTTTTGGATTTTCGCTTTTGTTTGTTACCTTCAGTTTCAATTATGAGTTCGTCCTCATCTGTGTGAAACTCAGTTGCAGTTTTTATATGACTAACCGATATAGGAGACTTTGGGCCCTTCTTGTCAAGCAAGGTGACTTTTTCTCCCAATCTTTTAACTTGGTGTAAGAGGCTCTCGACTAGAACTTCAAGTTTTCTTCTGGCTAAAATTTCAATTTGCCATTCCTTGTAATAATCGGTAGAACATTGTTGACCTGTTTTGTCGAACTTTTCATGGTTATTGGTTCCTTTTTCGCTAATGACTAATTTTTCATTTGATTTTTTTGGTAGGGTTGTCGATGGAATTACCCTCGATGAAATATATTTGGCGGAGTTCCTTGTAATTTTATACTCCGTCTATTTTCTTGTAGCAATAAATGGTCCTCCCCAGAATCCTTAGGACCAGTCTCCGAAGAGATTGGATTTTCCAGTTTTACTGGTTTGCCACCTGGGGTATTTAATCTGTTTGTTTTACTCACTGCCATAATCATTTTGTTTGTAACTTTAATTTTTACCATAAATAGCTGTTACTTCTTCTACTCATAGTTTAAATTCAGCCGTCCCTCTGGAATCAGACGCTGACCAATAAGCCGCACAATATCCGTCAGACGCTCTTGGATTTGTTGGGTGCTGGTTCTTCAGGGCGATATCTTATCTTTTACCCCTAATTCCTGAGAAGGTGACTCAGGTGTCACGCTCGTCGTTAGTTCACCATCTCGGTTATCCAGCGGGCACCACTTGGAGGTGACGATGCGATTTTGCTCCGCCATGAAAATAAAAACTAGTCGGGAAAAGAAAAAAAACAAGAAAGAAGCTTTTGAAAAAAGCAATTAAATTGTCAAGCTTTGAGGAAGGGTAGGACGAAGTAGTAACTGAAGCAGAAAGCTTAGGTTACACACACAAAAATTGAAATAAAATATTATCTACAACACAAATAGGCACACAATCAAAACTTTTAAATACCTAGAAAGAAAACAAAAAAAAAAACATTTAAGTTTCCCTTAAGTAGGTAGCCAAAAACAAATTAATAGAATAAAATGTTCTTACCAAGCAAGCACTAATAAAATTAACTTAATAATAATAATTCTACAAAATTAAGACAAATATAATAATTTTACACAAGAAATTCACTTATGCAGTGACACAAATAAGAAAAACTAATTAAAATTCACAAATTACACGTTAAAATAATTAAATAGTCACAGACGATACGCCGCCCGGCACAACTAGAGAACAGAACCAGTGCTGCCAATTGTACAAAATATCTTTTTTTGAGTGCAAACCATCCAATTTATTTATTAAAAGTACCTACATATCTTTATAAAAATGCCTTCTTTTGTAACACTTATTTATTCGAAGTTTTTGCTCTTCAATATTTTCAGCTCATCGGCAGTTTTAGACCTAGAATGTTGTTTAAAATTGTGGTCCAATAACTTTTCACTTAGAAACTGAAACCATATTTTGTGTGTGATGTCATTAAAAAAAAGTACCCTAGGAAATGGATCCCAACCTAAAAAAAAAATTCAGAGTGCATGGGGCCCACATATCGGTTTGGACCCAGGGCCCCAAATGTCTGAAGACGCCTATGTGCTCATCCATTCACGGCCCACGGAGGATGCAACTCGGCCCATGATCTGACTTTGCTGAATAGAAAACTAAAATTTGTCTTGTTTAATTTTAGGGACGCTTGAACCAAAGATAATATAATTATATTATCTTTGCTTGGACGGTTTAGCTTGCCTCGGCAATTCATCGTGACATTGGATATTGAATGGCGGACGAAATCATAAATGAATTATTATCCAACAAAACAAACGAAACCTCGACAATTTGCCGGTCTAAGGGCAAATATGTTCGCATCTGATCACCTTTAATCAAGGATTATTGCAACTGGTAAATTATCGAATGTGCATGGTAACCAAATTTTTTTTATAAAGGAATCCATAATTAGAGTTCTTAATGATGGAAATCGCTAATCAGCCGATTTTTGTTGATAAGCGTCATTTAATAAGGATTTTTGAAAGTCATGGAGCAGAATTAAAGTACTGTGAATAAACTGACCAATCTTTCCATGATAAAATCTCGAACATAATATATTGAACAAAAATGCCAAGATCATTTGACCTAATATTTTCCGATACAAACTTCCCTTGCATTCTTTTTATTCTTGTTTGGTTATTTGGATATTTTTTTAGAGCAAGTTTATATTATGTTTTTATTTGAAAAAACTATACTAGTTGTGTTAAAAGCAGTCGTGTTCAGAATCAGAATGAAATTACGATAAAAAATATATTTTCGTTTTCAAGGCCTGTGATGTTTGCTATTTTAGGTTTTTGTTAATTTTATAATACATTGTTGACTGTACTATGATTCTTCTTATAAGAATTTTTGTTGCTATCGAAAATTAAAAAGTGGTGCTTTTTAAATACAATGTACATAAATAGTTTAAAAGGAATAAAATGCCATTATTAATGACGTCTCCAAGCTTTATGTGGTCGCTTTGCGTTAAAGTCAGATAAGACAGTACGTTAACCCTGAATTGGTATTGAGTTCGCATACGGTTTTTAACTTACGAAAGGCTGATAAAGGTTTTACAGTAAACACACTTTAGACTTTTTTTTTGTTGACAAATTTATCGGCAAAAATAACGATAAGATAGTAACTATACAACATGCATTTACCAGTTTTGCTGTTATTATTCCTACAACTCTTGGAGTTAAAGATATAAAACTTTAGTTGTTGATTGAAGGATACATTTCACTAGATAAAAATAGAAAGGTATTTGTTTTAATGGTTTTTCTTATTAAGAGATAAAACGAGTATTTGTAAGTATTTAAGCAGTGTTGCAGAAATAGGTTTTGCCAGTGACGTAGCTAGAATCCTAGAATATTAATACCATTACGAATTTCCTAGCGCCTAAGGTACCTTCATAATTTGAAAAGTTATGAACACTGTTTTATAACTTATTGCACGAAATAATTTTTATTTGCCTTAGGATAATATTTATCAACGCTAACGCTAAATCTGCACGAGTTTTTTACTCTTGATTTTTAAGTACCAAGTATTAAAACAAATAATTTGCGAATGGGGTGCCTAATGAAATATGATCAAAGCATAGGGTTGGCACGCTTTAAAGGAAATTTTTAAGGTTTATTCAATTATTATCTGACCCAACTCATATTATTGTAGGTTTTATTGATAGATATAAAAAAAATATCAAGGCCCAGAATTCAACAAAACATTTATACTCCAGCTATAATATGCATAATGCCAAACTCTCAGTTTACTTGACACTTATGCATGGAGCAGTGCATAGAGTATCTTTATTCATGTCGATTATGGAATCCGCGATACTGCATTCGCAGAGGAGTACACTCCTTTTTCTCTAATCATTTGTTGTGAAGAGAAAAGAGAACACTGTACCGAGCACCACTTCGGATCTAGTATTGCGGATTCCATAATATTTTAAATGGAACCGCACCGACACAATGACACTGTTATGGATTTTGCGATTTTAGTATGAAATTTTGAACGGTTTCGAAAATTTTGTTGTATTTTGAATTTTGAAAATCCGAACATTAGTCGTGTTTTTTTAGGAAAGCTATACACACTACAGTAGGATTTAACACGAGTTACAAATACAACATCCACAGTAGAATTACTGCCAATAAAAGCAGAAGTAGAATCCTACTGCGGATGGGTTTGTGACGTTCATTCAAGTATCGAATGGAATTTTGGTGGTTTTGTTTTTAGGTGTTGGTGCGATTGATAATTTCATTTACACCCGATGATTATGTTCGTAGAGTAGTTGTGCGTTTTTAATGACATGTTTTTCCATAGGACAAAAAAATCAATTTGTCATTTTCGATTCAACCAAAAAAATCAATTAATTTTATTCGTTATCGGTTTTTTAATAACTTGATTTAAAGCAAAATCCATGTTAATGCACTCGTGATTGAAGAACCACATAGAATTCAGTTAAAAAATTATTTATTTGTTGATCCAAAAAATTGTGGCTGATGACGTCATCTACTACATGATACATAAATGACATCTTACTTCGACCACAATCTACGAACAAACCTCTTTCCTGAAGCATATATTCATTTATATCATTTATTTTTTGACGCTAAAAACCGAAATGCCTAATAAAGGAAAAAAGTAAAAAGAAAATTAATATTAATTATATGATAAAACAATTCTAATTAGAAGGAAGGCTAGGACGAACTGGACGAAGGAAAAGACTGAAGCTTTATTGGATTTTTACGCGGCGAGGGCCGAAGAGTACCTAAATACCTAAAATAAAGAAGAAAATTTTTCAGGATTCGGAAACAACAAGCTCCCACTTGGAAATAAAAATTCAAACGCTGATGAGGGCTTAAAAAAACGCAGTGGACAATAACAACAAAACTGGTGCAGCTCCTTGCGTAGCTCTATTTATCGACAGAATGGATGGCCTGTTTGGAAACAAGCCGATCATTTCAAATGTACATACGGTTACAATTGGAACGGACGTAATAGCAGTGAGTAATCATTTAATTTTTGGTTTATTTTTTTTGTATTTAAATATATTTGTTTTTTTGTTTTTTTTTTTTTTTAAATAGAACTCCGATACACCACCAGAGACATCCAACACCACCATCGCTGTAAGCAACATCAGTATTATCGAGGATTCATGTTCTTTATCAGAGGCGTCCAATGACATTATTTAGGAGGATATCGTAATTTACTCTCCAGAGCTGACATACGAAACTCCATCAACATCTGCCACGACGATTAGAAATACATCTCCGACACCAACTGCAAGTACTTCGAAAAAACAAAAAACTTCACATTCCGTTTATTTTGAGAGGAAGCTAAAACAAAGAGACAAAGAGATAAGAGGCAAAAATAAAAAATGGGACGAATTCATGAAAATAGAAAAAGAAAAACAAGAAAAGAAGCTAGAGTTGTTAAAAAATACATAAATAAAGTAATAAACGAAACAATTAAGGAAAACTGTGTGTATTTATTGTTTATGTGGTTTAAATTATATTGTGTTCATGCAAGTAATCAAACAAAATTTGACGTCGGTTTGTTGTTGTGTTTGTAACAGGTTCATCGAGTGCATCTCTGCTATCTGCATTGACTGCTTCTTGAGAAATATATGTATCGTCCATGAAAAAGGCACAAATTATGCAGAATACATGCACTTATAACGAAATTCGTTACCGACTGAATATCGCGCTGTTAAGTAAATTTAAGTACTCTCCTGAACCTGCCTTTTAATAATCCAAAAGAGTGTTCAACAACAATTCTTGTTGCTGAATGTATGAAGTTCAACGATCCTTGTTGTTCAGTAAGTTTCCCATTATCCTTATACGGTGGGACTAACCAATTAGTAGCAGCGTAAGCAGAGTCACCCAAAATAAATGTGTTGTCAGGAAAGAGTTGGTTATAATTGTTCTGGGCTTTCCTAAATAACTCGGATCGTCTTAATACTCTGCTGTCGTGCAGAGATCCTGGCTCACCGCAGGTTATGTCCACAAATTTTTTATCCGCATCGACAACAGCTTGCAAGATAATAAAAAATCTGTGCTTGCGGTTATAGTAGCATAGCACTCTTTGTCGATCTTTGGAGCTGTAATATGTATGTGGGTGCAGTCTATTGCAACCAAGCACACCTGGTATTTTTTTTATCTTCAAACTTTTGGCAGTTTTCGGTTACAGCAGATCTTTGAGGCCATTTTATACATATAGCCATGACCTTTTGATATTAGCCACTTAGAAACTCGGTTCACTGTAATCCAACTGGAAGACTTTGTGACACCGAACAAGTTTCCTAGCTTTCGAAATGTTATGGTGTTGCTATATTTTGACAGCTGTTATTCGGTAGTGCCAAATGTGAAATATAAAAACCAGACTACTGCGGATGGTTTTTTTTTGGAACTTTTTACTTTAGGTACTGTATATAAAATCCCAAAAAAACACGGCTATTGAATCTAAAGATATAAGTATTTAAAAGAACGAAAATCGGGTTTTTTTCAATTTTTCATCTTTTTGAGCTACATATGGCGCCAATTTATTATTAGGCGTGTTTTATTGAAAAAGTTATCCGTTGTACAGTATGATTTTACATGCATTACAAATACAACATTGACAAAAAGATTACGGCCGATAAAAAATAAAGTAGAATCCTACAGTGAATGGATTTTTGACGTCTCGAATTCAATTTTTTTATTTTTGTTCTTAGATGTTGGTTCGATTGATAATTGAATTGTATCTCGATGGATGTGTTCATGGAGTATTTATAATTGTAATTTGCAATGGGACAAACAATTCGATCTTCTTGATCTTGTTTGGTCCGTTTTTATTTCTTAGATCACAGAGAACTCCGTATTTTCTTAAACATAAAAGCTTTTTCTCTCTTTGTAGAAATTTTGTACCGTTTTTTCTCTTTGTTTCTTTTTCAGTTTCAAAGTTGTTTTAAAAACTGCGATTTTTAATAGAAGTGAACTTCGTTCCTTACTACGTTTATGTTAAGCGCTGTTTGACGAGTGAATAACGAATTCAAAATAAAATATAATCGGAAAATAAGTAAACCCACATATACTTCTGAAGTTCCACCTATTACTTTATAATTAATCAATTTCAACAAATTTTGATTTTATTTCTGAAAAATAATCAATCTCTTTTGAACAAATCTTGTACCAAAACCAAAAGAAATTTGAGATTTCGGTTTTCAAACGTGGTTTATTGGCTTAATAGGCTTTTCCTTTTATTTGAAGAAAAAACAAAAAAAACGCGGATTCGCTCTACAATTTCACGAAGGCGTTTGTGTGCGTATGGCAATAATTTAAAAAGCATAAGAAAGAACCATTCATTGTCTTTAAACGTGTGCAACCAGTTTTTGAATAGTTGGCACACAGCAAAAGATATTTAACAAATGTACTGATGTATTTCAGATTTTTGCTGAAATTGCTTATCCGTCTACAAGTTCATAGACAAATTAGTGCTTTGATTTAAACGAATTTGGTCTTATTTTAAAGGTATTAAAAGTATCTTCAAACGTGTTTGATTTAAAAAACACTAAAAATACAGTTTTTCAACTCGTTTTTTCTAATATAAATTTAAATAATTTTGTTCGCGATTTAATCCTTACCGAAACATTTATATTTTTAAATTCAAATTCAATCAAAAAAATTAATTATTAACTATGTATTTTATATAAAAGAATAATTTTTTAAAACCTCTACCTAAAAAAAATTATCAAGATTTTAGTTCAGACACAAATCATTTGTTTTAATTTTTTCTCCAAGTGGCCGCTAGAGTGTGTATGGAAAGGAAAATATAAAAGAGATCTAGGCAGTGCATTTTTAGTTTGTTGGTATCTGATGTAATGAAATCTGGTGTGCGGTATATTTTGATTGCTTGGCATTGGTGTGGCAGGCGTTTTGTGTTTATTTGTTTTGTTATTTTTTTTTAGAAATTCTGATAGGTACATAAAATATACGATTTTTGTTTATCAATATCATTTGCGTATTATACAATTTTATGATTTCTGTTACTTATGGTTGCAGGTTTTTTAAGTACTTTTGAATTTGGCTCGATATTTTCAATTCTATCAAAAGTAATGGGTGTAAATGGAAGTTTATATATCTACATAAATGTAAAAGAGAATCTGAGTAAGTAGAAACTAGAAGGTATTTATATTTGTTTTATCAAAGCCACAAACTGACATATGTATTATGTAATTTGTAGTTTTTCTATTGTAGATAAAAAAAATTTGTTTTCAGGCATAAATATCATTTTAAAGGAGAGGTAATGGAAATGGGGAAAATGGTAACATGGTAAGCTCGTTTATAGGTACTATAAATTTAGTCTAGATTTTATTTGCATCTATGGAACTACGTACCTACAATCAACGAATTTACTTTCAATTACAATAAATAAATTGAAGGATTAGGTACTTATGTATGTCGCCTTTATGCCATAAAATTGTGAATCTCACTTACCTATACCTATATCATACTACTTAGGTACACATAGCATAACTATACCTACTTACCTTTTTTATTCTAAACACTTCTTTCAATTATTAATCCAAGCCAAACGAAATGCATATTTACAAAAATAAGTCTCTTTCTATCTCAGAAAAAAGAATAAATTCAATCGCTTTCAACACCCTACTATTTTGAAGCTGAAATTTCTAAATTCGACAAAATTGTTAGTTCTATTGCTCTTCTCGGTCCGCTAATATTAAATATTTTACATAATATGTACAATATACATACTATATAATATAAGGCGTGTTTTGGTGAGAAACTGCAACCCAGCCAGTCAAAATTTAGAGATACAACAAAAAAAATCTACTGGCATTTACACTAACTTTTTTCTCCAGTCAAATTTTACTGGATAAAAGTAGTTTCTCTTAATCAAGCTCAGTGGGAACTGTGGATCGTTTTCTTGATTTTTTTACTTCACTGAGCTATATTCTCACCAAAACACGGCTATACATATAAAAGAAAAGATATCTATGCAGAAAATGTAGGTACATAGTACATAGCTGCTAAACAAACAGACAACACCAAATAAGTGTGACCAGTTGATGTGAATTTATAAATGACAACAAAAAGATAACCAAAAACTAATATAATAAAAGTACCTGGGTCACACTAAGCTAAAGAAAAAAAATGCCTGCACTCAGTGATGCCAGATCGTGGGCGAATGCCCTTTTTGTGGGCATTTGATAAACAAAAATAAGCTAAAAGGACGAAAGGGCGTTTTCATGCCTCTCAGTTGAAAAAAAGCGCATTTTAATTTTTCAAACTTATATTAGTTTTATATTTGAATGCAGCCATTGAAGTTCATACTTTGAAGCAATCCATTTGCATTTTTGTTCATTGAATGAAAAGATTATCAAAATATTTCAATACTTTTGAGCGATGATCAAAAATGTTCACTCAAAAAACTTCCCATTGAGAAGATGTGGCATGAAATTTGCCATCTTCTAAATTTCAATGATGAAATTTTGTTTCCTAATTTAGAAAAACTTGTTAAAATAGCATTGACTCTCCCTCACTCTAATGCTGAAGCAGAACGAATTTTTTCAATAATAACAGACGTAAAATGTAAGAAGCGAAATCGATTGGGCAAAGAAATGATTAACAGCATTTTGTGTTGCAATTAAAGCTGTGATCAAAGATAATATAATACCAAGATGTCGCATCCCATACAAAATATTGGAACCCAAAAATTAAGGGCTGGGATCTAATATCAGATCCCACAACATGTTGCTATTTGCTAAATGTTGCATTGGCCAATATAAAGAGCGAGAGCGGGAGATCTCTGCATGTATACAACTTAAAATTTGAATTCTCTTCAAAATGTATACCTCAATTCTCAAAGGCAAAAGTATTTGTTGTTTTTGCCAGCCTTGTTGGTGGCGAGTGCAGGAGACTTGCGGTGGTTGGTTTTTTTTTTTAGTTTTTTGCTTATCATTGGTAATCTTGTGTATCTGTATAGATAGATATGCAGTAACTTTTTTGTTCGTTCGTCGCATTTTCGAATAAAGGGTAGCAAGGATTTTCTTTTGGTGTTTTTTTTTTTGTGAGGCACCTAGGTAGGTAGGTATACCTAAGTATGTAGGTTCGTACATAGTTGGCTATTTTGTATTCCCTGAGAAATAGAACAAAATTATTGTTCATTAATTTATTTACGTGTGAGTTCAAAAGTTGTGAGGTAGGTAGCTTATTGAAGCAGGATTTTGATTTGGATGATCGGAGTTTTTATAGAAATAAAAAAAAAATTCAAAAATTCATATCATCAATTTCATTCATTGATATTTTTCAAAAATATCCATCTAGGGTACCTTTAAAAAAAAATAAAAAGTTAAAAACTGATCAAAAATTCACCTTGAAGATTCACCAATACCTACTACCTAATTTAGTTAAATTCAAATTGCTCTATTTTTTTTTAATTTGTAAGCTTTATGTTAAGTTATTCAAACAATTTCCCAGTTTCAGGTTCCATTTTTTTTATTTGTCAGAGACAGGCCTAGAAACTAGTAACCTACCTACCTAAATTAGTATCTATCTACCTATCTAGGTACTTTATATTTATCTAATGATATAAAAGTAGGTACCTACCTACATATGAACGTATCTATATGCATAAATAACAATTATTATTCAGCCAGCACAAAAATTCTCAAAAGAAAAATAATATTATAAAGAAAATTCTATTTATTTACTGAAACAAAAAAAACAATAATGTACCTACTAGCACCACCGATCATCCAAATCAAAATCCTGCTTCAATAAGCTACCTACCTCACAACTTTTGAACTCACACGTAAATAAATTAATGAACAATAATTTTGTTCTATTTCTCAGGGAATACAAAATAGCCAACTATGTACGAACCTACATACTTAGGTATACCTACCTACCTAGGTGCCTCACAAAAAAAAAAACACCAAAAGAAAATCCTTGCTACCCTTTATTCGAAAATGCGACGAACGAACAAAAAAGTTACTGCATATCTATCTATACAGATACACAAGATTACCAATGATAAGCAAAAAACTAAAAAAAAAAACCAACCACCGCAAGTCTCCTGCACTCGCCACCAACAAGGCTGGCAAAAACAACAAATACTTTTGCCTTTGAGAATTGAGGTATACATTTTGAAGAGAATTCAAATTTTAAGTTGTATACATGCAGAGATCTCCCGCTCTCGCTCTTTATATTGGCCAATGCAACATTTAGCAAATAGCAACATGTTGTGGGATCTGATATTAGATCCCAGCCCTTAATTTTTGGGTTCCAATATTTTGTATGGGATGCGACATCTTGGTATTATATTATCTTTGCTGTGATTTTTATTTTTGTTATATTTTGTATTTTTTCTTCTATTTTTTTTTGTGGGCAACATCGTGGGCATTTGTCGACAATATCGTGGGCAAAAAGGGCATTTTCGTTTCAAGTCGTGGGTAAATCAATTGGAAAAGTCTGGCATCACTGACTGCCAACGAAACTCTTTTTTTTGCATAAAAAACAACACACAAGTAAAGCACTCGTATCAAAAAAAAAGATAATGTGTTCTCTTTTCTTCTTTAGCGATCGTACTGAATTTTTTTGTTTCTATTGTGCTACAAAGAAGAAAAAAACACAAACAATATACACACACTCTTGAATGCGGAGATCAACCGTTGGTTGTGTGGGTTTCAGTGAACTGGAAATGGGATGAAAAGTCATAATTCGAGCTTGTTGACTTCAAAGCAAATTACAACTTTTGAGTCGCAATCTACTACTTCTGGGGAATAATTTAGTTTTACAAATTATTTATCTTGTTTTGCGAAATGTATATGGTGATTTTCATTTTCTCAATGCTCAAACCAATAAAATGTAATCACGATGTATAAATATTGAGCCCACACGATCGTAATTTATGAAATACCTATTTGCTGATTTAAGATCAAAACTAAACATGTAAATTACAACTTTTTAGTCGCAATCTACTATCTTCAGGGGAATAATTTGAACATTTATATGGTGATTTGCATGCTCTCGATGCTAAAACCAGACCACGGGCTACTTTTTTTTTTCTAAGTGTCTGAGTTTAAACAAATTCTCTTGGAAATATAGAATTCACAGTGCATTCATGCTGTGAGTTTTATAAGAATCGGTAAGCATCGACCATAATTCGCGTCTTAGTATGGTACAACAGCATCTGACTGATGAGCCCAACTGTCGTACCTGGCCAAAACACTATCTTTGGAGTTAAGGTCACTCGAACTTATAAATTGAGCTATGTATTTTGCAATTTCACTACCTCATCAGACTTTGTAGCTAAGTCGGAAATTATTTTCACTTAATTTGCAGCTTTTCATTTGCAGCAAATCCATAAGTTTAAGTTGTAAACGAAAAATTGTTCTTGAATTTGAATCTCGACAGGATTGCTTGAAAATGGAAAGTAGATTAATCTTTAAAAGCTGCAAATTGCCAAATAAATAGTTTGAAATTACGACTCAAAAGTTGCAATTTAAAGATAAATAAGTATCAAAACTGTGATCGTCATTTGCAAATTGCCGAATAACCAGCTTCAAATTACAACTCAAAAGTTGCGATTTAAATATAAATAAGTATCAAAACTGTTATTGTCATTTGCAAATTGCCGAATAACCTGTTTCAAATTACGACTCAAAAGTTGCAATTTAAATATAAATAAGTATCAAAACCGGCAATATTTTTTTTCCTCGATCGAATAATTGATAAATATGATTTTTGAGGGTCAATATCTTCAATTCGTTCATTTTATGAAATTGCAAACAAAAAGTCGTAACTTACTAATTTCGAAGCCAAGGTACAAAACTGGATTCATTTTTCGTGATTTGTAGCTTATTTTTCTTGAACTGATTTAATAATTTTTTCCGTGTACATGTAAAAGAAAGAAAAGAATAATATAGAAGAAAAAGAAAAAAAAAGAAAACCAGTAGTTAAAGTTATTAGACAAAATATCTACATAGATGCAGTGTGAGTGTGCGGGTACCGTTTGGCAGCTCAGTTTGTCCTTTTCTCATCCATACAGCTTGCGTCAACTCAAAGAACGTTCGGAAGGACATTGTGCACAATTTCTGGAAGAGTGGTGAGTTTCAAAAAATTACATATTTATCTCTTTTTGACACATATGCCCAAACAAAGCCCTAGGGTTTGCCTTCTTGATGATTGTAAATTTGACTTCTGATTCACTGAAGCGAATGTCTTTGTGAATAGTAACTTAAATTGACACTTGATCAAACTTATGGAATAATATACATATGAAAAAAAAAAATTGACAAAAAAAAAAAGCAAAAAAAAAAGAAATTATGATAGAATTTAAAGTCTTTGCATTACTATACAGTGGAACACACGCGCTTTATTTTTAAGCAAAATTTCCAAATTAGAGTAAAGTAACGTACAAAAATAATAAAATTTTTTTTGTTTTGAAATTAAAGTCAATGAATTAATTTAAATCAAAAAATGGAATTTTTGTTTAAATTTAAGAATTCAATCATTAATTAAATAAAAACATAGTTTAAGAATCGAAATGAAGTAAAAGGGTGTTGTTATTGGAGTAAGTGTGGAAAGATCATGTGCCGACGAATCGTAAGTCAAGCGTAAAGTTCCAAGTATGTTAATTTAGGGACCCTTCTTGAAATCCGGAGTGCAGAAGTGGTCAAGGTGTTCGCGAAGAGCGAGATGGGGAGGGAAGTTAGCACCCGAGGCAACACAACACCTGTTGCCCACGAAATGTTTTAACAGAAGAAGATAATCGTCCGTCCGTCAATTCCACTTTAGTACTCTTTTAGTATGTGTTTCAGTAGTGTGGTAAATCTTGGCATAAAATAATTTTTCTTAATGTCGCGTCTGCCTGCCTGAGCCAAGAACCACGCCAATCCGACGTACCTAGCTGTGCCTAGCATGCCAAGTGATGGTCTCAGGGCAGTGTTCAGTAATCATAGTAAACAACCGCGTACCAAAAGAAATGGCGCCCACCGTGCAGGCCTTGTCAAAGCCGCATTGCAGTTTAGTTTTTTTTCAGAGTTCTGACAGTACAGTCCCAGCTTGAACATGATAACGTATTTTCCGCGTTGCAACTGTCAAGTTTTTGTGAAAAGCTGAATTGTATTTTCATATTTGCATAGTCTGACTCTTTCCGGAGGAAAAGTCATTGCATGCGAGTATTAATCTGATTATAAAATCTGGACAGTATAGTCCGTTGTCTAGCAAAACACGCGAGTCAACGTTGCTACTGTTAAATTATCTTTTTCTGACAAAATTTCGTAGTTTGCTTAGCATAGTCCGTCTGATACAGTTGCACTTAACTTCAAAGTTTGGAAAAGTTTCTTTTCACTTTTGAAAACTAATTAAATTATAACATCTGCGCACACACATGATCAACCATACTTACCCCAAACAATTAATGAAAAAAAAAAGAACAAATTAAAGAATTTTAAAAACTTTTGAAAGAACAAGCGAAGCGAAACATGGACAGAACAAACATAAACACGCGTAATACTCGGAGTAGAGGTAGGGCAAACAATTCAAGAGGCCGTATTGCTTTCAATCTCAAAATCGCAAAATCGAAAACGACCATGAAAAGCTTCTTCGAATGCTTTCTCGTAAACGAAATCCTTTCTCGTAAACGAAATCACAAAGAAACATTCGATGATTTTTATACAGACCTTTTGCGACTAAATGCTAGATTGCAAGAACCACTGAATGACATAAAGATGATAGATCTTCTTAAGAAAAATTCTAAAGATAGCATAGGTTCACTTTTGTTTTCATACCAGCTAAATAGTCTTGAGAAATTACGAGATGTGGTAAGGAAAGCGGAGATCTTTCTTGGTCACCAGACGTCTCAAAGCCACAGCAGTAATTTCAGGAGGGTAAACCAAAATTGGGAACCAGTTTCGTGTGACAGTTCAGACCGGTTTGAGGAAACAGAAGTAGCAGCTTTTTCAAGCAGATTTGGTCCCTCGCGAATTCCACCAGATACGTCAAAGTTCAAATGCTGGAATTGTGATCAAATGGGGCATTCATATTACGATTGTGCTTCAGAGAAACGTAATCAATTTTGTTTCCGATGTGGTGAGAAAAATGTCACTACACCGAACTGTAAGAATCAATCGGGAAACTACAGAGTGAGCGAGATGGCAGCCGGGGACTCTCGTTCAGCACCCAAGACCCCGAGCCAATAAATCACGACACGCAGTTTTTGGAAAGCCACAGGCAATCTAAGAATTCAATGACAAGACAAACTATAATGACACCTGAAATTATATTGAAAGAACTTAAGACTAAACATTCTGAAAATCATTTTTCAAAAGTTTCTCTTCACGAGAGAATAAGACGATATCGAGATGCAAGATATAGGATTTTTGGGACTTCCAACAACCCAATTTTACATAAGAAAATAGAAAAGTACAGAGAACGGTATGCAGCTAGAAAAAAACATAAGAAATCCATAAGAAATCGACAGATTTTGCAATAATAGATGATGTTAGCGATGCAAGACCTTTTTTGAATATCAAGATTGGCAATGAGCGAATATATGCACTTTTGGATTCTGGTGCATCTGTAAGTGTGCTAGGAAAAGATAGCTTGGATCTTCTCAAGCGAAATTCTATTCCTAGCAAACCATTTGAGTCGTATATAAGCACTGCAGATGGCACTAAGCAAAGTATCCATGGCTTTTGTAAAATTCCGGTACACTTCAATGAAACCACGAAGTTGATAGACTTTTATATTGTGCCACCGTTACAACAACAAGCTTATTTGGGAATCAACTTTTGGAACGATTTTAATATTATTCCTCAAATTATGGTCCCTGAAATCTCCTCGATCGAAAAAAGGAGGCAAGACCCAAACAACATTGATTTGTCAGATAAACAGACCTTCGAGCTTTTAAAAACCATTGAGGGGTTTCCATCATTTGCCAAGTCAGGACTTGGAAAGACACATATGGAGGAGCACGTCATAGACACTGGCGACGCTGTTTCGATCAAGTCCAAGTATTACTCTTTATCACCACTACGCGAAGCAGAAGTTTATGCTGAAATCGAACGTTTACGTTCGCTAGGGATAGTGGTCGAAAGTCAGAGTCCATGGAGCTCACCAATAGTAGTGGTTCGAAAGCCTGATGGCAAAATCAGACTGTGCATTGACTTTCGGAAGCTCAACAGCGTCACCAAGAAGGATGTATATCCTCTCCAGCATATTGGCGGTTTATTGAGTAGAGTAAGGAACACCCATTACATTAGTAAAATCGATCTTCAGCAAGCTTTCCATCAGATCCCACTCGAAAAGAATTCTAGGGAAAAAACCGCATTTGCAGTTCCCGGAATGCCGTTGCTAGAGTTTACAGTGATGCCATTCGGGCTTTGTAATGCTTCTCAAAGGCTTGTGCGTCTCTTAGACAAAGTCATCCCGATAAGATATCGTGATAATGTATTCATTTACCTAGATGACCTTTTAGTCTGCACTGAAACCTTTGATCAGCACATTGCTATTCTGCTGGATCTAGCTAAATGTCTATGGGGTGCTAATCTTACGATTAATATGGAAAAAAGTAAGTTCTGTCAAAAAGAAATTCAGTATTTAGGATACATCATTGGTCAGGGTTCTCTGAAATTAGAAGCGATCACGGAGTTTCCGATACCAAAAACTGCTCCTCAAATCCGCAGATTTGTTGGAATGACGGGATGGTACCGTCAGTTCATCCCGAACTTTGCTAGTCTATCTGCTCCGCTCACAGATTGTCTTCGAAAGGGGAAAGAATTTTCACTCACTAAGGAAGCCGAAAAGTCATTCAAGAAATTAGAAGAAGCTTTACCTACTGCCCCAGTGCTAGCGCAACCTGACTTCACAAAACCGTTCGTAGTGCAGTGTGGTGCTTCGAGTTTAGGTGTGGGTGGGGTTCTTTACCAGCTAGATAACCAAGGGAAGGAGCACCCAATCGCTTATGTGTCCCAAAAACTAAATAAGGCACAGCGGAACTACACATTTTCGGAACAGGAATGTTTGGCAGCAATCGTTTGCGTCGATAAGTTTAGGCCCTATATAGAGGGACTACCATTCAAGATTGTGACTGACCACTAAAGCCTGAAGCGGCTTATGTCACGGAAAGACTTGAGTGGGCGACTGGCAAGATGGAGCCTCAAGGTTCAATCATTCGATTTTGCGATGTAACATCGCAAAGGCTCTCTAAACGTGGTACCAGATGCGCTTTCACGTCTTGATATGTGCGAGTTGACACCGATTATGAGACAGCGTGAGATTGATCTTGAATCTCGGTACTTTAATTTAGAAGAGTATAATGGGCTTAAGAAGAATTTAAATGACAATCAGGATAGCTTGCCAGATGTTCGTGTGTCCGAAAATTATGTATATAAGCGAGTTAGATTCAGAACAGGTACTCCAGATGAAGAAGAATCTCTTTGGAGATTGTGGTTGCCAAACGAGCTGACCAGTGAAGCCATTCCAAACGAACATTGTTCGGCGCCAGGTTCACATGGTGGTTTTGAAAAAAACTCTTTTCCGGGTTAGGCAGAAGTATTATTGGCCAGGAATGGTCACAGAGATTAAGGCTTTCATAGACAAATGTGACGTTTGCAAAGGTGTAAAACCTGCTAATTCGACCATGCGACCAAAAATGGGTATACAGATCGTTACGGAGAGGCCGATGCAGAGACTGTTCATCGATCTGCTTGGACCCTATCCTCGTACGAAACTCGGCAATACCACAGTTCTTATAGTAATAGATCATTTTTCGAAATATATGTTTTTAAAACCCTTGCGTAAGGCAAAGTCGGCTTCGATTTGCAAGTTTCTTGAAGAGGACGTGTTCCATGTATTCGGGACTCCGGAATATGTCCATAGCGACAATGGCAAGCAGTTCGTTTCGCAGAAGTTTGCGAAGCACATGGAGACGTATAAAATCAAACATATAAAGACAGGTCTTTATTCTCCCCAAGCAAATTGCTCTGAGCGAGTCAACCGCGAAATAATTTCGAAGATAAGAATTTTTATAGGCGAGAAGCATGAAGATTGGGATAAATACATCTCGACTATAGCCGCGACTTATCGCAGTGATTATCACTCTGCAATTAAAAGCTCCCCCTATTATGCTCTATTTGGGCAAAATATGATTCTCAGTGGATGCGAATATCCAGTGTTAAAACAGTTGAAATCTATAAATGACCCAGATATGAGAACAATTTCTTCAGCTGATCGTATGCACTTGGTAAGGAGTCGTATCAAAGAGAACCTTGACAAAGCACATCTCAAAGCCGAGAGAACTTATAACAGCAGAGCAAAAAACATACAATTTAGAGAGGGACAAGAAGTTTTTCGACGCAACTTTGAGCAGAACTCCTTCTCAAAACAGAAGACAGCAAAATTTATGACAAAATTTTTAAAATGCAGGGTTAGAAAACGAGTAGGGAATTGTTTATATGATCTGGAGGATCTGAAGGGAAAGTTGATAGGATAGGTTCTACGCAAAAGATATTAAACAATATACTCGAATTTATGAAAGGGAATAGGGTTCGATTTCCTTTTTGTTTCCTCGAAGATTCGCAAAACAGAAAAGGTTTGTTACGAACCTACATTCAAGTGGAATGTCGTCCTTAAAATTCGTTTAGTTCAACGACGAAATTCATTCTACTTTTTGGAGTGCTGAACAAAGCCAAAGAAGCAGGGCGACAACTGTCAGACAAGTGGACAGTTCCATAAAAGGAATAGCGTAGAACAAAAAAAAAGGAAATAACAGCTCAATTCATTTCGAACAACCCAAGCCATCAGAAGTCCAATTAAAAGGTATTAAATTAAATTGTCTTCTTTTTAAAAACTTATTCCTAGCTACATTATATATTCATCATTTAGGTTGTCAGAAAACAAAGAGCCACCGAGGTTTCCTGCGCCGCTTATTTTGACACGAGGTCTGAAAAAAATTTCGCCAAATACTGTCTCCGCCAGGGCAACTTGCGGTAGCCTAAGAGGAACCTCGTGGCCGCTATTCATGGTCGCAGTGGATGAATTTTGTCGCCATCCGTCCAAAAAATTATACACAAATTATACTTCCTTCTGCAAGATCCTTGACGTAGAAGGGCACTAGCCAGCGCTAATTAGGTGTTGAGGTGACGCACGTGGTTCAAAGAGGGGACACGCTGCCTTGTGAAGTTCCCCATGTTTTTGGTTGCAACCCACCGGCTATTGCGTCGTGCTGTGTCGGATGTCTCGTCCATAGTTTTTTCTGAGCTCCAAAAAAAAAAAATTAAATTAGAAATTGCGGGAAAAAAGAAAATAAGAGAATCTGAAAAGGGGAAAAGGGGAAAAGTTTTGTGGAAACTATCTAATAAGAAAAAGAAATTGTGAAAGTGAAGATAGAAGTAAAATTAGTTTATAAAAAGAAAGGGGGAAAATTATTGTTCAGCATAAAAAAAAAGAAGTTGTGAAATTCAATATGAACAAAAAAAAAGAAAAGTAGTGTAAAGGATAAGATAGATAAAAAAATGTTCCTATTCATTGTAAGATAACGAAATTTGAAAAGTACAAAGAAGTGTAAAGTAAAAAGAAAAAGCAAAAAAAAATGAATAAAAGAGAATAAAAGAATTTAAGAAAAACTGAAAGAAAAAAAAGGAAAGAATCGAATGAGTGCTCTTCTGATATTTGCCGTGGTGTGTTCCATACATGTAAAAGAAAGAAAAGAATAATATAGAAGAAAAAGAAAAAAAAAGAAAACCAGTAGTTGAAGTTATTAGACAAAATATCTACATAGATGCAGTGTGAGTGTGCGGGTACCGTTTGGCAGCTCAGTTTGTCCTTTTCTCATCCATACAGCTTGCGTCAACTCAAAGAACGTTCGGAAGGACATTGTGCACAATTTCTGGAAGAGTGGTGAGTTCCAAAAAATTACATATTTATCTCTTTTTGACACATATGCCCAAACGAAGCCCTAGGGTTTGCCTTCTTGATGATTGTAAATTTGACTGATTCACTGAAGCGAATGTCTTTGTGAATAGTAACTTAAATTGACAGTTGATCAAACTTATGGAATAATATACATACATATATATGAAAAAAAAAATTGGTAAAATGAAAAAAACAAACAAAAAAAAAGAAATTATGATAGAACTAAAAGTCTTTGCATTACTATACAGTGGAACACACGCGCTTTATTTTTAAGCAAAATTTCCAAATTAGAGTAAAGTAACGTAAAAAATAATACATTTTTTTTTTGTTTTGAAATTAAAGCCAATGAATTAATTTAAATCAAAAAATGGAATTTTTGTTTAAATTCAAGAATTCAATCATTAATTAAATAAAAACATAGTTTAGGAATCGAAATGAAGTAAAAGGGTGTTGTTATTGGAGTAAGTGTGGAAATATCATGTGCCGACGAACCGTAATTCAAGCGTAAAGTTCCAAGTATGTTAATTTAGGGACCCTTCTTGAAATCCGGAGTGCAGAAGTGGTCAAGGTGTTCGCGAAGAGCGAGATGGGGAGGGAAGTTAGCACCCGAGGCAACACAACACCTGTTGCCCACGAAATGTTTTAACAGAAGAAGATAATCGTCCGTCCGTCAATTCCTCTTTAGTACTCTTTTAGTATGTGTTTCAGTAGTGTGGTAAATCTTGGCATGAATTAATTTTTCTTAATGTCGCATCTGCCTGCCTGAGCCAAGAACCACGCCAATCCGACGTACCTAGCTGTGCCTAGCATGCCAAGTGATGGTCTCAGGGCAGTGTTCAGTAATAATAGTAAACAACAGCGTACCAGAGTAGGATTTCCGTTTTATCCCAAACTTTCTTCATTTTTTTAGGTTTTTTATTTAAAATTTCAATATTCTAGTTTTGTCTTAATTTTTATTGTGCATTCAGTCGTTTAAAAGACCTAATTAAAAAATGTATATACAAAATCTATATTAACATTTCGACTCAGGTAGATATATACATATGTGATAATAATGGCCATCAGAAAAAATTTGTTCGGTCAGTAATTTTTTTACTAATGTGAATATAACGGACACCCACTAAGATAAATAATTTCAATTATATTTTGTTTCTGTTCCTTCAAAATTTAAAACCCTTATTTTTTTTCAAAACAACTGATATGCTCGCAAATGTGAGGGATATGCAATGTTCTGTTTTCGTCCCATCGCAAACTTGCATACGGTCGCATATGCTAAACTGTCACAAATTATATGCAAGGAAGTTCACACGACATGCAAGAAAGTCGCAAACTTATATGCGACCTGTGTGTCGCATATAGTCCGTAAATCATTTGCGAGCATATGGGCCGGGGACTGTCCCAAAAGAGTGTTCAGACGATATGCGACCAAAGTCGCATATGATGACGTAGAAATGAAGTCAGAGCAGCAAACGTTTGCGACTTTTATATGCCGTCTGCTCATAGCTTAAGAGTTATCAACGTTTTCGAGAAAGCATTTCAACAGTCATGATTTTTTAATGTGTTCTACCCCTCACCAAGTCTAGTGAAATTTTAAAAGTCTGCCAGGTGGGATACATATCGTTTTTCTGTATTCCTAACTTTTGTACCGGTAAAAATTTTTTAAATTCATATCAACAGTCTTAGATATTCTTTTTCATTTCGCCAAACTATGAAAAAATTGCAGGAGGGGAGATTTTCTGAAAAATCAACGTAAAATAGAAAAAAATCATTAAAAATCAACGGCAACACTTACAACATCATGTTATACATTCAGAAATCAGAAATTTAATTCTGTTTTTAAATCAAATTATTTAAGTAAATAGTTTTGGAAAAAATAATTTTCGAATTCAAAAAAACTTAAAAAAAAATAGGTACAAAAGATTTGTTTAAAATTTATCGTTATTAAGTAGTTTTTTTTTTGTAATTATCAATGCTCCTATCAGTTTTTACTTTTTGAGAAAAATAAGATTTTTCTGCTTTAAAGCTTAGTACACAGTTCGGGAAAAATTTTATTTCTAATTTTTCTTAAGCAGTGTGCAGTTCAAACGCAAAATCCAAACTTTTTTTCAAACTGTACATATAAAAGTATCCACATAATTTTTCCTAGACAAATAATGTTCGAAGCATTATTTTGCTAGACAAATGTTGACATCACGTTGATATCACGGTTTTTATCAACCAAAACATATTTTCGTGTTAATATTTCCAATTTTGAAAGGTATTATGTGAATGATTACCAAAAAACATAAAATAAAAAGAAAGTTACGGGTATAAATTATATAAAACAACTGTTTTCACAAAGTCAGTGGCGTAGCTAATAGGAAAGGGTTCAAGAGGGCCAAAAACTAGTGCAGCAACACTTTTTAAAGCGTGAAATAATACCAAATTTTCATCGAAATGATTTTTGAATGACAGAAACTCACTGTAATGGTTACAAACCCTTTTTTCTAAAGATTTGTTTGATATTTTAATATTGCAGTGCAGATTTACAAAATCCAAAAAAATATTTTTAGCTACGTTACTGTTTTCATTTCAATCTTATTTTTATCTCTACACCATCAAAATTTGACTTGAGAAAAAGAATGTAGGTAGGTAGAGATAAAATTTAGTTTGTCTCGATCAGCACTTTCTCCACTGATGGTTGTTCACTTCACGAGGAAGTATGTACTAGGCTTTAAAGTGCACCGTTAAGCCTAGTACATATTTCCTCGTGAAGTGAACAACCATCAGTGGAGAAAGTGAATTTTTGACACAATTTGCTGCTTTTATGGTCAAATTGTCAAAGCTACACCAAAAATTAAAGAGTTTCCGTACATTTTGAGCGTGAATATGGTTCATCGCTCGTGAACGCAAACTCTCCACTTTTTGTCATGGCTTCACGAGCACGCTCACGGGTGAACAAAAATGCAAATTTGTATGGAATCACGACATGATTCACAAGTATGTACTAGGCTTTATGATGCGGTAGCTACGGACAAGTTACTAAATTCTGAGTAGTCATTACCTGGCCTATCACGAGTTTTAGTTTGGACCATTGATGATGGGACACTCTGTATACTGTTAAATACCACTTAAATTAACCGTTTTCATAGAAAAAATTAATACTGAACCTTCTAAAAAGTTTAAATAAAATTGCATAATAAACAAAAAATGTTTTTTTTTTTTCAATTTAAAAAAAAAAAATAAGTTTAAACAATAACAAAATGCGATATTTCAAAACATGGGGTTTATATGACTTTTTGAAATTTAATATCAATCTGAATATGTAATCACATTTTTTTTTAATTTAAATAAGGAAATCGAACTTAAAAAAAAAAATCTCGCTTGTTATTTCGAAATGCTTTTTATATTGACATTTAAAATAAATGGAACTCAACAATCAACAATAATAAGAGACCGTTCAGTATGAACCCCGGAAAAACCCCTTGTTTTTGGCACCAGAACGTTTTTTTTTTTCCTTTTTTTTTAAATCCCCTTTTTTTCCCGAAGAAGAAATGCAAGCATTTCAAACATTCTGATTTGTATTTATAAAATGTTGGTAAAAACAAAATTAACAAAAACAGAAACTTAAATTATTAACATAAAAAAGTTCTTTAAAAATCATATGTTGAGCGAAAAACTAAAAGATAAATAGCTACTTATTTAATGTACATAGAGTTGTTATGTAGCTTAAGGCAGACTTTTTCAACTACGAAGTTGTAACAATTATCAGTCTTTAATAAGGCTTTCGTATGCAAAATGCCACTTATCGTGGAGTTCGATAGTTTATTTCGAAGTTTAGTTTTATTTAAATTGATTGTTTTTGATAAGATTATATTTTCCCCTGTTAAGTTTTTTTTCCCTTTTTTATCCCCGTTCCCTTTTTTCCCATTTCGACTAAAAAAATCGGCAATAATGGTGATTTTCCCCTCAACCTGGGACCCCTGAAGCGACACCGCGCGCACTTTCGCACGAAATTGAAAGGAACTTCATGTCGCGACAAAGTTGGTCAAATTAACAACTTTGTCACATAGTACCGCGCCGTGAAGTGCAGTTGTCGCTTATTGCGATATAGCTCATACAATTTCCTTCAAATAAGTCGTGAAGTTCAGTTCCGCTGAAGTGCAGTTCCGCCGAGTGCGGTTTTACCTTTAAGGTGAAGGTTTTGAAATACTGGAGATAGGTATAACAGGGTACATTCTTGTGGGATGGGGGCAGAATTTCCAAACTCACGGGGAAAACCTTTTGATAAATATATTTGGTGGTGCCACAGTTCGTGAAGTATCGGGGCCTAGTGACTATAACTCTGTGCGTGTCCGCAAGAATGCCTGCCGGATGCGTTATGTTATAGCTTTTTTTTAAGCCAGTAATTCATTCTTTAATAATGTTTTCAAATAAATTATTTCAGTGCTTAGTTCCTAACTCCTTATTTTTCGAGTTTTATTCACAAAATGTAAAGTTTAGAATTCATGTATTCAAAAATTAAGCATTTAAATAAATTATAACTAAAGAAGGAATTAGAGGCTTTATGAAAAACTGAAACATAATATTGTGTTGCCGTTTTGTTTTTGTATTCATATTCTATTTCTAATAATGTTTTTTTTTAATTCACACCTCCCACCTATAGGGGTGGCGAATAGAGTAGGCCAACATAAAAAAAAATTGATGCTTTTATTACAAAATGCACAATTTTTTAACTAAACCGCCCCAGTATATAGAAAAGTAAAACCGATTGGTTTATTTCGAAAACGGTTATTTTTATGAAAAAAAGTACTACATATGTTAATCTTTTTTATAGGAAATTTTCTAATCTACAAATTATTCCTTGATATTTTTTCTGTACAACTTACCATTTGGGATTTATTACTGAAAAATCATTTTGGGGGACCTTCAACCTCCCGTATAATTGTTCGAAGCACTCATATCGATGGGGACTTTCGACAGTTTTTTAAGAACGCCACGAGGAGGCTATTTACTAAAATTCAGCTTTAATATGCATGCTAATAATTACCTATAACAATTCAAATCCGCCTTTGGCTATAGGTATATACTTTCATTTTTGTCAACAATTTGTTTGTATTCATGTATTCAAAATTGCCTTTGACTATATTTTTTGTTAATAATTATCATCACATCTTCTTTGTATTAAATTATTATTATATTTACATTTTCCAATATATATTTTCTAAATTTCAAAGCCTACTAAATTTTGTAATTAAAAGCTAATTTTCTCAGTATAAAAGGAGAAATAAAATTATGATTAAGATCACTTTCAAATTGACCAGGAAACTGGGAAGTAATAATTCAGAGGTTTTTAATAAAAATCAATTGAAAATTTTCACGGTGTCAAGAAATTTTATTGGAAGAGAACATTTTGCTCTACTGACCTATCATCACGCTACAACTGATATTGGTAAACAAAAATCGCACCTCAGCAACAGGTGGGGGCAAATGCCCCCCGTCCCCTGCTCATGCAGGCGCCTATGGTATAGGCGTAGCTATAGCACACACTATTTATTTCAAAATACAAATTAAAATCACAAACTTTCTCGACCCTATACCTACTTATTTTATACAAATTTTTTGATCCTTTTTTTTGTCCAATTACGTTACGAAACATAGTCAAAATTACCTGGCCTGGTATAACACCAAAAATATTATTTATAATAGTTATTACTTATTATACTATCTTTGATCATAGTTAGCAGCGAGTACGTGCGACTTAGTCGAACATTTTATTTGTTTATACTTTATAGTTGTATATGTTCTGTTTAAAATGCGTACGAATGAAAAGAAAAAGAATAGTCGAAGCGAAATTATACACCAAATTTTTATGATTTTGAGCTCCAACACAAACAAACCTGACCTAGGGCAGTAATAATTTTGTTGAAGAGTCTCTTGTTTCTTCTTTCATATGTTTCTTAACTTCGGTTTTCGTGTATACTTATGCAGTATAGTTTATGGTGTATTCAACACAAAATCGGCGTGTGTGGTTGTGGTGGTTTATGGTTGTTTCTTTTTTGGCTCTACGTACCCGACGAACTCAGAAGGCAACGAAAGCGGCGTTGTTAATACAAACAGTAGATATGTATATATGTGTACTGTGGTTAATACGTATACGTTAAATGTTTTTAAGTCGGTTCCTAAGCATGTGTGTATGTCGATGGATGAAGCAATCAGATTAATGGGGGCAAAGCCCGATGAAGGTGAAGCTATTTTTAGAGGCCCTTTATAATTTAGGTTATGTAGATATAATTTTTGATGTGCTTCATATTTTTTTGACAAAGATAAAAGTGGGAATTTTAATGATTTTGATTTACTCTATTGGTGCATATCCATAGTAGTTTGCTAAACTCATATTTTACTAAACTGCTGTTAATCTATTCCATCTATTGCTTTAATGAAAATGGGTTGTATTTTTGTAACTAAATAACATTCCATATTTATCAAAATGGAAAGTCATTGGGCAATACCAATAACCAAATTTAAAGGCATATCACATGTTTTATATTTAAGAGTTATTTAGGGTCTACTTAAATATTAAAGGCATACCATGTTTGGTTGTTCTATAGAGTATATATTGTAATGGTCCATTTTGAATGACAAACCATACAAATTAAAATGTCGTAAAATTCAATTAAATCTTCTTTTAAATACATTTTAACAATAGTTTAAAAATGAGCCCATTGAACTTTTCTGCTGGATACATTAGAATCTTATTCCGCATTTATTTTGGTCATAATGAAGCGGAAGGATTTGAAAGGATCAGACTTACACTTTCTGACGATGGCTCTGTCAACGTGAATTGAAGCTTTGCGAGGCTTTTCAGCTCAGGATCGGTTTTCACCAAATTAATGGCATTTTAGATCATTTTTGGCGGACATTTCATTAATAAAGCAATTTCTGAAGGGTCATTACCTTGTTCATGGAGCTCATAGACAACACTCCTTTTTTCAAGAGAAAAATGAATGCCTCTGCCCATATTTTGCAATCACTTGTCTATACTATCGTACACAATCAATATAAACAACTTTCGATAACAAGATTCAATTAACAAATGAAAACATACTACTTAACTAACAAGTGTGCTATTTCTGTGTCCAGCCATAAATATTGTCATAACAAACAAATTTTTTTTTTTCATAATTTAACCTTAAGGAGTTTACTTTAATTTTTAGTTTTAAAGTATCTAAAAAACATATCTGAGTTTCCTACAAAGAAATATTTTTAATTTATTAAGTTAGAAATAAACTATGCTTTTATAAGAAAATTCATGAGTGTGCTATTTCTCTGTCCATAGCTGCATTCTTTTCTGTGAAAATTTCAAAATTTCTTTTAAAATTCAGTACAAAAAATAAACCGATGTTCAGTTGCTTTTATACCATTAGTAAGCATAAAATTATTCGATTCTGAAACCACACTAATTTTGTACACCATTTGATATGGGCAACTATTTTTCGGTGTAGGACTTTCATCATGTGGAAATTAAATGCACCAAACTACGTAATGTTGTTAACCAGCTAAATTTAATAATTATTTGAAGTGGTATATATGAAAGAAAACCTTTTTAAACGAATAAAAGAAAATTTTCAAACCAGACAGCAACATCCAGAACATCCAGAACATCCAGCAAAATCATCGAAACTTATTTGGAAATTCGGGAAACATCTTTTATATTCAGCCCAAAAACTCTAATTTTTCATTATTGGAGAAAATATTATTTCAAATGAACCTAATATTGTAATTGATCGACAAATATGAATATGAGGATGAAAAAAGTGTTTCAGATAAGCGGGTTTTTCACTTAAGCGGGTTTGTAAAGGGTGTCTTTTTTACAGGGGTGAGGTACAGTCCTTCTAACGCGCAGCAATCATCCAGAATATTTTTAACGACGCTTTGTTTGATTCTCTGCCGCTTTCTGGGCTGTTCGAAAACTACCGCACACGCTGAACAGGCAATAAAACAAATGTTTGTGTAAACAAAATAAAAGTTCTCAATAAAGAAGAGAAAGAAAAGAAAACACCTTGTTTTGTAGTTTTAAAAATTAACAAACAAATAATTTTATTCAAAAAAGAAATACTAAATAGAAAAAAACTTAATTAATCTTAAATTTATTTCACAACTCTATTTTAAAGAAGAAAAAAATTTTAAGAAAGGGATAAACAAAGGTGTACTAAATTAAATGTCTCGTAGTGTAATTATAATTTTAAGGCAACACGACCAAAGGCTTGGAAAAAAAAAGGTTCAAGTGTGCGAACTTCAGAGACGAAGGATGACCCTGTTTGATACTGATGATACTGTTTGGTAACGTGAAATTTATTACGAATTTGCACAAATTTTCGCATAATTTCACAAATTGCTGTCAAAACCCATAGAAAAAAACTAAGTTTTTGGGAAATTTGTTGAAAAAAAAGTTACCAAACAGGCATAATATCTTAAGCTTCTAGTGTGGTACTTTTCTTGTGGACTGTGGAGGAACCCGACTATCGCTAAGTGAAATACCAAACGAAAATGATCTTCTACGATTTTTTTCGATTTAACGATTTTTATTGAATATATACAATTTGAGTTAACTTACAACTATAATATAATACATTGACAAATAAAGAAATATGGGTATGCCACATATACTTATACATTGGCTAAATTTTCCAGAAATAATATATACAGGGTGTCCCGAAATCACCGCCTCAGAAGAAAACCATGAGTCCCTGTGGTCATTTCAAGTCGAAAAACTTATGAGGTAATTTTCTCGTTTTCGCTTCGTTTTCGACTTATAACGGTTTTTATGATTTTTATTCTTTTTTCCTTTGACTAGCTCTAACTTTTCCAAACTACAAACGTTTTTTGATATTTTTGTTTTGTTGAAACAAGAATATGTATTGTATCTACCATACAAGTTTTTTCTGCGTGGATAACGGTTTTCCCGCAATTTATTATCAAACACACTTTTTAAGCATTTTTAGGTAGTTCTTTTAACTTCGATATGATTTTTTTCACAAAAATACGTCATTAAGTATAATTTTTTATTTTTTACCTAAAAATACATTAAAAATTATTTAAAAAATAAAAACAAAAAATAAAGGAAAATCAAGAAAATATGAATATTTGAAAACGAATAAAAAACTACACTAAGCGTTGAGTGTTGAATGTTAAAAAGAGTAAAGTAAGAGTAAGACCGTTAGAAATTTTGTATTCGTTTTAATTCGTTTTTATTCAAATATTCATATTTTCTTGATTTTCCTTTATTTTTTGTTTTTATTTTTTAAATAATTTTTAATGTATTTTTAGGTAAAAAACTGTTAATTATTTTTAAGGACACATATTGGCCTTTCATAATAATAAAAAAAAAATTATACTTAATGACGTATTTTTGTGAAAAAAAATCATATCGAAGTTAAAAGAACAACCTAAAAATGCTTAAAAAGTGTGTTTGATAATAAATTGCGGGAAAACCGTTATCCACGCAGAAAAAACTTGTACAGTAGATACAAATTTCTAACTATTCTTGTTTCAACAAAACAAAAATATCAAAAATCGGTTGAAGTTTGGAAAAGTTAGAGCTAGTCAAAGGAAAAAAGAATAAAAATCATAAAAACCGTTATAAGTCGAAAACGAAGCGATAACGAGAAAATTACCTCATAAGTTTTTCGACTTGAAATGACCTTTTCTTCTGAGGCGGTGATTTCGGGACACCCTGTATATTATACATGTCAATCTTAAGATTAAAAGTCGGTTGACTTTGATAATCTCGGGGTGTTCCGTCCCGGTTGTCTAGAATGATCTTCTACTGATTGAGTTGCTCCTTTTATACGAATTTCGTTGAGCTTTGGTGCATGCAAAGTGGCGGAGCTTTTATTTATATTACGTAACTACGAAAGCTTTTAAGATCGTGGTTGCCACCATAGCTTTTAATTTGGAATTATTTTGAGTCATGTTTTTGATAATAAGAATCATATAAGTAAAAATAATAGTATTGGCAAAATAATATTAATAATAAATTAATAATAATAATAATGATATAAATAATGCCTAAAAACTACACTAAGAACTGGTATATTTTTTATATTGAAAATGTATAGGTATTAGGTACCACGAAAGTGCAAAAAATACGCCGAATATTTTGGTGTATTTTAGAGTTTTGTGCTACTTGAGATTTATGGATGTAGGTCTAAGGTCACTGATCTCTATAATACACTGGATAGTGAATAGCCTATATATAACAGTTTTTGTGAGGCAATTTTTGACGGGGTACCGGCCACGACCTCGTTTCTCGCTCTATACAAACGAAAAAAGAGATTGAAGATATTTGCCGTAATTGAGCATATATTGAAAAAAAATGAAATCCAGCTCCAGTAGCGTCCAACAACAATCGACTATATTTTTGCTTCAAAACTTTTGACTTTTATATGAATACACTATCCAGTGTATATAGAGATCAGTGATGTAGGTATTTATGTATGTATTTATGTAAGTACATATGTATGTATATCTATTTGGGTGGTCGTATAGATTTTGAAGTGAAACTTCTTTAGTATCGTTGGGCTTTGAAAATTTTATGAAACGAAAAAGCGACACCAGAAAGAGAAATTGAAAAGCATTTTTTTCTCACTCGCACTCACTTAAAAAAGTAATGGGGTTGGGAAATTATTTGTTCAAATTTTTAGCCAGAAGAGTCCAAGTGGAAGAAATGTACATATATCCATGTCACTCGCACTCAATCTAGTATTCTTTCATTCACAATGAAAAATCTAGTACAATATATAAGGGTGTTTACACACGCGCTACTGGCGATTTCTTTGACAGTGTTCAGACTTCAGACTAGCTTGCAATTTTTTCAAATTTTCTTCCCGAATGAATGAAATCTTAAATTCTCTTTTAATTAGGGTTTCCAGAACATCTCTTTTATAGAGAACATGTTCTCTTTTTCTATTCCGATCTTTTTTACACTCTCTTTTTTCATAAAATTCTTTTTTTTGTATCTTTTTTTTGTACGTCCTCTTTTTAGTCTCTTTTTCGAAATACAAAATAGGTTTTCCACAGATGAACTTCAAAATCAATTGTATTTAAAATTTTATATGATTCTCAACTTTGAAAATAATTCACCATTGGAACTTGGAAGTTTCCAACTTTAGATTCTCTCAAAAAAAATATATTCCACTCAGTCCTAAATCAATCCTTAACATTTTAAATACAAACGGGTTTCAGTGAAGTACAATGCTTCAAATAAAATGCATTAATTGTTACGAAAAATATTTTAAGTACATAGAAAAATGGACACGTCAATTTAAAAAGTTTATAAGTTTTCACTGGATGATCTTGGAAAAAACAATAGTTTGGAAAGATGAAGAATAATGTTGCGAATATTGATTTCGAAAAATGTTAGAGGATGTGGAACTAAAAAATGAAGAATTTCGGAAAACAGTGTCTGATAAAAAAGGGTTAATTTTTTTTTGTTCCTCAAATAATTCTGAATTTCCTTCCGAATTTATTATTATTTTTAGGTCTGTTCCATTGGGTGCTGCAAATTTTCTTTTTGATATTTACCAGTAGATGATAAATGGAGCAAGTCAAAAAATATATAACCTCAGTATAGATGTAATTTTTGTTGTTTGTATTTGTATATTATTTTTGATTAGAGAAACACCAATAACAGTAATTTACTATATAATTTCTTTTTACTGATGGTGCTGCTTTTTTGCATGGATACAGTTCGTGTCTACATTATTGAAGTGCTTTAAACTTATTTGATTACAGAGTATAAGTAGTCGCCTAAGTCAGAAGTACTAAGCAGTAGATGCTGCAGGCCAAAGGGACATATCTAATATAATTACATATGTTTGAAGTTATTAAAAATTTGTTCTTTTTTTCTGTATTCCTGGGAAAAATGTGAACGTGGAGCGTACTTTTTCTTTCTAAATTCCCATCGGTCATAAAATCCTATCATTTTCAAACTCAAGCAGTCGTACTTATTAGATTTTTGTCTACTTAGACACTGTCTAACTATTTTCAAATTGGTGGAAATATGCTTTATTTAATAAAAATAAATATCACATTATGCTCGGTTAAGGCAATCTACTCTGGTGTCTAAGTAAGGCAGCTATAAGACAACAATAAACAAGGTTTTTGAACATTTTTTCCAAAGTTGGGCAGTTGTCGAAAGTTAGACAACGTTTATAAATAAGATCATAGGTGTTTTGAAATAATTCTCGCTGTCCATACTTGCGGATTTAGTGTGCTTTGATTTTCGATTGGATTGAAAATTCTTGACGTTTGGAATTTTTATATCCGATTTGGATTTATTTTTAATTTTAAAAATGTTGTTTCAGCTAAAAAGTTGCGTTCCTTTAGTTTGAAACTCTGTGCATTTGTGTGAATTTCTACATATTTTATTTTTTTTATATTCTGTTTACGGATTTGATTAAGAATGGAAATCAGAACAGCGTGACTATTGTTTTTGAATTATAATTTAAACTCTTTTATCTTCTTTACCTGAAACAAATTGTGTTAATAAATTTAAAAACTATTTTGTGAAGAAGTCGTTATTTTAATAGTTTTTGGTTGAGGTTTTCTTTTGGTTGTGTTTGCGTATTGGAAATGTTCTCTTTTTTTTCATTTACATTATGGACACCCTACTTTTAATTTACTTATTTCGAATCGCATTTTAGTGATTTTTCAAAGTAAATAATTAAAAACTTATCATTCTGTGAATTATTATAAAAAAATTAACATTGAACAAACAAATATTATGGGCGACTTGTTAATTTGACGTTTTGGTTAGCTACTTTTCTTTTTTTTTGACACTAGCTTCCAACTATTCCAATTATTATAGTACTACTTTTACTTGGTCACAGAAATAACAAAACTAGTTTATGTGCGATGACACTGCGTCATCGCGCGTCATTCTTGCGGGAAAAAAGACTCGCAGGTTTCCGCGAGACCGCTGCGTCACCGCAGACGCTTTTGTGTCTTTCAGTACATTTTTTGTTATGGAGCAGTGCACACATGCGTCATTTTGCCGCAAATTAAATTAGGTATAAAGATTTCAAACATGGAAGAATTTCATATCGAATTATTAATCTATAAGATATAAAAGTGTCCAGAAATATGGAATATTCCAAAATAAAAGATGTATAAAATATTCCTTTTCTAAGCCAATGATAAACAAATTGATGTACCCAATAACGTCGTTTCTTTTTAAGAACATAGTTTTTATCCACTAGTTACGCGAAAATTACTCGTTTCCTTTTATAAACCTCCATTGCTGCAAGCCAACCGCGATTTTCTACATGTGTGCACTGAACCATTGCGGCACTTAATCTTTCCTGCTTAATATAATATGAATAAGACAACGCAATTCGCAGCCTGGGTACCATCTATTGTGTTCCTGCAGTAGACAGCACAAAGAACGAGGCTCCGTACTCTGTTTGAACACGCCTTTCACTGTGACCATAGAAGAAGAAATAGAGGAACGGGCATATCGAGGAAAAAGTGAAGCATTTTTCAAAATAGTGTGAGTAACATAAACACAGATGCATTCACACAGGGAAGGCATGCAATTACAAAGCTAAATCATGGGGAATTTTTAGCTGTTGTTTTGAGGAATGTATTTTGAGATTTTAAATCGTTAAAATAGAAAAAAAGCTTAGTAAATTAAATAAACAAGTGAAATAAAAGTAAATAAAGTGAATATATGCTATTCTTCATTGAAATAAAAATATAAAACTACATGCGGTGCTCCGTCAAATCCTATAAAAACATCTATAATAATCATTGCAACTTTTGTTCATATCACAGGTAAGCTGTGTCTCATATTCCACATAAAGTAAGTAAAATTACTCTGCACTACGGGCGCTCAATGTATTTGAGCGCCTTGCCATCACCAACAAAAGCTAATTCGAACCTGAGAGAGAATTTCAATTTTGACAGATAGGCACCTGACATACCACGTTTCAATGTATATTTGCATTTTCAGCAAAATGCTATGAAATATCAATATCACATCAAAAACATCACTTCACATTAATTTATGTGGAATTTGAGACACAATCAGCCCGTGAAATAAAAAGATTTTTAACTCCATATTGTAGGTGTTTTTACACAATTTAACACAGCACCGCATGTTGTTTTATATTTTTTATAATAAAGTACTGAATGCTTTCACTATTCTCACTTTTATTTCATTTTTTTATTTAGTTTAATTATCTTTTTTCACTATACAGATAGGCACCTTTTTGTTTTTTAATTTGGTGCTTCACTCACATACACTGTATAGGTATGTGATATATTTCTCTTCGTTATTTTCTTATTCTAAGACTGTTACTTACTTTTTCCCAGTATCACTGTCTCCCTCGTCCCTCGAATTAGAAACGTAAATCTCTTTCGGTCCAAGTTTTCCAAATAACTGTAAACGTACGAAACGCGGTTTCTTTTAATTTTTAGCTGCGGAAAACCCAGAGAAAGAATTAGCGAACATTGTTATTGTAGAATCGAGTTACATATTTGGGCAACTGAAGTTTCACTTTTGTCATGTGTGAATTACACACACACACTTTTTATTTGGTTTTCATATTTGGATCATGGATGGCATTAAATAGGTTTTAAAAGAAGAATGTAAAGAAAATGTATTTTTGAGTTTTTTTGATCCCTAAAGTCGCTGTTAAGGGTTAATTCAAAATGCTATTTTAGAATTAAGACTATATTATAGGAACTGGGAAATTCACTTAGATGTGACAAAAAGCTGGGGCATTTGGGTATATTGGGAATAGTCAAGACTCAAGAATAGAACCCCATGGGAGGGAGTCTTTTTGACCTCATATAGGCGGGAATTCCGATTTTTCTAATAAAAAAAGTTTTGTTTTCAGTTTTCAAATTTTTCAGAAACTAAATTTCCTGCGTAGGCACATAAATCCATTTGGTTTTTGGAATTCGACTATAAGTTGATATAAACATTAAATAGGTTGGTATGTACGGGAAAAAACAACAATTAGGTATACCTAGGTACCTATGTAAAAATTTTATAAGTAAATCTTTACAACATTTTTTCACCTTTTTACAAAATTTTGAGTCTTGATTGAAAATTTAAACTAAAAAAATTGAATTAGGTATGGCTTTAGAAAAATATGTAGTGTATCATTGTGTATATGAGGTATTGCCGTTATTTTTAATAGCTTTTTTTACCCTTGATGTATATTTTGTTTAGTAAATTGTCAAGTTAGGATTTATTCAGTGACGGAGATAGGAGGCCATTAGAGGTGCTAAGTGTGTATTGAGATAATGTTTTACCTGCCAATTTTATCTAAATTGGTGTTGGATGCATTAAAACGCTGAGTGACTTTTTTTTTATTGGAAACGCCGGTGAAATTTCGACCTCGAGCGAAGAACGCAGAATCATTAAAACCGAAAAACCTTGAAATGTTCGGGTTTTTTCATTTTATTGGCGATTTAAACCCTAAAGAACTAGTTTCCGATTATAACTTCACTTGTTTTGATGCATCTTATGACAAACAACCTTTGTTTGCTGTTACATATATTTTTTTTATTATAGTATTTTAGATTATTGCGTTCGACACAGGATTTGAAGCAAGGTCTAATGTAAATAGATATTACAAGACTATAAAGACAAAATCATTTTTCAATTTGGTTGGTAGGTGTTAAGGCAGTTTTTAATCTTTTTTCAAATTTTCCCAAGAAGGAGTGTGTATTTAAAATTGAATACAAAGTAAAATGTTCTGAACTTATACTTTATAACTTTTGTTTAAAGAAACATCCACCAAGTGATGCAACTAGCGAGGAATAGCAATTTTTTGCAATTCAATAACATAATACGGGAAATTTCGACAGATTTTCATAGTTATCGCACTGTATGGTTTTCTTTTTGGAAAAATATATTTACATACATAGGTACCTACACTTCATCCAAAAATAATAGGCAGTGTAGGCAAGATAGGACTCTTGCCTTTTATTCTAGCTACAGTGAATTGCATGAATCTGTCCTTCATTAAAGCTCTCACAGGGTTGTCGTAGTGTTTATTTTAAATGGACTCAAATATGAAAGAATAGTATGTAGAGTTACCGGCCTTTTTTATATAGAAATTTTCATTTAGGTAATTGTTTTATTTATAAAAATTAAAACACATTTCAGTTCAGTTCGGAACGTCAAAGGTGACAGACGTGTTACGATCGATGCTTTTTTCCATCAAACAAATAAACTGTAAATAAAAAAAAATTCCTCCTGAAATAAAAAGAGCAAGAGACTCATCAACAGATGAGAACTCTGTCTCTGTCCATTTAAATTATCAAAAAATAAACTGTCCAAAAACGGCTACCACAAACAATTTAAATCGTTTCATGGATTTATCAGATCCTTCTGATATGGAAGACGATTATCGTGTAAACCGAAAACAAATTCAAACCAAGTTGATTTCCCTCCAATCCATTTAATTGGAAAAAATAGTGAATTTGTTGCTAAATTTGTTAAAGACAAAAACATTACAAATTTTGAGTTTAAAAATACCTCGTTAGGTTGTCGAGTTAACTTTTACAAAGAGTGCGACATCCAAATAATCTCTAACTCTCTTGAAGAATCAAAAGTTCCGTTCTTTACTCAAATACTAAAGAAAACAAACCAATTAAAGTTGTACTTTACGGCTTGCATAAAGTGAAAGAAGAGGATCTCTTAAATGAACTCGTGCAAAGTTTTAAACTACATTTTTTTAATGTAAATGCTATGAATTTAAAAAATCCCAAGTTTAAAGACCAATGTAATTATCTTATTTTTTTTAAATAAAAGTGCAAAGCTTTTCATGTAACTGTGTACTGAAAAAGCACTCACTTCGTCTCCCAGTGTCACAAGTGTTTGATGTTTGGTCATGGGCATAGTTTGTGCCATGTAAAAGTAGCCTGTTCTCTGAGCTCAGAGGCACATAACGCTTATGCTTGTCCCAACTCCCAATAAAGAAAAAACTCTTAAAGGTGTAAGCTGCGGAGAGAAACACTCAGCCTTTGTATATGAACACTATAGTACTCTCATGGAACAAAAAATATTAGTTCAGAATCGCCTCTCATACAGCGCTGCAATCGCCACAATCTGAAATTGGAGAAATAAAAAGGCGGGAGGAAGACAAATAAAAAAGAAATGAAGATAAGTAGTAAGAACGAGAGGATTTTAATATTATTCTGACAACAATAATGAGACTAAGGGAGATGGTTAAATCATATTTTTTGACGTGGCATAAAGCAAAATAAGGGAAAGAAAATGAAATTTTTTTGTCGTATGGACGAAGCTTATTGTGTTTTGTCATGACAGGGGTATATATATAGGATTAGTTATAGATATGTAGGTATTATTTGAAGCGAAATATTTTAAATTTTCAAATTTTATGCAAATTGAATATATCAAAGCAACGTTTTTAAATTTAACAATATGTGAGGTAAATACAACGTTGCTATATTTATTATTTATTATGCTTTTTCCCTAGGTAGGTATATAGGCAGGTAGGTATGAATTGTAGTTAGGTTTTTTATCGTTTTAGGTAGGTATTATTATGTGGTAACCATATTATGTTAAAAAATAGTGGAATTAGGTTTCTAAATTTAAAAACCAATTGAAATACCCGTAAAACCAATTTTTGAAAGAAAATAATTTATTTTCTTCTAAAAAGTTAAAGGCAAGTTTGGAAAAATTTAAAAAAAATGTGAATTTGGTTTGCAAATTTTCTAAATCGATTGAAATACACGTGAAAACTATTTTTCTAAAAATAAATAAATAATTTTTTAATGGAAAAAACATTTTTTATCAAATTTTATAAAAATTTAAAAAAAATGGGAATTTGCTTTGAAAATTTTTTAAATCCATTGAAATAGGTACATGTGAAATAGATTTTTCCAAGAAAATTTAACTATTTTTTTCGGAAAAAACATTGTTGGTTAGAAAATTTTATAAAAAATTATATAAATGAAAATATGGTTTGCAAATTTTAAAAATCGATTGAAATACACTTGAAAACTATTTTTCTAAAAAAAATAAATGATTTTTTTCGGAAAAAAATTAAATAGGTAGGTAATATTAAAATTTAGGTTTGCAAATTTTAAAAATCGATTGAAATAGTTAGATAGGTACTCGTAAAAAGATTTTTCGGAAAAATTTAATTATTTTTCTGAACCATCATTTTTTGATTAGACATTTCGTAAAAATTAAAAAAAAGGGGTATTTCGAATGCAAATTTCCAAAAACGATAGAAATAAACGTAACAATTAAAAAAAAAATAAAACAACTTTTTTTCGAAAAAAAAGTTCTTACTTACCTACATACCTCTATCTACATCTAGATAGAATAAAAAAAATAAATTCACACTTAAGTATGTAAATCTATATATCAATTGAAGCTTTTTGTCGACAAAAAATTACTTTTTATTGGAAAAATAATTTTCGAAAAATTAAAAAAAAAGAAAAATTGGTATCACAATTTTTAAAATCAATTGAAATAGGTACATACATATACATCGCAACATTATTTAAAAAAAAAAAAAAATCTAATACCTACCTATATATCCTACCTATCATTTTTCATTTTTCGAGTAGGTACTAAAAAATGTACCTTCCTACCTACTTATAAACCAACTTTCATTTCAACTTTGTTGCCCATGCTAGTGATTAGTGAAACCGATTTTTTTTTTCATTCAGTTTGAATATTTTATAAATTATATTTTATAATTATACACTTTTTCACATACATTCTTATATGATCTCAATGATTTTTTAACTCAATAAGTTAGCCTGACATTTAACCTTTATTTTAAGACCTTAATCTTACAGATACGATTAATAAAACAGAAGTTATAACCAACCAAATCAGTCCTTTCTTACTATTTTATTAAATAAAAAATTACCTACAAAATGTACTCTACCCACAACATATTTCCTTAAAAGGGTCAAGTACACGTGCATGAAAATATTTTTTTTATTAAATTTGTGTTTCCATTAAATTTTAAAATAATTACCTTTTTCACATACATATAATATATTCTTTTATGTTACTCCGCAATGGTTTTGTAAAAAAAATGTATCCTGACATTCTAAATAAATTTTAAGCCCTCGACCTTAACGATCCCATTATTAGAACAAAAGTTATCAGCCAACCAAACCAACTATGAGTGGACCTTTACAATTATTATGAATGAAAAATACCTACCACAAACGTGTATTTCCTATATAGGTACCTACATATAGCAATTTGTTTTCCGATGCGAACCCAATTTGCCAAGGTTATGGTTTTTTATTTCACACACTCCACTGTCTTTAGAAAAACTATCTCCCTCCAACCAGTATATTCTTAATAGCTAACTTTTTTTTATTTTGTTTGTAGTACCTATTCCTCTTCCTGCCTCGATGAAATTTATTCTCAAAAACCAATTTCAATGTTTTTAGTATGAAATTTTGAAAATTTGTTTGTAGCTGGTATACGCCTGTCATTCTGGCTTTAATTTGAATTTCGAATTTTGAAAATCCGACCATTGGAAAGATATAAGCAAAGTGACCGCAAAACCGATTTTTTGAAATTTTGCAAAAATTGGACAATTCTCCATTGAAACACGTCGGTTGGCAATGAACAACAGCCCCATTTTTTTTAGTTTTTCCGAGATTTTTCAAACTGTTTCTTATTTAACTATTGCGAAGGTCGTGTAGGGTGTACAATTATGAATGATGTATCAAATTAATTGTCTATTTTCCTAGATGCGAATAAAAAAAAAATAATCGTATAGTTGCAATAACTAAAGAGTTATGAGGTGAAAAATAAAACAACAGAAATATGTCAATATCTCTGTTGAAAACATTTTTAAAAATCTAAAATTTTTACAACAAATCTAAATCAATAATTTCTATCACTTACACGATTTTTTAAACAACCCGGTAAAAAGATAAAAATCCAAAAGTGGTAAAAATTCACCCCGAAAAATCCGTTTTTGAAACATCAAAAATGGTGTCAAAAAAAATTAAAATCCAAATTTCCTTAAATACGTATAATTTATTTTTCAAATACCTTTCTAATGGTATAAAATATATTTCAATCAGACTTAACCCTGATTTTTTGGAATTTTTTTAATTTTTCAATTTTGAACTTTCAAATTTTTATATCTCGCTTTGTAGATTTTATAGAATTATTTTTAAATTAGTAAAGTTCTGGAATTTTGAATATCTATTAAATAAAAAATAAATGAATCAGACTTAACCCTGATTTATTGGAATTTTTTTAATTTTTCAATTTTGAACTTTCAAATATTTATATCTCGCTTTGTAGATTCCCTTCCTTTTAGAAGTTAGTTTTTAAACCCTCGACCAGTTTTATCTTTTTTTACCCGACTTAAGATTAAAATTTCAAAAAATCCCATCTTAGTGCTCATTTACTTAAAATAGCTAATTTAAAAAAATTTACTATATATTTTTACCAAAATACAAATGAATCAGTAAGTTATTATAAAATCAAAATTAAATAAAATAAAAATTTTCCTCTACCAAATAAACGACCTTGAACATTATTCTTTTATCATTCTTTCTATATCCTACCCCTTTTTATAGAAATGTATACAAGAAAAGTCTCAAAATTGATTTTTTCTTGTCTCACTTCAATTTTCATAAATTTCCTATACATTGTTCTCTATCTTCTTTTCTTTCTTTAATCTTAATTTGTATTCTCTTGTATTTGATTATCTGTTCCTTCTCAACTGAAATGGTTTGAAATGGAACAAGCTTCAGTATCGGCTCACCTCATAGCGCGTCGGACGTTCCTCTTCTATAGAGTTTATATACAATGACTCAGCTACTGATGCAAATTGCAAAAAAAGACTGGAATACATTGAAATCCAAACACGCTTGCGAAACGAAACAGAAACCAAAAACAGCAATCGCTTCAATCCCCGTGTTGCTTCAAAACCATATCAACAGATGCAGAATAATTTTGTTTACCGAACAGCCGACTTTCCCCAAATAAATCAACGTCCACCGGATGCAGTTCCAATCCCATGCAGCATTAATCCTATTACCAATCCCGTTCCCATTAATAAAATGTCAACATCAAATCAAACTTTTGCTAACCCAAGTCCAAAACATATTCCAACAATAAAAAATACACAAAATGAAAACAATGATCTATTTACCTTTGAAGAATTAATTGCCTTAAAGAATGAAATGCTATTTAAATTATCCAATTGTAAAACGAAACAAGAACAATTTAATGTTATTGCTGATTTAAGCATCAAATACCTTTTTAGTAACAACAATGACAAGTAAACTCTGTCTGTTTGTGGAATGCCAAGAGTTTGAAGAAAAAATAAACTGAATTTTATGACTTTCTTGTTAAACACAACATTGAATTAGCTATTATTACTGAAACTTGGTTAAAAGAAAATATTATTATGCAATTAAAGGATTATTATTGCTACAGGTTATATAGAGAAATTGAAAGAGGTAGGGGAGTTTGTATATTTATTAAGAAGACAATAAATCATAGAAAAGACCTTTTTAATTGAAACACTTTCAATCGAAATTGATTTACAGGGAATCGGGAGTGTCAAATTGTTCGCGGCATATTTTCCTGGAGCCAGTATTAAAAAGGAAAACATTACAAAATATAAATCTGATATTTTGAGATTATTAAGATGTAATCGAAACTTCTTCATTTGTGGCTACTTAAATAGTAGACACTGTTCATGGGGATGTGCTAGGGACAATCAATGGGGTAAAACGTTATTCGATTTAAAGAATTTTGAAAATTTTGATATCTCATATACTAAGGATCCAACCTACATTCCATCAAATGGTAGAGGACTTCCTTCTACTTTGGATATTTATCTTGTCCATTTGTTAGTAATGATCTGTCCTCAGATCACCTCACTGTGATTTTTGAGATGAATTCACAAGCAGATTATTGTAACCAAACAGAAATCACAATTTCCAAAGAGCAAATTGGAAAGTTTTTAAAAAAAAGCTTGTCTAATAAATGTATCACTCATTCTCATAACTCTATGAATAGCATAGAGGCTATTGATGAATGTATTAATAAATTTGAACCAGCCATAGACGAGGGAGTTAACATCTCAGTTCCTCTTGTTTCAACTACGAGTAGACACTACGATCCCCTGTTAACTGATGATCTAAGAAAAACTATTTCTTTTAGAAATACCGTATGGCGCAGATATCAGAGACAAAGAACAAATTTTCTAAAATTTCAACTCAAACTTCTCAATGAATTGTTTCTAAAAAAACTTCAAATTATTAGAAACAAGCATTTAAACAAGACTTTATCCCAGGTAAAGAAACATGACAAGCTTACTTGGAAACTTTCAAAAATATTTAAAAGACGAAAATACTTCATTTGACATTAAATGGCAATAAAATTAACACAAATCTAGAAAAGCAATTTTTTGAAAACAACCACTCTATCACTCATTCCTTCAATGATATAGGTACCCAATACTGAAAAGGTAAATAAAAGTATCTATGATTTTAACCAGATTTCCATAGATCCTCAAAACGTTCCAGAAATATCAGCTAACTTGATTAAAAATATCACCAAATTGGAACTTAAAACAAAGAAATCTCCATGTTATTATATAAGATATCTAACCTTAAAGCCTAGTACGCAGGTCGCGCTAAATTTTAGTTTCCATACGAAATTCTCTCCAAAATTTAGCCAATCTAAAATTAGGCAAAGCATTTTAGCTGAGAGGTACGCAGCTCCAGCTAAAAAATCAAATGTTTGTTTCTTACTGTACATCACTAATCTGTCAAAATTTGGCGCACGAAATAATTGTCTGGGACATTATTCTCGAGCTAAATTTTGACTGGTTCTGGTATTTTTTAATTTTGTGTGAACTTTAATTTTTTTTTTACAGCTAGATTGTTGCTACGAAAAAAAGAATGAGTGGTAAAAATAAAATTACGTTCAGCATGGAAGACAAAAAAAACTGGCTACTCTTGTAAAGGAACACCCTTCTATTTCTCTTCAATTTCCCTTGTATCCATTTTGTTTCTAAAATGTAATAATACTTGAAATTTTTCAAACAAACTTTCTTAAATTTGAATATTTTTTTTCTGAGAACAGGTGTTTTTGACATATTCTACACAATGCCCTTATGCCTGTTTGATAACTTTTTGTTTCAACAAATATCCCAAAACTGATTTTTTTTTTCTATTGGTTTTGACAGCAAATTCTGAAATTTTGTGAAAATTTGTGCGAATTCGCAAGAAATTTCACGTTACCAAATAGACCACTTATTTCAATCACATATTCTCCACAACTCTCCTATGTCAAAATTTAGCTAGGGTTTTAGCTGATGTTTGGAGGGAAAAGTGGCAGCTAAATTTAGCGCGATCTGCGTACTAGGCTTAATCTAAAAAATCTCCCTGAAAATTGTGTTCTCTTCTTACTATTTATTTCATAACTGTTTTTTACTAGGTTATTTTCCCAAAAGGTGGAAAGTTGCAAAAATAGTGCCGATTCCAAAGCTTAATAAGCCACTTACAGAGATATTTTCTTACCGCCCTATAAGTTTACCTAGTTGCTTAGGAAAGTTGTTTGAAAAAATAATCTGTCTACAAAAGACAGAAATTGTTTCAATTAAAAACATTATTCCGCCAGAGCAATTTGGCTTCAGAAAAGTATTTTCTTCAACTCGTCAGGTTATGCGAATAACCAAACATGTACAGAAAGCACTAAAAAATAAAAAATCAATTGGAATGGTTTCCTTTGACATTGAAAAGGCTTTTTATTGCGTATGGCATGATGGCCTCGTTCATAAGCTCTTAGAAAATGGTCTTCCCACATATCTAATTAATCTTATACAAAGTTTTTTATATGAAAGAAAGTTCTTTATTGAAATTTTGCGAAACAAATCTCCATTGTATTCAATTAAAGCTGGCATGCCTCAAGGGTCTATCTTTTCTCCCCTTCTATATAATATCTACGTGTCTGATTTTCCTGTTTTAAACTTTTGTAGAAGATTATTTTTCGCAGACATCTATCTACAGTATCTCAGAAAATTGTCAAGAAACTTTAGTTAACCTTCAAAGAGCACTCAATACCATTGAGCTCTACTTTTACTGCTGGAAAATTAAAATAAATCCTTCAAAAACTCAAGCTTGTTTCTTAACAAAGAAACGAAAGTAATCTGCCACAAAGTAATCTTTTATTATGTAATGTCCCAGTCAAATGGGAAAAAACAATTAAATATTTAGGTGTTACTCTGAATAAAAGCCTGACTTTTTCTAACTGTTAACGCCATCTATGAGTCAGGCACAGTTGTAGCTCGCTACAGTTGTGCCTCACTCTACGAACAAACCCCTTCTTTATTACGTAACGTAACGTCACAAGAATCAAGATAAAAAACAAAAAATGTCTGCCCTTCCGGCCTCATGAATGTTCATTCTTCGATTGTCACTTGGCCCTTTCGGCATAAAATCTTTGTCTCTTTTAAAAACACTTAAAATTAGAGTAAAAGTCAGTTCTTTTGTCACCTTAATCCTATTTGATGATGTTTAATAAAGATTAATAACTAAAACAAAAGGAAAATCTACGTTTATTAAATAAAAAAGAAACAAAAAAGATTAAGAGAAGATTAAAAGCAAAAGGTATTGCAGAGGCAGTATTCCATGTCCGTATTGGAGACTATCCATTAGTATCTTTGGAAGTTATTGCGTTGCTGCTGTTGCGCAGCGTACTTTGGAATTCTGGATTGTGCATTATTGCGTGCTGCTGTTGTTGCGCAGCAGTTGTTGGATTTGGTTTGAGCAGCTTTCTTTTTCGGTGAGCAAACTGCTATTCACTGTGCAATAATATTTTGGGCCGATTACTTGGTTGGATTTGGGCGTTGTTGGTTGCCACTCTGCGACGCTCCACATAACGAACAAGAAATCGTCCTGGACCGATGTTCTGTAACTCGGCGATAACTTTTCGAGGCGAGAAACTGCGAAAAATGGAACAAAACCCATAGGATTCCTATGAGTTTTGTTCCATTTTTGTTCCATTTTTCGCCGTTTATCGCCTCGAAAAGTTATCGCCGAGTTACAGAACATGGGTCCTGGCCACATTTTGACCGAATCACTAACCAAGTTTCAGACAGTATTAAGAAAGCTCCATTTTTAATTAAAGTTTTGTATCCACTGTTAAATAAAAAATCTCATCTCAGCTTTGAAAATAAATTACTTATATATAAAGTTTATTTTCTCCCTGCTATGCTCTATGCTTCACCTTGTTGGTACACTTGTGCTGAATGTCACTACAAAAAATTACAAATCTGTCAAAATAAGATCCTTTAAACTATTCTAAACCTCCCTGGGCAATTGTCAACGATAGGGATATATGACATTGCTGTTGTTTCTACAATAAAAGATATATGTTCGAAAATTCATAATAATTTTACTAACAAATGTTTATTGAATGAAAACCCAATATTAAAAAATATTCCTACATAAGTACACAGATATGTTAATTTGTTTTATGTTAGTTTTAAGTTTTTAATAAAATGTCCAATAAGTTTTTAAGAAAAAATCTTTCTCAAAACAAATAACACTATCTACACCTAATTATTTATCCATTTTGTTAAATTTATAGTTGCTAAGAATGTATAATATTCTCATCTCTATGTATTAAGTATCTTAAAAGCAATAATGTATATAATATGCACTAAATAAATAAATCTGAAATCTAAAACACATTTTACCTTTTAAAAATACAATTTACATAAAAATACTTTATTTTACATTCACGCTACGAAAATCTACAATCTGCAAATAATGCTCTTCTTCACAGCAACGTAGGGGCTTAGCCCCCCCCTAGTGTTTACATTGCCCCCCCCCCCTAGGCGTTTGCAATTTGCCCCACTAGTTTTTCGCATATATATGAAACCTACATAATATATACGGTGACCATATTTTAGAATTGCAAATTATGAACAAGAGAAGAAAGAAAAAAAATTCAATTCAATTTTAAATTATTACATTTAATAAAAAAAAAAAAAACCACAGAAAAATTAATGTAAGTCAAATAATGTTAACTAATTCATTTTTATTTTAGAAAATTTCAAAGTTTTAAAATTATCAACATTTATCAATAATTATTATTAAATGTCAAAAAGTAAATTGTTAATTTTAAGTTTCTACAGATGTAATAAACTACCCCTGATGAAGTCGAGAAATTACGACGAAACATAGGGAAAAAGTATGAAATAAAGTTTTATTTGCATATAAAAGGAAGAGAACAAAAAAGGCCGATTTAACATATACATACCAATTAATTAACTTAAAAAGAGAAGGTACAAAAACGCAGTCTTTGTTTGCATCAAACTTAAACTTAAAAAACAAAATAGTTCTTAGATAAAAAAGTCTTACAAAAAAAAAATATAGCAATAAAATCTAATTTAACATAGATCATTTTCACGGATTTTGATATTTTTCTGAAGGGTAAATTTTCCGCACTAAGTTCTGGATTTGTCTAAATTACTCTTTGAACTAAACAACTGAATTCGTAATTGTATTTATTTATCAAAAAATATTTTACAGTTTCGACCTTTATTTGGGTTTTTTAATTTGTCCAAATATTATGTAGAATAGAAAAAACTCTTTCTGTAGGAGCATTTGACAAAATAAAATTGTACTAGATGTCTTATTCGTTCTTTTAATCGGTTAGGGCACTTTAGCATTATTATTTTTTTTGTCATTGAATTTTGCTTTAATATTTATGTTATTACTTTTAAGAATTTGTACGAAATACAGAATAAACAATGAACAAACTCTGAAATACAGAAAATTTATGTGTTTTTGTATAACAAATAATAACATCGTCTTCGAATACAGAACTGTTCATTATTATAATGAACGGATGGTCACCGTACCATATACTAGAAAAAAAGGACACAAATTAAAAGACAATAAAAATTAAGATAGCGCTCACAATTTTTATGTTTTTTTTTAACAATAACATTTATTTATTCTTTTTTAAATAATTGCACTTTGCACTTTCTTGTTCTCAAATTCCAGAAAAGATAAATTATTTAGTCTCTCAGTCGACATGTTAATACGTTGAGGCCGCATGGTTATATTCGAGTGTAGGCATTGACGTATTATATATGGGCTGCTAGTTTCTGGTCACTTCTATACATTTCCTGCGCAGAAAAATGTTCCAAGGTATATCAGCGCTTTTGGGACTGAGTTGGTTTTTTTATTTAAATTGAATAAAAGAAATTTTTGCTTTAGGTTTTTTCGGGTTATTGGCCAACTAATTGAACAATTTTTTAAAATTTTGATCGAACTTACTTTTTCTGATCTTTCCCATTGGTTTTTTTTGGCAATATAGTGCATTTTTACCTTACAATATACATGACCACCAAAACCCAAGAGAGCTGTTGTAAACTGGAACACGAGTGAAGCTGGTTACTAGCAGTCCATATATATTACGTCAATGAGTGTAGGTATCTGTGTTCATTCTGTTCAGGTTATCTGTAGGTACTACCGAATGTGCTGGCGAATGGCAATTTTATAGAAATAGGCGTTAAATTTAGTAAAATTCCTCTGCCCCTCCAAACAAAACAGAGTAGCTACGGCACTGCTTCTTCAAAGAAAACAGCTTAGCTTTTGTAACTGTAACACATTAAAAGAAATGCAAAAGTGCAGAAATGCAAAAATGCAAATATTAGATTATAAGAACTATTTTTTTTTTAACATTGTTATCGTTAGATTTTAACGAAATAAGTTAAAAGATGAAAACACTCCACCATGGACGTATTAAATATGGACTGCTAGTTTCTAATCTCAGGTTGGTTCCATTTTAGCCTCGGGGACACTAGCCCTCCTCCCTGCAACTAGCGGAAAAAAATGAAACCTCTCAGTGTTGGTTTGGGGGTTGGATATTCAAAATGAAACAATTCACCAAAAATAATACAATTGGCCGCGTTCGAATGATATGCCGATAGGGTATATAAGATCGTTTTGCATCGAACGAAAATTTGATAGATTTGTCTATTATTTATATTTTATATTTGTTTTGTATTTTATATATATTTTATATTTGATTTTGTTCGGTAAAAATCGAAATCCATATAAAAATAACCACAAACTAGAAGTTCCGCGTGTTCTTTAAAGGATCCAATGCGAATCTGTCGGAATCTGAAGGAATACGAAAAGAATCGATTTTTTTTGTGATTGTGTGTGTGGCCCTTGACAGGAGCAATTTTTAAGTAAAACGTCAAAAAAATATTCAATTTGGAAATTAATTATTATAATTAATTAATTTGTTTTCTTAAAACACCTCGACATTCAATTTGACATTTTAGAAATTTCAAATCTTGCTAGTGTGTTTGCAAATCGGTGTAAAATCTTTCTTGAATCTTGCTAAATTAGCAAAATTTGTTTTGACAAAAAAATTCGAATTGTTCAGAAAAAAAATCGATTCTTTTGTTGAAAGGAGTTTCACATTAGATACCCTATCGGCCTATCATTCGAACGCGGCCAATTTTATTATTTTTGGTGAATGTGAATTGTTTCATTTTGAATATCCAATCTCCAAACCAACACTAAAAAAATAAGAGGCAAAATACCGTAGATGTCGCACTTTTAAAAAAAAAAATTTAAAAATGTAAGGTTTGGTTTATCGCTAAATACGACTTTTAGAAATTTTAAAAACAGATGTCGCGAGCTTCTATGTCAGAAGTTAATTTTTTTTCCTGAAGTGGCGTGGGAAGAGCTAGCATCGCTCTCTTATTTTGGCGACATTTTTTTGAGAATTGTTGTATGAAACTGACATTAGACTAGCAGTCCATATATATACGTCCATGCACTCCACAATAACACTCATCATTAAAATCTTTTGTTTAAAGCTCTAAAATCAAAAGCACCTCAACAGAAACCCAAGAAAAAAAAAACTGAACGAGTTACCAAATGGACACCGGTAACTGTGAACACGGTTGCACTTGAAAATAAAGTTCGTGTCCAAAATTGAAAATAAAAATGACCAACTATAGCTAAAAATTACCAAAATAATTTAAGTCTGAAATATGAATTCATCACATTTATTTCAACATATTCTTCATATTACAAAGATGAAATACTATTTTTTTGAATTATTAATAATACAAAATAAAAACCGGGTACAAACAAATTCACGAAGTACCTAACAAACTTAATTAAATTAGATTAACAGAAATACATAAAAGTAACGAATCATAAATAACGAAACACAAAAATATTTACTTCTCACAGCATTTTAAAATGAGATCACAGTATTAGCTTAAGGGCCAGTTTCATAGTGCACACTTAACAAAATAAGTAGCACTTAATTTTCCCATTTTGGCAGTTTAGCCGCAGTTTTACTGCCCGAGTAAGTGGAACTTAAGTGGCCAACATGGGAGACTTAAGTGTCACTTATTCCGATAAGTTTGCACTGTGAAATTGGGAATTAGTTTTCCATATATGGCACTTAAGTGACACTTATTTCACTGTGAAACTGGCCCTAAGTTTGCATACAAATTTGGAGTTTAATTATTCGTTTCGTAAAAAATTACCAAATAGAATAAAAAAAATGACCACGTGACCAAGTTAAAAACTAATGACCAAATTTGGTCACAAATGACCATAGTGGCAACCGTGACTGTGAATGCAAATCAATATTTAAAAGGGGTTTGAATAGTAGCTGTACCCATAGGCCACAGCCCACAGCAATTCAGTGCGCACTCAGAGTCAGATGTGCGCTCCATAAGCGTGCGTCGGTCGCACAGTGTGGTGAATCGCAAATCTAGCTGGACAAAATTATACATTTACTTATACATACATTTGTTACTAAATGAGTTCAAATAGATAAATTGTTTTAAAAAATAGAAGATTTTTTTTAAAGATTGAAATTTTTAAAAAAAGAGCCAAACAAATAAGCTCATTCACTTTTAGGAAAAAAAGACATTTTTAAGTTTTGAAATTTGTCTGTTTTAAAAAATGCATAGCAAATAAGTTTATGAAGTCACTATTTTGCGGAAAAGAGTCAGGGAAAATTATGTTTATTCGTTTGAGAGAGACTTTATTGAGTATTTAATAATGATTGTTTTCTACATTTTTATTCTCTGGATATAACTGTATGTAGATTTTAGAACATTTGTACAATACCTATAGAAACAATTTAATTTAGTCACTTTCATATCCATGGATAAAAGATACATCCACAAGGCTATCGAAAGATAATAAGGAATGCACTACATTCGTTACATTTGGAACTCATAAACAAAGCTCTTCAATGGTAGGTGTGTTTTATTCATTGCTGCATAGCCAGCGCAGCACAAGTCTGAATAAAACGAAAGCTCACTCTATACGTTCATTTCAATATTGAAAGCTCTATCGCCAGCAATCAAATTGTTTTTGTTTGCCAAGGGAAATTTTGCTGCGCTGGCTATGCAGCAATGAATAAAACACACCTGAAATGATTAACCAAATACTGGAAGTGACTTTTTGCATTTTCTTCTGTGATTTCAATTTTCGATGGATAGCATTTCCTGTAAGCCGTTTGAACATTAGTATAAGAGGGAAAAAATCTTTAAATTTGTCGTTGACTTTTTATAGTATAACATTTTATTGATGTTTCGACAAATTTGCATCAACCAGAAGAAATACCTAGTGTAGACAGGGCCGGATTAATACATGTAGAGGCCTAAAGGCAATGCTAGTATTGGGCCCCCCTCCTATCTAAAAAAAAATTTGATTTTTGTAATATGAAAATTGTAAAAATTGTACCTACGTTCAAGCGAACATTCAATGGTGGTAGTTTTTATTCACGCCTAAAATATTATATGCATTTATTATATAATGATCTCACCCTTGAAGATCTGAATATTAGAACTTAAGGCTAAAAATCAATCCAGTTGTCCGTGTAAGTCACTTCACCGACTTTTAATTCTCTAGCATGTATGTACCTATAGCTTGACATCTTAGCTTAAAGACGTCAAACTTGACGGACTTAGTGGCGGACAAATTTTATAAGAGGCCCGGGGCGGCAATGCTTAATGGGGCCCCTTATGTGATCAGATATTTTTGTAGTTTTTGTAGTTTCTGTAACGTCAGCTTTTACGATAAAACAAAAAAAATCAATCATATTAATTATAATACACGTAGGGGTTCAGAAAGTATGCACATCAGCATTAGACAAAGCAACCAACAGGTAGAGTGCAAAAAAATAATGAATAGAAAACAAAATAAGAGCTTTTATTTAATAGATGCGACCCACCCTACCCCGGCGTTGTTGATCCGATCGCTACATCACAGGATTTTAAGTTGGGCTAATCTGAAGATTGCCTGAAAATGTCATCAAAATCGGTCACGTCGCGTCGTTTTGGAGTCTATAAGGAACATATAGATATGCAAACATCGATTTTAGATAGATGTCTAAAAACCGAACTTACCTATACAATATACATACAGTTAGTATTGTTTTCCAATTATTTTATAAATGTTTTCGTGCCTTCATTCTGCTGAACTCAATGACACCGTTGAAATCAATTTCTCTTGAAACTTTTCTCTCAGTTGATAAAACGGAGAGATTGACTAGACGTTCTTGGATCATAGTAGATCGAATGTAATTTTTTATAAGTTTCAATTTTGAAAAAAATATTGGATAATAACTGATGTGTAAGGCAATGATTCGCTAAAGTTTAACATGATGTTTTAAAGTCACAGTTTTAACATGGTTGTACGAGTATTTTGATGTTTATAAAATAAAGGTAGTTTTTCTTATTTCTAAATTTTAGACAAACTACTAACTAGCAGCCTTGTAAGCCTCTCGGTTTATAACTTTATTTAAAATTGAATTGAGCGTTGGATATTGAAAACAAAACTAGAAGGTACGTACTTATTAACGTAAATTTTTGAGAAAAGGTAGTTTGAACAAATTAATTCATTTTTCAAAATTTTGATAAATGTTTAAAAAAAACTATATACTATACAAATTTTATTTAAAAATAAAATTAACGAAATTCCGAACTGAATATTTTTCTTTTTACTTTAATTCTTTAAAAACCTAATAGTACCTAACATCATCACTTTATAGACGTTGCCGTTGTTTTTTGTAATATATACTTATTATGTACCTATATATTTTCGTTGAATACATTTTTAGAAAATATCGTTTTTGGGGGCCCCATACAATTTTATTTCTTGCGTAATATTTTAGAAACATTTTTGTGGGTTTGAGATTCCCTGAAAAATAATTTTAAATTTTGTACTTTAGTCACGTGGTTGTCAATGAAAACAACAGGTTATTATTATTTTGTTCGTAGTCGCCACTTCGCTGTGGTGTGGGGTAGGGTTTCCAGAACATCTCTTTTAAAGAGAACATGTTCTCTTTTTCCATTCCGATTTTTTTTACACTCTCTTTTTTCATAAAATTCTTTTTTTGTTCTCTTTTGTTTGCATGTTCTCTTTTTAGTCTCTTTAACTTCAAAATTAATTTTATTTCATATAAAATTACATTTTTACCTTTACAAAAATTCGCTATTGGAAGTTGGGGGCTTCAACAATTTTAGATTCTCTCGAAACAGTGTTTTCTTTCACTCAGCACAAAATCAATCCTTAACACTTAAAATAAAATCGGGTTCGAAAAGGCTTGAAAACAGAATGCTTTATAACTTTTAAAAAAATGTTTTAAGTACAATGAACAGATCTAAAGAGTTTATAAGTTTTTACTGAATGGGCTTGGAAAAATTAATAGTTTGTAGAAAAATATTATAATATTTGATTTCGAAAAATTTAACGCTAGGTGAAAATGAAGGCATTGGAAAAAAAAAGTGCTCCTCAAATAATTCTGAATTTTATTCCGAATTTATGGTTATTGTCTATATAAATAAAAATGTAAATGTTCTTTTGTTTCTAATCTTAAATATCGGAATTTACCTATTAATTTGAAATTGCATTAAAATACTGTTGGGCATAATCGCAATCGCAACACTCGATCTACTGAGATCTCAGTAGATAACATTTATAGGATGAAATGTGATAAATGGGTATTTGATAGCTTATTATATTTAGAGGAAAGATTAAAAAGGGACAGATGTTTTTTTTTAATTTATTATAAGGTAAAATGGGTTAAAACAAAAATATTAATTTTAAGTTTTGAGACATAATCAGTGATTATTTTGATGTCTAAATAAAGCTGTTTAATAAATTTACAATTAACTGGCGCCCAACACTATTTATTTTGTGCAAATACATACCTATCACAAATAAAAAGTTCTTAATTGAGTTTTTTTGTTTAACTCGTAGAGGAGGGGGGTAGTGTTGTACTATTGGAAATGTTCTCTTTTTTTCATTTACATTATGGACACCCTAGTGTGGGGGATTCTTTATTCTTCATGTTATTATATTTTATACAAAATTGTTTTATTAACATTAGAAATGTTTAGGCGGAGACCTACTAACAATTTGAAAAAATCAACAAAATTTCAAAATGTGAAACGCCTGATAGACAAAGATGGCGTCAGGGGAATAGACAAAATTATTGGCTTTTTCATTTAATTTCCTTCAGGCTTGAAAAAAAAACATGCCTAGTGTCTATATACACTTATGTTATAAACCTTGTTCAAAATTTCGTTTTCAATAATGCCTCATCATTCAACTTCTTCAATTTAGTTTCGGGTGATATCTGAAATTGAATCAAATCAAGGCTTATTTTTCGCTATTCTCTATCTGAGTTATGGGCGTGTTTTTTTGCCCAGGGGAATTGGTTAAAAAAAAAAATGACAACGGGGATTAGCGATGCCATCACAGAGATAAAATGGAGCTTTAATACAAACTATCAATAACAAGTATGTAATTCACGCCGGTAATACAGTTTTTCGGCGCTCTTAAGTTAAGCCCCGAGAATTCTCTGGGATAAGCTAAGCCAGCAGAGGATGAATTGTTGTTGCATTTTACATGTAAATTAGTTAGCATCGACGTCGTTTTTTTCATCCAATTCCACCCGGGCTTACAAAAAAACACGCCTTATGTCACAAAAATATACTTAAAACTCCTTTAACATTTCAAGGACCTCCGGACGACCCAACACTATTGTCATAATTTTCACAAGCTATTATAGTCCATTCAATAAAGCATTTGACTCGGAAAAAATAACCGGAATTCTGGGTTTTGGTATTTAGCCTCCTCATGGCGTTATTTTAGAAACCGTCAAAAGTCCCCATCGATATGAGCGCCGCTAACAATTTTACGGGGGATTGAAGGCCCCAAAACTGGTTTTTCAGGAACAACTCCCAAATGGTAAGTTGTACAAAAAAAATGTTAATACTAATTTGTAGCTGGATTATTTCCTACAAAAATATTAACATACTTTTTTTCATAAAAATAACCGTTTCCGAAATAAACCAATTGGAAGAGTTAAGGGTCTTACTTTTCTATATAGTTTGCCGTGATAAATGCATCAATTTTTTTTTGTCGTTTTATAATATGAGCATGGCTCCCTGTATTTGTCCAATAAAAAAAAATATTGAAGATATAAAATGAATATAAAAACACAACGGCAATACCTACAATACAATACCTTTTTTTAAAGCCACTAATTTACTCTTCAATTATGTTTTTAAATAACGTTATTTTAGTGCTCATTTTTTGAATAAATTATTTTTAAACTCTTTATTGTTTTTAATTTTATTTGAATTTTATTCGGGGCCTTCAACCCCCCGTAAAATTGTTAGCGGCCCTCATATCAGTGGGGACTTTTGACAGTTTCTTAAGAACACCATAATGAGGTTATATACCAAAATCTAGCTTTCCGGTAGTTATTTCCTAATTGGGCTGTTTTTTTGGCTTTGTTGACTGGACTATTAATTTAAGCGCAAAAAGGAATATAAAATGACGTAGCTTGCTACTAAAGTTATGCGCAAATAATAAATACATCTATGTATGTATATTAGTATATTTTGGTCGTTAATGTAGGTGGTAAAAAAAGATTCATCCCTAATTTTTTCAGATTTTTATTTTCATGTCCTATGGACGCTGTAAGCCGTTATAGCCAAACCACAACCACGCGTCAGGTCACTCTGGCTTTGGCATATTGAATAGAAACAAAGGGCTCTTATGAAGCAATCTGAAATGTTACCTCAGGGCCCAAGCTTCGTGTTCGCTTTAGATAGTAAATATCGTTAGCCTGAGCGCGACACCGGAATAGATCTATTTATATTTTAGTGGCGCTTTGACAGCTAAGCAGTCAGCTCACAACAATCATCTTTTTCTTTTGTTATTCCATTTTTTTCGGATGTGAAAGATTTTATTGAAATAAAAATACAAGAATATCTTGTTTAAATAAAACCATTGGCATATTTTTGTGTCAGTGACTTAAATAAGTGTTAAATGCATCAATTGCTGTATTAAAAATTATTATTCCTATGTACGAGTGGTTTTTTAAATTGTGGTTCAACATCCAGATTCAATTGAATACTATGGATTCTTGGAAATTAATTTGCATGTTTTTATTATTCCAGTAGATACACCACCTATGATAAGATTTTATTAATTGGATACAATAAAAACATTACAAATAAATCATATTTAAAGTTAAATCTGTTGGTGTTTTATTTATTTCAATCTAAAATTCCAAAAAAAAATGTTTTGATGCTCAACAACTGTTTTGGAAGTACATACCCTTGTTTGGTTGGACTTGTTTCATTTAGGCAATTTTTTTCTGGTTCCGGAGTGTGAATTTTGTCTGGTTTTTGTACCTGTAATTCTCCCTTGTCTTATTTTGTGTGTCCGACTTTTACGGGTAGATGACTGTTTTAATTTGAAAATGGCGCCAGTAGTGTAAAGAAACATACGAGTAAACAAAAATAAAACAAACAAATAGATAAGAGATAGGCATATAACAATGTTGCCACTGCTATCGTTGTTTTATCTCTTCCGTATTACAGTTCAGTTGCACAAAAGGCACTGATCTCTATAATACACTGGATAGTGAATAGCCTATAGTGTATAACAGTTTTTGTGAGGCAAGTTTTTTAAAGGGTACCGGCCACGACCTCATATCTCGCTCTATACAAACGAAGAAAGAGATTGAACATATTTGCCGAAATTGAGCATTTATTTGATATCAGTTGATGTCAACAAGCATTGCAGCTGTAAATATTGAAAAGAATAAAAGGAAATGCAGGTCCAGTAGCGTCCATTCCGCTGGCGCCGCTGTTATACTGTTATATGAGGGTACCGGCCACGACTATATTTTTGCCTCAAAAATTTTGTTTGAATACACTATCCAGTGTATATAGAGATCAGTGACAAAAGGAGACGATGAAAAGAGAGTTTAATATATTTTTTGAGTGAAGTGTACATAGGCACTAGCATTTTATTCCGTTTGGTGAATTTTTCAAAAGAAAGAAAAAAAATTTAAATTTGTGTAGTATGTTTTGGGACTTTTACCTAATTGCAATGGATACATTTTTCGGAAGTTTTCTTCAATAATGAAATTTGTTCGAAATGTCAAACAAAATCTGGTTTATATGTGGTGTTGTTGGAAATGTCAAACAAAGTCTAGTTTATGTGTGGTGTGAACGATTCAAAGAAATTTCGTAATGTTGTTGACGAAATACAAGATTTTGTGAAAACCATATAATGTGGATTTACATTCATCTTCATGCGATCACTGCAAAAAAGGATGTAAGATATAAAATTAACATTTGTTGAATAGAGAGAAAGGACCAACAATGTATATGTATATGCACTGGATTTGATCTGGGAAAATAAAATACAACTAGCAATAATAATAACAGTTATAATATTTAATAATTTTTCACACCACGATTGCAAATATAAAGTCATTCTTCCAATTACTTGTCAATGTTCCAAATGCTTGAAGAAAGGTTTTGTAAACATATAGCATTGTGTCAATGTCGTAAGATGGTTGTTTCATATTCCATTGAAATCAAAAAGAAAACATCGACATTAGTAAATACTTTCATTAGCAAAGCTATTTATTTCAATTGTTGTTAGTACCTAAATGAATCCATAAAAAACGGGGACATTTTTGGTTCGCTATTATCTGCGAAGAATCTGCGCAGTATTATTTTAAGGAAACTGAACTTTTATTCTCTCATATAAGTAACTTCTCACCGCCCGAGGTTTGAAGCTACATTACGTTTTGAAAATTCCTAAGGTCGCGCTTTATGACACATGATATCGTAAAAATATCGTTAAGTCTGTGAAAACTGTCAAAAGCCCGACCGCCCGAAGCGTGGCCATACAAAATTAAGCTATTTTAAAATGAATATCGGGTGATTCCTGTAAAATCTAAAAAAAAAATAGGGAATGGTAGGTTGAAACCAGACAAGAAAAAAATTTTATTAAAGGGGTATTATATCCCCCAGCTTAGACTGAGAGAGGGGGTCAGTTTTCTGAAATAAATACTTAAAATGGATACAAATTTATTAAAATCAACGAAAAAACTTACAACATTAAATTGTAGATTTTTAAAAAGCGAAAAATTCATTCTAATATTTGTTTTTTTTAATTAATTTTAATTATTTTCAAACTTCTTGATATGGCGTTTAAATAAAAGGCTTGGTGAATGAAACCAGTTGCTGACAAAACCTCCAACACCCCTCTTTGGACGATTCAACTTTTAACCCTCTGCAACCGTTAGAAAGTAAGCAATTACCTTTTTTATCCATGCGTCTTGGGCGCTCCACCCTGTAGATTATTAAAAAAGCTAAATTAATAAACCGTTAACAGCTTCAGTAGGGGATGAAAATAAAAATCTGAAAAAATTAAGGAATAATATTTTTTTCATTAAGAGCTGATTTATGCCTATCCAAGTGTAAAAATGTTTTAATTTACGGCAGTTTAAATAAAAAATAAAAATTCAAAATATTACTGAATTACATTAAATAAAAACAAAAAATATTACAATTTTGAGTTTTGAGTTTGAAAATAATTTTTGCAAAAATAAATATAATTAAAAAAGCAACAATTTAATGTTGTAAGTTTTTTCGTTGATTTTTAATACATTTTTACCTATTTTAAGTAATTATTTTAGAAAACTGCCCCTCTCTGACCGAAGGACATGAAAATAAAATCTGAAAAAATTAGGGAATTGAAGAAAAAATCATTTGGAGCTGATTTGGGCCCATCCAAGATTAACTTTTTTTAACGACCACCCTAATCTATATGGTGGCTATTTAAAAATGAATATCGGGTGATTCCTGTAAAATCTCAAAAAAAAATAGGGAATGGTAGGTTGAAACCAGACAAGAAAAAAATTTTATTAAAGGGGTAGTATATCCCCCAGCTTAGACTGGGAGAGGGGGTCAGTTTTCTGAAATAAATACTTAAAATGGATACAAATTTATTAAAATCAACGAAAAAACTTACAACATTAAATTGTAGATTTTTAAAAAGCGAAAAATTCATTCTAATATTTGTTTTTTTAAATTAATTTTAATTATTTTCAAACTTCTGGATATGGCGTTTAAATAAAAGGCTTGGTGAATGAAACCAGGTGCTGACAAAACCTCCAACACCCCTCTTTGGACGATTCAACTTTTAACCCTCTGCAACCGTTAGAAAGTAAGCAATTACCTTTTTTATCCATGCGTCTTGGGCGCTCCACCCTGTAGATTATTAAAAAAGCTAAATTAATAAACCGTTAACAGCTTCAGTAGGGGATGAAAATAAAAATCTGAAAAAATTAAGGAATAATATTTTTTTCATTAAGAGCTGCTTTATGCCTATCCAAGTGTAAAAATGTTTTAATTTACGGCAGTTTAAATAAAAAATAAAAATTCAAAATATTACTGAATTACATTAAATAAAAACAAAAAATATTACAGTTTTGAGTTTTGAGTTTGAAAATAATTTTTGCAAAAATAAATATAATTAAAAAAGCAACAATTTAATGTTGTAAGTTTTTTCGTTGATTTTTAATACATTTTTACCCATTTTAAGTAATTATTTTAGAAAACTGCCCCTCTCTGACCGAAGGACATGAAAATAAAATCTGAAAAAATTAGGGAATTGAAGAAAAAATCATTTGGAGCTGATTTGGACCCATCCAAGATTAACTTTTTTTAACGACCACCCTAATCTATATGGTATATATCTGCGCTATCTCTACTTAACTCCGGTCTGTCGCTTATGTGCAGTTCATGTACAAGAACAACTTTGTTATTTTAATGCCGTATTTACCTAAGGAGCGACAAGTAGCTACCTGGTAGTAGTAGATACAGCCAATACACAAACTGTTCGGTTCTATGATTTTGGAAGCAAACAAAACCATTAAAGCATTATTAAACGTAATGTCATTTCCTTGATGATGCCACATTATTTCATTATAACACACACACTAAACTGATGCTTCTTCTAAAAGTGATGATGACTGTCGCACAAAAACTAGACCTTTTGTTGAAAAAATGACGTTGAGAACATAAATGTGACAACATTCCATGTGATTTCGTATTGGCAATGATAAAGCTTCCATGCCACTTACCGCATCTGGACCAAGCATCGCATGTAGTAGCATCTACTTTCGGTGTACACATTTTTGCTGTCGAAACTTAATATGAGGTTTTCGACCGCAACTGCAACGCGATACGCGATGTGATGCGAATGTCCTCTTCAAGTATAGGTTCTACTTGGTAGTTTTAAACATTTTTCCTCCTTTCCTTATGCCCCTTATTTCTGGCTCATAATAGATCCACCGAAATCCACGTATGGGTTTGCTAGCGGTCTATCTACTGTATATTCTCATTATGATTCTCACTTATAAGACCTTAAAACATTTTTCATAGTAATTTCCAGTCCAATCCCGCTTCCCTTGCGCAGTTCCTCTTCTCACCCTTTTGCTGGCCGATCAAGTCCAAATGTGTTCGGCTTGATCCATTGCTGATATTTTGTCTTTCGTTCCTTTAAATACTCAGACAAGAACTTGGTTAAACTACTTCGTATGGCGGATGGAGTAGGGGTTTTTTTTACAATGTTTTTATTTTAGTCAGTCGATGCCCGCAGTCCGGAGTTGTGTTGCCTTTTACAAGATGTCGTCTTCAATCGTCGTCCGCGAACTGTGTTTAAATTTGGCTTATGATGTACTGCAGTCTTACTGAAGTTTCAGCTTCGGCTTTTGCTAATGCTGGTAGTCGCTTCGTCGTTTCCGCCCGTCATCCTGCTGCAACTGCTACCGATCGGTGGTTTTAATATTAAATAGTGCGCAAGGGCATGGGCAGAAAACATCTGATCATCAGCGTAATTGAAGCTCAAAAGTCCGATGGAACCGGCTAGATTGTGATGTGTTATATGTTCATTTACGTGTATGGAATCCTAGCTGTGGTGGCCACTTTTTATTGTTAACTAAAATGGATTTTTTAATAAAATTCCATTCTACTGGCGAAATCTATGTATGATACAAAGAAGAAGCTTGTCAAGAGGACCAAGAATTTAATCGTGCTGTGCAAAGGAAATCACTGTAGAATAACCACTTTTTTGGTTTAGAGTATTTTATAAAGACTGAAACTGGAATGAATGCAGAGAATATAAGATCAAGAAGTTTTGCTACATTTTTGGACGCGATATTAAACTAAAAATTTTTGCTTGTTTATGGGGTTCAATTATAAGAAACCCAGTAGGAAATTTCATCCTCACTGAAAAATTAAGCTAAATTCAACACTGAACTCTGCTTTGTACATACTTGAGCAAAATGTCGAAACAATTCCTTCTTTTACCTGAGTTTTTTTAAGTGAGTTCAATGCGGAATTAAAAGATACTATTTAAGTAGTTAAAATTATGCGATGATTCAATCGTTTTTAAGTAATGTATTAGTTCATCAGTTCGTTATATAAATCCATTCGTCTGCTTTGTAAAGTATACTTTGGCAGATAAGGAAAAAATAATTCTCTTACGACGCTCTCTGTTTTTACTTCGCCTAACAAAATGTTATTGAAAAAGGTGCTGAATTACAATCGACGTTTTCAAAGATTACAAAATGTTATGATTTCTTTAATGAGAAGTAATCAAATCGCGTTATAAAAAAGAGATAAAAACTGCCCTTTCCTTAACCTGGCACGATACATTATGAGGATTTCAGTAAAGAAAAGTAATGTGTCCTTTCATCAGTTAAGGACTTTTATCATACATTCAGCTGAGCAATTGGGGTTTAGTTTTAGTGCGAATAGTTACCTTAATCTTACAGCTGATATAAATTGGGACTTAAGCTTATTGAGGATTTGGTTTGCTGAGCATAAATTAGTACTTAGTTCAAAAACTAAGGTTATGTTTTTTAATTTTTTAAAGAAGAATAATGTTGATGCTGATCTAATTTTTCATGCTACAGAATGCCAAAAACTTAAACTTTTGAACTGTTACTCTAATTTCTACTCTTGTACTTTCTCTAGTTCTTCCAGCTGTAGTGATAATTGTTTCCGGTTAGAGAATGTAAATGAGTTCAAATAATTAGGCTTTGATAATCACCCAGAAAATCTGAGACAGTACTTTCGTCGCAATTTAAGATATTTTTACTTTCTTAGGAAAGTTTGCTCCTTTCAACTTCTTATGAAAATTTATTATGGCATCTTCCATTCAAAATTACAATACGGAATTTCATGTTGGGGAGGAACCTATTATAATAAAATCCAACCTTTTTTGGTAATGCAAAAGTCTGTTCTGAAAAAGATTTACCGTAAACCTCGCCTAACCTAGTTTATTCCTTTTCAATGAATTGAAGATTCTTCCAGTTCGACATCTGTATTGTTTCAAAGTTCTTAACGAATTTTTTTAAAAGATCAGGAAACCTTAACTTCAGATTCATTTAAAATTTTGATATACGTGGAAATTATCTAAATCAGGTGTGTATACCAGCTTTCCGTACAACCGCTTTTCGTAAATTTTATGATGTAAATTCATGTCGAATATTTAATAAGTTTCCATACTCCATTAGAGTTCTAACATCTTATATTTTGTTTATAAAACATGTAAAAAAATGGCTTCTTTGCTTTGATGTGCAGAGTATCGAGTCAATGTTGAATATTTAACTATACCTGATGTTTTTATGAAATATTTAAATAATTGTAAAGTTAATTATGATTTTTTCTTGTACAACTTAATAGTAGATTAACAAATGTAAACCTTTTCTTTTCTTTTCTTTTATTTTTTTTTTATTTATTTTTTTGGGTCACCCCACCCACTTGAATTTATATTTTATAATGTACTCATTGTTTGCCTAGTAGTGACAATAACTCTATTTTTATTATATAAAAATTAACTAATTATTTTTGTATTTCTATTTATATGTACAAAGTAAATAATATACACTATTTGTAAATTGGATTTTAAGAAATAAGAAATAAATTATATTCATTCATTCATTCATTTGAGCATTGAAAGCGAATTTAAACAAATTCCCTTAGAAAAATAAAATTCACAGTAGATAGATAGATAGATAGATAGATTTGTTTATTCTCCAGATCAAATTACAACGTAAAGTTAACAATTTTAACATATTCTAGAATAATTTATAAAGACATGACATATAATGTTTTTTTTTGAGTTACATATTTATATAAATTGATTATTTTAATTATTTAAATATACATTTTAATGCAATTCTTTGATATTGATAATGCTTTATACACTTTTTTTTGTAAATTATGTTCATTCATAAGATTCGTTAAACATCGACCATAATTTGGTTCTTAGAGACGCATTTTGGAATTGGTGTCTTATGAACTTTCAATTGAATTATATTCAATCGCTCCAACTAAGCAGAAGTATTTTTCTAATTTATAAAAGAAAAAGGTAGTGAGTAAGCAACCCCAAATTCCCTAGTGATTTTACTACCAAATTTTCATCATAATTTTCATGAAAATTATTATCGAATATATCAATAACCACGTAACACTCATTTACAGTCAATTTCTTCACAGAGTTCTAACGCTAGTACCGGTACTTGGCCTTAAGTTAGTGCTCAAATCAGTATCAACTCATTAGTTTTAGTTAGGACTCGGTACTACCGAAGTTCCTCAAAATCAGGCAGTACCTGGTTATTACACCAGTTGTTTTTTGTTAGTACTCGGTCGGTACCAAAAGATTTCTTCACTGGTTCAATGGTTTTTCAGGAATAACTCCCAAATGGTAAGTTGTACAGAAAAAATGTCGGAGACTAATTTGTAGCTTAGAAAATATCCAACAAAAAAGATTAACATACTATTTTTCATAAAAACAACACTTTTCTGTATATTCTGGGGCATTTTGTGATAAAAGCAATATTATGTTATAACTTTTTTTAAAGCCAGTAATTCATTTTTTAGGTGTGATTTTCAATTAAGTTATTTCAGTGCTTAGTTTTTGAATATAATAATAATAATAATGTGTGTTGATGGTTGGCAACACTGCTGTGAAAGTGACTTGTTCAATTTTTATATCACTCCAATTTTTTTATTTAATTAAATAGTATTTCACACTTTAAAAACTTAAAATTCTTAACTGCGAAGTTAGCCAAGACAAGAATCGCCTAAATAAATACATAATTCATCAGGTAACAATAGATAATAAGCTTTAAACCAAAATCCTTGTCTGATATCGGTGTCACATGACCGACCAGAAAAGAAAAGTTGATCAAACTTCTCCCGAAGACACAACTACACCCAAATTTAAATTTGCTAATACAGAGCTAAAGGTAAACAATTCTCGTTTGATAATGCCAATTTCCGAGTCTGATCTCAAAAAAATTAAACAAATCACCAGAGCGAAAGAACTAATAGAGAGAGTCAAATTTCCTCGTCTCCGTCCCCTCGAAACCTTTTGTTTACATTTTTTATAATGTGTTAAATTCCTATCGGTGTGTACATGTTTTCACCTCGGGCAGGGCAAAACAAAAAAAAAGGTGGTTAGTATGCACATCTTCTTGCATATGCATTTGTCCCCACATTTTTTTGTTATATGGAGTTAATAATTATACATATGCAAGATGGTTGCGCAAGTCGCAACATCGTAGCTTGTAGGCTAAAAGAGAGCCACCGTCAAATTTGACTCTCTCTATTAGTTCCTTCTCTCTGCACATCACTGCAAAAGGAGCTCTCAATAGCAACTGCCAAGCTATCTACGAAAGATGACCTTAACAAGTTGAACGCTTGCGAATTAATACAAATCAAAAACAATACGCTGATAGTTGCAGAAAAAATGTTTTATTTAAACAATTACTACAATCTTAAGTACAAAAATGAGGATGGTGAACAACAATTACGAGAAATGTTTGGTGAACTTGATTTTGATCCTGTCAAACTCACATCGATTCCAAATAGACGTCATAGTGAATGGTCTAGACCAGTTCATGCTGTTACACCAGGGATGCCACTTTCTCAAAATAGTGCGAGTTGTAGTATGGTAGCACAAAATTGATATTGTAATGCCGTCAGTTCAATGTATTTAAGTACTAGTAAAATCTTGTCTTATAATGTGTCAGGTCTTAATAATAAAATTATTTTTGCAGACTTTTTAACTATATAAAAAGTTTTGATGTATTTTTTTTGTATGTGTTCAATTCAAATTTTCTAATGTTTATATTAATGTTCATCTTACACTCATATTATTGCGCGAACAACCGCGGAGGCAAATGAAACGCACCAACCCTTACAAAAAGGACCATATAAAACCTCTTCTGCGAACATATCCCATGATGGGATCAATTTATTTGTTTCATTGCCTCCCGGTCCGAATGTAAAATATAATATACATACATAGTTTAATACGTTTCTCAATAGCCAATTCTCAAGTCGACCACGCCTAGGCTTACCATCCGTCAGGATTTTGCCTGACGCGTCAGGATTTCAATGTCCAATCAGGCTTTGGCCAGGTTTCGTCCTCTGTCAGGCTTTTTTATAGCTATCGCACAAAATATAATCGTTAGAAGAAAAAAGTTAACATGAATGCTTTCAAATCGAAATGCTTGTAAATTGCAGTGAACACATTCATTTTTTTCATTTAGTTGTCAGAAAAGTACAAAGAGTTGTGCAATAGGGTGATTCAAAAAAACACCTTTCTTGAAATTCAACGGGGACCGGGCGAAATTATGAAGTTTAGATTAAAACCAAAAAATTAAGACCGAAAAATTCAAAATCGAACACCATTTAGAGCTCGCTACCATCGCTTTTTCAATAATTTTGCTTGAAAGTCTTTGAAAATCGTAACTTTTCTCAATAATGTCAAAAGCTGCATAACTTTTTGAGTATTGGTGCTAAAAGCATACAATTTTCAGGGATTGTTCGTATTTTATGTAGTTTTTATTTAAATTTTTATGTAAATATCCTACTACTCAATAACATTTTTTGCTTTTGAAAGCTTGTCTTAGTTTTCCAATTTCTTAAAAGGCATACAACTTATCACAACTCACCTTAGATCGAAAGTTCATTTGAATTCAATCAAAAATGATTCTCAAATAAATTCAAATAAATCATATTTTTTCAAATAGAAGGAAATACTTTGTTTATTTTGAACTTTTTGTATTGATTTATTAAATGAAATGGTCGACTCTTTATTTATGGCCATAACTTTACATAAGTTATATACCTTTTAAGAAACTGCAAAACTAGAACAAGCTTTGAAAAGCAACATTTAAGGCTATGGATTTATTTGTAACTAAGCTACATAATGAAGTTCATGAATTTTGTTTTTTATAAAACGTTTGTCTAACTCTTAAGCAAAATCAGTAAAAAAGATGGTAAAAAATAAAAATCAATTTTGGACAGGGTGACCCAAAAATCAAATCAAAATAGAGGATTTTATAAATAAAAAAAAATGTGTTAGCTCTAAAACCGTTAGGATTTATAAGTAAAATATTACAGGTAATGAAATTCTAAAGAAAATAATTTAAAAAAATTTTGACGCATGATATAGTTTTTCTACATCATGGTTAAAGTGTTTTTTTTTTGAAAATATTGTTTAAAAAGTTCAAGCAGGAAATTAACTTTGGGGCAGGTTCTTCATCATTGAAATGCATTTTGGGTTGAACTAGACGTAATTTGTCAACACCAAGTCCCAGATCCCTTGCGGTTTTTTTCTGTATAGACGCTTTCATTTAATTTTTTTTTTAAATTAAGTTTCAAAAACGAAAAAAATTGTGTTATATTTGTCAGGCTTTTTTCTCAAAAATCAGGCTTTTCTTTCTTTACGATCAGGCTTTGCTGATTTTAGAGCTGGTAACCCTAACCACGCCGCAACCAGTCAACCACCATCACCGCCACCACTATTAATTAAAAATTATAAAAATTTAAGTTAATAAAGGAAAGAAAGAGAAATTATAAGTTAATTAAAAAACAAAAGGAAAATTAGAGGAAGTTAAAGTTAAAGAAAAGAAAAAATTAAAAGGAATTTCGGTAAATTAAGAAAAGAAAAAGGAAAATAACCAGTGACTTAAACATTTGGTCCATCGGCCGAATAAATTTTTTGTTTTTTTTTCTTATACGCTCGACGAGGCGGTGGTGGAGTTATTCTTATTGGTAAAAAAAAGACGACGGTCGACGCCAATATATAGGGTAAAGGTGTCAACAGTAAATCAGGGTACACAGTGAATCACTTGCTCTCACAATGTCTTTTTTGATTTTTTAATAGATGTGAAAAAGAGAAAAGAACATTTCTTAACATCCCTTCGCATCAAACCATTAGTCTGAGTGATCCCTTGATCGAAGTCGGTGGTCCTCGTGTGTTTGTGTTTCTGCATGGTAAGTAATTTTTGTATTCTATTTTGTTTTTCGTCTTATTAAAAAAGTGCGCGTCGTTAATTCATTTGAGTGTAATATTTATATTTTTGATTACATAGACTTAATAATTTTTATCAATTTGTTTACTTTAGTGAAATATCATATACTATTTTAATGTGTTTTTTGTTAAAATGACAAAATGGTACACAGTGAATCAATTGAAAGTGGTACACAGTGAATCACTGATTCACTGGATGCTCGCTAAAAGCATTTATTTTAGTTTTTTTTTTTTTTTTTCTTTAAATAAAATGTGGAATAATAAACATAAATATACCAAATATGAAACAAAAAACAAATGGTTTTACTTAATAAACTGATTCTAAGTCCCTGATTCACGGTGTACCATACACTGATTCACTGTGTACACCCAGGGTTCACAGTGGATCGGATGGTAAGATTAATTAAAAATATTTTTTTTACTTTCTCAAAATTATAAAGTTTGGAAACTTTATGCTTAAATTTAAGAAAAAATAATGAAAAAGCAGTAAAACAAAAATTTCAAGGCTACTGTTGAATCACCGCATTAACCCCACAAACAAAAAAAAATAAAACAATTACAAATCATGTAATTAATTGAATTTAATAAAATGAATCAAAATTAAATTATCTAAATGTAAATTCATTGAAAGATTAATTATAGATTATATAATTAATGATATATTTATTGTTAATTTAGTTATAAAATCCAATAACATTCGGTGTTATAAATTGAAATCACTCCCAGAACATGAAAGAAAAAAAAGAAGGTATAATTATAATAAGTGTTTAATGTGGAAAACACACGCAACTTACCCTATTAATTACAAAGGCAAAGGTAAACAAATAAATAAAAAAAAAACCCAATATGTCCAATGGAGCACCAACAAAATGCTTTCGTTTTAATTATGTAGTAAGCACATATGTAGAATCTGAAAATAAGAAAAAGAATCAGATAAATTCATAAAGGATTATAATAAGCAAACATAATTAACAATTATAATTATAATAAACAATAACAATTAACACAAATTTACAAAGACATACACTTGACCCTGATGGATCGATATAATACACTTGTTCTATTTGTTATCATAATCCAACACACTAATTTGTTTAAATTATTAAATTAAACCACTAAAAACAATAAAACAAACCAATTAGAAACATCTAACAACATATTAACATGAAATTACACAAATTCAATATGAAATAGGTTATTGAATATAACCTATAAAAATATTAAAAGTTACTTTTTGTTTTTCAAGTAATTAGTTTACGAGGTAATTAACACTTTTTGCAAACAAAACTTAACAAATTACTAGTACTTTATACACAATTTAACAAATAATGTAAACGTCACTTCACGACATGCGCGAAAACATTAAGTTGATTTGACACGTCAACTTTAAGTACCGAACAAACGAGGTATGTTCATTATAAAGGTATTTATTCAAAGGAAAATTTTTAACAATTTTTATTAAAATTTTTCTATTTGTTTATTAAATATTTTATAATTTATAATTCTCCATAAGGCTAAGGAGTGGGAAAGAGACAAAAAATGAAACAAAAAAATTTTACATTTGCACGAAATATGCCGAAAAACCATCAACAACATATAGTCAGTGCTACCAAAATTCAGTTCTTTGGGTAAACATCATAATTTATACTCACCACAAATTTGCTTTTAGCTTCATTTATAAAATAAAAACGTAACCAAGAACAAGAAAGGGTTAAAGAATATAGCTAATTTATAATTTCTACAACATAAACAACAGTTCAAGTCAATTATATATAATATTAACAAAAATTTAACTTTCATATCATGGTGAATAAAACCCAACAACCAAAAAAGATCAAATGGCACCACTGAACTGCGTGAATGCATGAAATCGAGTATAAAAGGCGAGCTGATCGAGCAATAAATCCTCTTCGGAATCCAGAATTCAACAAGCCAACACCAGCGATCAGTAAATATAGTAAGGTAAATCAAATTGAAATTGATTAACGATTTAGACGTTAAACAAATATAATTTGATAATTTAAATTAATTTTAACATATTGTACTAAATAGTTAAGAAAAGGAGAAATTCAAATTGAAATCGTTTGACGGATCTACACGCCATTCGAACATAGTTTGAAAACCTTTTTTCCTTGAAACTAAATTAAAAAATTGTTGTTAAAACTAACAAATTTATTCTTACCATTCAAGTGGAAATTGTTGGGTGACTATATACGCCAAGCAACTATAGCTTGAAATAAGATACTTAACTATTTAAGTAGTTTTAAATTATTAACAATTTGTTAGAAATTTTCGAATACGGATAATAAAGACAAAGTTTTTAATCAAAATATCACTTGTTCCGCCTTCTTATTTAATTTTATGAATTTGAACAAGTTGTTGATATATCTACGGAGGTATTAACGTTGGGCAAAATCAGCTTCTATTATAAATGTGAGCTTAACAGCGCAAGACGTAAAAAGTGATTCACTGTTGTCACCTTTACCTTATATATCTACGTACCTAACGCATTGGGCGTTATTCTGGGTGCGATTGCATGGTGATATATATATAATTAAATAACGCATGGGCGTTATTTCAAATCCACAAGTGTGTGGAAGTACCAGGGTGTTGTAAATACCGACGATCAACCATCTTGGGGAATATCATATCAATTTAAACCAAGATATTCGCCATCAAAAATCAATCGTCGCCATCGTTGTCAGCATCTCAATCATCATCGTTGTCAGCATCTCAATCATCATCTGAGTCAGCATCTTTAATCTTCAACATCATCATCATCATCTTCGTCATCAGGAAGTCAGAAAATCAGCAGAATCATCATCATCGAAGTCACCAGCGTTGCCGCCATCATAAATTTTTGGATTTGTACACATTTACATTTTAGGAAGGTATTTTTTAGCGAAAAATTCGGGCTCTAATAAAAAACGGGTTGGACATATATGTATATTATATCAGAGCATACTTGTGCGCCTCGGGCCTCCACAACTTGACTTTAAATTTAATTAATAAACAAAGTTCACAGCGAAAAATAATATCCGATATCAAATTGCATATAAGCACTTTTTGCCATCACCATCTTGTGTGTCATTGCATCATCCACAGCCAAACTAAGATTTGCTGTGTTAGCAATTAATTGTATTATTCGCAGACCAATTAATATTTGCTGCGTTAGCATTTAAGTATTATAAAAAGGGATCTCATTAAGTTTCAGTCTTAAGTTCTCATTCTGTATCTCAACGTATAAGCTGAAGATTTCCCCCAACCAACGGTAAGGGATCTAAAGCTTCGAATAAACATTTACTATTAAAAATTAAAAAGGGTTGTTTTTTTTTGAGTAATAGTAAAGACTCAAATATAAATGGTGCAGTCGGTAGGATTGCAATATTGTTTTGTAATCCAGTGATCGAACCGAAGAAATAAAAATTTTTTTCTCGCGATCGAAAAAAAATATTATTTGTGAAAACTAAATAATGCAGAAAGTGTTTTAGTGGACAATAAACATTTTTTAAATGCAATAATTCAAAGAAATAAGTCGAGTGAAAATCGGCAAATAAATTTCAATGAAAAATAACATTGCATAAAAAAAAACATTGAAAAAGTGAATAGTGTTTAATTTTCGAACGAAAATCGAGAATTTCATTTGACTTAACTCAATAAAAAAATAAAATTCGAACGAAAATCGAATAAAAGAAATTAATCAGTAGCTCACCCCAACGAAAATGGTAATGCTACAAGATTCCGTAGAGGAAGATTAATTTTGAAGTATACAAAACAAGAACGGTAGAGTGAGTGCAGAAAAAAAAGTGTTAAATTAAAATTAACAAAAAAAAAAAATTTTTAAAGTGCTAACTAATGCAACCAGAAAAAATAATTCTTCAGAAGGGAGCAGAGGCCCCGCAAATAAAGGAACCACACAGAGAAGTGAACTCACAAAGTTGGATAGACGACGAAGCAACAGCTGATTTTCAAGAACATTTTAGATCAATTCAGCAAAAGTTGAGAAGAAAACAACTCCAACAAAATAAAATTAACAACAAATAAAAAGTTAAAAGTGTTAATTAAAAAAAAAAAAAAAAAAAAAAAAAAAATATGTAAATAAAATAAAGGAGAAAGAACAAATACACGTGGCAGAACTATCCAAGTCGAAAGCGCCAACGTGTAAAAAGAAGGAAGTACAACTATAGATACGTTGAAGAACTATCCGAGTCGAAAGCCTCAACGTGTTCAAAAAATTGATGAATCAAATCAGACGAGTAGAGCTGAGACAACAAAATTTCAACCAAAATAGAAATCTTGAAGAAGACGTCATGGATTCCCCAGCCCAACAACAACAGCAACAACTGCTACAGCAACAAGAACAACAACGAATGTAACAACAACAACAGCAACAACAGCTACAGCAACAACAACAACAACAACAAAACAACAACCATTAGCAGCTGGTAATATAAATTTAGTATTAAATCCTTTAAAGTATATTGAACGACTTCAAAATTTCGATGGAAGAACAGAAGATTTTTATTCAAAATGTCGATGACATTATCCCCACTTTACAAACATATAACGACCAAAGCCAGAGAATATGCATTAATTTGCTAAAGTCAACATTTATTGGCAGAGCTAGGAAAAGTATAGAGATTCACACCCACCTAACGAAGTGGATAGATATAAAGTCTATGCTAATAGAAAATTTCGGTGGGTTTAAGAATAGCTACCAATTGTACGAAGAATTGAGAAATTCACAGTACAGAGGAGATGTAATAAAATTCTATAATTACATTCAAAAACTTCTCTCACGTTTAAATCAAAAATGTGTGCAGGAAAATAATATATTAGATATTCCTCGCAATAATGAAACCGCGTTAAAAATCTTTAAAGAAAGATTACCTACGCATATGAGAACCGTTCTCTATGCATTAAGACCAAACACCATGGAGCTAGCACTTCATGAGTTGAATAAAACAATTATAACAGAAACTATAACCCTAACAACTATAGACAACAACCTCAAAACTTTGAGCCTATGGATGTAGACCCTACATCTTCTCAAATAAAACGAATACCTAAAGCTGATTATGTAGATAAAAATATAATTCAAGAAGATTTAGGAGCAAATACAAATTTTCGGTATGCAGCCTCGGAACAAGAACCGGATTGCCCTTTGTTAAATTAAAAAAAGGACAAACCATTTTTAGAATGCTCATTGATACAGGAGCAACTAATAGCCTTCTTAGAGAAGAAGATGCTCCAAAGAAATTTATTAAAAATAGAAAAAATCCTTTAATTATAAGGACTTGTGGAAACCCAGTAACTATAAATAAAGAAATTATTATACCTAAGGACCGATTTATTTTTTCAGTCATTGAAGATTGTGAGTTCCAAGTTCACACATTCAGTTCCGAATACAACGGAATACTAGGGAATAATATTTTAATCCCAAATAATTGTGCAATCAATTACAAAAAGAAAATATTATAGTTGAACGGTAATAGCATACCTTTCTTCCTCAATAGAAATGAAGAAGAAGAATATGAAAGTACAATCAATTACTTTATAATATTTCACCTGTTAACACAATTATTGATGACCCTTTTACAAATGAACTTAGGACTGAGCATTTGAACTCAGAAGAAAAAAACAAATTAATAAAATTATTAAAAAATCACGAAAAACTCTTTTTATCATAAAGGTGATAATTTAAGTTTCACCAACCAAGTATGTAATGCACAGCATACCGACGGAAAATACTTCCTCTATATACACAAGGATATACAGATATCCTGAGATCCACAAAAAGGAAGTGGATAAACAAATACTAGAGATGCTTAAATCAAAGATAATTCAGCATTCCACTTCACCTTATAACGCCCCAATCTGGGTTGTACCAAAAAAGGAAGACCACGCTGGTAATAAAGAGTGGCGAATCCTCATAGATTACCGAAAATTAAATAATGTAACTAAAGAAGATAAATATCCCATCCCAAACATGGATTCAATATTAGATAAATATTTACAACATTAGATCTTACAAAAGGTTTTTATCAGATAGAAATTGAAGCTAAAGATAGGGAAAAAAACCGCATTTAGCACATTAACTGGACACAATGAGTTTTAACAGATGCCATTCGGTTTAAAGAATGCACCCGCAACATTTCAAAGACTCATGAATGAAGTCTTGAAAGACTACATAGGAAAAATATGTGACGTTTATCTGGACGACATCATAATATTTTCTTCTAGCCTACAAGAACATTCACTCCATAAAATCTTATCGACACTTAAGAATGCAAATCTTAAAGTATCATTAAACAAATCTGAATTTCTACGTACAGAAACAGAATTTTTAGGGCATGTAGTAACTCCAAATGGATGTAAAACCTAATCCAAAGATAGAAACAATTCAAAAATTCCCAATCCCTTCCACAATAAAAGAAATTCAATCCTTTCTAGGATTAACCGGCTACTACCGCAAGTTCATTTGTGACTATGCTAAAATTATAAAGCCTATGACATTATGTCTAAAAAAGAATATATAAATAAATATCAAAGACGAAAGTTATATAGAATCATTTACAAAACTAAAAACCCTAATGGCGGATGATCTTATAAATAGGCATCCTGATTTCCAATCTCATGGTCCTCTTTGTTTCGCTTCACGCACCTTAAATAAGCATGAATGTATTCAACGATAGAAAAAGAATTGTTGGCAATAGTTTGGGCTACCGCTCAATTCCGACACTATTTGTACGGAAGAAAGTTCATAATAAAAACTGACCATAGGCTTGCTTAGTAATCTAAAAGAACCAAATAGTAAACTGCAAAGGTGGAAAATAAAACTCGAAGAATATCACTTTGAAATACAATATATACAGGGAAAAGTAAATAAAGTAGCTGATGCTCTTTCTCGTATAAAAATAAATGTGCTAGAACAAGATGACCTAGCTACTCAACAGGTGCCGTGTCATAAGGCCATGCGTTATAAGGCCATATTAAGAAATATGGCTTTATGACGCTTTTACAAAGTGACATAAGGCCATATTCCAACTTATGGCCTTTTGACTCATTAATAAAAAGACATAGGGCCATATGGCCTTATGTCACTTTCAACCGTCTTTCCTTGTTTGATAAATAAACCTGGCCAAATGTTTTTGTCCAACACTTTAATTGTAATTCAGTTACGGCGTATAAACAGTGAGGTATGTATGGGGGGGCATGCTGCCCCCCTGCAACCCCCCTGCTTGGGCACACTATAGGATTTAGGGTAGGTGCGAGGTTGGGTGTATGCAGTTTCTTTTGCATTTAAAGATTCTGGATTAAAAAACAAATCATATTTTTTCACTTAACGCAAGTATTATGAGGCCATATTTAGATATGGCCTTAAGTCGCAAAAAAATATGGCACTTTGACACCTTGGTAAAGTGTCAATAGGCCATATGTTTCAGTATGCCCTTATGACACATTTCGAATGCGTCATAAGGCCATATTTCTCAATATGGCCTTATGACACATGGCCTTATGACACGGCACCTACTCAACATAGTGCTGAATCATATAGTTCACATCTTACTCCTATTAGTGAAAAACCGGTTATTTTATTTAATCGACAAATAATACTTGATATCAATGAAAATGATCATCAAGAAATTTTGTACCCACATGTTAAAAAAAGAAGAATTATATTCACACGGAAAGAATATAAAGAAGAAGATTTTGTCAATATAATTAAAGAAGTAGATACCACAATGCTAAATTGCATATACGTCAAAGATAATGAAATATTTAAAAACTTGCAAGAAATATGGAAAAAAGAAAATAAATTAAGTAATAAAATATTACAAAGAAGCATGATTATATTAAAAGATATAAAAGAGTTAGAAGCAAGAGAAATAATATTAAAAAATCATAAGAATCATAATCATACTGGCATTGAAAAATTATACTTAGAATTGAAACGAGAATATTATATACCAAACCTTAAAACTTTAATTAACAAAATAATAAATATTTGCTCAACATGTATGGCAAAAGCAGAAAGAAACCCAATAAAACTACCATACGAAAAAACTGAAACTCCAAAAAACCCTAATGAGCACTATCATATCGATATATGGTTTTTTAATAAAAATGCGAAATACCTCTCATGTATAGACAAATTTTCAAAATTTGCGGCAGTAGAGCTAATAAAAACATTGAACATTGGCATTGAAAAATTATACTTAGAATTGAAACGAGAATATTATATACCAAACCTTAAAACTTTAATTAACAAAATAATAAATATTTGCTCAACATGTATGGCAAAAGCAGAAAGAAACCCAATAAAACTACCATACGAAAAAACTGAAACTCCAAAAAATCCTAATGAGCACTATCATATCGATATATGGTTTTTTAATAAAAATGCGAAATACCTCTCATGTATAGACAAACTTTCAAAATTTGCGGCAGTAGAGCTAATAAAAACAAAAACGTATGTAGACGTTATAAACGCTCCAGCAAAAATATTTTCTTATATGAAAAAACCAAATAAAATAATACTTGATAATGAAAATGAATTTGTGTCAGATACATTCAAAAACTTTCTTCAAAATAATGAAATAAACATACACTAATGCACAGCCAATAGACACACCGGTAATTCCGATGTGGAAAGATTACATATTAGTCTAAATGAACATAATGAGAATCTTACAGCAACTTCAGCAATCCAATGAAGAAGACTTACCTATAAAACATGCTACTAAAGCAATTGAGTCATAAAATAACGTGATTCATCTTACTACTAAAGAAAAACCAATTGATGTGCATTTCAATAAAATAGACAACAAAATAATATATGAAATAATAGAAAAAACTAAAATAAAAATTCTAAATAAAATAAATATAGGGCGAAAAGATAAAGAGATAGATGAAGATTTTATCAAAATAACTCAACCTGAAAAATAAAAAATAAGATCACACCTAAACACAAAAAGGTAAAATTATTAAATAAACTAAATAAAAAATACACATTAGACATAGGTAATAAAAATAAAAAGATAAAAATAGAATAACTTATAAAGATCAATTTCCCGTACGTAAGAAATTTACAAAAAATACTATTGATTCTAGATCCCAAAATGATAACGCATCAAACATGGCAACATATAATCCCACTTTACATCCTGATGGTAGTAACATTAACCACACTGAACCCAGTGCGAGCAGAATTAGAAATATTTAATCTAAATAAAGGAAATGGTTTTACTTTAATCCAACTAGAAGAATACCCATTAATACAAAATTATGTTACAATTCTTCATATTACAAATTTAACAGAGTATGAAAAGAATATTGATATCATGGAAAGAAATGTTAAAAGAATGCCTGAGGAAAATGATAGTATAGTTAGAAAAATGTCAAAAATACGTAATGAGTTTGAAGTTCTTTTACCACATCCAAAACAAAATAGACAAAAGAGAGGATATTTAACATTTTAGGAACAGGTATGAAATTTGTTTTTGGTACCATGGAGGACAATGACCGTCAAGATATTGAGGAACATTTAAAAATAATAGAAACAAACGGCCATAATGAAATCACAAATTTAAATAATCAAATATTAATCAACGATAAATTTAATAAACAAATTAAAATATTAACTGAAACTTTAAATAATGAAACCAATAACATTATAAAAAGAATTAACACATTTATAGGAACTTATGACTACCAACAAGATATAGCTAAAATACAGTATGAAATAAAGTTAAGAGCCTTGATTATTTACACAAGGATATAGAAAAAATCAAAGAAATAATATTGCCATCAAGACTAGGAATACTAAGTAGAGATATTTTAACTACAGAAGAAATAAGCAATTACGGCATTAATATAAATAATTTGGAAGATCTAAATCTCAGTTCAGCGCTATACAATTCAAATATTATATTTATCATTAAAGTCCCCAAATTTACGGATGAATTGTACAAAAAAATATACATTCAACCCATTCCAAATAAAGAAAATAATTTACAATTAAAAATAAATAAAAATCTGTATTTAACCAATGATCAAATTATTTACGAAGACACAAAATACATAAAAAATCTAAGCAAAATAAATGATGATTTTGTTGAAAATATACTCAAAACATCAATGAATTGTAAACTAACAAAAAATGTAAATGAGGAAATATTAGAAGTAGGAAATAATAATCTTGTATTAACTAATGCAAAATTACAAGAAATTAATCAAAATTGAAATAGTCAAAACATTATAATAAAAGGAAATTATCTTATCAAATTTGAAAATTCGTCACGTGAGTTCTTATATGTCCTATACGCCAAAAACCTAACTTTTCAGGAGAGCGTTTTTAAACTTAAAAACCATGTTTTACTTATTTTTTTGTGCGTAATCGCAGGGATTTTTATATTTCTTGAAAGTTTGAGTAATTTGGCTATCAATACATTAAACAATTTGCAAATTGTGTTTTTGGAACATTGATTAAATTGAGTTTTAAAAAAAAAGTAACAAAATGCCCATACATTTGCAAACACATCAAAAAGTAAAGTAAACAATTTTGTCCTATCTCCAACTCTATTGGAATTTGAATTGGATATAGAACACACAACAAGATACAAAAATAGAAAATCAAACATTTTTCATAGAAATAAAAATTCAATATTTATTCTTTATTTGAGTTATAAGAAAACAGAATACTTTTTTTTTCTAAGCTTTAGTGAATTAATTTAAAAACAAACATAACAAAAAAGTAAATCTTATTCATATTTTGTATCACAAGTGTATGTAAGGTAGCTCAGTTTATTTTTAAGACAGTCTTATAAAATGTAACATCTTCGCTGTTATGCATGTAAGGAAGCATAGAGATAATGTCCTTCTTTTTTTCATTAGAGATGTTTCCAGAAACATTAAGTAATGGAACAAGTGGCAAGGATGTCGGTACTGGTGTGTTTCGCCTCTTCGCCCTAGCAGGAGCTAATATGGGGACCGTAATTGAGTCAGCATACTCTCCAAAGTCGATCTTATATTGAATGCTCTTAAGGTCACCGGAGCAATAAATTATTTCTTTTGCTTGACTATATTTTATTTCTCCAAAGTTTAATGTTAAACTTGCAATATTATAATTTTTAAAGTCCTCTTTTAGTACCACTGGCACTGATAGCTGCATCTGTTATCGCATTTCGGAGGCTTCATTTGTTTTGCTGGAATGAGCTTACCTTTTTGATTTTTATTTGTTTTCCCCTGCTCACGCAGCTTTCTCAAAACTTCCGCACTCCACTTTTTTTTGTTAATCATCCTCTTCTTGCTAGGTTGGGGGGTTCCACTTCCAGCGGCTCCGTCGCATTGTATTCAGCCAGATAAATGATTGTCACATCAACCACAGTCACATGTGATTGTCATTTAGTTTTCTGTCTGGGTAAGGTGATTCAACTCAATTCAATTCAATTGAATACTTTCCAATGGAATTTGTTAAAAACATGGTTTCCATAGTGAATGTTTCAAATGTTTGTAATTAGCTATCGTAAATATATAACGAAAATGAAGTCTTTTTGATATAATTCTTCATCTTCCCAAATGAAGTAAACATTTTTGGTCACAAGAAAATGACAATCACATTTTTGATGTGATAGCTCTTTAGCTATCAAATGGGATATCATCTTACACAGACTGAATTGGTTGATTGTGACTCTCACTTATCGCAAATCACCTTACACGATTCCACCCCAGGGGCCTATTTCACCAAATACAATTTACAAATACAAAATTGTATTTGTAAACTACATTTACGAATTTGTAAACAGAATTTCTGTTTCATAACTTACATACATATTTGCAACAAGTTTGTAACAAAGATGAAAAAAGTTGTACAAAATACAAAAATATGCGTTTCACCAATTATATTCAAGATTTGTAAACTAACATTTATTTTCACAAATTTCTGAGAGTCGTATGTGTAAAATGAAAAAGGCAATACGTTTAAATATGCAAAACAAAGTGTAAAGTTGTTAGAAACTTCAAAAAAAGGTTCATAAATATTCTATGATCTATTTATTATTAATTCGGGAGCAAGCAAAAAATGTTTGCTTTTCACATACACTGAACCAAAAAGGTACGTAGATACAATAAAAAAGTTTATTGGGACAATAAATTTATTTATCAATTTTCGTCCAACAAACTGGTTTGTTGGGCCAATAAAAAGCGGTTTATTGGCCCAATAAACATTTATTGATACAAGCAAAAACTGTTTATTAACCCAATAAACGTTTATTGATACAAGCTAAAGCTATTCATTGACCCAATAAACATTTTGTTGATACAAGCAAAAGCGTTCATTGACCCAATAAACGTTTATTGACCCAATGAACGTTTATTTATACAAGCAAAAGTGGTTTGTTGTCCCAATAAACGTTTGTTGTTACAAAAAATTATTTATTGAATTATTTATCTTTTAAAAAATTGGTGAGTTGTGGCAATGTACTTTTTTTATTGGCCCAATAAACTTTTTATTGTCCCAATAAAATATTTATTGTCTCTATAAAGTGTTTATAAGTTTAATTTTTTATTTTAAATTATAATTGACTGTTATAGAATTCACATTATGTTCATGCCATGATTCTTATAAGATTCGCTAAGAATCGAACATAATTTGTGTCTTAGAAGGGTGCGACTGCGATAGTATTTTACAAAAGGTATTTTGGAGTTGAGGTCACTTGAACTTTTAATTTTTATTCAAGTGACCTCAACTCCATAATGCGTTTTGTAATATTATGCTGTCGCACCCATCTAAGATGCAAATTATAGTTAATGCTTACCGACTCTATATAAAAATCACAGCATGAACAGACTGTGAATTTTATGAGAATCGACCATAATTTGAAAAAAATAAAGTATTTAGCTACCCCTAAACACTTTATTGGGACAATAAATAGTTTGTTGGGCCAATACACAGTTTATTACGATAATAAACAAAAATGTGAAAATCAATTAAAATGTTTATTGACATTTAATAATTTGATTATTGCGCCAATAAACGCATTTATCAAAGTTAAAAAAGAAGTTTTATAACAAAAATTGTTTGGCGCAATGTATGAGTTTATTGTGTCAAAAAAAAAGTTTATTGATACTAGCAACCGATTATTAATTTTTAAATTTTAATTTTCAATAAACGGAGTTTAATTGAGCCAACAAATCGTTTATTGAATAGAAATTTTTGAAACAATAAATGTTCGTAGTATTAACAAAAAGTTTATTGAGACAATGAAAAAACAGTCAATAAACGGTGTTTATTGATATTACAAACGATTTTTTTTTCAGTGTACATATTGGTATTAATTTTCCAAAATATGTCTACCTTTTATATACTAAATTCTGCTTTCCAAAATTCTTGATATTAACAAACAAAACACATTTTACTTACACAGTTTACACGGTTTTAAGTTTAAAAAGCTATTTTAGTATAGAAAACACAATTTGTAGAAGATATTACACATCTTCTATTTTCCGTAAGTTTTTTTCTACAATTCAACAAATTTTGTAAAATTCTTTTATTTGGTGAAACAGAAACTTACAAAAATAACCCAGTTTTCACAAATCTATACTTGTAAACTACAAACAAATATTAGTCTTGGTAAAACGAAAATAAAGATATTCCCACAAATGTCCCTTTGTAAATTACAAATATACTTTTGTCGATTTTTCAACAAATTTTGTCAAAATTCGCTTGTAAATACAAATTTGTAAGTTGGTGAAATAGGCCCCAGGAAGCACAAAACCCTTTAAAATACAGTTTTTAAGAAGTTTTTCGAGGAGGGAATATTTTGAGCAATTTTTGTAAGTTAAGTAAACAAAAATTTGAAGGAAGGAGTCATTAAGCTGACAGGACTGCAAACTTCCACATCAGGAATAAAAAACGAGCATTTCTTTGGGTTTAGAATCTCTGCTGAGCTTGGGAAAGTCAAAACAGCCCGAAACTGAAAATTAGGCTTCTGAGCTTGATGAACCACCTGTAGTAGATGTGTCCATGTCATCAGATCGTGGCACATATCGAAAAAATCAGTCTTCAACCCCGCTAAAAGTAGATACTGCAAACCTCTTAAGGAAGCAAATTAAGTTACAAAGCAATTTAAAAACAAAGAAATATTACGAGGAGCAAATAAAACATACGGAAGATATTGCTGTAAACACAAAAAGAATGTACAGAGCAATGGACAGACTGTGTGACATGAAAAAAACAGAAATTGAAGAAACACGAAGACACAACAAAATACAAGAGGAGCTTCTGCAAAAAAAAATTAAATAAAACTTAAAATGCTTCATATGGAAGCAGAGAAGCTAAAAAAAGAAATTTGACCATTTTAAAAAAGTTCCTATTGCCATGCTGTGAAAGATTTAAAATAAGATTAGTTTTTAGATGCTATTGAATTGAAAGAATTTTTATTTTCAATAAATTTAGTTTTTTATGAATATTATCCCTCATAGCGTTTGCAATGTTTCGGTGATTATTATTCGAATCACAATTGCCGATGTTTTCCTGTGGTTCTTCTTGGTCTTCATTTTCAAAGTGAGGAATATTCGTGTAGTCCAGTACGCGATAACGTATGCAGATATTATGCAACGCACAAACCACACTGATAATCTGTGAACTGTAATGAAGTTGACGTTTACCCAGTGTGCACCGAAATCTGTTTTTCATAACTCCTATAATCCTTTCCACAACATTCCGTATTTTGTGTGCCTACTATTGTATATGCTTTTCGGACTTCCAACTTCAGCAAAACGATATGGAGTCATCATCCAAGGTTTAAATGGATAACCAGCATTACCTTAGTGAATCACAAATTAAATGTAAACTGAATTCTAGGTTTGTATAAGAATGGTAGAAATATATGTATCTGATATTTCTACCATTCTTATAAAAACCTAGAATTCAAGTATTCCTTTGGCCTTCTTGATATTTTCATTGGAAGTATCGTCTCGCGTTGCTTAGGTTCCATATGTGGGAATCATGGTTCGCACCAGGATAGCGTGCATCAGTGCATCTAATTTTTAAGTTGTTTTCACAAATCTTAAACGAAATTGACATACCTACATACATAAAGCCCATAAAGTTCAACGTTGTTAAATTAAAACATTTGAATTTTTAGCTGGAGCTGCGTACCTTTCGGCTAAAATGCTTTCCTCAGTTTTAGCTAAGCTAAATTTTGGAGAGAATTTTGTATGGAAGCTAAAATTTAGCGCGATCTGCGTACTAGGCTTAAAGGAAGAAAATGAGTTCATGTATATGCCACATTAAATGAATTCTCAGATTTGCTTGTGGTCTATCATTTTTAAATCGAAAACAAAAACATATTTTCTCTCAATTGATAAGTGTTCCATTGTTCTTCAGACGATTTTTAAAGACCCAAGTTCAGAACTATGGTTGATAATTCTTTATAATCAGTCCAACAATTTTAGCAAAAATTAAAAAATTATAATGAAATTCTTAAAGAAATTCATACTGCATCTTAGTAGGTAGGTATAAGAATTAATTTTAAATTTGTAATTAAAATTAATTGTCTAAACACGCTAGCGATATTGAGCCTGATTTTTTTAAAGTTTTTTTTTTTTAATAAATAGGTATGTCATTTCTTGTTTATGTTGCGTACTATTAATTTTTACTCATAATCATAATTTCTACTCTCTGCGAAGTTTTGAAAATGTGTCCCGCTTTTCCTTCAAATAAATCTGGACTCTGAGCGAACAGAGTAAGTTCTGAGCAGAGTATGTTCAGAGCTCTCTGATTTAATTATGAAACAACTTGAGCACTGAACTGTCATGATTAGAAATTATTTAATTATTATTATTATTTTACCTTCTCCACTAGAGCAAACAACCTCTTTCGCCATTTTGATTGTTTTGACGATGATTTTTTTTTTTCAATTTCCCGCCTTTCAAATGTCATCTCGTTTGTGTTCAGCATTTTACTCCGTTTACTCTACCATTTTATTCTGAGCTCACAGAGCGTGCTCTGAACATGCTCAGAACTAAAAAAGAAACACAAATTTGAAGCTCTGAACGATCAGAGCTAAAAAAGAAACAAAAATATTTTTTTGACAGTTTAGGCTCTGCTCTGTACTCAAAAAGAAAAACGCCTTAATTCAAATGGATTACAAGCGTCTCGAAGTACTTTCCTCTGGATTTTCAGATTGCGCTTTCGCCTTAAGGACTCTATTTGACCAGAAATGATTGAGAAGGCAATTGAATCCATTTTTAAACACTTAATATTTAATTTGTTTGAAAAGGAATTATTTAAAAACTTGTTAATTCATTCAAAATTTATTTCATTAATTTTCACAAATAAAAATGTTTGACACAAAACAGCTGATTTCGAAAATGAAAATGAGAGCGGCTAATAAGGCTATTGGTGTGTTCAAAAAAATTAGATCTCAGAGATTTTTTTCACTCAAAAAGTGATTTTTTTTCCTCAGAGTTTTGACAGCAAAACTGAGAAATTTTTGAGAGGAATCCTGTTCAGGTAACTGAGATAGCTGAGATCTCCGAGATCTCATTTTGGCACGAGTATGATAACCGTGGCGACAAGAAATGATAACGGTTTTTTTTAGAACACTTCAATACAAGCATTTTTTACTATGGGAGGGGGGGGTCTATCTTCCCCTGTTTGGGCGGGAGGGGCAATTTTATGAAAAAAGTACTATAAATGATAAAAAAAATCATAAAAAAAGAACGGTAATACCTACAATTTGGTATTATACCTTTTTTTTAAATCCAATACCTTGTTCTATTAGCCAATTTTTAAATCAAGTGAATTCTTTGCCTGGTTTTTGAAAAAATGAGTTTCAAAATCAAAATTTAGAAAAAAAAACACTAAAAAAAATTTTTAAGTGTAATTTATCAAAACTTTGAGATTTCATATTATTTTTTTTTCTCAGAATTCAATGCTTTTATTAATTCTTAATCAAAAACTGAAAACTAGATGATTGTATGTCTTCTAGTTTTCGAGAAAATTGAACATTACCAATTTGTTTTTATTTAATAAAATTTTGTTTTGCTTGAGTATTTACGTTGTTTTATTTTGATAGTAATAATAGAATATGGATATTAACTGACTGACTGATTGACTAACTGACTGACTAACCGACTGACTGACTAACTGACTGACTAACTGACTGACTAACTGACTGACTAACTGACTGACTAACTGACTGACTAACTGACTGACTCACTGACTCATTGACTCACTGACTGACTGACTTGGACGTGGAATGCGGTGTAAGTCTACCTCCTCGTGGTGCATTCTGGGTAAAGCTAAATGACTTACTGTACTATACTTACTAGAAAGAACTCATCCCTCCCCCTCCCATAGTAAAAAAATGCTTGTATTGAACTGTTTTACAAAAACCCGTTCTCATTTCTTGGCGCCTAAGTAATCGTACTCTCTCCGCACCCATGCTATACGACGACGTATAAACAGTGAAATATGCAACCCCCCTGCTTGGGCACACTATAGGATTTGGGGTAGGTGCAAGGTTGGGTGTATGCAAAGTTTCTTTTGCATTAAAAGAATCTGGGTTTAAAGAAATTTTAAATTTATCCTACTATTCTTAATCCATATTCAATTATTAATTATTAATTAAATTAAAATAGAAATTTTGGTAATGTTCAATTTTCTTGAAAACTAGAAGATATAAAATCATTTAGTTTTCAGTTTTTGATTAAGATTTATTAAGAGCATTAAATTCCGAGAAAAAAAAAGTAATATAAAATCTCAAAGTTTTGATAAATTACACTAAAAAAAAATGTTTGTATGTTTTTTTTTCCAAATTTTGATTTTGAAACTCATTTTTTCAAAAACTATGCAATGAATTCCCTTCATTTAAAAACTGGCTGATAGAACGAAGTATTGGCTTTAAAAAAAGGTATAATACCAAATTTTAGGTATTACCGTTATTTTTTAATGATTTTTTTTTTCATTTTTAGTACTTTTTTCATAAAATTGCCCCTCCCGCCCAAACGGGAGGAGACAGACCCTCCCCTCCTATAGTAAAAAATGCTTGTATTGAAGTGTTCTACAAAAAACCGTTATCATTTCTTGTCGCCACGGTTATCATACTCTCCCCCTCATTTTCTTGAACATGCCTAATGCCTTTTTAGATTCCATTCGGATTTTGTGATGCAAATTTTTCGTAATTCGTAACAAAGCTTTCGTTCGGAGATTTTCTACTAATGGATTTTGTGATAGGGCTGAATATATCATCTCTGTAATATGAAGAATATGTTGAAATAAATGTGATGAATTCATATATTTCGGACTTAAATTATTTTGGTCATTTTTATCTACAGTTGGTCCTTTTTATTTTAATTTTGGACACGAACTTTATTTTCAAGTGGCAACCGTGTACCACCTATCCTATCTTTTATTTTTTTAATGTGCATAAATATTAAATAATGATATATTATATGTTTATTTAACGCTTTGTAATGGATATAAAGAAACTTTATCAAATTCGGAAGATGATTTTAAAAATATGTTGATATTTTGTTATAATTTAGTGGATTATTTTACATGTTCCCATTGAACTTGAAAATAATTATACCTAAATAGCTGTTTAAATTATAATAATAAGCCGTATCCATACCTAGTATTTTTGAACTGTTGCTAAGTTAAAGTAGGGTTTATTGAATTCTATTACATTTATTTGAATTTTATGGTTTGTCTAATAGGTATTTTAGTCGAACAATTCAATAAACTTCTATTTTGATTAGATAAAACCACAAAATATATTTTCGTTATACATAAATAGGACATACATATTTTCATTGATGCAATGATCTTGTTTAGTAAAACATGAATTTACCAAGCGACTATGAATAGATAAGTAGATTTAAAATTGTATTTCTTTTAAATAAATTTTATTTTTCCAACCTTGCCTCCTAAGTCATTTGTGATTCATTTTTCTACCTTCTTTAATATATGCGGTGTTCTTTATTATCCTAATATAAGCACAAAAATATTTAAAAAAAAATGTTATAAATTAAAGGTAGGTAGGTACTCTTTGTAATAAGATTGGTGAAATAAAAAAGGATTACTTTTGTGTAATTCAAACTTTATAAAAGGTGATTCAGAAAGAGAATGCAAAAAGGATTTCATTTAAAAAGTAGACATAGTGTCGTCAAATTGTAACATTTTGTAACTATCGTTAATTGAATAGTATATTATTAAAGCCCTTCCACACTATCCCACTGAGTATTAACACATGCCAAAAAAGTGGAAAACAAATCATGTATAATAGGGTGCCATGAAATAAAGTCCAATGTAATAAAGTCCAAAACGAAATTTTGGACTTTATTGCATTTTCAAAAGTGCAATAAAGTCCAGAACGATTTTGGACTTTATTCCACTGTCAAGAGTGCAATAAAGTCCAAAACTAAAATGAAATAAAATCCAAAGAGAATAATAGAAGAAATGAAAAAACCAAATAGTTTTACCTTGAATTTCTGAACAACAACAACAACTTAAAGGTGCTACCGCCAATTGTATTCGAATTATTTTATAATTCGTTTTAATTAATTATTTGGCTGGAGATATAGCTATTTCAAGGGATGCCAAGCCCTATCATCAGTCTCCTTATTAGTGGTGCTGAGCTTTAATCCAATTTTATTTGAAAAACTTTCTACATACACACCTAGGGATCGAACCTGCGCATATCAGATTACTCAGTCTTAGAAGTCGTATGCACTAGTTGTTGTTGTTGTTCAGAAATTCAATGAAATTGACGGAATAAAGAATGGTCAAGTCTAATAAACTCATATTCTACTATGAATAATACAATAAGTTACAATAAATAGTTTTACCGTTTTAACTTGATTTTAAATTTCAAGCGAAGTATTTACTTAAAATCATTCATAGTATCATTACAGGCGTATAAACAGTGAGGTATGTATGGGGGTGCATGCTGCCTCCCTGCAACCCCCCTGCTTGGGCACACTATAGGATTTGAGGTGGGTGCGAGGTTGGATGTCTGCAAAGTTTTTTTAGCATATAAAGAATCTGGATTTAAAGTCAACCTCGCACTTACCCCAAATCCTATAGTGTGTCCAAGCAGGGGGATTGCAGGGGGCAGCATGCCCCCCATACATACCTCACTATTTATACGCCGTAATGCTGGGTGCTAGTTTTTTTTCGAAAATAGCAAAATGCAATACAGTCTTAAGGCTTTATTGCACTATTGACAGTGAAATAAAGTCCAAAATCGTTCTGGACTTTATTGCACTCTTGAAAGTGCAATAAAGTCCAAAATTTCGTTTTGGACTTTATTACAATTTCGTTTTGGACTTTATTACATAAGACTTTATTTCATGGCACCTATAATAGTGTGGAAACAAAATATGAGAGCCCATCTTACACAACATGATATTCCAGCCTACACGATTTGACATGTTTTAATACATGAGAATTTTTAGAAATGGTTCTAATTCTATCACACATTTCATCATATTTTTATTGAGGTTAAATTAAACTGTTATGTGTGGTAAAAAAATGAAAGGATATTTCTCTCCCACAAATTTGGCAGTAGCATGGAATTTTTTCCTACTTTCAATTTGACATGTATTAATACTCAGTGGGATAGTGTGGAAGGGCTTTAAGGTTGATTTGTCCGATTGCTGCGCCATTTAGGAAAACTTGGGTTTGTTCAACAAAAATAAATTATGAAGAACCAACATGGAACCGCAAAAAAACGTGATTTTGTCTGGATGTAAAGCTGTGGCAGTAGGCCGTTCTTTTTTTTCGGATCTTATTACGAAAATATCAGACCCCGAGATGCATTTTATCGTGTTCTACTACTCGGCGGTCCAATTGCTAACCATGCTTCAGCTTTGTTAGTGAACTGACAAAATACACTGAAATTTCACGCAACGTGAATTGTTGTTTCCTCCAAAACCTTTTTACATTATTAAAAAAAAACCTATATTAATAATTGACTCATATTATCATGATACCGAACCCGCACTAACAGTAACATCTAGTTTTACAAATCTCGATACCTATGTATATTAAAATCTTTTAAAGTTAAATCTAGAAATTTATATTCCCGCTTTCAAGTAAAATATTCATTTAATTTTAATATTTGATAATGAAATAATTGTCTTTAAGAGTGATATTTTTAAAATGCGTTTCTTTATAGAAGCGTTTCGTCGAAATCATTAATACACCATTATTTGTAACCTCCAAAAGAAACCAATAAAAGTTACAGATAAAGCCTAGTACATACTTCCTCGTGAAGTGAACAACCATCAGTAGAGAAAGTGAATTTTTGACACAATTTGCTCGACTTTTGCAGCTTTTATGGTCAAATTGTCAAAGCTACACCAAAAATTAAAGAGTTCCTTTACATTTTGCGCGTGAATATGTTTCACCGCTCGTGAACGCAAACTCTCCACTTTTTGTCATGGCTTCACGAGCACGCTCACGGGTGAACAAAAATGCAAATTTGTATGGATTCACGACATGATTCACAAGTATGTACTAGGCTTAATGAACAAAAATTTGGATAATCAATCAATCAAATTTGAAAAACGTCTAATTGAATTCTTTTTATTTCCTCTTCGGGAATTTTGGGAATGATTTTAATTTTGGAAGAACGAGTATATGCAATAAAATAAACTACCATTTAATAGAAAAATCATAGTTATTTCTCCTGCTTATTTTTATTTTGGTGTTTGTTTTTTTCACTGAAAACATGAAAACGAGCATATGTTTATATATATACAGACAACAATTAGTGATCCTTTTGAAGATTTCCAATGGTCAAAGCAATTCTAATTTGTAAAACAATTTGAACTAATATTATTAATCGTTGAGTACCTACGGGGAGTCACTCAAAAATGTTTTTTTTTTATAAAAAAATTTAAGGTAAAGGTAGACAAATTTTGAAGTTAAGTTTCGTTATTTAAAAAGTTCAAAGCCACTGTAACACACATTTGTTCCCACAATCATCTTCTAATAAATGTAGATGTGTCAAAACAAACGTTAAAGTTCCATTGTCACGTTGTTACATTTCGGGAACTATCAATGTTAATTAAGTTATTTAAATTTATTTTTTTAATTTTAATTTAAATTTTTTTTTCAAAAACCATTCATTGAAATAAAACTTGGTATAGTAATTTATTGGTAGTTAATAAATTTCTGGCTTCGTAGAATAGGTTATATTGTTAGCAGCACCAAGTTCCAATCTACACCGGTTGTCAATTTAAAAAAAATGGTTCCCCTATAGCATTGGGTTGGAAATAGACCTCCATACCACTTTTTCCTCGTCCTGAACTTGCCTACACGCTTTAGTTTTTTATCACATCTTGTTTTGTGTTTTCTTACAAAAAAAATGATAAGTAGTAGATACTTACCTAACTCTTGTTTTTTTTTTATTTATTTTTCCATGAATTTATATTTACGTAAAACAGGAAGCATATAGGTACTAATAAAATTGGGTTTACTTTGTAAGTTGTTTAATTTCATATGCTTTTTTACATTTTTCCCCTATAACAGAATGAGTTTTATTCATTGCTGCATAGCCAGCGCAGCACAAGTCTGAATAAAACGATTACTCACTCTATACATTCATTTCAATAATTCAAAGTTCAATCGCCAGCACAGCCATCTTTTTTTTTACTGACTTATTTTACTGTTTTCTATTTACTTTTAAGAATATGGTTGTATCATTTTAGTACCTAAGTGGTTGGTACCAGTGTTGTCATAAGAAATTTTAAGAAATCTGCAAATCCGATGAAAAAAAGTCTGCATTGCAAATTTTTAAGGCACAAAATTTATGTAGATACTTCAATTGAAAATTGAAAATCGTTGGAGCGGTTTTTTAAAAAATAATTTTTTATATATAAAATTTTGAAAAAATTAAAAAAAAAACATTGTATGCAATTTTTTACCCTTAATTAATGCGGAGTTAAAAAATTAATTAAAAAAAATATCATCTACCCATTTTTAAAATATGGTGTTTTCAAAAAATAATTTTGAATTTTTTTAAAAAATCAATAATTTATTTTTTTGGAAAATTTTGGTATGCTATATATGATTAGAACTTATTTGGAGCTTTTGTGCCAAAAAATTCATTAAAATCAGTTTAACTGATAATGAGATAATCGAAAATCAAAAAAATGGTTCTATGAGAGATACCATTTTTAAACGATAGAAACAATTTTTATTTTCCAGTAATATGGTAGACCGCACAGATATTAGATTATCAAAATCGTAGGAGCCGTTTTTCAGAAAAATGAGATTTTTTATATCGGTTTTTAAACATTTGTATGGGAGGTACCGTTATTTTTGGTTATAAGAATAATTTTCATCTAAAATCTGCTAGATAATGTTAAAAACTGATGGGTGCCAAGTTTAATAAAAATTGCCCTAGTCGTTTTCGAACTATTAAGTTTTCAACAAAAAATTTTTAAACTTTTTTTAAAAATCCAAACAAAAATTTTGTTGAAAATTTTGGTATACAAAATTTTTAAAAATTCTTCAAACATTCTCCATAAAAAAATGTTCAATATCAGTTGAACTGTTTGAGAAAATCGAAAATCAAAAAACTTCTTCTATGGGAGGTACCATTTTTAACCATTTTTCGTAAATGTTTTCTTATAAATGGTTGCCTTTTTGTAAAAAAAATTACAATTTTTTTTTTTAAGTTGTGGGCACGTTTTTGAGAAAAATAAGATTTTCATTTTTTGCCGAAAAAATTTGTACGGCAGGTACCGTTACTTTTGGTCTGAAAAAAAATGTCAAAAAAACGCGAGGTACCAACTTTGAAGCAAATCGACCAACCCGTTTAGGCTACAGCCGAAAGGACAGACAAACGGACAGAATTTCGAGACCTCAAAATCCCGAGTTCGATTTTTTTACGAATCCATAACTTGCCATATAGTACCTATATATCAGAAGTAAAAATATAAAAGGAATAAAAAAACACAACGACAACACTTACAATAGCATGTTTTAGCTTTTCTTAAAGCCAGTAATTTATTCTCTAGCTATAATTTTTAATTGAGTTATTTTAATGATTAGTTTTTGAATAAATGATTTTTAAACTTTACATATTGAGACTAAAATTGAAAAAATAAAGAGTCTAAAAATTATTATTATTAGTTAGTTAGTTAAGTTAGTTAAGTTGTTAATTTATTTTTAATTTTATCGATACATAGGTTAACAAAAATATGAATTTTAAAGCTATGGCTTTGTCGTCAGCTCGCTTAGCTAATTTTATTAAATACAAATAATAAGTTAAATATATAATAAGATTGAAGAAATTGTTATACAAATTCTGTTATTAATAATATCCTATATTTATAAACTTCTTTCAAAAATTTATAAAGGGCTTTCCAATTGAACCCGTTCAAAATTTTGATTGTTTCCTGCATCGTTAGAGTTTTCTTACCGAAGTATGCAAGACGTTGTGGTGAAAATATGGGGCAGCTACTAAAAATGTGAAAACAGTCTTCTTTAGATCTTAAATTACATATAAAACAGAATTGGTTGAAACTTCCGTTATAAGGGTTTCCGTTTAGACCAAGGAGTTCACACCTCGTTTTAAATATGAGCGATATTTCTCTATAGTTTAGCTGGTCATGAAAGTAATTATTTTCCATCAAATTATAGTTGAGTTGTGGGTATAGAAATCTACTCTCCGATTCACGAGCTTTAATTATAAGTGAATTGCGCATAAAGTTTTCATGTTTTTGAACTATGTGGTAAAGTTGTTCTTTAAGAAAATTAAAATTGGTTGACTCCATCGCAATAACTTCTCCATAGGTATTTCCTAAACTTTTTCACTTGGACATCCACCAATCTTCATTCCTTAACTCATATAATTCCATTTTTCTTGACTGTCGGGTATCTTGATGAGAGAGCATCTTCACAATGTAATCTGCCTGCAGCTTCAGTGTATATATAAACAATTTACGTAAACCTGTTTCAAGATATAGTGCATAATTTGGAGTATTTAGCGGTAAGTTGAAAAGCTTTTTTAAGAAATTCCTTTGAAGTTTTTCAATAACCTCATATTCGTCAATACCCCACACCTGGGCAGCGTAACATAATGTTGATGTTATTACCGCATCAAATATTTTATATTTCGCTGAAAGCATAATGCGTTCATTTAGAAAGATGCTTCTCCATGAGACATTGATAAGACTTTGCGCGGTGTTTGATTTCTCTGAAAGATGTTGGTTGAAATTAAGAGTTCTGGTGAGTTTCACTCCAAGGTACTTATATTCATTAGCGATCTCTAAGTTAGAACCATTGAAGGACCAGTTGTAAGTTATCTGGCTTCTTCCTGATCTTGAGAAAACCATGACTTTTGATTTGTCTGAGTTAATGACAAGACTCCATTTAAGACAGTACATTGCTAATCGATTAATCATTAGTTGTAGGTTTTCTGGTGATTCTGAAAGTATTACCAGAACGTTGATGTTTAAATCAGCAATTCGAATTCCTCCAGGAAGGTAATCTACCACATCATTAATTAAAAGTGCAAACAAAAGAGCACAAAGTAGGCAACCTTGTTTAACTCCACTATCCGTTTCAAACCATTCAGAGTAGACTGAGCCATCCCACACAGCTGCTTTGGACTTGGAGTATAAACCCCTTATTATATGGATAAATTTCGAAGACAGGCCTAGTTGTGAAAGTTTTTGAAATAGTGCATTACGGTTAATAAGGTCAAAGGCTGCCTTGAAATCAACAAAGAGTGCATATAATTTTTTGTTTCTGGCTTGAAACGCTTTGACGATTGAAGTTAATGTAAAAATATGATCAACTGTTGAATAGGTTTTTCTGAAACCAGCCTGAAAGTCTGATAAGGCATTGTGATTATTAACCCACATTTCTAGTCTCTTGACAAGTACTCCACAAAATAATTTTGCCAGGACATTCATGAAAGAGATACCTCGATAGTTTTCAGCGTTGTTTATGTCCCATTTTTTGTGCATAGGAAAAATCACCGACCTTTTGAAAGATAACGGGACATCTTCTCTCAAGATCACTTTATTAAACAAGGATTGAAGTTGGATATGAAAAGCAGCAATTGCATTCTTGTAGAATTCATACGGAATCCCGTCTTCACCAGGAGCTTTTCCATTTTTCCTTTAAGGATTGCAGTGTTTATTTCCTCTAGAGAGATTTCTGTGTCAAGGATATCGTCGAGAATCATAGGTTCCGCATAAGAAAACTTGACGTCAGACTTGCCATATATGAGACTTTTGAAGTGTTTTGACAGAACTTCTGCAGATAATCCTATTCCAATTGTCCAATTTGAGCCATTAATATCTCTGACATTCTTCCAAAATTCCTTCGAGTTTTTTATCTTACCAAGTGCATAAGCTTGATTGTTTTCAAAAAGGGTTTTATTTTTAGACACATTTTCTTATAACTTATATTTGCTTCATGGTACCATTTCTTTAAATTTTGGCAGTTTGAATTTCGAAGAGCATTTAACAGAGTAAATTATTTTTTACGGGCTAGCATGCAATCGTGGTCAAGCCATTTTTGTTTAAAATTGGAGCATTTTTTTAAAGTAATGTCAGTGGAGCATCTTATGCAAGATATAAGTTTGTTTGCACTAACTTCGGCAGACTCAGTCGACAAATTTAAGATCCCAAGGTTATAATCCAATTTTTGCTGATATATAGCAGCACTTTCCTGTTTCCATTTTAATCGAGGTAAAAGTTTAAGATTTGTTTGATTTGTTGCAGTATCATCAATCCAGTCTACAATTATCGGCATATGGTCAGAAAAGTTTTTGTACTGAACTTCAAACTTCTTCACTAATTTATCCCAATCATTGTTAATCGCACAAAAGTCGATGACAGATTTACCCTGTCCTCCGAGAAATGTGAAGCGGCCTTTGATGTCACCGTTGGTACAACCATTCAAAATTGTACAATCAAACATTGTTGTAACTTGTAAATTGCTGATTCTTGCATTGAAATCTCCAATAACCAGAACGGTTTTGTTGGCAAGGCTAAGCATGATGTCATTTAGTCGTTGGATGTCCTCGTTCCACTTGTTGCAGTTAATATAGCATGGAATAATAAACAAATTATTTTTACGCAATATTTTAACTACCACGACTCCTTCATGCTCTTCAAAATCGTAACTTTTCAACATAGATGTTTTAATGCCATAGAGGCTTCCACCACTTGCACGCCCTTTTGAATATATTTTGACTGCTCCGACCAAAACTAATTTAAAACCACTAAAATATTTTGTAAACTTGTTAAAATTTTCTTTAGTTACATGTGTTTCATAGTTTAAGTCACTGGTTACTTTCCTTTTTCTTTTCTTAATTTACCGAAATTCAATTTTTTCTTTTCTTTAAGTTAAAAAACTTCCTTTAATTTTTCTTTTGTTTTTTTATTAACTTATAATTTCTCTTTCTTTCCTTTATAAACTTTAATTTTATAATTTTTAATTAATAGTGGTGGCGGTGATGGTGGTTGACTGATTGCGGCGTGATCGACTTGAGAATTGACTATTGAGAAACGTATTAAACTATGTATGTATATGATATTTTACATTCGGACCGGGATGCAATGAAACAAATAAATTGATCCCATCATGGGATATGTTCGCAGAGTAGGTTTTATATGTTTCATTTGCCTCCGCGGTTCGCGCAATAATACGAGTGTAAGATGAACAATAATATAAATATTAGAAAATTTGAATTGAACATTACCATACCACCCGCTTTGCAACCTTCTTTGCAAAGTGAAAATAAACCATAACCACCAACACAGCAAAAAAATGATTAATTTAAGTTAAGTTAATTTTAATTTTCAAAATTCAAAATTATTCAATTTTAAATTCAATAAATACATAAGCAACTTTGTTAGAAAAAATTTAAAGGTACCAGATACAACGTTTTATCCATTTGCATGAGTATTGAGCTTTCTTGCTCTGATACAAATATTTTATCAAAAAAATCAGAATTGGTTTATATTTGTATATTGTATAGGTTTTTTTTTTAACGAATGGAGAGCAATTTTCCTCTATCCCTTTTCGCGAATTTGTTTTCATAATACTCAACAAACCATCGGACAAAGAAAAACGATTTCATTTTACTTTTGAGGTAGAAGGATACAAAGTTTGGCAATTGAACGCGTGATGATTCCTTTTGCGGTTTTTATTTCCGCGACGCGAATTTTATTATCATGTCCGGCGTGCACATTGATGACTCTCCCAAGGCGCCACTCTTTGAGTGGCAAATTCGCATTGCGAATGATAACAAGATCGTCGATTTGAATATTATAAAGCCTCAACTACATAAGCCAAAAAAGTGAAAAAGTGCAAAAGTGAAAATTTTTAAATTGATTTTGTGATAGTTTTTCTGACTAGAAAACTTATAAAAATGATGCAGAAAGCTTAAATTTTGGTTTAAAAACAAATTTGTGTATTCTTTTTCACAAAACAACGGCGCTAGCGGTAAAAAAAATATTTTTACTTTTGTACTTCAGTACTTTTTGGCTTATGTAGTTAAGCCTTAACGCTTGAGGAGTTCCTTTAAATATTCTTCCTTCCAACGAGCGCTTAGTTGATGGTGAAGTTTTTGCAATTTTCTCCATCTGTTCATAATACTTAACGAATGATCTATATATGATGGTTCTGGCAAACCTACTAATAACCCACCTGTGAGGAAATGACCAGGAGTTAGGGGAACAATATCTGATACATTCTCAGACATAGGTGACCCCTTGTCACGCGAATTTAAAGTGCACTTGATTCGAGTGAGTAGAGTGGTGAATTCTTCAAAAGTGAATTTTTCATTGCCTGCAACTTTTATAAAATGACCTTTAAAACTTTTCACTCCCGCTTCCCATATCCCACCCATATGAGGTGAACCGGGCGGAATAAAATTCCACTTTAATTGTGAAAAGTTATGGGCGGCTGCAGTAGGGCAATGCACAAGCGATTTGTGAAAGTCCGATAGCAGAACTTTTGAGGCACCCACAAAATTCGTTCCTCGCCGAGAAACGAAACGCGTAAATGATGCAAGAAATGCTTGCGTTGTCAAATTCAAGTTCTAAATGTATGGCACGTGTCACGAAACATACAAAAATACAAACGTACCCTTTATCTAATCGACATTTTCGACCATAGTACGTTTTTATAAAAAGGGTCTGGCAAAATCTACTCCCGTATTCGTCAAAGGACGACTAATTACTGTTCTTTCTTGAGTCAACGCACCCATCAGTTATGTTTGAACATGATTTTTGTACCGAGTACAAACTGTACACTCAAAAATACATTTTTTTACAAGTTTTTTTAATGTTCGGTACCCAATATTCGGACCTAATCATGCGCATCATGAGCTGTATTTCGCCATGTAATGAGATCTCATGTACATAATTCATATAGAGTTTGATAAAAAGACAATTAGAAGGAAGTAATATTGAGAATTTTTCGCTGTACGATAAATTTGATTAAGCCAGTCTGCCATATGAACGCATAATACCCTTGTTTTCAATAATTGGATTGAATTTTCCCAGCCAGCTTTTCGACGCTAATTGTTTCCCTTGAGCAACATCATGGTATTCCTTTTGAAAATATTTTCTTTGAGTAAATAAAATAAATTTTTGTTTTTAAGAAACTAAGTTGTGACTTTGAGTATTTTATACCACCACGCTTCTGGAAAAATCTTTTAATATACGCCAGTACACACAAAGAATTATGCCAATCTGAAAATTTGGACAGATCATTTTCCAAATCCTGTACGACTTGGTTGTTGAATGACTTCACCGTTTTCAATTCTAAAATTGACTCATCAACTGGTTCACGCTTTGATCGCGGCCATAATGACTAAGGTTCCAATAACCATGGGGGACCGTTCCACCAAAAATAATTCTCTTTTAAATCGACAGGGGATACACCTCTTGTGGCTAGATCTGTGGGATTTTCGGCTGAAATTACATGCGACCTGCTATCGACCTTGGTATTTTTCAATACTTCCGCTGTTCTATTAGCCACAAAAGTTTTCCACGAACTTGGATGTTTTTGAAGCCAGGCTAATACGATAGTGGAGTCCGTCCACAAATTTACTGATGATATGTTTTGAATTTGAAGAGAAGTTGACACTAAATGAACCATTTTTGATAAAAGAACTGCACCTTGTAACTCTAACCTTGGTAATGATATTGTATTTACTGGTGCAACTTTTGATTTCGCCCACAAAAGATGGGATGTAATTTCGTGTTTATGTTGCATCCGCAAATAAATACAAGCCGCATAAGCCTTCTCCGAAGCATCACAGAACCCGTGTATCTGTGACACAGCATGTGGAGTGTATTTTACCCATCGTGGAATACAAATAGTTGCAACTTCAGGCAAACTTGATACAAATAATTTCCATCTCACTTCTGTCATGGGAAGAAGACAGCTATCCCAATCGGTCTTATCTTTCCAAACTTGTTGCATCAGTATTTTTGCTATGATCACGATAGGGGCCAACCACCTTACGGGATCATACAATTTTGCAATGACTGATAACACCGAACGTTTTGTAATAGGATTTGACTGTGAGATGGATTGAACCGAAAATGAAAATGTATCCAAAGTAGCCTTCCATTTTATACCAAGCATTTTTACAGAACTTTTGTCGTCGAATTTTAAAAAATCTTCATTAAGAAGCGAGCTTTTAGGTAGAGGTTTAAGCAACTCCCTAGCATTCGATGTCCACTTCCTTAAATTAAAACCAGCAGATTCTAAAGATGCAATTAATTCTGATTGAGCTTTCAACGCAGTGCCTATGTCGTGAGCGCCTGATAAAACGTCATCTACAAACAATTCCTTAAGAAGACTATTAGATGCTAAAGGATGAGATCTCTTGACTTCACTGGCTAACTTGTGTAATGAGCGAATGGCTAAGTATGGAGAACATGAAACACCAAATGTGAGTGTCAGCATTTCAAAAACATTTAGTGGATCTTTTGGGTTCTCACGAAATAAAATTTTTTGAAAGGGAGTTTGATCGGGGTGTATCTTAATCTGCCGATACATTTTCTCGACATCACTATTGAACACGAATTTATAAAGCCGCCAATTTAACATCAAGAGCGTAATATCGGTTTGCAGTGCCGGGCCTGGATATAAAATGTCATTTAAATTAAACCATTGAATAATTACAAATAGAAGGGACACCGGATTAGATCGCCGCTAGATGGCCGGAAATCAAAGTCAACGTTGTCGTTTTTAAAAACTGAATAGTGAAAACCACAACCATTGAATATGCTTGAGGAAATTATGAGGGAAATTTTCGTTCGAATGAAAGGGAGGCAACAACAAAAACAACCACTTTGGTTTTGCAGTTGAATTGTTGTCTGCCATGCCAGACAAGGTCAAACTACGTTTTTTGAACGAAATGTAATTTCAAGGATTGTTTTTTTTTTACTTTGCGTTCATTCAAAGATGTTGTTGTTGCTTTCATGCAATTTGGGGTGATGACGATTATGTTTTAATTTGTTGCGTTTTTTGGTCTTTATGAGTTTGGTATGAACTTTTCTTAATCCTAATTTTAAAGTTTTGTACTTACCTACCTATCTATGAGATTTTAAAGATTCAAAATGTGTAATTCTAATTGTGTAGATAGGTAGGTACCTATATGTAGATAGGTATACATCAGTTGGTTGGTATAGGTTAGGTACCTACCTTACCCATTGAAAAATAAGTTTAATAAATAGTTTTTTGTAAGCTCATCATTTTTGGAAGATCAAAGAAGAGAAGCTTTTGTACCTAATTTTTTTCTAAGGAAACACAATTTAGTTTTTAAAAACCGATAGATACCTCCCTATATTTTTTTATTTTATTGTTTTTTCTACAATTTTGTTTCTATATTGACATTGATTTTATGTAGGTATACAATACATAGGGTGATTCACCTTATGTGTGACAAAAAGCTATAAGAGCGTGTAGGTTGAGTTGAGACAAGAAAAATATCGTATGAGTGGCGGGGGTCTATATATAATACACCTAATGCCATGCTATACACTTTTATTAAGCCAAAGATTTCTTCTTTCATTTTCTTTTTAAATTAAGTTGTTTGAGTGAACAGTTTTTTAAAAATTAATTTTTAAACTTAAATTTTTGAAAAAAAAAAAATTAAAAAATTGTGTTCAATGTCATTTTGCTCAAAATTTTATGTTATTAAGTAGTAGTTTTGTATTTTATATTCAATGCTCCAATCAGTTGTTAGTCAAGCATTAAAAACCATATGTCAAAATGTTTTCTAGTTTTTGAGAAAATTGAAAATAACAAAAGTAAGTTTTCTTAAATTCGACATCCATCCGTTATTTTGTTGCTTCAAGAATCCTATAATTTTCTACTAATTAAGAAGTAAAGAAGATTTCGTTATTTTTAATTTTCTTAAAAATTAAAAGACATTTAGGGTCTGTTTCACAATGTCTTAGTAAATTTCTAATTAGTTATCCGACATTTAATTGATCCTAAAATTAAATCCTCCCATTAAAAAACTTTGCGTTTCACAATGATCAATTAGCTATTCGTTCGTTATTCCAGTTTTCCAGACAAATAGAATTTGACTCATGTCAAACATTGAAGAAAAAATATTTATTTCATTTGAAAAAAAATTCTGTCAAGAGTTTTTCGAAGAGCAGATAGCAAATTTTGGGAGTGGATGCAGGGCCTCCACACACATGGCATAATACCAGGAGCAAAAAAATGTAAACTGATCTTACGCAAACGAATACATATGTAGGTACTGCCATTTGCATTTGAACCACAAAACGTGTTTAAATAATGCCAAAATAACTTCTATAACAACTGCGGATTGATATTGTTGCAAGTTATTTGTGATTTCTTTTAAAACACACTCACTTTTATTTTGATTGTATGGGAACGGACAAGCGTCTCTATTTGTGCATGCACGGAAAGCTCCCAGACTTAAATTTTTTTTTGTCAAAATGATCCGCACATATATAAATTTTTTCGTCGCAAATAAGTTTTTCTGAGAAACTGTTCCCAGAATTTGGTAACCATATTTCACGACGATAATCGTTAGGTAAAACAAATCTGGGAACGCCAGAGTTTTTTTATTTTTACATTGTTATAGTCATTTTTATAATTTTAATGAAACTCGTAAGTTTAATTAATAAGTAAGTAGAATTTTTTACAAATTATCGAAATTATCACTGAAACGAAAGCAAAGACACATTTCAGAATGGTTTTTACTTAGGTATTTTGTTCCTAAAACCATAAAAAAGCATTTTTTTTTAGCCAGACAGACTCAATTTATTGGCGACAAGATTTTCGTTTCTTTCCAAAACGTTTGTACTATTGCCACTTACATAATGTATGTTCTCAGTATCCTATTCCTATTCGGTTTAACACCAACGGTTTTGCTCAATAATATTGCCTTCGATTCCACAATTTCATGATCAATATACGTAATATACTCGTACTTATTCGTTAAAAATATTATTCATGATCATTAATAACAAAATATGTATGTTAACCATTTTTAAGAAGAACCGCAATTAAAAGTGGACATGAATTAACACGATTCGTGCGCGACTTCAATCTCTGTGTGCCCAAAGTTTGCCCACCGGCAGCGAGGGGCAATGGCCTGGCGGTGCTGGGTTGTAAAAAACAGTATCTATTTATCTTTATATTAACAAAATTGTTATAAATTTGATTTTTTTAGTCAATTTCTTTTGAGACTATATACCTAAGTGTATTTAGGGCTTTTCACAATAGTATAGCCTGACACTGTGTCATAATTTTTTTTTATTTCAAGTGGATTTTTTTGGAAAATTGCCCTCTCGGCTTAGCAGGTTGAATTAGACCCCTCCGCCCATGCAATTTTTGTCTTTCCTTGATCCAACCTGCTTACATGCCCTAGCCTTTGGTCGTATCTTAGGCAAAACAACCTGTTTAAATCTCCTTTCAAGCAAAATATTTTACCTTTCAACATTAACTCATGATTCAATAATATTTAACACTTAAAACTAAGAAATTAGCTATTCTGACGATAGTTAAAAACTTAAAATTTTAACAATCATTTATTAAACCTTTGAGCAACCATGAAAGAAACGTTTAAATAGGTAACCTTAGATAGATATGTACCTGTGCCTACCTATATGGGATTTAGATCTACAAATCTGAAATCTGAAAGCAAAATAGAAAATATCAAAATGGAGATAATAATTACAAAAATAAAAACACAAACATCATTTATCGTCACACGTCACCTTCCTTAATTGAGAGAAACCACAAAAAATGCAAAAGCAACCCTTAAAGTATCTACCTATCTACCTATACTACCGAACGCTTTCAGTTGACCTTCAATGGCATTCTTGTTGTTGTTCATGACAAATAAAAAACATTCCCCCGTATGTATGTACATAGGTATATTGTGAACGAATTTCCCTAAAAATATCCCTATTTGAATCTGCTTAGCGCATTTCGCAACCAAACAACAATTTAATATTTTATTATGTTACCGATAATGACCACGAAAACAACGATGGCGTTTCTAGTTTCTCAGTGTCCACTTCTATTTGTAATTATTCAATGATTAAACTCTTCCCGTTTGAAGAGGCGAAGAATGCGTTAAAAACCACGCGAACTTTGGTTGTAAGGCTTTCCGGTTTTATCACTGCATGATGAGCATAAAATATGATTTACCCTTTTCGTTAAAATTATCCAAAAAATGACTTGGCTTCATATGACCAAGGTCCGATAACACCGAATTGTACTCAGTTTGTAACATAGGATTGCCTAAAAGACGTTTTTCATTTCGTAGAAATTGCCGTTGTGCATTTTCACGCGAAGCTCCTAAAGGGATTTTGATGAAATTCAACTTTAAATGGTAACCGTACCACATACCGACCAGTTTATCTCGATAAGTTGTTTCTTCAAAAAGATCCTCACAACATTTTTCTGCTGCTGATAAAACTTGGTTTTGTGGAAGCTCTTCAAGCTGCCAAAATTTTTGAATTTCATCATCCAACGTTACTTCATTGTAAAATGACAATGATCTTGAACACTGAGAATTGAAATTGGAGTAAGGGTTTTCTAAAGGGCCAATTAGCACCCATCCGAACACTGTGTTTTGAGCCATAATTCTCTGAAACACATTGGGTTTTAATCCATCTCGAATAATAAATGGATATAAATCCGCACCGATTAATAAATCAATCTTCGAACTTTGATTGAAAAATGGATCCGCAAGGGGAAATTCAAACGAATTTTGAACATCTCCCAATTCGACGGAAATGGAAGGCAAACTGTCTGAAACCGTTTTCAGTACAAGTGCCTGAGCAAAAAGAGTGAAGTTTTCATCGAATTTCGATCTTAGAGTGAATGGACACATTTTAGACGAAGTTGCCGTTACCGAAGAATTAACGCCTACAACCGTTGCTCTCACCGATCGAACGGGTAGCTTTAACTTTCTTTGAACCTCTTCGGAAATAAATGAGATTTCCGAACCCGGATCAATAAGCGCCCGCCACTCAAAATCAGTATGATTTTGATGAATTCGAATTATAGCTAAAAGAGCTGTCCGTTGAGTTTTTGCAAAGAATGCTTTGGCATAAACATTTGGGTTTTCATCCGTATTTGAAAACTTTGAATTTGTACTGTCCCTTGGTACAGCATATTGAACACCGGAATTTCCAATATTTAAGGCATTTTGACTTGTGCTTGGAGCTAAAACTTGGGTGGACTGTATTTTTGGAGTAAAGCTCCCCGATGCATTTTTTTCAAAATGTAGAAGTGAGTGATGCTTTCCCTTACAATGAAAGCATGAACTCTCACTCTGGCACGCGGATACCAAGTGATTGAATGCTAGACAATTGTAGCAATATTTTAATTTACGAACCATATTTCTCCTTTTCATTTCATTTTCAAAAAATCTGGACAAACTCGTAATGAGTGAGTCCCCTTGCAAACCTTACATTGCGAACTGACTTGAGCGTGGTGTGTACGAACACCAGGGATGTTACTTAAAGACTGCTGTTTAGTAACCGAAATCTTAGATACTTTATTTACTTGTTGCATGTCTGTAACATTTTCTAAAAACCCGATACCTATTTGTGAGAAAACTATTCATTTTATCCCATGTTTGAATTTCCGTTGGATTTTTAAGGGATTCTTCCCAAAGGGATAAGATCTGTGGAGGCAGACGAGTTTCACACACGTAAGTTATTAACGCGTCCCACTTTTTCACCTCAATACTATACGACCCTAAAGCTATGACTGCTTCATTAATATTGCTTTGCAATTCCTTTAATGCAGCTGCTGATTCAACCGTTATGCGTGACTGACCAAGTAAGACCTAAGATGATTACTCACCAACACTCTTTTATTCTCGTAGTGTTCCTTGAGTGCTGCCCATGCAGCCTTGAAATTATCATCCGTTATCTCAAATTTAGAGACAATGCTTAAGGCATGATCTTTAGTCCGAGCACGCAAGTGGAAAAGTTTTTGAACGAGACTTAACTTTGCGTGTCGAATGTAAACATGCGCGTAGTTAAGGGTGGGCAAGGGTGATGTGCGCCCACCCTAGAAATCGTATTGCCCAACCTAGAAAATCGACAATACTAACTTGTCATTCATTATAAAGACAACAAAATTTATATTTTTCCTACATTAAGGTTTTTTACCAGCTGGTCGTCGTATTTTTCTCAAGATAGTGTAAAAAAACGCAAAAATAATAACAACGTATCACTATGTTCGTACGTATGTGTATGTAATACGTGAAAACTAATTGCAAACACAATACCTACAAACAAACGGGTAATTCGTTTATATGCAGGATCAAAAATCCGACCCTAATCCAACTCGATCTTTCGTTCATGCATATAAACCAGATATTATAAGTTATAGATAGGAAATATGGGGTGTCATTTAGGTTTTGCAGGATTATGCGTTAAGAAAGGTATACTAGTCCAAAAATGTCATATCCACCACGCTCATCTATTTTTTCAGCTCTTACTGCAGCATCTACTACTGCTTAGGTAATGGATAACATAATTGTCAACTTTAAACGCCGTTTTGAAAACCTACCATTAGCAAATGCTGTAGACGCTTTCCTGAAATTAAACAGATTACCTACTGCAGAAGATTTTATTAATAACTATAAAAATGTTTTTAAAGTTGATTGTGTAAGCTAAAGCTTTGATATTAAAAAATATTTTTCAACTGAAAAATTGCGAAACAAGCATCTAAAATTTAAAACAAAATGTTTCAAAAGAGATGTTTCCAAACTTTTACAAACTTCTTCAGGCAGCGTTAGCTCTTCCAGTGAGCTCCGCCAGCTGTGAAAGGAGTTTCTCAGCAATGCGGCGAGAACAACAATGCTCCAAAATCGTTTCTCTAATGTATCACTACTTAATATTAAAAATGAAATAGTTAAAAATAAAATCACTTCCGAAAAAGTCCTGAACCAGTTCAGCCAAGAACATGTAAAATTAAAACTTAATTAAAAAACAAAAACTTATAAACAAAGTCTTTTTTTGTAAAATTTGGTTATTTTGTAAATCTAAAAATAATAAAAATAAATAAATAAAATACACAAATTCTTTTTTAAATATCAACTTTTTTAGAAAACAACATTTTTGATTAAGCAGAGTATAGTGTGGTGTCACTTCGTATGAGAGTGAACTAACTCATTTATTACAACACTTATGGTTTTGACAAAAGCTCTATCAATAAAACCTAATGATTTTCTATTTAAAGTAAATATTTTTGAAAGTATTTTTATAAATATTATTAAAAATAAAATTTAAAACTTGCGGTGGTATATCAACTGGCTGACTGCCCCCCCCCCCCCCCCCCCTAGACAAAATTCCTAACTACGCCAATGAATGTAAAGTGCCGTAAACATGTCTCTAAATGCTGGCCATTTGAGAAAATTGCCACTGAATATTTCCGTTTCACACGGCGTAAGGTGCATCCCAAGTAACATCGTTGGAGCTATTAGATGCAAAAATGTTCTTTTACAGCTCTTAGCTAGCAAAATTGAAAGCTATTGCTCTGTAAAAGATTATTTCACAGCTCCTTTCATTTTATTTAAAAATTATGTTCTGTAATTGAAGTTTGAGAACACTTTTAGCTCTATTAACTTTATATCGCATCAAGATTTAAAAATATGCTCCATAACAAACTTTACACGTCTACTATCGAGAAACCTGTCAATATCAGACAAATTAAAAACGTTATACAGCTGCTAGCAACACATTCCCAAAATACTAACGCATTATCTTCTGAAATGTAAAAATTTAGCATTTACGGAGCTGTACAAAAAGCGGCTGTAGAGCCGAATTACTAATATTTGCACACAAATACTTCGTGAAGCGCATGCGCATTTTCAAGTTTAAAAAAAATTCTATAACAGCTGTATATGAAACCTCTCTAAAAAATATTCTATAGCGCTCATGTTATAGGGTGTTCCATACTAGAATACGAAGAAAATAATTATTTCAAAAGAAAAAATTAAACCAGTTTAAAATAAATTAATTAATTTCATTCTGCATGATGTGTCGTTCTCGTCATATTGGTTGTTTTTTCCAAATGGCGGGTGAGTTATAAAAACTTTATTTGATGACAATTTCGTTTCTAAAAATACGCTTTGAAAATTTTATTACGTACATATAAAAATATACGGAGGACCTACAATACATTTTTGGAATAAAATATTCTTCAAATAAAAATCTTCGTTCATAGAAATAATTCTTTTTTATTTATTATCCACTTGCCGAAACTTTCAATTTCTGAAAGACCCTTTTTATTTCATTAAAAAAATATAAAAACCAGAAAAATGCCATCTTGTTAACACTAGCTCCAAAAGTACAGAAAGCAAATCTTTAAGTGATATAAGAGCGAGATATCAACAGTAATCAATATTGCATCGCAGCTCTATAACAATCAAAAATATAGCTCAAAATGATTTTACAGCTGTATTGAAGAAACCTTCTTCCCTTATGAAAACATGGCGGCAAGAAAAAAAAGTAATGCAATATTTTCTTTTATTCACTAAAAAAAAGAAATATCTATCCCCGCGCTCTCACTCAAAATCAAACTAAATTGTATTTTTAACCAAAATAAATTTATTTCGAATTTGAAATTTTTTTTTTTTTAGAATTTTAAATTTTTTTAGTTATTATTTATTTTTATTTGACAGCTCAAAATACAAAATTTCGAAGGCGCGTTGTAATTTAACAAAGTACCCGCATAACGTTTGAGAAAAAATTTAATTCGCACTTAAATTAAGCTAACATTTCACCGAAAAATATTAAATTCCTTTATTATTTATTTTGGTAGGAAATTATAATTGGCATATCTTAGAAAATTATACATTATTTATACTATCAAACGATTCACTTATTCTATATAAGTATTAAAGCGTGCCTGCATTTATGTTTGGTTTTATATTTATTACTCAAACCAATACGAACAAACATCTTTCAAAAGATGCTCTTTAAAGGTGTATGACATAGACCTTCAGAGTCACTTGCCACTAATAACGTGTTTCTTAAGAGAAAAAAAGTGCTCTCAAACTCAAAGAATTAGCTGCAAATGCGCTCGACTTAAGTTCTAAATGTGTTTCTAGAGCTCATTATTAAAAAAAGGAGCTTTAAGCGGTTGCTAAAGCCTTTAAAGAACTAAAAATGTTACTTGGGATGTTATGCCTTAACGCGTAACTATCATTCTTTTCGTCACTAGCTTTTGGTTTATCATCTTGTGGCCGCGTCGCACTGTTGTCCAAAAAGGGAAAAGTCGTGGCAATAATACAAAATCTGATGTTTTATTTTTATTGTTTTGTTTTTTATTTCTAATAGAAATATAAACAGAACTTCAAAAACAGCAAACAAAATAATTTTTTGATTACTAGTTTAATTTATAGAGCTCTTCAAAGTTGGTAAATTTTTTTCTAGATAAAAAAGAAGACAAAAAAAAAACAAAATTCTTTATTTTCTTTTTTGCAATTATGGCATATTTAATGAAAAATCTTAGTTTTTGTTAATATTACCTGGTTGTTTTATTTATAAGTAAATTTGAAATTAAAAAAAAAATAATTTTTAAAGTTTTTATAAATGAAACAAAAAAACACCATTTTTTTACAGTTTATCGAGTTTGAATAGAGCTCCAAAAAAATCCATACGAGTCCATGCATTAAGTCGAATAGGGTATTTGCACCAAGCAATTGTTGAGCCAATAAAAAAATATTTAGCTGCGCATGCTTGCGCACTGCCGAGATTTTGTACGAATAAAGGCTTGAGAAAACGCTTACTTTGACATACCTTGACCCACGTAAACGCTTATTTCTCTGTTATTAGTAATGCTAGAAACGATGTTAAGGTCTTAATATAAATAAATAAATATTATCCTTTGTAACTGCGTTTACAAAATTTTGATATCTTTTTTTATTGGTCAGATATTATTTTTTCAAGGCTGTTCATTCTTCTTGTCCGTGATAATTTTTGACTTTGATGTCACTTTTTTTTCGAAAAATGCGTCGTAAACGTAACGTTTTCTTACTTTATTCTTATGAAGATAATAATACTGAATAACAAAGTCATTCATAAGGTTGTCGAAAAACCCACACATTTTATGATACTTGTAAAAACCAGCAACAGATGAATTCTTAAAAGAAAGTGTTTTTATTTTTTTTATTGATGTAGGTTTTGTTTTTTGATATGTTTCACCATATCTACAAATTTTTATAATCCGCCCACTTTCATTTTCCTATTTAAGTAGATTCCTGCTATTATTTAGCCAAAAGGATTATTATAAATCTTAAACTAGGTAAACACGAGTTAACGTGCCCAAAGTAAGAGATTAATTTTTGTATTACCTACTAATTATTAAAGGTTGAAGGATATGTTTAATTATAGATCCTTATTTTATGGTCCAATAAAACAGGTAGAGAGAAATATTAAGTTTTTTCACTACCCCAATAAAAGAGATAATAAGTAATGTATTTTGGGTAGCTTAAATTTCACAGGTAAAATATCCTCTATAATATCACTCAAAAATTCAATATAAGTGTCCGAAGACTTTTTATATTTGGCCTTAACATCAAGGAGAGACGCCTTGAGATCGTCATCATCGTCCGCCGCACAAACAAATTTGTTATACGCTTGTTTAACGTCTAGCCATAGTTCTTGAAGCTCTAAACGATATGCTTCATAAGCCGAATTTTTAAGCCCTTTACTAGGTTTATCTTTAAATGATGCGTGAAAATCAACAAGCGCATCGCATGCTAAAGTTTAAACCTCCAAACTCATTTCAAATGAATTACAAAAATAAGAAACACCGCGTTATATTTTCTATAAAACAAAGCAAAATGCTCTCCACCCTTAGCGTACCAATTTTTACCGCTTAACTATCTAAATATATGTATTTATAACGTACCAATTTAACCGTTCCAATAGATATATATAACGTACCAAATTTACCGTATACAATTTATATTTGAGGCTTTACTATTTCTCAAAAAAACAACCGTTTTTAATTTTTAATAGTAAGTGTTTATTCGAAGCTTTAGATCCCTTACCGTTGGTCGGGGGAAATCTTCAGCTTATACGATGAGATACAGAACGAAGACTAAAGACTGAAACTTAATGAGATCAAGTGATCCCTTTTTATAATACTTAAATGCTAACGCAGCAAATATTAGTTAGTCTGCGAATAATACAATTAATTGCTAACACAGCAAATCTTAGTTTGGCTGTGGATGATGCAATGACATACAAGATGCTGATGGCAAAAAGTTCTGATATGCAATTTGATATCGGATATTATCATCCGCTGTGAACTTTGTTTATTAATTAAATTTAAAGTGTTGTATGCTCTGATATAATACCTCCCCCCTTAGAGTCTTTAGTGGTTTAAAAGTAACCGTTGGAAGATTTACATTATTTACTATCTTCCTATTTCTATTTTTTATTTTTAGGCAAACATAAATTATTACAATGATAAAAATGGATACAATTATAAAATATGATATGAAACTCGACTTTTTATGATTATATTTAAGTTCTTGAATTTCTTTCAAATTATTTATATTTTGGTATTGTAATTCTTGAAAAGTTAAATCTTCAAATTTAGTTCAATTTATATTTAAAATCGTATTAGGAATTATTGGTTCATGCTTAAAATTTTTCTTTTCATACACTTTATTATTTATTTTTATTTTACAATTTTCAAATTTGATAAGATAATTTCCTTTTATTATAATGTTTTGACTATTACAATTTTGATTAATTTCTTGTTATTTTACATTAATTAATACAACATTATTATTTCCTACTAATAATATTTCTTCATTTACATTTTTTGTTAGTTTACAATTCATTGATGTTTTGAGTATATTTTCAACAAAATCATCATTTATTTTGCTTAGATTTTGTATGTATTTTGTGTCTTCGTAAATAATTTGATCATTGGTTAAATACTTGTAAATTAATTTCTTTATTTGGAATGGGTTGAATGTATATTTTTTTGTACAATTCATCCGTAAATTTGGGGACTTTAATGATAAATATAATATTTGAATTGTATAGCGCTAAACTGAGATTTAGATCTTCCAAATTATTTATATTAATGCCGTAATTGCTTATTTCTTCTGTAGTTAAAATATCTCTACTTAGTATTCCTAGTCTTGATGGCAATATTATTTCTTTTATTTTTTCTATATCCTCGTGTAAATAATCAAGGCTCTTAACTTTATTTTATACTGTATTTTAGCTATATCTTGTTGGTAGTCATAAGTTCCTATAAATGTGTTAATTCTTTTTATAATGTTATTGGTTTCATTATTTAAAGTTTCAGTTAATATTTTAATTTGTTTATTAAATTTATCGTTGATTAATATTTGATTATTTAAATTTGTGATTTCATTATGGCCGTTTGTTTCTATTATTTTTAAATGTTCCTCAATATCTTGACGGTCATTGTCGTCCATGGTACCAAAAACAAATTTCATACCTGTTCCTAAAATGTTAAATATCCTCTCTTTTGTCTATTTTGTTTTGGATGTGGTAAAAGAACTTCAAACTCATTACGTATTTTTGACATTTTTCTAACTATACTATCATTTTCCTCAGACATTATTTTAACATTTCTTTCCATGATATCAATATTCTTTTCATACTCTGTTAAATTTGTAATATGAAGAATTGTAACATAATTTTGTATTAATGGGTATTCTTCTAGTTGGATTAAAGTAAAACCATTTCCTTTATTTAGATTAATTATTTCTAATTCTGCTCGCACTGGGTTCAGTGTGGTTAATGTTACTACCATCAGGATGTAAAGTGGGATTATATGTTGCCATGTTTGATGCGTTATCATTTTGGGATCTAGAATCAATAGTATTTTTTGTAAATTTCTTACGTACGGGAAATTGATCTTTATAAGTTATTCTATTTTTATCTTTTTATTTTTATTACCTATGTCTAATGTGTATTTTTTATTTAGTTTATTTAATAATTTTACCTTTTTGTGTTTAGGTGTGATCTTATTTTTATTTTTTCAGGTTGAGTTATTTTGATAAAATCTTCATCTATCTCTTTATCTTTTCGCCCTATATTTATTTTATTTAGAATTTTTATTTTAGTTTTTTCTATTCTTTCATATATTATTTTGTTGTCTATTTTATTGAAATGCACATCAATTGGTTTTTCTTTAGTAGTAAGATGAATCACGTTATTATATGACTCAATTGCTTTAGTAGCATGTTTTATAGGTAAGTCTTCTTCATTGGATTGCTGAATTTGCTGTAAGATTCTCATTATGTTCATTTAGACTAATATGTAATCTTTCCACATCGGAATTACCGGTGTGTCTATTGGCTGTGCAGTAGTGTATGTTTATTTCATTATTTTGAAGAAAGTTTTTGAATGTATCTGACACAAATTCATTTTCAGTATCAAGTGTTATTTTATTTGGTTTTTTCATATAAGAAAATATTTTTGCTGGAGCGTTTATAACGTCTACATACGTTTTTGTTTTTATTAGCTCTACTGCCGCAAATTTTGAAAGTTTGTCTATACATGTAGTTTTATTGGGTTTCTTTCTGCTTTTGCCATACATGTTGAGCAAATATTTATTATTTTGTTAATTAAAGTTTTAAGGTTTGGTATATAATATTCTCGTTTCAATTCTAAGTATAATTTTTCAATGCCAATGTTCAATGTTTTTATTAGCTCTACTGCCGCAAATTTTGAAAATTTGTCTATACATGAGAGGTATTTCGCATTTTTATTAAAAAACCATATATCGATATGATAGTGCTCATTAGGGTTTTTTGGAGTTTCAGTTTTTTCGTATGGTAGTTTTATTGGGTTTCTTTCTGCTTTTGCCATACATGTTGAGCAAATATTTATTATTTTGTTAATTAAAGTTTTAAGGTTTGGTATATAATATTCTCGTTTCAATTCTAAGTATAATTTTTCAATGCCAGTATGATTATGATTCTTATGATTTTTTAATATTATTTCTCTTGCTTCTAACTCTTTTACATCTTTTAATATAATCATGCTTCTTTGTAATATTTTATTACTTAATTTATTTTCTTTTTTCCATATTTCTTGCAAGTTTTTAAATATTTCATTATCTTTGACGTATATGCAATTTAGCATTGTGGTATCTACTTCTTTAATTATATTGACAAAATCTTCTTCTTTATATTCTTTCCGTGTGAATATAATTCTTCTTTTTTTAACATGTGGGTACAAAATTTCTTGATGATCATTTTCATTGATTTCAAGTATTATTTGTCGATTAAATAAAATAACCGGTTTTTCACTAAAAGGAGTAAGATGTGAACTATCTGATTCAGCACTATGTTGAGTAGCTAGGTCATCTTGTTCTATCACATTTATTTTTATACGAGAAAGAGCATCAGCTACTTTCCCTGTATATATTGTATTTCAAAGTGATATTCTTCGAGTTTTATTTTCCACCTTTGCAGTTTACTATTTGGTTCTTTTAGATTACTGAGCAAGCCTATGGTCAGTTTTTATTATGAACTTTCTTCCGTACAAATAGTGTCGGAATTGAGCGGTAGCCCAAACTATTGCCAACAATTCTTTTTCTATCGTTGAATACATTCATGCTTATTTAAGGTGCGTGAAGCGAAACAAAGAGGACCATGAGATTGGAAATCAGGATGCCTATTTATAAGATCATCCGCCATTAGGGTTTTTAGTTTTGTAAATGATTCTATATAACTTTCGTCTTTGATATTTATTTATATATCCTTTTTTAGACATAATGTCATAGGCTTTATAATTTTAGCATAGTCACAAATGAACTTGCGGTAGTAGCCGGTTAATCCTAGAAAGGATTGAATTTCTTTTATTGTGGAAGGGATTGGGAATTTTTGAATTGTTTCTATCTTTGGATTAGGTTTTACATCCATTTGGAGTTACTACATGCCCTAAAAATTCTGTTTCTGTACGTAGAGATTCAGAATTGTTTAATGATACTTTAAGATTTGCATTCTTAAGTGTCGATAAGATTTTATGGAGTGAATGTTCTTGTAGGCTAGAAGAAAATATTATGATGTCGTCCAGATAAACGTAACATATTTTTCCTATGTAGTCTTTCAAGACTTCATTCATGAGTCTTTGAAATGTTGCGGGTGCATTCTTTAAACCGAATGGCATCTGTAAAAACTCATTGTGTCCAGTTAATGTGCTAAATGCGGTTTTTTTCCCTATCTTTAGCTTCAATTTCTATCTGATAAAAACCTTTTGTAAGATCTAATGTTGTAAAATATATTGCTTGTCCTAGTTTATCTAATATTGAATCCATGTTTGGGATGGGATATTTATCTTCTTTAGTTACATTATTTAATTTTCGGTAATCTATGAGGATTCGCCACTCTTTATTACCAGCGTGGTCTTCCTTTTTTGGTACAACCCAGATTGGGGCGTTATACGGTGAAGTGGAATGCTGAATTATCTTTGATTTAAGCATCTTTAGTATTTGTTTATCCACTTCCTTTTTGTGGATCTCAGGATATCTGTATATCCTTGTGTATATAGAGGAAGTATTTTCCGTCGGTATGCTGTACATTACTTGGTTGGTGAAACTTAAATTATCACCTTTATGATAAAAAGAGTTTTTCGTGATTTTTTAATAATTTTATTAATTTGTTTTTTTCTTCTGAGTTCAAATGCTCAGTCCTAAGTTCATTTGTAAAAGGGTCATCAATAATTGTTTTAACAGGTGAAATATTATAAAGTAATTGATTGTACTTTCATATTCTTCTTCTTCATTTCTATTGAGGAAGAAAGGTATGCTATTACCGTTCAACTCTAATATTTTCTTTTTGTAATTGATTGCACAATTATTTGGTATTAAAATATTATTCCCTAGTATTCCGTTGTATTCGGAACTGAATGTGTGAACTTGGAACTCACAATCTTCAATGACTGAAAAAATAAATCGATCCTTAGGTATAATAATTTCTTTATTTATAGTTACTGGGTTTCCACAAGTCCTTATAATTAAAGGATTTTTTCTATTTTTAATAAATTTCTTTGGAGCATCTTCTTCTCTAAGAAGGCTATTAGTTGCTCCTGTATCAATGAGCATTCTAAAAATGGTTTGTCCTTTTTTTAATTTAACAAAGGGCAATCCGGTTCTTGTTCCGAGGCTGCATACCGAAAATTTGTATTTGCTCCTTAATCTTCTTGAATTATATTTTTATCTACATAATCAGCTTTAGGTATGCGTTTTATTTGAGAAGATGTAGGGTCTACATCCATAGGCTCAAAGTTTTGAGGTTGTTGTCTATAGTTGTTAGGGTTATAGTTTCTGTTATAATTGTTATTATAATTATTATTATTTGGTCTTTGGTTATAGTTTCGATCGTTTGGCACGTAAGATTTTGGTTGCCAATTATTATTAATATTTTCCCTATTATTATTATTTCTGAAGGGGTTATTAGGGTTTTTTAAATTATTATTATTTTTATTTTCATACCTATTTTCTAAATTTTTACTACTGTGTTTTTGTTTTTCACTGTTATCGTTGATTTGTCGCGTGACAAATCCTGCATTATTCAACTCATGAAGTGCTAGCTCCATGGTGTTTGGTCTTAATGCATAGAGAACGGTTCTCATATGCGTGGGTAATCTTTCTTTAAAGATTTTTAACGCGGTTTCATTATTGCGAGGAATATCTAATATATTATTTTCCTGCAGACATTTTTGATTTAAAAGTGAGAGAAGTTTTTGAATGTAATTATAGAATTTTATTATATCTCCTCTGTACTGTGAATTTCTCAATTCTTCGTACAATTGGTAGCTATTCTTAAACCCACCGAAATTTTCTATTAGCATAGATTTTATATCTATCCACTTCGTTAGGTGGGTGTGAATCTCTATACTTTGCCTAGCTCTGCCAATAAATTTGACTTTAGCAAATTAATGCACATTTTCTGGCTTTGGTCGTTATATGTTTGTAGAGTGGGGATAATGTCATCGACATTTTGAATAAAAATCTTCTGTCCTCCATCGAAATTTTGAAGTCGTTCAATATACTTTAAAGGATTTAATACTAAATTTATAGTACCAGCTGCTAATGGTTGTTGTTGTTGTTGTTACTGTAGCTGTTGTTGTTGTTGCATTCGTTGTTGTTCTTGTTGCTGTAGCTGTTGTTGCTGTTGTTGTTGGGCTGGGGAATCCATGATGTCTTCTTCAAGATTTCTATTTTGGTTGAAATTTTGTTGTCTCAGCTCTACTCGTCTGATTTGATTCATCAATTTTTTGAACACGTTGGGGCTTTCGACTCGGATAGTTCTGCCACGTATTTTTGTTGTACTTCCTTCTTCTTACACGTTGGGGCTTTCGACTTGGATAGTTCTGCCACGTGTATTTGTTCTTTCTCCTTTATTTTATTTACATATTTTTTTTTTTTTTTTTTTAATTAACTTTTTATTTGTAGTTAATTTTATTTTGTTGGAGTTGTTTTCTTCTCAACTTTTGCTGAATTGATCTAAAATGTTCTTGAAAATCAGCTGTTGCTTCGTCGTCTATCCAACTTTGTGAGTTCACTTCTCTGTGTGGTTCCTTTATTTGCGGGGCATCTGCTCCCTTTTAAAGATTTATTTTTTCTTGTTGCATTAGGTAGCACTTTTTAATTTTTTTTTTTTGTTAATTTTAATTTAACACTTTTTTTTTCAGCACTCACTCTACCGTTCTTATTTTGTATACTTCAAAATTAATCTTCCTCTACGGAATCTTGTAGCATTACCATTTTCGTTGGGGTGAGCTATTGATTAATTTCTTTTATTCGATTTTCGTTCGAATTTTATTTTTTTTATTGAGTTAAGTCAAATGAAATTCTCGATTTTCGTTCGAAAATTAAACACTATTCACTTTTTCAATGTTTTTTTTATGCAATGTTATTTTTCATTGAAATTTATTTGCCGATTTTCACTCGACTTATTTCTTTGAATTATTGCATTTAAAAAATTTTTATTGTCCAACAAAACACTTTCTGCATTATTTAGTTTTCACAATAAAATATTTGTTTCGATCGCTAAAAAAAAAATTTTATTTCTTCGGTTCGATCACTGGATTACAAAACTATATTGCAATCCTACCGACTGCGCCATTTATATTTGAGTCTTTACTATTTCTCAAAAAAAACAACCGTTTTTAATTTTTAATAGTAAATGTTTATTCGAAGCTTTAGATCCCTTACCCTTGGTCGGGGGAAATCTTCAGCTTATACGATGAGATACAGAATGAAAACTAAAGACTGAAACTTAATGAGATCAAGTGATCCCTTTTTATAATACTTAAATGCTAACGCAGCAATTCTTAGTTGGTCTGCGAATAATACAATTAATTGCTAACACAGCAAATCTTAGTTTGGCTGTGGGTGATGCAATGACACACAAGATGCTGATATCGGATATTATCATCCGCTGTGAACTTTGTTTATTAATTAAATTTAAAGTCAAGTTGTGGAGGCGGACAAGTATACTCTGATATAATACCTCCCCCCTTAGAGTCTTCTAGTGGTTTAAAAGTAACCGTTGGAAGATTTACATTATTTACTATCTTCCTATTTCTATTTTTTATTTTTAGGCAAACATAAATTATTACAATGATAAAAATGGATACAATTATAAAATATGATATGAAACTCGACTTTTTATGATTATATTTAAGTTCTTCAATTTCTTTCAAATTATTTATACTTTGGTATTGTAAAGGCTTAACTACATAAGCCAAAAAAGTGAAAAAGTAAAAAAGTGAAAATTTTCAAACTCATTTTAAGATAGTGTTTCTGACTGGAAAACTTATAAAAATGATGCAGAAAGCTTAAATTTTGGTTTAAAAACAAATTTGTGTATTCTTTTTCACAAAACAACGGCGCTAGCGGTAAAAAAAATATTTTTACTTTTGTACTTCAGTACTTTTTGGCTTATGTAGTTAAGCCTTAATTCTTGAAAAGTTAAATCTTCAAATTTAGTATAATTTATATTTAAAATCGTATTGGGAATTATTGGTTCATGCTTAAAATTTTTCTTTTCATACACTTTGTTATTTATTTTTATTTTACAATTCGTCATGTGAGTTCTTATTTGTCCTACAGACCATTTTGGCCGAAAATGAGTTATGAATGCCATCTTATACTTTCGACCACGCTCTTTCGATTGGTGCAATCAGAATTGTCCTATCTCTTTTAGTTTTCGAGATATAAAATGTGATTTTGTCCTACAGACCAATTTTTTTCGATGAATTTTGTGCTTATTTGTCCTATATACATTTTTTGTATACAGTAGGACAAATTTTATACTTGAATTTGAATTATGTAAAATTTGTGCTTGGATGTCCTATATCCAATGAAGTTGGATATAGGACAAAATGTCTATGGTAATTTTAAGATTTTCAAGTTTGTGCTTGTTTGTTCTACGTCAAAGGGCTGAATTAAATTTTTCATACAAAATAACTGCGTAAGCCCAGTTGCGCATCGTATTTTGTTTGGAGAAAACGTGTAAATATAGAGGCACGACAAATTCTCGTAAGTAGTGTTGTTTTTTTTGTTAAAGTTAAAATTATGGCTTTTTAATGAAAAACTATTTAAATAGAAGCAACAAAAACTTTACACATATTAAAATGTCCTCTCCGCCACCACATTTAGAAGCTGAAATTGAAAGGTGAGTCATATTGCACTGCAGTTCCTTGTCATAAAATAAAAGAGAATTAGTATTATTTCAGGGCAATGTCTGATATTTTAAATTGAAGTATATCAGATAATTCTTCAGCTTTATACTGCTTCAGTGATGATTCCTGTGCCGACCCGGAATTTGTCCCACATTCTTATGAAGACACTCCTATTATACAGGAAGATTTATTAAATCCTTCATCGGCTACAGAAGAAGGACCAAGCGGTGCTATTGATCCCAATACTGTAATGAATCTTTTAGGGCCAGTTTCACAGTGAACACTTAAAAAAATAAGTGGCACTTAATTTTCCCATTTTGGCACTATAGCCGCAGTTTTACTGTCTGAGTTAGTGGAGCTTAAGTGGCGAACATGGGAGACTTAAGTGTCAGTTATTCCAATAAGTTAACACTGTGAAATTGTGGATTAGTTTTCCATATTTGGCACTAAAGTCACACTCAATCGAGTGTGAAACTGGGCCTTAAAGCCTCGTTCGGTGCTAAGAACTAGTGATGGGCGCATTCGAATGATTTTCTCGATTATAATCGATTCAAGCAACATCTCGAGGTGTTTCGATTCTTCACTTGAATCATTCGAATGATTTACCATACCGATTATACCTACCCACTTACTATTCTTAGTTGTAAGTTGTAATCGTAAGCGCAGTGAGTGAGAAGAGAACTCGAACTCGGAACTCGAGAACTCGAGAAATGAGAACGAAATACAAGCAAGAGAAAGATAAATAGACATAATCGAAAACTCGAGAACTCGAAAGTCGAAACGTTGATTGTTTGTGTAGGTTACGTCATACGTTTATTCAACCACTTGAGTCAACTCAGTGAGAAGTACGCAGAAAAAACATAATAAAGAGCCACACATTTTTCCGAAGCAGAAAATAAATTTTTCGTATTTTTTAGATGTTTTTTAATCCATCGTCATCGTAGCCATCCTTCCATGGAATTTGACAGTTGATGGCTTGACAGATAGATGATAATCTATACTTTGAGGCATAGAGAATACTTCGTTCTAAATCTCAACAGATTGCCTAAAAAGGCATTTTTCCGGAGCAGAAAAAAAAACTCGATTTTTTCGTATTTTTTAGAGGTTTTTTGATCCATCGTCATCGTAGCCATCCTTTGATGGAATTTGACAGTTGATGGCTTGACAGATAGGTGATGATCTATACTTTGAGGCATAGAGTATATTTCGTTCCAAAGCTCAACAGATTGCCCTAAAAACGCATTTTTCCAGAGCAGCAAAAAAATTATAAATTTTTCGTATTGATGGAATTCGACCGATAGGGGACAAATTATATTTTGAAGCATAGAGAATATTTTGCTCCAAATGGACTGCAATAAAAAAGCAAACAAGGGAAATAAATTTTATATACCCTTCGCAAAAATTTAAAATTTAATTTTTAAAATGTAGATTGTATTGAACAAAATTTTTTTTTATCGAACTAAGCGAATCTACATATTAAATTTCAAAGGTTTATTATTCCAATTTTGTACTATTTCATATCTCGAATGATCATTAGATTATTGGAATCACTCGAATACTAATGTCTCAAATACTCAAATCGTTCGATTATGCCCATCACTAAATAGAATACGAAAACTTAACAAAAAAGCAGACATTTTTCCTCCATTAAAAAAATAACCTCCAGCACTCAAAAAAAAATTTCTACCTGCCCACATAAAGAATATATCCAATATCCATGGATCAATGCAAAGAAAGAAAAGAGTTCATATACTTTTTATTCTATTTCGCCAGCCCCAGACGACCTTAAACAAAAATCGTACAACAACACAGTAAAAAAAATCAAACATAATCGCTATGTCTTTCGTCTTCCTCTCGATCGATGCATAGTATTTCGCTATTCATTTCATTCCTTTATCCTGAGTAACAGAGCAATAGGGAAAACATATGCGAACACGCAAGAGAGAACTTTTTGCAAAAGACAAAAAGCTTTCTTTCTGTGCTTTACTATGAAATGGCAAAGAGGTTTCTTGCCTGTTGATCGTCTGGTGGTGTAAAAATAAATTGGGACTTTTTTTTCTATGGGGATGCTACATCTGTATAGTTTATTATCTGTGCTGATAGGTACATAAAATATAGGATTTTTGTTTGACAATATCATTTGCGTATTATGCAATTTTATGATTTCTGTTACTTATGGTTGCAGGTTTTTCAAGTACTTTTGAATTATAGTGAAAATTTGGCTCGATATTTTCAATTCTATCAAAAGTAATAGGTGTAAATGGAAGTTTATATATCTACATAAATGTAGAAGAGAATCTGAGTATGTAGAAACTAGAAGGTTGTTTTATCAATATCAAAAAGTGACATATTATGTAATTTGTAGTTTTTTTTATTGTAGATAAAAAAAAATTGTTTTTCAGGCATAAATATCATTTTAAAGTCGAGGAGTAGGATCATATGAAGTATGTAGGATGAGAAATGGTAACATGGTAAGCTCGTTTTTTTGCTCACATTTAGTTGAATACCTATTGAAAAGTGTAAATGAAATTCATCTAGAAAGTTACGAAATTTTAACTTCAAAATATTATGTAGTTGAGTGTTGAAAAGGATTCAATTTATTATATTTTCTGAGATAGAAAGAGACTTATTTTTGTAAATATGTATTTCGTTTGGCTTGGATTAATAATTGAAAGAAATGTTTAGAATACAAAAGGAAAGTAGGTATAGTTATGCTATGTGTACCTAAGTTGTATGACATAGGTATAGGTAAGTGAGATTTACAATTTTATGGCATAAAGGCGACATACATAGGTACCTAATCCTTCAATTTATTTATTGTTAATGAAAGTAACTTCGTTGATTGTAGGTATGTAGTTCCATAGATAAAAATAAAATCTATACTGAATTTATTGTACCTATAATTAAAAACTAAGTAAAGTAATAGAAACTGAACCTAAAATAAAATTAATATAAAATTTATTCAATGTTTGAAATGTTAAATCTTACATTTGTTTAAAATAAAAATATAATATATATGGACATAAGATGTGGGAAGGAAGGTTAGTATTTTCAAATAAATAAGATTTTTTTTATTTTTAGGTCTTTAGTGTTTAGTGCTACACAAGTTTTTTTTGAATGAAGCACAAATTTTAAAAACTACACATTTTAAACACCTTTTTAGAAAACTTTTTATCATAAGAAAATGGGCTATGATAAAATAACTCTTTGGGGGTCATAAACCCCTGGTTTCAATCCAACTTAATATTTTTTATAATGTATGCAGGTAGTTACTTCAGGTAGTGATAAAAAAAGATTTTGTACCTAATCTATCATAAAAAATTTGTTAATCCACAAATTTTTTTTTAGGTAGAAGTTTTAAAAAATTATTCTTTTATATAAAATACATAGCTAATGGTTAATTTTTTTTATTGAATTTGAATTTAAAAATATAAATGTTTCGGTAAGGAGTAGTTCACGAACAAAATTATTTAAATATATATTAGAAAAAACGAGTTGAAAAACTGTATTTTTACTATATTTTCGAAATCTTACTGTATTATGATTTTTGGCTTACACACGTTTGAGGATACTTTTAATACCTTTAAAATAAGACCGAATTCGTTTTAATCAAAGCACTAATTTATCTATGAACTTGTAGACGGATAAGCAATTTCAGCAAAAATCTGAAAACACATCAGTACATTTTTTAAATATCTTTTGCTGTGTGTCAACTATTCAAAAACTGGTTGCACACGTTTAAAGACAATAAATGGTTCTTTCATATGCTTTTTAAATGATTGCCATACGCACACAAACGCCTTCGGGAAATTGTAGAGCGAATCAGCGTTTTTTCGTTTTTTCTTCAAATATAAAAAAAGGCCTCTTAACAGATAGATTCCACCAATTGCAATAGTCGCTGAGCCTGTTCACTATCATCTGCATACCTTTATTTATTTATTTATTTATTTAACATAACTAAATTGCTAGTTTACAAAATTCTTACCCAGATTTTAATTAATTGCAAACAAAAATGTTGATTTTAATTTACCTGAATTAATTATTGTTTTATCAAACAGATTGTTATATTTATTATTGTAAAAATTAAATAGTTTAAACATATTATATAAAGGAGAACATTTTTCGTAATTGGTACGATAGTTTTGAATAAGTATACTATCCGGTATGTTCCTCAAGTTTCTTTGTGGAATATTATGGCCAAACCACAACCACGCTTCGGGCGCTCGGGCTTTTGACAGGCTTTTCACCGACTTTACGATATTTTACGATATCATGTGTCATAAAGCGTGACCTTAGGAATTTGCAAAACGTAATGTAGCTTCAAACCTCGGGCGTTGAGATATGAGAGAATAAAAGTTCTGTGTTATTTTAATAACACTGCGCAAATTCTTCGCAGATAATAGGGAACCAAAAATGTCCCTGTTTTTATGGTTTCAATTAGGTACTAACAACAATTGAAATAAATTGCTTTTCCAATGAAAGTATTTACTAATGTCGATGTTTTCTTTTTGATTTCAATGAAATATGAAACAACCGTCTTACCACATTGACACAATGCTAGTTTACAAAAACAAAAAAAATTCAAGCATATTGAACTTTGACAAGTAATTCGAAGAATGACTTTATATTTGCAATCGGGATGTGAAAAAAATTTAATTATTATTTCGATTAAATTGGTCAAGAAACGTTGAAAAATGGAACAAAACTCATACGAGATGTTTCAATTTTCGAAGATGAACATGTTGGTCCTTTCTCTCTATTCAACAAATGTAAATTTTAATCTTACATCCTTTTTTTGCAGTACTCGCATGAAGATGAATGTAAATTCACCATTATATGGTTTTCACAAAATCTCGGATTTCGGCAACAAGATCATGAAATCCGTTCACACAACACATAAACTAGATTTTGTTTGACATTTCGAACAAATTTCATTATTAAAGAAAACTATCGAAAAATGTATGTATTGTAGTTAGGTAAAAGTCCCAGAACAATTACCTACACACATTTAATTTTTTTTTCTTTCTTTTCCTATTGAAAAAATTCACAAAACGGAATAAAATGCCCCTGCCTGTGAACAATTCACTCAAAACTGTAATACGAAGAGATAAAACAACGATCCCAGTGACAACGTTGTTATATACCTCTCTTTTTTCCATTTGTTTGTTTTATTTGTATCTACTCGTATCTGTTTCTTTACACTACTGGCGCCATTTTGCAAATTAAAACAGTCATCTACCTGTAAAAGTCGGATCTTGTGTTGTTTTTCCCAACACACATAATCAGACAAGTGAGAAGTCGGCATTACAGGTACAAAAACCAGAGAAAATTCACTTTCCGGAACCAGACAAAAATTGCCTAAATCAAACAAGGTTTTACTGAAATAGCATATTTTTGTATTTTTATTTCAATAAAAACTTTCACATCCAAAAGATATGGAATAGCAAATTAAAAAAACATTGATTGTTGTTTGCTGAGCTGTCAAAGCGCGACCAGAATAGAAAATAGATCTATTCGGGCGTTGCTCTCCGGCTTACGATATTTACGATCTAAAGCGAACGCGAAGCGTGAGGTAACATTTCAGATTGCTTCATAAGAGCCCATTGTTTCTATTCAATATGTCAAAGTCAGAGCAACCTGACGCGTGGTTGTGGTTTGGCTATTAAAGTTAATACGAGACAGAAGGTGCAAAGAGTCTAAGTTACCGTTGATTTATTTTACAATGAAAACAAAACATAAATAGGAACGTCTGTCCTCGAGACTGGGTAAATCAATAAGTCTTAGTCTGTTGTTATAAGGTGGGAGATCATAAGGATTTACCCATCCCAGTCCTCTGAGAGCAAATCTAAGAAATCTTTTTTGTACCTGTTCCAGTCTTTTTTTATGGCATTCGTAGTGAGGTGACCAAACCTTACAAGCGTATTTTAAAATAGGTCGTACAAAAGATATAAAAAGCTGTTTTGTCACGAAAGGGTCAGTTTCACAAAGAAAGACAATGTCGTCCGCATACATTAATGCTGAAATTTGCACCCCAGAGTAATTGATTCCCCCTCTTACCGCGTCAGTTATATCATTGATAAAGAGTATGAATAATAATGCACTAAGTATACATACCTGAAAAACATCGATGGATGCTTCAAATTCTTCGGATATTGAGTCACCGTCCCACACAAATGCAAAATTATTCTCATACAAAGCTCTCAGAGTGAGTATTACTTTGCTAGATAGTCCAATTTTATAAAGCTTGTAGAAAAGTGCTTCTCGTGATATCGTATCAAATGCAGCGCGAAAATCAACAAAGAAGGCGTAGATATAATTATTTTTGTTTCTTTTATATGAATCCACAATGTTGACAAGTGCAAATATTTGGTCGATTGTTGCCTTTTCCAAATCCCGTTTGGAATTCAGTAAGTATATTTTTCATGAACCCACTGAGATATCCTTTTATATATTAAGGCTGCAAACAACTTGGCTAAGGTGTTTAAGAAGGATATTCTTCTGTAGTTTGATGGAAAATAATTGATTTTTTTAAACTTTCTGGGACTTCAGCTGCTTTGAAGATTCTATTGAATTCGGTAAGTAGTGAATTTTTTAACTCATTTGTGGAATTCCTATAGAATTCAAAGGGAATTCTATCATTTCCAGGGGCCTTGTTTAGTTTGGAGTTAGTGATAGCATCCTGAATTTCTTGCAGTGTGAAAGGTGCATCTAAATTGCCATCGATGAGTAACGGTTGACTTAACTACTGAAGTGGGTTCTTAGCAGCCACCAAAAGGTGATTCTATAAATTTACAAAAGCTGAGTACTGTCATTTCAGTAATATCTACTTTATTTATAAAAACCACGAAAGACCTAGCTGAAAATGCGTTTTTTTTTTGTGTTTTTAGACTTAATTTGGAAAATCACTTAAAATTGGTCATATCCGAAAGCCCTCAACTCTCTGAGTGCGAATATGCGCATGACATTCGTCTAAGTGGCCGCCACCTAGAAGTCTTTTGTAATCATACTTAAAACTAGGGAGTCAAGTACGTTGCGATGCGATATTTGAAGTGGTTTCTCCCACTAATTATATATCCAAAAAAGTTGTATCTTCGATGCAATTTTCTCTGTAACGCTGCTACTATGTAACAACATACGAGCGTAGGTATTCATTATAACCTTTACCAGGACAAATTGTAACATAAATATCGTTTGGTTTCCTTTCTCGCAAAAAATCTGTTGCGAGTTCTTGGTTTATTTAAATTCTAGATGTACGGGCTGGCATCAAATGCAAAACAAAAAGGAAGAGAACCCAAAACCAAATAGAAATTGTTGTGACTGGTACCTGTATCGATCCACCAGGAACTGGATTCGGCTTGGATTAGCAAAATTGCTGAAGATGAAAGGGAGATGTTACAAGAATCCATGGTACAACAAAAATAGTAAAAGGAAAACTGGAACTCTTAGTAAAACAAACAAGAAAAAATGTTTACTTCAGTGGTAGATTCTACTTCTTTTCACAACTAAAAAAACTTCTTTCAAAACATCGCATAATTTTCTTCGAATGTTGGCTTGCATCAAAGTATTTTCTTCGTCAACATCATATTCACCAGAAAAAAGTTTCGATTGAAGACATAAAGATAAATTATTCAATTTATCAACGTCGAATTTGTAATTGACTTAAAAACTGATAACAAACAACAATTTTGACAACGATAATACCAAGATTGTCAATTGAATAATTCACAATTGATCAAAAAGCGCTCACATCATAAAAAATTTCGATTTTTGACAACAATAATACCGATTCATTAGGGGCGTTCACATACAACGACATGTTCATCAACACGTGTCGTGTCGTTAGATTTTTGTAATGTGAACACCAGTCGAACGACTGTCGATCAAGCAAGCTCTGTAGTTCAAATTTTTTGATAATTTGCCCTGTCGAACGACCGGTGTAGTAAATGTGAACTCCAGTCGGACGACCGAAAATTTAATTTTATATCTTATTTCTATTTTTTTTTCGTAAGATAAAAAGAGAAAGTAAAATAATAAAACAAAAGTAGAAACAAGTAAAATTAATGCGCTAGTATTGGTGAAAATAATGAAATTCTCGCCATGTTTGCTCTTTGAAAAATTATTTTCAAATGATGTCGGTACGGAAGTCGTTAAATGTGAACGCTAGCAAAACGACTCTGGTCGTTTACTTTTTTAATAAACTCCCGTTCACATGAATCACCTTAAAAGATAAGTTTGAATAACACAAAAGCAATCCTTTTTTATTTTCGCAATATTAATCAAAACAGTGTTTTTGAAAAAAAGAAGGTAGGAACCACTAAATGAATCACCAATGATTTATGTATACGAGTAGTTGGACAAATAAAATTTATTCAGAAGAAAAACTGTTTTAAAACATTTTTTATAAAGTGTTAAAAGCCATATTTTGTATCCTAAAACAAAATATGAGTAGGTATCCATTACTGAAAAAAAAAATCGTTTGCTATATCAATAAATACCGTTTATTGACTGTTTTTTCACTGTCTTAATAAAATTTTTGTTGATATTGCGAACATTTTTGTTTTAAAAATTTCTTTGATAAATACGTTTATTGGCCAAATATAGGTATGACCTATGTACATATAACCAAATTCCATTTTGTATGTAGTTAATGTTAGTTAGTTAATGAAATCTTTATTTGATTGCATAACATAATATTACAATTGGTAACTTAAGATTAATATGGTGTGGCCTTAGGCCGTCTACCAGATTGACATTTCTTTTTAATTTAACTTAATATTTTGTGTATTATTTAAAATTTTATTACTTGCGTTTTTTTTTTCTCATTCTATTTTAAAAGTCGCCTTCAATTATTTGTGATCTATATCTAAGCGCCATAACTGCATATCTATACAAAACTTCCCAGCCTAATTCGCCATTCAAAACGCACTGGACTTCGTTTAAATCCATAGAAGTCTTACTAAAGTAACTTACTCGGAATTCTCTTAAGATGGGGCATTTTCCAATGAAGTGGTATACATCTTCTCTCTCTTTAAGATTACAAAGGTCGCACAAAAATGTCAGTTCAGGCCGATGTGGAATGTAATTGAGTCTTATTATATCTCCTCTTAAATTAAATATTAAGGCTATCATGCTAAGAGGAAATCGGTTTAGGAAGTACGTATTTTCTTGAAGATTTAAGTTTAACTGGCTGTAAATCATCCTATGCTGAGAATGATTAACTTAGGTAGTCTTCCCTCTTCCATCTCCAAGATTTTCATTATATAATCAAAATGTATCTTAAGAACGTCCAAAAACAAAGGTGGAACTGATGTTTCTAAATGCAGCATGTAATTAGGTGTGTTCGAAGGCAATCGGAAAATCCGTTTAAGAAAGTATCTCAGAAACTTTTCTACCGCGTCGAATTTGGTAGAGTGTTTGCAAATCGGTATAAAATCTTTCTTGAAATTTAGCGAGATTTGTTTCGAAAAAAAAAATTCGAATTGTTCAGAAAAAAAATCGATTCTTTTGTTGAAAGGAATTTCACATTAGATACCCTATCGGCCTATCATTCGAACGCGGCCAATTTTATAATTTTTGGTGAATGTGAATGGTTTCATTTTGAACATCCAACCTCCAATACCGTAGATGTCGCACATTTCTATGCAGGAAATTTAAAAATGTTAAGTTTGGTTTATCGCTAAATACGACTTTTTGAAATTTTAAAAAGAGATGTCGCGAGTTTCTATGTCAGAAGTTAATTTTTTTTCCTGAAGTGGCGTGGGAAGAGCTAGCATCGCTCTCTTATTTTGGCGACATTTTTTTGAGAATTGTTGTATGAAACTGACACTAGACTAGCAGTCCATATATATAAGTCCATGCTTCGGTAGTTCTCTGGGTTGTTTAAAGCTCCTTTTTAATGCAGTGGATATATTATTGCTTTCTTAAAGTTATGCGGAACGTTTGTTGTTTCGAATATCCTGTTGAATTCTTCGGTTAATGCAGACACAAATTCGATCGTACAGTTCTTGTAAAATTCCACTGGTATTCTGACATCTCCCGGAGGTTTTCCTGCTTTAGCCTTTTCAATCACATTCACCACTTCCAAAGATGAGAACGGTGAATCAAGAAGCTCATCCGCGAAATAAGGTGCTGCATACTGTGAAAGTTAATCCTCGCATTGAAATCACCAACAAGTAACAAATTCGTTGACCCTAAATAATGAAGTGCATGACAAAGTTTATCAAAATCTCTCCGAATTTGATAAAATTTCTTCATATTTATCCATTACAAAGCGTTAAATAAACTTATAGATCATAATTTATGCACATTAAAAAATAAAAAATACCTACCTACCTAAATAATTTCCTTCTTGATTTTTAGCAGCCACAAAAATCTTAAAATCAAAAACATTCATCATATTAAAGACCAGTGATAGGTTTCTTTATTCCTACATATTATAGATGTACATATAGCTACTTCAAGAAAATCTTTAAATGGACACAAAACACTGAATCAAACTTCTTTCACAGGCTTGCAATTGGATAATTGGATACACAAGAAAACATACACATATCGGAATACCTGGATATTGCATAACGATATGTGTTTTTTTTTCTTGTTCACCGCATGAGAAATCTGTGTCCCTAACAAATTTATTAGACAGACAAAATGTTGTGATCGGATAGCGGAATCGGGATATTGTGAAAAAAAAACAGAGATGGAAGCGAAAGAGCAACAAAGAATATGAACAGCACAAATTTTAAATAGAAAAAGCACTGCACAAATATCTTAAAATATTTCCTTGAAAAGAGCTTTCTTTAAAAGCTCGTTGAAATGCAGATTTTCAGTTTCATATGATACTTTTTTCTATGGACGTGAGACATCTGTATATAACTATTTTTGATAAAAATATGTGTGAAAAAATGGTTTTAATTAAAATTTGGATGGAAACAAAAATTTAATAAGAAAATATTTTCACACTCGTGTGCTTTCACACTTTGCTCAGTGATTGAATATTATATAAATAAATACAGATGGTCGACTTTCGTAAGGCGATACTAGTTTTAATAAATTGATGAACAACAAATATTTATTTTAGGCGTTTTTCTTTTTTAGTTCAGAGCAGAGCCTGAACTGTCAAACAAAAAATTGTGTTTCTTTTTAACCTCTGAACGTTCAAAGCTTCAAATTTGTGTTCTGAGCTTGTTCAGAGCGCGCTCTATGAGCTCAGAATAAAATAACTGAGCAGACCGAGGTAAATGCTGAACACAAGCATTTGACAGGTCAAATTGAAAAAAAAGCTAAGTGTTCAGGTGTGTTTCAAAAATAGTTCAGAGCACTCAGAACACCCTTTGTTCAGAGGATGTTCAGAGCATGCTCGATATGCTCGGACTCTTTTCAGAACTCTATTCTGATCTAAAAAAGAAAAACGCCTTTTGTATTAGACATTTAAGGCAATGTGGTTGCAAACGTCAAACGTTCACAACGCATTCACAAGTCTGTACCAGCGACAATTGTCAAAAATTCACTTTCTCCACTGATTTGTTCACTTCACGAGGAAGTATGTACCTACTAGGCTTAAGATGGTAGAAACTAATTTAACTTCTAAATTCGTATTAAACATCTATGAGCATTTCTTTTGATATAGGTAACTATCTGAAATCATTGATTGATTCGCATATTTAAAATTTTCAAAAAAAAAACAAAACGCTACGTAAGTCAAATTTAAATTTTAAAACTGAACAATTAGTTTCTCAAAGAGTGACACAACTACTTAACGGTGTATTTAAAGAAGAATGAGGTGAAGCCTTAATGTAGCAGTGTTTTTATATTTTATATTTATAATGCAAACAAAAATATACAAAATCATACTAAACATAGAAATACAATGGTTTAAAGAAGAGCAAAAACCTTCATTATGCATTTCTGTAAAATATGAAAAAATCAGTTACGTCACTTCGTGAGATGAAGGGCGATATGTACAACGCGGTGCTAAATTGTTCATTTTTATACACTCACATAAATTCTACCTTTAACTAAACTACGTCTTTAGCTGGTGGCAAAAAATGAAGGCTCCCATAACTAATTTATTTCTTTTAAAATCAGATGAATAGATCTAAAACCTATTCAGGATTTAAAATTACAGTGTGATCGCACCTAAGAGTAAGTTCGTGCGACCCAGTCGATGGGTGGGAATTTTTTGTACTGCCGCCTAACGTTCTTTTATGTTTATGTTGAAATAAGCTTTAAGATATTAAATTTAGTTCTGTTAATTAGCTGCGAATGTCCATGAGAAACAAACTTTTTTTTTATTATTTAGCCAAACTCTTATCATAACAATGAAAAAAGTACAAAAGCGCTCACAAAAAGTTGTGCCTCCATACACTGGAACTGTTTTATGATGAAAAAAGCATATCGCTGCAATAATTAAATACTGTACAAATGGGAAGGAGTATAAAATAAAAATGTAAATATGTATGTTTGAATGAAAAACCAAAAACCTTTTTACCAATGAAAAGAGCTCAGCCGTCAGTCCATGTATTACCGCATCTACGGCAAATACGTGCTGTTGGAGAACCAAAAGCACCCATCATCAATGATTCCCTGAAGTTAAAAGCCATATCAGCAGGCCCAGTTCTGCACACTGAATTGCAAATACTCCCCTCTCAGCTCAGCTTTTCCATCGTGATTTTTTCATGAACATATTTTGTATCCTTCAATTCGCACTGCGTGACTGCGTTTGTTACTCCGGTTTTTTTTAATGTTTTTAATTGAAAGGAATACAAAGTACATTAGGCATAGGTTATAGACGGGTAAAGAAAGGATGCGTTGGATTACAATGACTCATGTTGGACGAACTGTTCATCTATATGACTGTCAGAATTAGAATGCTCTATTTTCCCTAGCTATATCGATAGGCTAGCAATGTGGCAATGCCTCTGCATAGCTCCGCCGTTCAACAACTACTGCCAATGCCAATACAGCACAGTAGTGCGGTATAACAGGGAAACAATCGTATTGAATCCTGTTAGTTGAGTGTTTTTCAAATAAAAAGAGGAAATGATTAACGCATGGCAGGAGTTAGGTACTCTTTCTCTGTTCGTACATGTAGAATATTTTCATTTTTTATTTATATTTTTTTTTTTTTCAAATTGAGTAAGCGAATGTATAAGATACGCTACGCATATAAGTTTTTTTTATTAATAAGTCTTTTAATCAGAAAAGCAAATTTATAAGGATGGACTTTTCAATATTTGGAAAGGGCAGAAACTGTGTGGTTTTGGTGAAGTGAAATGGGAATTATTTTGAATGCACTATGGATTTGAATTTGTTCTACGATAAATATATGTATTATTATGTATATATTTGTTTTAACCGTTTACTAACTCAGCTTTTATTCTACACGAAAATGTATTGTACAATATTGATAAATAAAGTCAACGTGTTGAAGTTTTGCATCATTCTGCGAAAAAATTTACTTCAGAAATTCAGTGTATGGTATTGTTAAAAATACCATATAGACTAAATATTCTCCCAATAATCTTTATAGAGGGTGTTTTTTTTAGACATGTGGTTTTCAAGAAGAAATAAAACGCATATAATTTAATGTTATGGCCAAGAATTTAACTTTATTATAAAGATAAGGGTTTGCCATTACGTTTTAAAAATGATTTCGGGCAAGTCGTTGCCGCGAGCCGAGAGGCCCAAGATGCCCAAGCTCCAATTGTTGCGCGCGATGGCGGATGTACTCATTCGGGTCTTCTTCGATACTCTGCTCCACACCAGCAATAGCGTCCGTCTTCGGTGCACACTGTACGGCGCGGCGTCTCTGAGGATGCGCATTATCCACTAGAGTAAACGTGGTGCGAAACCGATCCATGGTTGCTAGAATTTCTCTGCTGGGCGATTATGTCGACCGAATATTGGACGCAGCGCGCGAAGCAAACCATTATTTAGGTAATAAATTTGCACGATTTGCAAACGTTGTTCAGGAGTAAGTCTATTCATTATGAAATGGCAAACCAAACTGAGCATAAATCAAGTGACAGCTGTCAAAAAGATGAACTCCGAAAAAAGTATTGCCAGATTGGAAACCACACGTCTAAAAAAACACCCTTTACCTATGACACATCTCTCTCGAGAATGTGAAATAGGTGTATGCCATACGGTGACCCAAGCGTTCTTAAAAAAAACTTTTTCAAAATTTATCTCCTTAACCAAGAGCTCGAATATTAATCTTATTAGATTTTTATGATTTTCATAAAAAAAATCAGAAATTTCTTTTCAGATTGTGTTTATGTTGCAGCTGCGGTAAACGATTCCAGCAGCAATGGGACCAAAGCTGAAGAATCTCTATATTGTTTTTTTTTTAAGTGGTCTTGTTAAAGCCGAGTATACAGTTCCTCCTCGCAAAACAAAACATGTACTTCTTATGGGAGTGATTTTATCGCAAAAAATTTTTTACGTTTAAAATTTTATTATCGAACTGTGAACCAAACCTGTTGAAAGAAATTTATATTCACCACGGAAACTTTTTCGCGCAAAACAATGTTGGTGACATTGTTTTTTGGAAAAAAGAGGACAACGAATACAAATTTTATTTCAACTCCGATTTTTTTCTTGCGAAAAAAAAAATTCTCACCACTTAGGTATGTTTCTTTTGTTCAAAAGAACTGTATACTCGGGTTAAGTCAAATCAAAAGCAAAAATTTTCACAAAATTTCACATTTTGCTGTCAAAACTCATAGAAAAAAATTCAGTTTTGAGAAATTTGTTGAAAATAAAGTTAACAAATAGTCACCCTAGTTTCGAGAAAATGACGTTTGAAGTTTGAATACAAATACAACAAAAATCTTGAGTACAATAACCATCAAACAAATTTAATAAAATAGAGGCAATTGAGTTGCACTCCTTCTCTAATTTTTGTTTGGATTATTTTTTAAATTAAAATTGAAAAAGGAAATGCATATTTGGCATGATTTTTTTCGCAAATAATGCGAATTTGTATGGTATGAGGCACTTTTTGACCAACCTATGAGGCATTTAAATATGGAACAAGATTCCGATTTTCGGATGCGTATATAGGGCATATTTTCACACAAAAGTTAAAAAATAAACGTTTCTTCAATCTACTGCTATTTTGTTTTCCTTATTACTTTTTTTGTTAAATTTTACTTTTGAGATACAAAACGTTTTCACCTATACTAACTAAAATATTAACGCATGGGTTGCCTGGCGAAATATAGTCAAGGCATAGGGTCGGTTTTTGAGTTTTTTTTTTTTTTTTCAAATATCTGACCCAGCTCATATGGTAGGTTTTAGTAATACAACAAAAATATCATGTGAAAGGAAACTTTAGTTCAAAACACGTGATTTTTTTTTTATCGGAATTTCAGTAGGGTAAACGAAGAAAAATGTCTAGATTCTATTTTCTAAACCAAAAATGATAGAGAATTGAATTTTTTGTAAACGATAAATTTTTTTAATACAAAAAAGTCATACATACCTACAAAAAAATTCTAGAAAATCTAAAACTCGAGAACGTTTGAAAACAAAAAAGTAAGAAATAGAAGTTTAAGACAAGAAAATCAAATATAATCAGGATAATGATTTCTAGAAATAAATTTTATAATTTCGACAAGCAGATAATAAATTAAAAGACTCTTGTTTCCAAAATTTTCTTTTTAAATAATCGCCAAGTTTTATTATCAATATTTCCTTTTATTCTCTCGCTTTCTGTTGAAAAAATGCGCAAAACGGAATGAAATCGCACTATTTCAGTATACTACACTCAATAAATATAATATACTCTTTGATGGGGCCAATATTTGGCCAAACAAAAAGATTTGCTCACCAGAGCTAGCGACGCAGGAACAACAACAGCTTTCAAAGTAATGCCTTATTCCAAAAACAAAAAAGAATTGCTCACCAGAGCTAGCGAGGCAGCAACAACAACAACTTCCTAAATAATGCCCTATTCCTTCGGCGGTTGCGTGAAAAATCATCAAAGCGATTTCCCTTTTCTCTTTTTTTTTTGTTACATTTTGATTTGTGTTTTTCTCTTTTTCACTTCTTTTAGTCTTTTAATTTTACAAACTCATTTTAATTCTTTTATTTTTCTTCTTTTTATTTAGTTTTAAACAATATAAAAGTGAGTTTACTTTACATTTTTACTTTAAAAACAGAGAATTGCCGAAAGGGCCAAGCTTAAAAATGTCTGAAAATGAGAAGGAGAGAAATTCTAATGACTAATGAGACATTTCTTGAGGCCGGAAGGGCAGACATTTTTTAGTTCGTCTGGCTTACGTTACGTTATTATATAGGAAAGCTAAAAGGGGTATATTCGTTGAGTGAAGCAAAATTGTAGTGAGCTACAACGGGCTTTCCTCATAATTGGCGTTAACATTAACGCCCCCTTGACCATTGCGCCAACAAAATAAAATAACTTAAGATAACTTATAACTATGGGAACGATAAATGCAGTGCGTTAATGATAATTCAATGTATTTAGCTAAGATAAAGAATATAAAGATAATATACTCAAGCTTCGAGTTTATATACTCTTTGTTAAAGTAAGTTACTGAAATTTGAAAGCGGTATTTATAATAAAGGAAGCAGTTTACTCTGGTGGTACGATATTTAAATTTATGATTCCAACCGACTAAGTATTTGGCAAGACGCAAAGTTTCACCACAGGTCGAGTGATTTCGCCCTGTTGTGTCTTCACTGTGGCAACTATTACCATTCCATCTATTCCCGGGTACACTTTAATTACTCGGCCGATCCACCATTCATTACGAGGCAAATTCTCTTGTTTGACGACAACAAGGTCATTAGCTTTTACATTTTCTTCAGGGAATTGCCATGAAACGTTTATGTAACTCCTTCAAATATTCCTCTTTCCAGCGCTGACAAAATTGCTGCTCAAGGCTTTTCCCATCGATTTACAAGAGAAACGGAATTTTCATTACAGTATGGTTCAGGAAACGTCAATAAAGGGCTACCGTGCAAAAAATGTCCTGGAGTCAAAGCCAAAGGGTCTAACGGGTTATGAGACATCGGTGAAATTGAACGCGAATTAAGACACGCCTCGATACGAGCGAGGACGGTCGAGAACTCCTCAAAAGTAAATTTACTGGTGACACCCAGTTTTCTAAGATGGGTTTTAAGGCTTTTTAAAGGGTTTTGAAAACGTACACCTTTCAGTGGGAAGGGCTGCCATAATCTGAGTTCTAAGTTGCTTTTTGTGGATGACACAGATTTTACATTGTCGAGTGCGAGTTTTGGTAATTAGTTTCCAAAACATTCGTCTTGTGACAGAAAGCATAAGTGCGTTGCTGCCGTGTAATGTCAAATTATGTATGAAATCGATAAGGAGTTTGGCAAAATGAGAGGAGTAAGGAATAATAATTGGATGTTTCTCCCCATACATGAGATCGGAATTTATTAGTCTACTGTTGACGCAAAGAATTTGATCGGAGTCCAAACAGGGATTGAGAGACAAAAGACTGCTCTTAGGAGACAAGGGTTTACAATTTAATAAAGACTCATATTCGCGAGGATAATGCGATTTCTCGCTCAACAAAATAAGACGAGTTCTTACGAAATTCATTTCTTGCTGTAAATTATTTGTAATTTTATGACGGAAAATATATATTTTTGCTGAAATACCGGAATTATAGCGGAAACGCTACAGGTAAGTTAAAACATGCAATGCGCGTGGTAGAGAGGAAAAACGCTCTAGGACATCATTGAAATAGATTTGTTCTACAAAACAAGAAACGAATTTTTGTTCTAACTGATCTTGAAGAAGCGGATCAGGTTGAGTACTTGGCCAAAGCATTCGGAGAAAGTCCTCTAGTGGCAGGATCGGCTGGATTTTCCCCTGACCTGACATGTTTCCAATTAGTGTTTCCTATATTACCGATTGTTGTCCGGTTAGCGACGAATGTCTTCCAAGTGCTTGGATGCTTATTGAGCCATGCAAGCACTATGGATGAATCAGTCCTAAAATAAGTTTGATATGACGAGACTGGGAAGTTAGGAAGATATTCCAACGGAGAATATTCCAACCATCGCGGAATCTGAAGTTCCCGGATGTCTGAAAGTGTTTTGACAAAGGAATCCCATATTTTATAGGTATCGTTTTGGATAACATTATCCCACTGTGTAGCTTCTACCCAAATTCGCTGCATAAGCATTTTCGCTCTACCTATAATGGGTGCCAACCATCCTGTAGAATCAAACAATTGAGCAATCTGTAAAAAAACTTCTCTCTTGCTCGGAGTTTGCGAAAGTTTAAATGAAGGAGTTGTTAAATAGAAATAATCTTCATTGGCATTGCACCGAATGCCGAGTGACTTTGTGGTGCTTTCCTTGTCCAGCTTAAGAAAATTGTCGTTTAAAAAATGATCCAGAAGAGAAGTCGTATTGGACGTCCATTTGGAAATGGAGGAAATCCACCAGAAGCGAGAAGTTCGATCAACTCTCGTTGAGCTTGCTGAGCAGTTGACAGGTCATGGGTACCAGCAAGAATATCGTCGACATAACATTCTGAAGATGTAATTCGTGAAACGAGAGAATATTCATTGCGTTTATCTTTAGCCAGCTGTAAAAGTGTTCATATAGCTAGATAGGGCGCACATTTTACGCCGAATGTCACTGTTAATAACTTATATTCAGCCACAGTAGATGAGGAAGGAAATCTAAAAAGAATTCTTTAAAACGTGGTATCATCTGGATGAATGGCGATTTGCCGGTACAATTTTTCAATGTCAAAATCTTTGTTTTTGTAATGCCTATATTATAATGCACTTTCTATATTTAGGAACTCAACAAATGCAGCTAATGTGTCGACTTTGGATGTCCTAAGCTCTCTTGCTGAAAATGCTCGAAGTCAATTTTTATTTGTGTTCCAGGGATAGTGGATGATTCTGAAACACCATTCATTAAGATAGATGAAGGTTATCATCCAAGCGTAGCAGCAGTCTTATATTCCAAATAGAATTGTATTTGGATAATACAGTAAGGGTCTGTATCACAATGTCGGAGTAAGTTCTGATTAGTTACTCGATACATTTAATATTGACACAGGGTCATAATTTCACAAAAGAAAAACTAACAAATTGTCTTTTTACGACTTGAATAGGTTATAATATATTATTAGGTTATAATTATTTGATTGATTTATTGATGATTCTCTTTCAATAAATTTGTATACTCATTTTGAAAGCATTAATTGCTGGTTCCAAAAAGGTATCAACTATCGCTGTTCGACTTACAGTTAGTCAGATACACTCTAAAACGTTTTTTTAATTTTTCTTCATGATGGGAAAAATCAAGAAAATTGAAAAGGGCTTTGGAGTGTATCTGGCCAACGGTAAGCCGTACAGGGTGAATGATACCCTTTTGGAATCAGCATTTAATGCTGTTAAAAGAAACTTACTCAAAAGTTGTAATGAGAAAAGACACTCTTTACAGGTTCTAATATGGGAGTTGCAAGAGTAAATTTTTTTTAATGGGGATTCTTTTTCAAGAAATTTTGATAGTCGTTTTGAAAGCATCAATTGCTGATTCGAAAAAGGTATCAACCATTTCTGTACGACTTACCGTTAGTCAGATACACTCTAAAACGTTTTTGATTTTTCTTCATGGTGGGGGAAATTCAAGAAAATTGAAAAAGGTTTTTGAGTGTATCTGGCCAAAGATAAGCCGTACAGGGATAATTGATACTCTTAAAATACGCATACAGGTTACAATATGCGAGTTCCAAGAGTAAATTTTTGTAATGGTGATTCTTTTTCAAGAAATTTTGATACTCGTTTTGAAAGCATCAATTGCTGCTTCCAAAAAGTTATCAACCATCGCTGTTCAACTTACCGTTGGTCAGATACACTCCAAAACGTTTTTCATTTGTCTTCATGATGGGAAAAATCAAATCTGGCCAACGGTAAATCGTACAGCGATAAATGACACCTTTTTTGAATTAGCACTTAATTCTGTTAAAAGAAGCATTAAAAAGAATCACCATTAAATAAATTAAAAGAAAAATATAAAAGTGGTTTCGTGAAATTGTTTTTAGAGAAATCTAAGAAAATGCGATATTGGTAAATCATCGGATATAAAAAATGTGGACTGGAGTACCGGCACCAGAAACCAACGTTGTCAGATTGGGTTCCAACAGTAGTCAATCTTCAAGAAGCAATTGCTGTTGCTGGTGTGGGACCACGAAGAAAATGCTTTGATTAGATGTCAAATGGATACAAAATGTGGGTGCTGTTGCTGGTGGCATGTGTTTGATAAAATAATAGAAAAAAAAGTCACCCATGAAGTGTTCTGCCTTGATTTGCAGATTCACGCACACCTTCTTTTTGGCAATATTTGCATCGTAACACCATAAATAATTAATTAATTAATTAATCAATTAATTAATTGCTTTTTATTTGCTAAAAAACAAGAAAAAAATGTACTTATATTATTTATTTGAACAATACCTAATGTCATCAATAAACTTTTTACATTTCTTATAAATATAATAAGGTATTCATGCACCGTCTTAAACTTTACGATGTCGTAAAATCGTAAAGTTTCCGACACACGTTTCATGAACGCACCAAAAAACATTTTGCGTAATGTGGTAAACGATATGGTAAACAAATCAGCTGTTCGTTAAACGTCAAAAATATTATATTAAAATATTTAATTAAATTTTAACATTTATTAAATTTGCCATCCGCTATTTAAAAATGCTCAAAATAAGCCAAAAAATTAAATTTATACAATAATTGTATGAACAAATTGCTTTCAATTATCTATTAATTCTTGAGTTATTTGGCGAAAATGATGGTAAGTATGTTTATTGCTGTGATCAACACATAAGTGCATGTGTGAATGCATTTGTGTTTGTGTAACTCACACTATTTTGAAAAAAATTTCATTTTTCCTTGAAATGCCCGTTCCTCTATTTCTTCTTCTTAGGTTACAAGAGTTTACCATGTTTACGATGTTTACCATCTTCGTTTAACACACAAATTTGTGTCTTAAAGTTTAAGATTTGTTTGAAAAGATTTTCCATATAAATTTTGACAGTTCGTTTACGAGTTACGACGTCGTAAACTTTAATACTTTTAACACTTTTACGATGCTTTTCCGACGTTGCATGAATACCCTTAATAAAACTTTTGATTTTAAATGGCTTAATTTATTCTAATAAGTAGCTTAAAAATCTCACCTATCAGTTTTATTTTGTTTTCACAGTTAAAATTCCTACGTCAAAATGTTTTTTTTGTCTGCTAGGAAGATGTCAAAGAGTGGAGCTGCCTTCCCAAATGTCATCTTCAATAAGAGTCAAAAGACCACTCATAACATTTATGAGCGCTCATAAATATCCACTTATTGTTGCTTGGTGAATAGGTTTATGAGGCTCATAAGTTATGAGTGCTCGGTGAATACCGGCCTTAAAGACATACGAGGTCTGTTCGCGTACTTGCCTGAAACTAACAAATTCTACCAGATTAATTTTTTTTCTATGAACTTTGAGAGTCTTTCGAACTAAAAATGGTAGAAATCGGTAGGTTTGGGGAGTAAAGAAACAAGGTTACAATTAGACATTTAACGATACATGGTTTGTTAACAAAACCCCTTGAACAAGAAGATAAGGAAGAGTTAGACGCTGATTACATGAAGACTTTTTTCGGTTGTTTCATCTTTCGTCTTTTTGACAGCTTAGGTGGGGGGTGTAGAAATGTAAGGGGAATGAAGTAACGAAAGCAGGAATAAAAATTTGAAGATTTTTTCTGGTTGAACATTGACGTTTGTGGTTTGACAACCGAATAGAGATGAGCGGTGAGCAGATGTCAGCAAAAATCATAGTTGATAGAAAAATGATCGATATTCAAGTATCGATTTTAAAATAAAATAAATCGATTACAAAAAATTAAAAAAATGCAAGTAAAATGGATTTTGTAAATCGAATGCAAAGAATGAAACTTCACAAAAACGTCCATTGTTGTCTATGTGTTCATTCTACAAAAAAAAACATTATTCTCTTTGATATTAAGGTTCCCCCACACCAACGCGAATTTTAGGTGGCGACGACGAAAACAATAAAAACAACGTGTTTTTTCATTGACAACCACATGTTGTTATTATTGTTTTCGTCGTCGCCACGAAAGATTCGCGATGGTGTGGAGGAAGCATTAAACATGTGAAATTATATTATTTTCGATTGACTAATGACTGGATGGATTCAAAGGAAATTTGACAAATAAATCGATTATTTCATGGAAAAGGAATATAAATATAATAATAATAAAGTGGTTTTACCTTACGGTCCATTGATTTCTCCTGCCTATGTTCTGTACTCCCGCATCGATAAAATTGGTCGAGAAACCTTAAAAATGGAACAAAACTCATATGATTTGTTTTAATTTCAATCGTCTCTAGGCTTATTTTATCGATACCGTATCTGCTACAATAACAATTTACTTTTTATATTTTCTCCAAAATGTTTGATTGAAATATAACTGGGTTTCAGTTTTTTGCCTAAAAATTCACATAACTGAAATAGGGTTTTAGGGTGGTATTCATCGAACACTATTAGGTTAATAGCTTCGTAAACCTATTCATCAATGCATATTAGTGCTGATTTGCGAGCGCTCTCAAAAGTTAATAGTGGTTCTGACCACTATTAAGTTGAGAGCAAAACCTATCGGAGGATATCAGAAGTAACTTCGAAACTTTTCGAAATCACAATGTGAATTTCACTTCCAGACAGAAATGCTCCAAACTCTTCCTACCTGAATGCTCAGCTGATAAATCTAAATTATTGTTAAATCTTGACAGAAAAAACTTACTTATTATTTTCAAAATAAGTTTTAAATTTGTTGATACATTGTATGCACAGTAAAAATCTGTTTTGTTTTATTTCAATTAATAGCAAAAGGAAAACAACTGAAATGAAAACCGACGTTAACAATGACATGTTCGAAAGAGGTACGCTCACGATTCACAATCGTCTTTGGCTTGTTCGAAAGGGGTACGTTCATCAGGTCCAAACACTAATATTTCGAAATATCTACTTAGCGAAACCCAGAACCTATTAGAGCTTGGTGAATAGGACCCAAAAAATTAAAACTAATAGACTCTTAACTTTAATACGGCTATTAGTACGCTCGATGAATACCACCCTAATGTTCTTTTGCCTTAATTTTGGGTTATGGTCTTATATTTCGCTAATAGCTGGACTAAATTTGTCACAGTTTCCAATCTGTGCCTACGTTCTTAAACTCTCAGATAGCCAAAATTAGTCGAAATACGGTGAAAAATGAAACAAATAGGATGATTTTTGTTCCATTTTTCAGCGTTTATCGACCAATTTTATCGATGCGAGTTAGAGAACATATAGGCACTGATTTAGTCTTAGTGCCAGTTTGTTCCCAGCTTATCATCTTTGGTAAAGGATTATTGCAACTGGTAAATCTTCAAATCTCGAATCTATAATTTGAAACGTAAATCATCGAATTTGATAATTAGCCGATTCAAGCAGAACCTTTATTACAAATTTAATCCACTGTGAACAAACGGCCCTAAGTCAAAAACACATTTAGATGTGAATTCAACGTATTTGACTACCAAAATTAAAAAGAAAGAAGAAAATATCGATTTTTCAGGTTCGATAAATTTTGTCAAAATAACGAAAGAGTCTTCACGAATGAGAAAAAGAACCATGTAATCACGACGATGCGTGTCTGTCAAAAACACGAAAAACGAATAGAACGAAAAAAAGACTCGTGTAATCAGCGTCTTATATATCACATATGGACGCTGATTACACGAGTCTTTTTTTCGTTCGTTTCGTCTTTTTTACAGGCACGTATCGTCGTGATTACATGGTTCTTTTTTTCATTCGTGAAGACTCTTTCTTTATTTTGAGGAACAAATATTTTGCGGTGGATTTATTGGAAAATAAACAGTTGTTATAAATAAAAATGTTTTTTTAATAACTTTTTGTTCATATTTGTAGCCTTTTTAAGTACAAAAACTGTTTTACAACACGAAATTAAAAGTTTTTAGATTCTTCGCAAAATACTTTGGTTTGAGAGATGAGCAATTAAAATATTCGGTTAAAAATCGATGACAAAATTTATCGAACCTGGAAAATCGATGTTTTTTTTCTTTCTTTTTTAATTTTTGTAGTCAAATACGTTTTTGAATTAGGGCCGTTTGTTCACGTTTCGAATTATAGATTGGAGATATGAAGATTTACCAGTTGCAATAATCCTTTCATAATAATCCTGTATTTTAGTAGTATAGTATATAGAGTTTGTATTATTAAAAAAACCTTCTCATACAAACTAGCCAGGCCCTGGGCTAAAAACAAAAACAAAACTTCCAATTTAATGATTATGAATTCTAGTCTTGTTGGATATAGTTCACACTAGGTATTCGTCACGAAATCTATGTAAGATGAACTGAACTTAGCAAAAATTGCGTATTGACAAAGGCCCTCACTATAGTCAACTGGTGAGTCCAAGTGATATCGCCGGGACGAAACACCAATTTTTGTAGGACTTAAAGGCCGTTAAAAGCTATTTTGAATCAATAATTCAACAAAGTCCATTAAAATATTGCTAAGTCTTCTACTTGGCTGATGTATTTCAGTAATATAGTATATAGAATTTGTATTATTAAAAAAACCTTCTCAAATGATTTTTGACCAAAGATGATTAGCTGGGAATAAACTGGCCCTAACACTAAATCAGTGCCTATGTTCTGTAACTCTCGCATCGATAGAATTGGTCAATAAACGTTAAAAAATGGAACAAAACTCATACGATTTGTTTCATTTTTTATCGTTTTTCGAATAATTTTGGCGATCCGAGAGTGAAGGTTCCCACAAACGATAAAAATGTGAATGCCGCACATATAAATCAAAGTAGAGGCACACATCTACGCGATTGCAGTGTGTCTCTCCTTTGATTTTAATATGAGGCATAAACATTTTTATCGTGACCGCCACCACCATCGCGTCGGTTTTCGGGTAGCTTAAAACCCTGTTTCTGTTACGTGAATTTTTAGGCAACAAAATGAAACCGATTTGTATTTCAATCAAACATTTTCGAGAAAATTAAACAAAAAACGTAAATTATTATTGTGGCAGATACCCGTTCTTATAACCCCAACTAAACATTTGATTTTCTTCTCTAACAAATTGCATTCAAATGATCTGTACCTTCAATCTGTCTTCAATCGATTAAAAAAAGTCTAGAAACGATTTAAATTACTTAAAACAAATCATATCAGTTTTGTTCCATTTTTTAACTTTCTCGATCAATTTTATCGATGCGAGAGTACAGAGAGTACTACAGGCGCACAGTACACATATTAAAGGTAATATCAGGCGTGTTTTTTTGCAAGCCCGGGGGGAATTGGTTGAAAAAAACGACAGCGGGGATTAGCGACGCCATGACAGTAAAAAACATGGAGTTTTCATACAAACTATCGATAACATGTATGTAATTCATGCCGGTAACACAGTTTTTCTGTACGCTTAAGTTAAATCCCGAGAATTCCCTGGGATTAGTTGTTGTTGCATTTAACATGTTAATTGTTTAGCACCGACGTCGTTTTTTTCATCCAATTCCCCCCGGGCTTACAAAAAAACACGGCTATCATTAGCGTTTTCATTTTTGTTCAGTTCTGCGCAACTGTCAAAATCGAGGTATTATGGTGGTAAAATGGTGGATTCAGTGCCCCCTTCCTAGTCTAATTTCAATATTTTGTTGTTGTTTTGTTGTTCCTGCGGGCACTCGAACAGCCATTTTTAATTTTTTGACATTTCCAACTTTGACAACCTGCGCAATATATTACCTTTAATATGTGTACTGTGCTACAGACGTAGAAATCAATTTTTTTTTGTTATTGGCTCTAGGAATCTTTGGTCATCCATATAATGTTGTAAAGTAGTCATACGATATATTGCGTTTATATCTAGAACTTTGAAGTGAGTATAAGGGGGTTTAATGAGTTTAATCAAACGATATTGGAGATTCAGTATCTTATCCAGATGTGTTTTTGAAGCCTTTCCCCAGGCCAGGATTCCATATCGAATTTGAGATTCTGCGAGCGAGTAATAAACTTGTTTAAGAACTTTGAAGTTTGAGAATCTTTTAAGGTAAACCAAGGCAAAAAGGGTGCTTTTTAGTCGAAGACGTAGTGTTAATATGTTCACGCCAAAGAAGATGTTCGTCTATGACGACTCCAAGATACTTTATTTTTTCGACGATTTCGATTGGTTGGTTGTTGGCTGACATTCGGTGATATATGTTAAAAGTTTCTTTCCTTTTAAATGGGTGGCGTATGTGCATAACTTTTGTTTTGGTAGCATTAATAATCAGTTCATGGTCATGGTACCACTTGGATACATTATCAAAATGTTTTTGAAGTTTTTCTACTGCTGTGCCCAGACTTTTGTGCTTGACTATGATGGCTATATCGTCTGCATATGCATATGCTGTATTGTTTTTAAATAATCGAAGTAGTTCATTAGTGTAAAGTATAAACAAAATGGGTCCCAGTTTAGAGCCTTGTGGAACGCCATATACGGTAGGTTTTTCTTCACTCAAAGTTGTTGTTACGTTAACCTTAATCGACCTATCAGTAAGGTAGCTTTGGAGCCAGTCTGATAAATATCCTCTGATACCAATTCTGTTCAAGGTTTCGAGAAGTTTTTCCGGGCTGAGGGTGTCAAAGTCTATGAACAGGACAAGAACGTGGTGATTACGATTAAGGCCTGCATTAAGTGTATTTGGGAATTCTCCTAACAGCTTTTCCGTACTCTTTCTTTTTTGAAATCCGTATTGGTTTGGGTGCAAGATTTGATGTTTGTTTACAAATTAATTTAGTCTTTTGACAATAACTTCCTCCAAGCATTTTTCTACGGCCGACATAATATCGATTGGTCTATAATTGTCGGTTTTGCTTTTTTTGCCTCCTTTGTAAATAGGCGAATAATTAAAGTTTTCATAAGTTTTGGTACATAACCTTGGATTATGCTACGGTTAGTTATAGCTTGTAGAACCGGTGCAAGAATTTCAGCGTTCATTTGGAGATCAATTGGTCTTGTTATCTGCCCCAGGTCCTTTTTTGGTGTTTATATTGCTCAGAATATTTTCTTTACCATTAACGTTGGTTGAAAAGTTGTTTTGTATAACTTGATCGATTGAAGCATTTTTCTTCCCAAAGGCTCATTTATCACATTCCATGTCTTTCTTGGGTCGTGTTGTGCATTTATAAATTTTTGTTTATAAAAGTTAGCTTTTATGATTTGAATGTTTTTGTTTACAAAATTTCGGAAGTTTTTGTATTCGCGTTCATAACTTTCTTGGACTATTTTTCCATCTTCTATAAAACTCATCCCTTTTCTTACACATATCGATTATTTCGCTGTTAATCCACGGCTTTTGTTTTCGATTTTTCTTTGTTTTATTATATTTGGTTGACTCCCTATATATGTTGTTTATTTTCCGCACGAATATATCATAAAGAGATTCGATATTGTTTTCTTGAAGCATTATTTCCCAATTTGTTTGTTGTATTAGCTCATTAACTTTCTGTTGATTAATATGCACATCATCGATTTCTTCGAAAATTCTATCATCATTTAGGCCTTTCGTAGCGTAAAGTATGGCATAATGGTCGGCAAGATCAGTTTCAACAATTACTGCTAAGAATATTTCTTGTTTGGTGAGACTTACGTGTATGTGATCAATCAAAGTAGCTGTATTTCGTCTTAAATCAACACGTGCAGGCTTTTATATAACATTCGTGAGTACTTTTAAAGGCATCATCTCCATATACTTTAGCACTAGGGAGTTCTTTTCGTCTAGTACATCTATATTCATGTCGCCTAAGACGATATTTTACTTTTCGACATTGATCATCGTGTAAATTTCTTCAATGAATCGAGCTACGCTTAGTTTGGGTCGTCTATATATTGCATAAATATGATTCTTTTCATTCCTATGCGTTATCTCCAAATGTATTCCTTCATAGTTTACTGGGTTTTGATGGTATAATTTCGTAAATTATATGATTTTTGATAAATATTGCTACACCTCCTCCTTTCATTCCTTCACGATTTATAAATTCTGACTTAAATCCATCTATGTAATAAATTTCATTTTTACTTTTAGGTATGTTTATTTCATTTAAAACTAAGGCATCTACATGACATAATGCATTGCCAATTTCAGCTATATAATTATCCCAAGTTTTTGTAATAGATCTTATGTTAAAACAAATGCAACAACAAAAATTCATATTTTTTAAAAATCCATTTTCGTTGCCAGTAACACCATATACAGGGTGGCGCACCAATTGTGGTACAATAAGAAATTCAAATAATTTTTTTTTAATCGATGTATTTCATTTATTTTTTTTTTATTGGTTAGAAAATTAAATTTTATTTTAAATAGTTAGTTGTTTTTAAAGATTATAGACCGCAAATGACCTCCACGCTGTCCCACGCATATGCGGCACCTGGTCAAAAAATTATTCATTGCGGCCTGAAGAGTTGAAGTTGGGATCGCCTCAATTATTGTCGTTATGGACTGCTTTAATTCAGTTAAATTCCTGTGCTTCGTTTTATACACCTCTTGCTTGACATAACCCCATAAAAAGAAGTCTGGTGCAGTCAGGTCAGGTGACCTTGGGGGCCAGCGAAGAGTGGAGTTCCTAGAAATTAATTTGTTTGCGAATTTTTTGTTTAGCTCCGCCATAACTGGTCTGGCTATATGTGCAGTTACTCCATCTTGCTGAAACCAAACGCTGTTGAATGGTATACGTCTTCGGCGCAGTTCTGGGTAAAAAAACTCCTTCAACATCTTTAAATAACGGTCCCCATTGACAGTAACGGTTACACCGTTTTCTTCAAAGAAGTACGGCCCGACAATACACCTTGATGAAACTGCGCACCACACAGTGACTCGTTCTGGGTGCAGTTCCGTCTCATGGAGCATTTCTGGATTAGACTCATTCCATATACGGCAATTTTGCTTGTTTACATTGCCGTTAAGATCAAAATGGGCCTCATCAGACATGAACAAACAATTGATCAATGTGTTGTCTTCTTCGGCCATTGATATCATTTTTTGGCAAAATTCCAGGCGAACAGGCAAATCCTGAGGGTTTAACTTGCTAGTAATTTGGACTTTGTACGGAAACAAGTTTAAATCGTCATGAAGTATCCGTTGTAATGACCGTCTACTAATTCCAATTTGCCCCGATAAGTTTCGGGTCGAAACGTTCGGATTGGCCTGTATTGCAGATGCTACTGCTGCGATTGTATCCTGAACCCGAACATTGGCATCTCGATGGTACGGCCTTCGTGCGATGCTTCCAGATTCGGCAAACATGTTTACAAACCTCATAATGGTCCATCTACTCGGGGGATTACCGCCAAACTCCCGCCTAAATTCCCTTTGGACGGAAATGACGGACTGCAAAGCATGGTACCGTTGCACTATCCAAATTCTTTTCTCCGTATCCCAAGCATCCATTTTTATAAATCTAAATAGTAAGCTACAAAATAAAAAAAAAATAAGCCGATTACTCACACAGAAAAAAAGTTATTACGTTTTATTTTTGTAGCACGATTCGTGCGCCACCCTGTATTACCCTAAAATTGACATCAGCTTCACTATATAAGATGGACCGTAAGGTAAAATCACTTTATTATTATTATGTTTATTGTATTTATAATCCTTTTCCATAAAATAATCGATTTCTTTGTAAAATTTCCTTTGAATCCATCCAGTCAATACAAAAATATTATAATTTCACACGTATAATATCAAAAATAATTATGTTTTTTTTGTAGAAAGTTTTCATTCTTTGCATTCGATTTACAAAAACCATTTTATTTGCATTTTTTTTAATATTTTGTGATAAATTTATTTTATTTTAAAATCGATACCTAAATATCGACCATTTTTCTATCAACTACGATTTTTGCTGACATCTGCTCATCGCTCATCTCTATTCGGTTGTCAAACCATAAACGTCAATGTTCAACCAAAAAAAATCTTCAAATTTTCATTCCTGCTTTCGTTATTTCATTCCCCCTACATTTCTACACCCCTCACCCAAGCTATCAAAAAGACAAAAGACGAAACAACCGAAAAAAGTCTTCATGTAATCAGCGTCATACAGTGTATGTGAGTGAAGCACCAAATTAAAAAAGAACAAAAAGGTGCCTATCTGTCATTTTGCCGATCTAAAGGAAAATGTTTCGAGATTTTCAATCGATAAAATAGTAAAAAAAAGATAATTAAACTAAATAAAAAAATGAAAAAAAAGTGAAAATAGTGAAAACTTGCAATACTTTATTAGAAAAAATATAAAACAACATGCGGTGCTGTATTAAATTGTGTAAAAACACCTATAATATGGAGTTAACAATCTTTTCATTTCACGGGCTGATTGTGTCTCAAATTCCACATAAATTAATGTGAAGTGATGTTTTTTATGTAGATACATCATCGTAGACTACTTTAAAATTGATATTTTATAGCATTTTTCTATAAAAAATTCTAATTTGTTGAAAATGCAAATATACTTTGAAATGTGATATATCAGGTGCCTTTCTGTCAAAATTAAAATTGTGTCTCATTCGAATTAGCTTTTATTGGTAATGGCAAGGCGCTCAAATGCATTGAGCGCCCGTAGTGCAGAATTTACTACACCGGTCGTTCGACAGGGCAAATTATCAAAAAATTTTAACTACCGAGCTTGCTTGATCGACAGTCGTTCGACTGGTGTTACAAAAATCTAACGACACGACACGTGTTGATAAACATGTCGTTGAATGTGAACGGGGCTTCTTCTAAGACAAAACCAACATCTCCTCTCCAAAAGAGGTACAATGGTTATCTACTTTCATTAGGAGAAAAGTTTTCAATACCGGTAACAATTAAACATTTCTCACCTTAGAATAAGAAGATAAGGAAGAAAAATATATCACATATACAGTGTATGTGAGTGAAGCACCAAATTAAAAAAAAAAAAAAAAACAAAAAGGTGCCTATCTGTCATTTTGCCGAAAGTGTTTAGAGATTTTCAATCGTTAAAATATAGTGAAAAAAGATAATTAAACTAAATAAAAAAAATGAAATAAAAGTGAGAATAGTGAAAGCTTTCAGTACTTTATTATAAAAAATATAAAACAACATGCGGTGCTGTGTTAAATTGTTTAAAAACACCTATAATACGGAGTTAAAAATCTTTTTATTTCACGGGCTGATTGTGTCTCAAATTCCACATAAATTAATGTGAAGTGATGTTTTTTTATGTAGATACATTATCGTAGAATACTTGAAAATTGATATTTTATAGCATTTTTCTATAAAAAAGCCTAATTTGTTGAAAATGCAAATATACTTTGAAACGTGGTATGTCAGGTGCCTATCTGTCAAAATTGAAATTCTCTCCCAGGGTTGAATTAGCTTTTGTAGGTGATGGCAAGGCGCTCAAATACATTGAGCGCCCGTAGTGCAGAGTAATTTTACTTACTTTATGTGGAATATGAGACACAGCTTACCTGTGATATGAACAAAAGTTGCAATGATTATTATAGATGTTTTTACAGGATTTAACGGAGCACCGCATGTAGTTTTATATTTTTATTTCAATGAAGAATAATTCACTTTATTTACTTTTATTTCACTTGTTTATTTAATTTACTTAACTTTTTTTTCTATTTTAACGATTTAAAATCTCAAAATACATGCCTCAAAACAACAGCTAAAAATTCCTTTGGGCGCCCCATGATTTAGCTGTCTAACTGCATGCCTTCCCTGTGTGAATGCATCTGTGTTTGTGTTACTCACATTATTTTGAAAAATGCTTCACTTTTTCCTCGATATGCCCGTTCCTCTATTTCATTTTCTATGTTTCTCACCAATACATGTTATTGCGGACATTGAGCAGAGCATAAGAAATTTAGAAGATGAGAGAGAAAAAGACACTACCAGATCAACAATAACCAACAGAATAATTCAACACAAAAGAAGATTAAAGATTCCCCCACACCAACGCGAATTTCCGGTGGCGACGACGAAAACAATAATAACAACACTTTGTCAATGAAAACAATAATAACAACGTGTTGTTTTCATTGACAACCACGTATTGTTACTGTTGTTTTCGTCGTCGCCACCGAAAATTCGCGTTGGTTTGGGGGAACCTTAATACTACTATGGAAAAATTTATACTCAAAATTCATAAAGAAACGCAACAATTCCTTAAGGGCCCTACACACGATCAATGTTACCTGACAATATTACTTGAACTCGTTAGTAGGCACTTCAATGTTCGTCACAAGAAAAATTGATACATTGATGAAACACAAAATTATTTTGATTTTCTTCAATGTTCATTGACAAAATGTTTGATTTACTGAACTACACTAACAAATTCCCTAACAAAATTGTCAATGTTCATTGATCATGTGGAGGCTTTTTTGTCATTAATTTTACCTGACGGAAAAAACGTCAATATCACCTGACGAGTAACATTGATGGTGTGTAGGGCCCTTTAGATATTACAAAAACGAAATTATTGTGACAAAAGCAGACAAAGCATTGTATATTGACACATTAGTAATCTCATGGAACATAAAAAAGTAGTTCGGAATCGGCTCATGTAAGGCGCTGCAATCGCCACAATCTGACTTTGGAGAGATAAAAAGGCGGGAAGAAGATAAGTAAAATAGAAATAAAGACTAGTAGTAAGAACGGGAGGATTATATTAAAATTATTCTGACAACAATAGCTGCGTTTTATTTTCCCCCAGATCCAATCCAGATCAGATCATGAAAATAAAACAATCCAGGATCTCAGTGACAACTTGTTATATACCCAACTCTTTTTTTCCTTTGTTTTTTTTATTCGTATACACCCTTTGTCTTTTTTCTTTACACTACTGACGACATTTACAAATTAAGGGTGTGTGTTCAAAATGGATTTGGAAATCCAAATTCAAAACAAAGTTGGATCTTGTGTTTTTTTTGTAATACATGTATTTTTGTAAGCAAATCCAATCTGGTTCGGATCTTGGGGAAAATAAAACACAGCTAATAATGAGACTAAGGCTAAACTCATACTGGAGCTGCGAGCAGAGCGGAGATGCGGGAAGTGAGCAGAGTGACGAAAACAATCAAATGAAGCGTCTAGAGTGAGAAGGGCTCAAGTGACATTTTTCGTTTTTTTTGTTTTTTTTACCAATACTGGTGTTAAGCGACAACTTAAATTTTGGTCAATTCTTGTTTCTCTATTGTTATTACTTACAAAGTTAGCTTCAGATAAAGGGGTTAACTACCACTACTACTACTTATAAACTTTAAATTTAAAGGCTTATAACTCAAAACTTCAAAAATGTCACTTGACCCCTTCTCATTCTCAACGCTTCAAATGTGTTCTTATGCGAGCTCTCATACTGAGGCCTCTAGCAACGAGGTATCAGTTCTCATAAGAAAGCATGTGTTTGTTTTTAACGCTCTACTTACCTCTCGCATCTCCGCTCTGCTCGCAGCTCCAGTATGAGTTTGGCCTAAGGGAGATGGTTTAATCAGATGTATTTGACGTGGCATAAAGCAAAATAAGGGGAAGAAAATTAAATTTGTTTGGCCTATGGACGACGATTACGGTATTTTGCTATTTAGAGATAGGGGTATATATATAGGTTCAGGTATAGCTATAGATATTGATAGAGTAAAAAAATCTATATTTGATGCAAATTGAATATTTTACTAAAGCAACGTTGTTAAATTTCACAATATGTGAGGTAAATACAACGTTGCCATATTTGGCATTTATTATGCTTTTTCTTATAGGTAGGTGTAGGTAGGTATGAATTATTGTTGTTGGGATTTATATAATAATTTAGGGAAACTTCAACGGTTTTTTAGCAAAGTTTTTGCTTTGATGAGTAGGCATGTGTTCGAGTAGGCTGATATTCCATATGACATATGTCTGAAAATTTTATTTTACTCAGTTTTAGTGACAGTGCGAACAAAAGTGGTAAATAGTTTATATTAATCAATTTATAAAAAAATTAATTTGAATGGAAAATTAGTGAAATTAGTGTTAGTGGATTAGTTTTTTTCAAAACTAATCAAATAGGTATCTGGAGTTTTGTTCGTGCTGCGCTGGAAAGGAGTGAGGTGATTTTTGCGTATTTAAAAGTTTTTTTTAAAAACTTAAATACAATGGGCCTTACTAATAACCAAATTTAGTAAATAGTTAAACGAAAATCTCCAGATTACAGAACATTCGCATACTAATAACGAATTTAGTCTCCAGGTTATTCACTAGCAAGACGTTAAAATTTAATACATTGAAATCCATCTTTAAGCTGTACACTAAACTCATGAATTCAAGGAATTCCTAAATGCATCCCGCAGATTGGATACGCGTGTTGTGAAAAGAAGAACCCATCGAACACCAAGTTCAAGATTCTTTGTTTTTAGTTTTTTGTTTTTTTTTTTTCTTATTTTTTTTAGGAAGTAATAACTTTAAAATAAAATGTCTGATTATTTTAAGTAGTTTTTTTAGCATATCCTTTGTTGTTACTTAATACATATTTATGACATACAAATAAATGAAAAATATGTAATTTATGAGAAGTGCTCCTATAAATTGCGTTCTATATACCCAGTCCCATTTGTTGATGGAATCGCTTCTTAATTTTGCTTCTTTAATTTTTTGAATTTCCTTGAATAAATTTATATCTTTCGTTACAACTCATTTTTCTAAATATTTGTTTTTGTTAACGCGAAATTAATGAAATTGAAAATCCAAGAAAGTTTGGCATTTATTTGACAACATCTGGATGGAAATTGTAGTAGATTCAAGGAAAGTGTGAGGATTTGTTAACGAGAAGGTTAAATATGTTATTAGTAGGATTTCGTTTAAGCTCCGCACTTTATTTTAACCTTGTACTTTACTAATAGTCGACATTAGTGTTTGGTTATTAGTAAGGCCCAATATTTTTTTTTTCTATTATTAAATTTTGTAGCTTTATTAGTGCTTGTGCTGTTAAGTTTTATTAAGTTGTTTTTTTTCTTTTTATAAGCAGTGTTTTTAAGTTTTATTTTGTTTTTATAAGCAGTGATTTAGGTAGTTTGTTTTTTTTTTTTATTAGTAAGATTCAGTGTGTGGTTTTTGTTTTAGTTCAGAAGATTTAGTTTTTTATACATACCTAGGTACCTATAAGCAGTGTTTTCTTAGTTCAGTTTGTTTTTTTAAAGTGTTAGTGAAAAAACTTAAAGTTTGTTAATTTTGATTTTTGATTTTGATTTTTTACAGAGCGTTTAGTTGTTTGGTAAAAAAGATTTTTTTAGTACATAAATCAACAGGGTGTTAGTGCAATTTAAGAGTTAAAAAATTTAGTTTTATCTGTTTTTTTAAAGTGAGTTTAGTTTCTTTTTAAAATAGTTTTTTTTATCTTAAAGCAATAGGGTGTTGCGACACATTTTTTTTATTTTATTCAGATTTTAATAGATTTTTTTTTCAGATTTTAATTGTTTGTTATTTAGTTCTTGAATAAGAGATTTTCTATAAAGTTTTTAGTAGTTTTTTTTTAGATCGTTTTTTTTGAGATCGTAAATTTATAAAGTTTTTCAACACAGTTTTTTTCAGATTTTAATTGTTTTTTTTTTTCAGTTCTTTAATCGTAGAGTTTTTATACAGATTTTAGTAGTTGTTTTCGAGATCGTTAATTTATAGGGTGTTACAACACAGATTTCTTTTGACTTTTTTTCTAATAATATAACTTTTTCAACATGGTTTTTTGTTGTTATTTTAACTGTGATGAGCAGCGAGGTTCGCTATGTTATTTTTCATTTTTTCAATTACCAACTGATCATCGAAGAGAAGTTTGGATTAAACATGGAAATGTTACGAACATCAGGGCTTTGCCGAAAAAGTCCTTTATGTGCGAAATACATTTCCATGCCAAAGATATTAGCGAAAAGTCCACTTTTAAAAGTCTGTCCAGGTACGCCCTACCCATAGCTTCTCCATCTGTTTGCAGGTGTTCCGATGTATCAAATGACGCATCATGTCTTCGAATTATGGAGGCGTATAGGGCCCGGAAGCAGCCGACTTCAACGGTCACCTCTGCAATCCAGGTCTCAGAGCCAATACCTCCACCTCCACCCCCACCTCCACCCGTACCTTCGAGCCCAGCTTTATCCTTGGTGATGTGGCTGCGAGCTCTTCTTATACCTACATCAGGGACTATAAAATCCCTGAAGTACCCTCTTGTTCAAAGGCTTCTCCTTCACAGTTTCCCTCTCCAGGATATCCATCCTACAAAGCGGTTCCGGTAAAAAAGTCGAAAAAGCTTCGGTATATCCTCGAAACATTTTCGACACACCTATCAAACAAATTCGAGACCCAGAATATAGGCTGAAGAAAGGTTTAGACACTCACATGGAAGACTTTTCCGAAGAGCTGCGGACCTTTATTCTGACGCAGTTATTTCACAGGCCGAATGCACCCTGGGAACCTAAAGAAAAGGACTTGTTTTTGAAGTTTTACTTTAAGTCCCCAGCGTGTTATTCTTTTATGATTAGCTCAGGTTTCAAGCTGCCATTGGTAAGCACCATTTACCGATGGCATTCCGAGATTCGTCTCCCAACAGGGCTCAGTCCAAGAATTCAGGACCTTCTTAGGGACAAAGCCAAAGACATTGCATCTTTAGACAAAAAATGCGTTTTGCTGTTTGACGAAATGGCCATTAAGAAAGAACTAGAATACAACATCAAGGACGACATAATTTTCGGCTATACCGACTTTGGGGAGTTCGGTAGACATGAAAAAATTGCGTCCAAAGTGATGGTATTCACATTAAGAGGGCTTAATAGGAACTGAAAACAGACAATAGTTTATTATGTAGGATCCCCAAATGCCACTACTATAGCCAAAATGTTGACCACTATTATCGCAGGGGTGATAAAGTGTGGATTAACTGTTGTTGCAACAAGTTGCGACCAGGGCTCCAGCAACGTTTCGGCTTATAGCAAGTTAGGACCCCGCAATTTCATGGATGCCACGCCATATGTAGAGATAGAGAATCAAAGAGTCTTCTTACTCTATGACTATCCTCATATGTTCAAAAGCGTGAGGAACATTCTTCTAAAGCATAGAATTATAATAGGAGATGAAGTGGTCGATTGGAAGATCCTTGAAAGGATTTATGAAGAGGACTCGAAAGGAATGTTTCAAGTTCTCTTCAAACTTTCTGCGGCCCACATCAAACCAGATAATTTTGATAAGTTTTCGGTCAAGTTAGCGACGCAGGTTTTCAGTGCCAATGTGTTCTCGGGCATAATGTACGCATTAGGTACATACTAATTTTTTTACCACAGACGAGGATAAGAAGCTTGCAGGGTCAACAGCCAATTTTATCAAAGGTATGAACAACCTTTTCGATAATCTTAACACAGGCAAACTCTACTCGAGAAACCCAAACAAGCAAGTCTTATCGGACTCGACAGATACGTTAGATTCATTAAAGCATGCACGGAACTGGATTTCTACGTGGAAATCCTCTAGTTCCATGTCAATCCCCCCTTGCTTCAAAGGATTGAAGCAAACTTTGTTGGCTATTGAGCAGATGTGGGAACACCACAAGAGCGAGGACCAAACTTATTTTCTGCTTTCTCATCTCAATACAGATGTAGCAGAAAATTTGTTTTCAATGGTACGCTCCAATAGAGGTTCATATGAAAGGAATCCGTCAGCTTTGAGATTCATTAGGAATCTTAAACTGATTATTTTCCAGCACTTGACTTCAGCGGACCATTCTGGGTACCAGGACGCTGGGGCCGAACCGTTGATTCAGGTAGCTGACCTTGATGCAAATGAACCTGAAAACGAATCTTCATACAAAGACTTCGTGTATGAAGAACCAGCAGTGGACAATGCTGGTGAAGACATTGAAGGTGAAGACATTGAAGGTGAAGACATTGAAGGTGAAGACCACAAGCCAACAGAGCAAGGGGATAAGGAGTCTTCATCTCTGCAGAAAGTTGCTTCTGTATATTACGCTGGGTTTGCGGCAGGGAAATTGAAGAAGAGGTTGAATTGCGAGGTCTGCAACCAATTTATGATCTCAGAGGATGAGATATGCGAAGAAAGGCAAGCAACTTTGCTAATTAAATTGCGAGCATACCAAACAATAACAACACCTTCGGAGTTCGGAAAACTGACAGTTCCTTCGATCGGTTTCGAAAGAACTGTCAGTATTCTGCAATCGATTTTCATGGAGCAATTCCCAGCGATGCAGGTGAAAGACAAAATAGTAGAAACATGGTTGCGTAAAATCTCCACTTGGAGATACCTCACTTAAAATATTGCATGCAAAATTCATTTAGTAGTTTGAAGTAGAAATAGAACTTAAAATAATGCATGCAAAATTCACTTAGTAGTTTGAAGTAGTAGTAGAAGAGGAATAGGCCTACTGGGGAAACCTCAAAAAAAAATACGCATCTAGTATTCTACCCCACTGGGTGATGTGGAAAAGAATACAGGCAAAAGTTTTAAGAAATTTAATTGAAGAAAAAAAAAACACTTCGTGGTTTTCGTTGAATTTTTAAAATTTAATATATTTACCTTATCAATTTTGCTGCACTTTATGGCATTTTTTACAAAATACTTTGAAAAACGTGAATTTTTTTTCTTCAATAGGTAAGTCATTACATATCAAAATTTTCAAAAAAAAAACAAATTTTTTGGATACTTTATGTACTTTATGTAAAACAAATTGTTTGTTCTTTTTTGAAACTTTTTTTAATGTGTATATCAATTAGTCTTTGAAATTGGTATATAAAATGTTCTTCTTAGTGCTCGAAAAATCGTTTTCATACATAAAACAATTTTTTCCGAAGAAAAAAATTAAATTTTTTCGAAAGACTTTTTTCCCGTGTATTTCAGTCGGTTTTCAAAATTTGCAAACTATGTTTTGATTTTTTTAAGTTTTTACAAAATTTTGTAACTTAAAAAAAAACAATTTTTCCGAAGAAAAAAATTAAATTTTTTCGAAAGACTTTCTTCACGTGTATTTCAGTCGGTTTTCAAAATTTGCAAAATAACTTTTGATTTTTTTAATTTTTATGAAAATTGACTATACCTACTTACACAAAAAAATATTTTTTCCGAATAAAAAAAAAATTTTCTTGAAAAATTGTTTTCACGGGTACCTATTTGAATGGAACAAATTCCCATTTGTTTTACTTTTTGGAAAAAAAAAATATTTTCTTTACGGGTAGGTAGGTACCTACCTATTTCAATTGGTTTTTAATTTTACAAACCAAACTTCTCTATTTTTTTTTTCTATTTTTTTAAAATTGTTGATACAAATGAATGAATGAGGCATTTAATAATGCCGATTTTATACTTTTCTTCGATGAATGAAATAATACATCATTTATTTTCATTCCTTTTGAAACCTTCCCCTTTTATAGAAATGCCATACAAAATAATGTGCAAAATCGATAAATTGTTGTTCCACTTCAACCCTCCTAAATATCCTATACATTCTTCTCGTTCTTCTTTTCTTTCTTTAACCTTATTATTTATTCCTCTATCTTTGATTATCTGCTCTTTCTCAACTCTCCAATCTCTCCACTCTCAATTTTTTCTTGCTTCAGAATCGGCTCTGTAGACGTCGCGTCGTTCGTTCCTCTCCATGGGACTACTATAGAGTTTATATACAAAGGATAAAGGAAACAAAAAAGTCATTATGTACAAAGAAGATTATTTTACAAAAATGAATCAACGAATGAATACGAATCGATCCAACACCAAAACTACAAAAAAACAAATAACAATTTGGTAAATGAACTTTTTAAAAACAAATTTATTCCACAGAAAATTGTGATAATTTGTTAAAAAAAAGCTTAAGTTACCAAACACACATAAGAATTCTCTTGTTAATATATTTCTGTCAAAACTATTATCACTTTTTCAATTGTTTGTGTTGTGTCTGTTTTCTGTTTTGTTTTTATTTAAATGGGAAGTATCTGATGGAAGCCATAACTTGCAAACCGACAGAAATATATCCACCTCTTGGGTCCCTCTTTAGGTCATCGTCAACAAACTGCAATGAGTTTCCTCATATTTTCCTTAGAAAATCTATATATATTTCTTCCTGAAATCCTCTTCACTTAGCACTTCCATTAGATCATATACATCCGGTGGTTTAACTTAGTACAAGTCACTATTTAGAAATTTTCTTTTAAATTCATAACATTTTGCACTTAGGGCCGGTTTGTTCACAGCTGATCATCTTTAATCAGGGATTATTGCAACTGGTAAATTATCGCATGTGCAAGGTAATACCTACAATTTTTTTTTAAGGAATCGAAAATTTTAGTTGTTAATCATGGAAATCGCTAATCAGCCGATTTTGGTTGATAAGCGCCATTTAGTTAGAGCCTGTGAAAGTCATCGTTCAATTTTAACCCATTGTGAACAAACTGGCCCTTAGTCCACGGAATAAGACCTAACCCTTCGCTTTTCCACGTTTATTAAGTGGGACTCAATTAAAATTTTTACTAAAATTCAAAGAACTCAGTTCTTAAAAATATTGGAATTCTGTCTAAAAGATAATAATTATTTTATACACGAATGAAAACTATATAACCAGACATTTGGTATGCCCATGGGAAATTCACTTTCCCCAACCATAGCTGACATCATATTGGACGATCTCCTCGACAAAACAATGGACGATTTGAATGAAAGACAAATAAATATAAGGTACATAACAAAATATGTTGACAACGTGTTTGCTATCATAAAAAAGAAAGATAAGGACATCATTATGAAATTTCTCAACCACTATCACACAAAACTTAAATTTACAGTAGAAATTGAGGAAAATAAGAGTTTGCCATATTTAGTCATAAGACTATACATTCAACTGGTACTCCAAGCCATCGTGCGTCGTCTGGTAGAATGATAAACTTCCTTTCAACACAACCCTTTCAGCAAAACATAAACACAGCAAACAATTTCATAAACAAAGTAATAGACATAAGTGACAAAGAATTTGAGAAAGATAATAATTTAGTATTTAGTATTTATTTAATTCAATGTATGCCTACACATTAAGAATATACTTCTTATAAGCTAGTGTTAATTACAATAATAATTATAATAATCATCATACTATGAAGAAAACTACTTAACAAATTTGTCTTCAAAATACAATTAACGATTCAAAAAGTAAATAACAAGATTTAATTTACATTTAAGAAAAAGAAAAAAAAAAGAAAAAATTCAATAGATAGAACATTTTAAAAGAAAAGTTACTAATTAAAAGAGATGATTATATACACCTTTTTACAACTATTCGAAGGAGAAAAAAAATACATTGCATCTCTATTTAGAAGGTAAGAAAAAAAAAGGAATGAAAAGAAATAAGGTAAAAGAAAACAGAAGTAATTTTTGAAATAAGTATATAGATCTCTACGAAACTGAGCTGCACCGGTCACTCTCCTTAAATGCCTAGGAAGGGAGTTCCACAATCGGACGGCATTAACAAAAAATTTTTGCCTAGAAGTCAGGCAAGAATAACGGGGATGAATGAGTTGTTGAGATCTGTTGGAGGAAGCAAACTGTAACCTGTTAAAAAGACTACAGGGTTGCTGCGAACGGATAACATTGAACAGTAATATAAGGGTTCTAAAGCGCATAAGATGATCAAGGGACATATTATACAGTTGCTTTGAGAAATTTGACACATGATCATATCTTCTTAAACCAAAAACATAACGCACGGTATTGTTGAATGCAACATCAAGCTTTCTCCTGCTGACAGCATCACAATTACAAAATATCTCGCATCCGTATGTGAGTATGGGTAAAACAAGTGTTTTAGCCAAAAGCATACGTGTTTTAAGAGGGACGAAATATTGCGAGTGCCATAACCTTCGAAGTACACCATAGACTTTACCAACGGCAGAGTTAATATGGGTATCCCAACACAGAGTTCTATTAAATAACAGACCAAGATTTCTTGCAGTTGATACATAGGAAATGATCGAATTGTTCAGGACTCAGGTATAAGCTGGGGAAATAATCAAGATTCAAAATTTTTCTACTAATGACAATGCATTTAGATTTCAACGGATTCAGGAACAAACCATTATTAGTTGACCAGAGGGAAATTTTTTCCAAGTCCTCATTCAATCTGTATGCACAATCCTCAATAAGTCCCAGAGAACAGCTCTTATATAATTGAACATCGTCCGCGTACATGTGAATGGAGGAACTTGTGATTTTAGCGGGAAGCTCATTTATATAAAGAGAGAAAAGAAGAGGTCCTAAAATTGAACCCTGAGGGACTCCTCTAGTGGTCGAAAGGAAACTTGAAAAAGTATTGGCGACTGAAACTGCTTGTTTTCTATCCCGAAGATACGAAGACAACAAAGAAACTGCAGACGATGAAAAGCCATAAAGAGATGAGAGTTTGTAACACAGATTAGTGTGGTCCACGGTATCGAATGCCTTCGAAAAGTCAAGCAGTACGAGGAATGTGACATGATCTTCATCCAAAGCATGTCTGATATCTTCAACAATATTAATGATGGCGGTGGTACAACTATGTTTTTGGCGGAAACCTGACTGTTTAGATGAGAGGATGTTTTTTGCTCTAAGGTGTGCGTTAAGTTGTTTTTGCACTACCCTCTCGAAGACTTTTGACAAATAAGGGAGCACAGAAATGGGTCGAAAATCATTTCCTCCCCCATTTTTCGGAATTGGTAAAACTTTTGCAAGCTTCCATTGGGAGGGAAATAGACCTGTCATTAGAATTGTATTGAAGGTGTGCGTGACGAAAGGCAAAATAACCGGTAATATCGACTTGATGAAAATAGGATTAATTCCATCAAACCCAACTGCATTGGACTTAATAGACATACAACTTTCAACTATATCCGTGCAATCTATACAATTAAATTCAAAGAGGTCTTCTGTCGAATAGTCATTGGGAGGCTCAGGTAGATTTAAGGAATTGCAAGAAAGAGCTGGAAACGGTAACGTAACAAAGTCATGGTTTAACAAGTCAACATTAATATTCATTGCACAATTCCGGTTTTCTTTCCCTAATCCTAACTGCTTCAGGTTTTTCCATAGTTGACGACTATTCATGGAAGAATATAAAAACAATAAAAACAACACTAATTATGAATAGTTTTCCACACTACATAATCAATAACCTCATAACCAAAACCACTAACAAATCAAAAAAAAACAAAAAACCACGAACCTGGCAACGCCGTTAGTTATTATGATATTACATATATTCCTAATCTGACAGACAAGGGAAACTTTAAACAAAATAATAAAAAAAAGAGAACATCATATTCCCCCACAAATCAAACACTTCAATAAAACATTAATTATTCACAAAATAGAAAATAGAATAGTCCATTCACGACCCAAAATAACTGAACAAATTAACATTTTACGCAAGTCGGTTTCTGCAAAACACGATACAAGTGAACTGCACAATTCTCATTTTAAAAAAGTTTTTGTTCAATGAACATGTGTTCAACATACTGCTTGCTATTGCAGTGAACAAAAAAAAAACTGAAAAAACACTGCAGAAATAGAAAACGTGTGTGGTCTAAGAATATGTATTCAAAAATACAGAAATTGGGTCAAACAGAATTACTTCTCAAGTTGATTTTAAGAATTTTGTGCGCATGGAGAAACATGTGTTTGATGAACTTCTATCTAAAGTGACACCCTTAATCGAAAAAGAAAATACTTTAATGAGAAAAGCTCTTTTCGGTAATTTATCCGAAAATTATAAATTTTTTTAACAACAGTGTCCCGGTCGACTTCTGGGTTTTTTTCTTTCAGTTTTTTGTATGCTTTGTTTTTCATTATTCTATTGCTATATTCCGGGCTTTTAATTTTCCATAGAGCCGGTTGTTCTTTAAAAAGATCTAGAAACTCGCTCGAGAACTTTTGTTCATCAGCCATTATAAAAACAAAAAAATGCTTTGCGTAAATAAAGCGAGAAACAGATTGCCACAACAAAACATCGGCATCAACGTTAGGAATTGCACTAAATTCGATGTCGCTGTTGCTGTTTTAGTGTATTCAAAGCCATTTAAAAGCACTTGCTCTAAAAGGTTGTCAAAGTTGCTGTGCCAATTCGTTTCTCGCATAAAATTTTTCAAATGAGCGGTTGCACAGTTTTTGGCATTCACGACACAAAATATCTGCACAAATTTGAAGACCTCATCAAAAATCAAAGTTGTTTGTATTTTTACACAGTTAACTGCACAAACAGCACAAACAACCCCATTCACAACACTAGTAAACTGCGCAAACCCCAATTTGCGCAGTTTGTTTGTATCGTGAATGGCCGGCCTAAGAATCCAATAAAACCTACGCATAACAATTGACAAAAAAAGACAGATATAGTACTAGCCGTTTTTTATTATTAGAATTGATCTATATGGATTATCAAATAACATACATAACAACAAAAACACATGAACCTGCTCTTTATCGATTTCACGTTTCATGATCCGAAAACAGGTTGCTGATTCTCGCCACTATGAGGTTGTTTAATTTTCGCAGGATGATCCATATGGATCATGGGTCATAACTCATAATAAAAAACGGCTACTGTAAGAACACATGCTCTAGCTTTAAGAGAATTGGGCTTTTCCAAAAACTGTCATTGTCTTTTCTCCTTATAATTTTGACAGTTCAAAACAACAAAAACAATACATGTGAAATCGAACTTGGAGAAATGTAAACAAATGGATTTTTAATATTTTCTGTGATTTTTTATATAAATAAGCTTGATAAGTTATTGAAATTGATTTATTGTTAAAGAGGCGTTATAACCATCGTTTTATACGTTTTTATTGGAAACAAGCAAGCTTTGTATTGTAAAAATATTTGGCGTTTGTTCACACCAGCTGTTTCCTGTTTTTTTTGCTTGTTTGAAACTGACGGCTGGTGGAAAAGCCCAATAGTATATCTATACTAATAATTGTTTCAATTTTCTATCTTTAAAACAAAAGTACTTGCGAGTGTAATAGAGTTCTCTTATGTCGTTTTCCATTGGTTTCACTCAGGGATTAACTCATTCTGAAATCCAATGGAACAAAGTTAGCATTCTTCTACTCAACTTAGAAATTTTTTCATTGTATTGGTGAACCATCGTGAACATTTCATGTATCGAACAGACATAAAATCAAACAGAGTCCGATGTTTATATTTATTTATTTTTTCAGTTTTGATTTTAAATCCAAATTTAAAAAAAAATTTAATATTGCTGTTAAGTTTGTAATTAATTTTTTCAATAAATTTAACAAATATTTCATGTAAGTCAAAGTAAATTATGTCAAAATTTGTTCCTTTTTTTTAAATAAATATAAATTATTAGGGGTATTCCCGATCTGGTGCAACGAGTCTAGTAAAAATGCGAAATTTTATTTTTTTTTAAGTAGATCGTGATCGCATTTTTTCTAATCTGTTTTGCAACACTGAAGAAAATGTCTGAGCTTCTAGAGGTTTCTGCTCAAGACATTTTCTCTAATAGGCGTTGTCGTCGGCACCACCACACCAATTGAACAGAACGAGCATTTATTATAATAGTTGCTGTTTATTCTCTAAAGTTTCAAAAGATAAATCTTATAATGGGTTTACAATATTTCATAAAAACTTACTTTTTGGTGGATCCTGGCAGATGACCGGTTGCTGACGAAGTTAAATACAAAATGGCGCAAGAAAAATGAAATGACCGGAAAACGTGATTTTTAGTTTCTGTCAATGACAGGTGATGGTAATGTCAAAAGTCAAGATAAGGTTTGTTCACTCGGTATCTGCCAGAAGTACCAATATAAATGGTGCCAATCAAATAAAGCTAACCTCACAATTCATTCAAATTATTAAGTGACATCCCACCCCCCGTGAGGCGCTCAAGACGTTCATCTGCAAGCCTCACATCTAACACGGCAAGTTTCACTGTGGGTCTTCGTAACACACCGGTTGCAGTCCTAACTCTGGCAGAGCGGACTTGTCCATCCGGACCCAGAAATACTTCGATGATTTTGCCTCGTACCCACTGGCTCCTCGGAGCATCATAATCGCATACCAAAACTAAGTTCCCAACTTCCAGCGGTGGCACCTTCTCGAACCATTTGCATCTCCTGGTTATCACGGGCAGATACTCTCTTATACATCGCTTCCAAAAACGATCCTTCAGCTGTTGGCTAACCATCCACTGCTTTCTAAGGCATAATGCACGTTGATCCACTGGGCCAGGAGTTTGAGTAGAATTCGGTACACCCAAGAGAAAATGGTTAGGAGTGAGTGGCTCATCATCCTCGATCGAAATCGGCAAGTGAGTTAGTGGTCGGCTGTTGACGAAGTCTCGACCTTCGGCGTCGTGTCCTTCAGCGTGTGTGACAAAGCCCTTTTGACTGACTCCTCGTCGATTCATGCGATGCATAAGATGCATGCGTCCGTAGACATGTCTGCGGCAACTTCCAGGTGTACGGCTCTTATTGTCAGGCACGTGAAAAGCGCAACCCAGCGTTTTTCTAGTCGACGGCGTATAAGTACGTTGATTGGCCCAAAGAAATCAAGGCCAGTGTATGTTAATGGTCTGACGTAGGGTGTTAGACGATCTTCCGGCAACTGGCCCATTAATGGAGGCCGTGGCTTGGCGTTTCGGTTTCGGCATAACTGGCATTCGCTTTCACATGTTTTCACGGCTGAACGCAGACCTGGCACCCAAAATCTTTGGCGAATCTCGTTCACGATGGTACCATCATTTTGATGACGCATCCGGCAGTGGTAATCCCTGACGAGTAGTTTTGTTACCCCATGACCTTTCGGCATTATGATTGGTCTTCTAGTTTCAAAAGGCACTGTTGTAGCAGCATCAATCCGTCCAAGCACGCGTACGAGTCCAAAATCGTCTGGATATGGCGTCATCTTAAAGAGGTGGCTGCCCTTCTCAATGGGTAAGCCTTGACGTAAGTTCTCTATGTCTTCATTAAAGGCATCCTTTTGTATTTGCTGACATATTACATTCTCGGCATTTTTCAATTCTTGGGCGGTTAGCTCTGCGTGGTCTGTCGATTTTCGCCGACACGTGCTCACAAATCGAATCAACCAGGCCATGGTTCGTTTCAATTTCAAAAAACTTGAAAATCCGGAGGCGTCGAAAAACGGCTCGTTTGATTGAGAAATATTAAGTAAATACTTGCTTCGGATCTCCTGCTTCTGTTCATGATCGCTTATATCGCATGGCTGTTGAGGCCAATCCGGTTCCGGCTGCATCAGGAAGTTGGGCCCTTTAAGCCATTTATTGTTACTCTGGGCTTGTTGTGTATATCTGGCACGAGTGGCATCATCCGCCGCATTAATTTTGAAGGCACCCAACGCCACTGATTCACTCGGGTGCTGTGTAAAATTTCTGCCACTCGAAAGGCCACAAACTCTTTTTGGCGGCGAGGGTCCACTCGAAGCCAATGAAGCACGGTTTTCGAGTCGCTCCAAAAAACTCGATCAGTTATATGTAGTTTGTGGCAATCGACGATGGAGTTGCAAAGTCTTGTCCCAAGGATCGCAGCTGAAAGCTCCAGCCGAGGTATAGAAATGAGTTTTTTCGGGCTTACTCTTGTCTTGCCACAGATAAATGAAATGTATACCTCATCTTTATACTGGATGCGAAGATACACGACGGCACTGAATGCTTCTTCGCTAGCGTCCACGAAGGTATGAATATCAACTCGGCTAGCTCTTATTAAATGGCAATAGTGGCATCTAGGAACTTTCAATTGGGCTAAGTGTGGCATTTGTGTCTTCCATTCTCTCCATCTAGTGAAACATTCTTCAGGAATTGGTTCATCCCATCCAGTTCCAAAGCGCCAGATAGATTTCAGTATCAGCTTTAACGGAAGCGTGTAGTTGGCTATCATTCCAAGGGGGTCGAACACGGACATAGCGATGCTTAAGAACTCTCTCTTAGTTGGGCATCTGTCTTCTATCATGACGGCTTGGTTTACTCGAGGAAAGTTCAATCGAAACGTGAGTGCATCCTCATCACTGTCCCAACACAACCCTAGAACCTTCTCATTTGAAGCGGTGGATTCCATATCCATGCTGATTAGTTCTTTAGCACTTTCTGGCTTGTCGGCTGCTAAACTGCTTAATACTTCTTTCGAATTAGAAGCGAAATTGCGCAACTCGAATCCGCCCTCTCGATGTATACCTGTAACTGCTTTAGTGACAGCGGTAGCTTCTGAAACATCCTCAAAACTGTCTATAAAGTCATCGACATAGTGGTGGCTGATAATGGACTTGGTAGCTCCCGGATACTTCTTCTCAAACCTTAAGGCGTTATGGTTCTTCACGAAATTTGCCGAGCAAGGAGAACATGCAGCTCCGAACGTCATTGCCTTCATTAGATAAATATCGATCGGTTTTCTTTCATCCTCTCTCCAAATGAAACGTTAAGAGAGTTGATCTTCTGGCCGTATCAGCACTTGGTGAAACATCTCTTTTATATCAGCGGTCACTGCAATTGGTCGCATTCAAAAGTTGTATAAAATTTCTATCAAAGTCACGTAATCATCTGGACCTTTCATTAAAAACGAGTTCAAAGATACGCCACCAACTTCCTCTGCCGCGTCAAAAACCAAGCGTACTTTTCCAGGTTTGTTTGGATTTTGGACTCCAAAATGTGGGAGGTACCAAGTCTTTGGAGTGTGTGTATTAGCCTCAGCAGACGTTAGCTTTACAGCATATCCTTTTTCTAAATAGCCGACAATAATGGCTTTGTACCTTGTAGCAAATTCGGGATCTCTTCGCATTTTGGCTTCCAGACTGAGAAGTCTCTTTTTGGCTAGTTCGAAGCTGTTCGGCAAACTGATTGTATCTTCTTTCCAGAGTAGACCAATCTGAAATCGTTTATTTAATCTTGTTGTAGTGCCATGTAGTAATCGCAATGCCCTTTTATCTTTATCTGATACCAATTTCTCCGTTGGCTTTCTGATTCCAAAGCTTTCGATGCAGAAGTATTCATCGACGAGTTTGTTCAAATTCGAATCTTGAATCTTGTTCCGAAGAAATTCTATTACAGAGCACAACGTTTTCTCCCACATCTTCTGCTTGCGTCCCGACCTCAAGCTTCCATAAGCAACCCATCCAAGCTTTGTGAGCGCAATAGTCGGTCCTTGATTGTGGCAGTTAAGGACTTCGACTGGTGCGCCAAGATGACTGTTATCTAGACCTATCAGGATCTCAGGTCTGGCTTCGTTGTAATTAGCTAAGTGAACATCGGGTCGGTTTGTAAGAGCCCTCATCCAATAACGTACGTTCTTATCACTGCTTCCCCATTGTAGATCCTAACGGGCAAAACTCTGAACAGAATTTTCGTTTCCTCCAACCTCCAAGGATTCATTTCCATCGTTGGGTGGTGTTAATTTAGTTTCTCCTTCCGTTTCGTGTAAAGTAGTGTGGTGCAATTTGCAACACTACATGGTTTCCTTGAGCGACAAGTTTTGATATTGTGTCCGTACTTCAGGCATCCAAAACACTGTTTGTTACGTTTTACGAATTCCCATTTGGCCGATGTCTGTAGCTTAGTGAAATTCTTACATTCTGAAACTGGATGTGGCTTTTCTTCGCAATATCGACACCTTATAGTTCCAGCTTTCGACTTTGCTTCAATAGTGTGCAACACGTTGCCTCTTCTTGGCCTAGATGGTGAATCGCGACTTGATGACGGCAATGATGTTGACGTTACGACGCAGACTAATCGTGCTAGTTCACTCAACTAAGTGCTGAAATGCTTTATAGTTGGGTAAGGCAGTATGCTGACGCTGTGCTGTGCCCACTCTTTTCTTTTGTTCATGGGCAGCTTTGCGATTAGTTCATCCAATAAGGTGGGATTAGCTAAATGTTGGTGCATTCCACTTGATTCCAGAAACACGGACAAGTTTTGCATCTTTGTAGCAAATTCGACGATAAGCTCTAGCTTGTTATCTGAAATTGGTGGAATTTCTCTCACCTTCTTAAGTTGGCTCTGGATAAGGCACTCCGGACGTCCAAAACGAAACTCCAAATTTGCCATGACTTGTTCCACATTATTTGGGTGGATGAGTAAAGATTCGACCACGTCTCTCCTTTCACACTCCTTTGGAGACGGAAAATGTTCTCAACTTTACTATATCCGAACATATTAGTGGATTCTACAAAGGCAGTGCAGAACATAGGCCACTCTTCCGGTTTTCCACGAAAATCTGGCAAATCGTGTAACTTGCGGTGAGTTCCATGTATGATCGATGACGAGGATGGGTGTTGCGTTGGTTGAGGTTGCATTAGAGCAGCTGGAGGAACTTGATGTTGCGTTAAATTCTGTAGGCTATTCAGCGGTGGTAAGAAGGTTGGAATCGTTCGTACGTTCGAGATTTCGTTCGGCGAAAGGTAGTTAGGACCCATTGACAACGTTTCAGCAGAGTTCATTGTAAGCGGCGGCGGTGCGTGTGACCCAGGATGTACTGCTTGTGATGTAAACGGCATGTATGACATCGTAGTTGTAGGACCGGTTGAAACCAGGTTACACTGAAAGGCAGGAGCACAAGGAACTGCATAGCTACCGGCCGTTGTTGCGAATGTCACTGTAGGAGCTGTTGAAAGGACGTTTTGCTGATTCATAAAGGCGTATGAACCTGTAGAAGCGGCATTTATTGTTGCATTGGCTGTAGACGTCACCAATGAGGAGCTGAAAATTGCACCAGATCCACTGGCAATGGATTCTGTAATAGCGGCTATTGTTGTTGCAGCAGGCTCAACATTGGTTGAAGAGCCACTGGCGATGAGATCTGTCAAATTCTCTTGCTGGTCACGTAGTAGTTGCTCAATGCGTTGGCGCTCCTGTTTCTCTTGGGTTACGGCTGCTAAAGCAGCTTCTAGTTGTTCATTTAGTCGCTGCAATCGATCCTCCATTGTCATTTTATCTAAGTCAGCTTGTCTAATGGTGTTGTTTAAATCTACTGGGTGTTCGTTATCATCGGATGATTCAATCGATTCCGCTGAAAGTTTTAAAGTCTGATTTCTTGTTTTCGGCATTAGACTTTTAATTTACTTATAATAAATCAAGCCCTAGACAAATTGCTAAAATTTAATGCTAAAAACTCAAAATTATATATTTTAAATTCTCTTGTGGTGGTTTATATAAGTAGAATGATTAAATGATTTATTAGTATATAAATTTGCGGAGTCGTTTCTCGTGGCGGGCTAATTGAACTTGCTTCCGTTATTTATTGTGCAAATGCAAGTTTCCGCTTATTGCGGTTATAAAGTAAGATTCTTATCTTGCTAACTGCAAATCGTAGATGGCTTTTGTCTGACTTGCTGTTGTACTCGCCACTTGCGATAAGGTTTTAGGTTGGGCACTATATCTTTTGAAAATGTTCTTTTGCCAGAGGGGGTAGGCGCACTTTGTATTAAGCTCTATTTTCTTAGTTAAATCGGAAATAACTTATTTTCTTTATAAAACAATAATGACTACTTTCTTACGTTAAATTTCTAAAATAAAAGAGTAGAAAACTTTGGCACACTAAAGGAATTTCTAAGTAATACTAATGTACACTTGACAATAATTAAAACAGAAAAAACTTTTCACACATGTTGATAGATGTACATAATATGTAATATACTTCCACTGGCGTGGGTACTTCAAGTCTAGATTCATCCACGGCTGTGAGAATTGGCAAAGGATATATTTCTTCCACTGGCTGCGGGTTATTTCTTTTCACCGACTATTGCTCTCGAAAGGAATATTCTATTGTATAGTATCCAAGATGAATAGATTACTTCATAATTTGTCGTCCACTGGCTGTGGGAATCCGAGTAAAAGGCCAACAGAGTTCTTCCACTGGCTGTGGGAATCCAAAGTCCAGGTTTCTTTTTACTGGTAATTTTTCGTCCACTGGCCGTGGGAAAGCGCAAAGGTTTTAGATTTCTTCCACTGGCTGTGGGAATACCAAAAAAGAATAAAGATGTCGTCGGCACCACCACACCAATTGAACAGAACGAGCATTTATTATAATAGTTGCTGTTTATTCTCTAAAGTTTCAAAAGATAAATCTTATAATGGGTTTACAATATTTAATAAAAACTTACTTTTTGGTGGATCCTGGCAGATGACCGGTGGCTGACGAAGTTAAATACAAAATGGCGCAAGAAAAATGAAATGACCGGAAAACGTGATTTTTAGTTTCTGTCAATGACAGGTGATGGTAATGTCAAAAGTCAAGATAAGGTCTGTTCGCTCGGTATCTGCCAGAATTACCAATATAAATGGTGCCAATCAAATAAAGCTAATAGCCCTATTCTGGCAAACCTCACTGATACCTCACAAGTCACAACAACCTCACAAGGAAAGGTGAAATCGATTTTGTGAGGTTTTCGTACCCTCACAACTGTGAGCCTCACAAAAACTATCGAAATTGTGATCTCCTTTTGAGAACCTCACAACAACCTCACAAGAAATCAACCTCACAAAGGCTTGTGACTTGTGAATTGTCAGCCCTCACAACACCAGAATAGCCCTGTAACCTCACACTTCATTCAAATTATTAAGTGACAGGCGTTTTTCTTTTTTAGCCCCGAGCGAGGCACAGAGCGGGCCATTGACCTATTATATATGGACTGCTAGTGGAGCGTCATTTCCATACAAATGCCGAAATGAAAATGGTTCCACCTCTCCCTAGTGACATCAGCGCTATGGTAGGACACGCGGCAAAGAGAAGTAACTATTTTCAGTGCCATCTGTTCCTACTTTGTCAATGGAGCGGGCTCTGAGCGAATAGAGCTCACTCCGAACAGAGCGTGACCTGAGCGCACCGATTTATTTAAGAAATTCAATTGAGCACTGAACTCTCATATGCTTAGTAACCTGTCAAATTACATGAAAATTGTATGAAGTTAGCCGCGTTTAGCTTTAAGGCTCTCCCAAACCAACGCGAAACATTCGCCGACGACAGATTTTTGTTGTTGTTTAGCGTTGTGTATTTGTCATATTTTGTGTTATTGTGAATGAATCGCTACGATTTCGCGTTGGTTTGGGAGAGCCTTTATGCTCGATGTGCTCGGTCATTTTTTTCCGAGCTCATCGAGCGAGCCCCGGTCGAGCTCTGAGCTAAAAAAGAAATGCAAGTTGAGAGCTCGGAGCGCTCCAAGTTAAAAGTATTATAGTTTTCTTTTTGACAGCTCAGTGCCACGCTCGGGGCTAAAAAAGAAAAACGCCTAATATATCTATATGTCTATATATGAAACAAATTTCACAATAACTTCAAAGTTTCCTGTTTCATGAATGAAATCGAGAATCATTTAATTTCCTTTTCAGGCCACTTTTTAACAAATACAAATTTTTGTTTACTTCGGCTTCCAAAGACTTTTAACGGACCAATAAATTTCAAGACTGTCATTTGGTGGGCTGTCAAAAACTCAATTACAAATTTTACACTGTTGTATTTTCGTGTTGCAATAGGATTAGGGTATAGCTAAAGTACAAAACTGTTGTAAAATTTCACTCCATATATTTGTTGTTGTAGTGTTGTAAAATTTTATATTTCTGCATTTTTACAATGATACTAGACCTGTTGCATCGAATAGGGAATACCCCTTTTGTATTTGTCCAGACTTAATAAACTACCCCTGAAAAAGTTGGGAAAATCCAACGAAACGTAGGGAAAATTATGAAATAAAGTTTTTTTATTTGCAAAAAAGAGAAGTGTGATCAAAAAAGCCTGATAAAATCCAAAAACCATATTTAGAAAATGTTTTATCAAAAAATGCAATTTATTATAAAATATTTCACCTAAACAAATTATCAACTTTTAAATTTCAGATTTTTCTATATATATATTTTAATAATTTTTTATTTATTCCGAATAAAACTTCACAACAGGAAGTATTTCGTTGCTTTATTGATATTTTCACGAATTAACTTATACCCTTGTGGAAAAAACTATGAATTTGCAAGAAAAATATTTTGTAAATATCTAATGTCCAACACGAACTCGAATCATTGGGTTTTGTTTTTGAAAAGCAACTTATAGAAACACTTACTTCGATTTTAAGAATAAAATTGTTTTCAATTCGAAGATTAACTTTTGTTTTTATAAAAAAATAGTTTTGGTTTCTGCTTAAATTGTTTTTTATTTAAATTAAATAATTTCCGATCAACACTACACAAATCACATACGATTTATAACAGATCTGTAATCTGATGTCGCTTAAGGTTTCTAAAATTTCCCGCTAGAGTACTCCCTTCAGTCGTCAATTGTTAGTTGTTGAAATTGATTAAATTGGCGTCGTTTTATACGTTTTTATTGGAAAACCAACAAGCATTGTATTGACGACTAGAAAAGTCAAAATGCGATACCTGGTGGCAAAAAAAGCACTGTTTAAGCGATATAACAAACTGGCCACCATAACATCTCCGTGTGTTTACGTTCAGGTAAAATAATTAATTTTAAGACTTTAATTTGTTTTATCTCCATCAAGGTACACTTAGATGGCTTTATTAACATTATTTCTTTATTTATAATTTCAGTTCTCGAAAGAAAAAAACCGCAAACGCAAACAAAAAGAAAAAGAAAAAAACAATTTTCAGCTAGTTGACAGCTGACCTACGTAAGTACCTACATTCAGTATTGAACATATTTAGATATTCTCTGGAATTAAAAAAAAAAAACGGATAAGATGTACAGCTTATGAAGTCAAACGATGGGTGCTCCACTTGCGGAGCAGAGTTTGTGAAGCAATTAAGTGAAAAAATTCCAGTTTTTTAACACAATAACACTATTAGCAGCTGCGTTCTGTTAAACATTCGCGTGAATTTTCGTATTCTGCTATCCGTCTTAGGAAAAAGCATATAATTGCGATAAAAAAAATTTCGATTCTCTCAAGAATTTCAAAAATAATTATTCATAGAACTTTGATTTGAACTATGAATTATGAATTTGCAAGAAAAATATTTTGTACATATCTCATGGCCAACATGAATTCGAATCATTGGGTTTTGTTTTTGAAAAGAAACTTAAGGAAACACTTCGATTTTAAGAATAACAGGGCTATTCTGGCGTTGTGATGGCTCACAACTCACAAGTCACAAGCCTTTGTGAGGTTGATTTCTTGTGAGGTTGTTGTGAGGTTCTCAAAAGGAGATCACAATTTCGATAGTTTTTGTGAGGCTCAAGGCTTAACTACATAAGCCAAAAAAGTGAAAAAGTAAAAAAGTGAAAATTTTCAAACTCATTTTAGGATAGTGTTTCTGACTGGAAAACTTATAAAAATGATGCAGAAAGCTTAAATTTTGGTTTAAAAACAAATTTGTGTATTCTTTTTCACAAATCAACGGCGCTAGCGGTAAAAAAAATATTTTTACTTTTGTACTTCAGTACTTTTTGGCTTATGTAGTTAAGCCTTCACAGTTGTGAGGGTACGAAAACCTCACAAAATCGATTTCACCTTTCCTTGTGAGGTTGTTGTGACTTGTGAGGTATCAGTGAGGTTTGCCAGAATAGGGCTGTAAAATTGTTTTTAATTTTACTTTTAAAATAAAAAAAGCTTTTGTTTCTGCTTAAATTGTTTTTTATTTAAATTAAATAATTTTCTATCAGCACTACACAATTCACATACGATTTATAACAGATACTGTCATCTGATATACCTTCAAGGTTTCTAAAATTTCCCACAAGAGTACTCTCTCCAGTCGTCAATTGGGCTTTTCCACCAGACGTCAGTGTAAAACAACAAAAAAAAAAAATAGAAAACAGCTGGTCTGAACTGAATAAAAGGTAAACAAACGCCAAATATTTTTACAATACAATAATTGTTTGTTTTCCAATAAAAATGTATAAAACGATGGTTATAACGCCAAATGATTTATTTATTGTTAATAAATCAATTTCAATAACTTATCAAGCTTATTTATGGCTCTCCCAAACCAACGCGAAACATTCGCCGACGACAGATTTTTGTTGTTGTTTAGCGTTGTGTATTTGTCATATTTTGTGTTATTGTGAATGATTCGCTACGATTTCGCATTGGTTTGGGAGAGCCTTTATATAAAAAATCATATAAAATATTAAAAATGCAATTTGCACTGAAGAGAGCATTTGTTTACATTTTATCAAGTTCGATTTCACATGTATTGTTTTTGTTGTTTTGAACTGTCAAAATTAGAAAGAGAAAAGATAAAGATAGTTTTTGGAAAAGCCCAATAGAGATCAGTGGCTGTTTCCTATTTTTTGTTTGCTTGTTTGAAACTGACGGCTGGTGGAAAAGCCCAATTGGGCTTTTCCAAAAACTATCTTTGTCTTTTCTCTTTCTAATTTTGACAGTTCAAAACAACAAAAACAAAACATGTGATATCGAACTTGGAGAAATGTAAACAAATGCTTTTTCAGTGCAATGTGGATTTTTAATATTTTCTGTGATTTTTGTTTATATAAATAAGCTTGATAAGTTATTGAAGTTGATTTTTTGTTAAATTGGCGTTATAACCATCGTTTTATACGTTTTTATTGGAAAACAAACAAGCACTATATTATAAAAATATTTGTCGTTTGTTTACCTTTCTCCAAGTTCAGACCAGCTGTTTCCTATTTTTTTTTGCTTGTTTGAAACTGACGGCTGGTGGAAAAGCCCAATAGAAAGGTGGAACTTCAGAATTGTAAGGAGTATCTCTTTTTTAGTATCTTTGGAAGAAAGATTTTTATTTTGTCATCAGGAAAAAGAAGGGCCGGTTGCAAATCATTCCAGGTTAAAATAGAATCTTTTCACGTAAAAGATGTATCGCTTAATTTTAAAAGATGGAAGTAAATCTGTTTTAAAAGTAAGTATTTTTATTTTCATATATGTAGTTCCATTCTCTATGAATGTCTCTATGGGACAACAAACGATTCATTGGATAATGGTGTTATGTCATTGATTCTAACTAACATTGTAGATTTTATTAACATTTATTATTTATTAATAAAGTGATGCTTTACCTTTTATGACTTGTTTCCCTTAGACATACAAAAAATGTAAAAAAGTATATTTTATATCAAATGGGTTTCAAAAGACGAACATAATTGGTTATTGCGAAAACTATTGTTTACAAAGTTATAAACAGCTTGGTTGTTTTTCTAGAATTGCTGTGATTTGCTGTGCATTTGTGTGAATTTCAGTACTAGCCTTTCCCGGTTCGCGTAATAGAAAATTTAGAAAAAGTTGGTCTATTTGGTAACGTGAAATTTCCTGCGAATTTGCACAAATTTTCACAAAATCTCACAATTTGCTGTCAAAACCCATTGAAAAAAAACGCAGTTTTTGGGAAATTTGTCTAAAAAAAAGTTACCAAACAGGCATAGTTATTGTTTGAAAGGTTTGGCCGAAATTGAATTTTTTGTTGGATAGAAATAATAATTGAGCCAAAAGCTTTATATTAGGCGTTTTTCTTTTTTAGCTCGCTCGATGAGCTCGGAAAAAAATGACCGAGCACATCGAGCACAAAGCTGAGCGCGGCTAACTTCATACAATTTTCATGTAATTTGACAGATATGAGAGTTCAGACATCAGTGCTCAATTGAGTTTCTTAAATAGATCGGTGCGCTCAGGTCACGCTCTGTTCGGAGTGAGCTCTATTCGCTCAGAGCCCGCTCTGTGCCCCACTCGGGGCTAAAAAAGAAAAACGCCTATTGGCATCAAAATATTAACTTATTTCATGGTGTCCGCTAAACTGGAAAGTCAGGGAACACAATTTTGGTCAGGGAAAGTCAGGGATAGTCAGGGAATTTTTTCTGTATCATTTTTTAAAAATTCGCTGACTCCTTTTTCACTTTAACATAAGTAACTTTTTCCTGACCGAAAATTTCGTTAAGATGACATCTCTGTTCAAAATTATTTATTTCATATCTTTTGCCATACCTGCAGCCTGTTGAAAACATCAACAAATTTTTTAAAGATGAGTTCTTGAGTCCAAGCTTTCATTTTTTATACATTACGTCGGAATTTGAACCTTTTTTTATCAAAATGCGTGTACAGATACAACAACAATTTTTTAATAAGGATTGCAAAGACTTTTGAACAACCCAAAGAGTTTTTCATTTTTATTTTAATATTTTGAGCAAGAACCAAAATTATAAGGATTTATGGAAAATAACAAAAATAGTTTTAATATTATTGCATCGTAATGCTTCCGTTGAGAGTAGTTTTTTTTATTAACAAGACTATTTTAGTGGAAAACCTTGAAGAGTCTCTTGTTGCTCAACGGCGAGTTTTAGATAGTGTAAAAGATTTCCAGTCTCTTGTGTCAAATGTAGAAATAACACCAAGTTTAATTTATAATATTAAAGCATCACACAGTCGATACATTCGACATTTAGAAAAAAAAAGAAGCAACATAAAACACAAGAGAATGCTATTGACTTTAAAAGAAAAAGAGAACAAGATATCTAAAAACTTCAAGATCTAAAGAAAAAGTTAAAAATGGAAGCCCAAGCTGAAGAAGACAAGATAAATTACCAGCTCTCGCTCTTGAAAAAATTGTAATTTTTAATGTGATTATTTAATTTCTAAAATACAAAAATGTACGACGTATGAAGCTTTTCTTTGTATAGAGAAGATTCTGTTGTAAAAATATAAACACATTTTGAAGTAGTTTAGGGCTTATATCTTGTTTTCCAAATTCATTCATACTATGTCATTTTGAGCTTGATTAAAATCTTTTTCAGGACTCAAATATGTAATTTAAAAAAATACGATATTTACGGTTTTGGATTTGATACAATTTAATTCTAGGTATTATTGAATTTTTTTCGTGTTAAACTCCCTTAACTTGAACAAAAATTTAATTCAAACTTCACATTCATTTTCTATATAACTAACATATGAATTATTCCTTTTTTTTTTTTAAATACATATTCATCTCTTCCGCAACAAAGACTGAAAAAAGCGGTTTCTGTATACCTGAATTAATACATTGTGATTTATTTATAAAAATATAAATAGTTAATTTATTTATTACAAAGAGTTATGATTTAAAAGTATTTTATTTAAATTTGCATAACATTACAATGAACTATAGTTACTACATACCTATAGGTACGTATAGTCGTTACTTTTGTTAATCTTAACAATTTTTATTTTTATGTTTAATTTGTGCAGTTACTATTTTTCGCTTTCAATGCAATCGGTAATAGATAGATAGTTCTTTTGGTCTGACTTTTAATGAACTCCATTCAAATATGTACATTTCCTACCACTTTATGGAATTACATATATAAATACGTACCTACTCATGAAATGATATTTCAAAAGAATATTTTTTGATCAGGGAACATTTTGAAATTGGTCAGGGAAATTTATTTTGAAAAATAGTGGACACCATGTATTTGTCTTTCTAGACGAATTAACAATTAAAATGGCACCTTAAGGGGCCAGTTATATCTTTCTTTGAAACTCTTCATTGAAAATTTTAATTTCTTATTTTGAGACATTGAAAGCAAAATCAGTAAATATTTTGACGCCAGTAAAAAGCTGATAACTCAATTATTATTTCTAGTCAAAAAAATATTTCATTTTGGCCCAACCTTTCACAAAATTCAATGATCAATGGTAAGGTAGTTCAATCATTGAAATAAAGAAATTCATTTCACGTGTTCTTGGGCCAAAACGAACATTTTTTGTGATAAAAAATAATTAAGTCTGTAGATTTATATTGGCATCAAAATAATCACTGATTTTTCTTTCAGTTTCAGTTTCAGTTTCAATGAAAGCTATAACTGGCCCCTAAGGGGAGTTAAAGCTTTCATTGAAACTCATCATTGAAGATTGAACATTTAAATTTTAAGTTTTGAGGCACTTAAAAAGCAAAATCAGTGACTATTTTGATGCCAATATAAAGCTTTTGACTTAATTATTAATCTTTGCCAAAAAAAAAATGTTCATCTTGTAGTCCGGGGAAAAAATGGACTTTTTTGCCTTAACCCAAAATTTCGGTATATACAATACATTTTGAAAGTATCTATATGAAAAAAGCGTCCTGAATCCGAAAATGCCGGGTATACTTCTCAGATCCTTGAGTGTTTTGAGATATGACGTCACCAATAAAGGACGTGAAAAAGGCTGCAGCTGGTGTGCATTACGGAAAAATTGTGAATAATATTATTTTGGCACTAGATATGCCAGATTTTATGATTTTCCAAATGCAAAAATATTTTTTTCAATTTTTTGGGGAGGGGTTCACGAGTAGGAGAGGAAAGCGGGTACGAATTAATGAAAAACTCAGCCTTTGGAACTAGGTCGAGTGGGGTATCGTTTCCATGTATTTTTTAATGCTGAATCAAATGGCACCACTCAATTTTTGATGGAACCACTTTTTACGAAATTTGTAATATGACGTCACCATTTAAGGACTTCTGATAAAAGCTTGCAACTGATGTGTATTACAAAAAATTGTGTTTTACATTATAATTTAACACTAGAAGTGCAGATTTTAGGAGTCTCCAAATACAAAAATAGTTTTTCGATTTTTTGGGTAAGGGGTGAACGTAAAGGAAAAGGGATGGAGTGCGCATGAATTATATCCTTTTTTTATTTCGGTTTCAGTATTAGTATTAGATTTTTGTATAGCGTGCACTTGGTTCTACGCGTGAGATTTGAACCCTCTCTCATCAGAACTTAGAACAGCGGTTTCCTAACTATCCCTGAAATTAACTGATGCGGGTTACATGGTAGATGAGCTCCTTAACTATTTCCAAGTTGCTGATATCAATAGTGACTTTTTGTCCGGTGGACAGACGTTTGTGTGTTGAAAGTGTCTTCCTTGTTAATGCCTGCCCTGAACACTATGTCACATAACGAAATTGAAGAAATGACATGATATCACATCACTTTGCATGTTTGCAAGCAGATTAGGTAAAGTATTGAATAGAAGATATAAAGAGTCCAGTCGTCGGGTATGCTTTCTTCCACCGATATACTTCGCTGATAATTTTATGCATGTACATTCGCTGGTAAGCCATCAAAACCAGCAGTCCTCTTTGCTTGCTTATGTCGTGATACTGACAGCACTTATTGCTGTCATCTGTAAGCGCATAGCAGGGAAGTTCTTAATCAGGTGCTCCTGCAGACTCTGGATAATCCAGGTGTGATAAAGCACCTTAATTCGAAATGTATAACTTTTCAATAAAGTCTTTTTAAAATTCTATGGTAGGTTAATCTTTTTTCACATTAAAGCTACTTTCGCACCTTATACGCGACTTTATTCTATCAAAGCAGTTGACTTATAAAAATAATTGACTTGCCATTGAATTCATTCGATTCAAAATTTAATAATAAATGGCAAAAGTCCCTCACTTGACTTAGTTGATATTTTCATTCATTCACACCCACTCTGATTTCGTACCCTTTCACCTCCCCCAAAAATTAAAAAAACTATTTTAGTATTTGGAGACTCATAAGATTATTTGTAGTACCTATCAAAATAATGTATATCCAAATTTTCCCTAATGCACAACAGTGGCAGGCTTTTGTCAGAAGTCCTTAAATGATGACGTCATATTAAAAATTTCGTAAAAAGTGGTTCCATCAAAAATTGGGTGGTGCCATTTGATTCAGCATTAAAAAATACATGGAAACGATACGCCACTCGACCTAGTTCCAAAGGCTGAGTTTTTCATTAATTCGTACCCCCTCTCCTTTCCTACTCGTGAACCTCTCCCCAAAAAATTGAAAAAAAAATTTTTTGCATTTGGCGAATCGTAAAATCTGCATATCTAGTGCCAAATTAATGTTAATCAGAATTTTTCATATCAAAACGCTCAAGGATCTGAGAAGTATACCCGGCATTTTCGGATTCAGCTTTTTTCATATAGAAACCATCAAAATGTATTGTATATACCGAAAATTTGGGTTCAGGTCACTTTTTCCCGGACTATGGCCAAAGTTAACGTGAAATGAATTTATTTATATTTCAATTATTAAACTACCTTACCATTGATAATTGAAATTTTAGAAGTCATTTTATGTAAAAGGTTGGGTCAAAATAAAATATTACTAGAAATAATAATTGAGTCATCAGCTTTTTGTTGGCCTCAAAATATTTACTGATTTTACTTTTTATTTGACGTGGAAACGCTTGACGTTGTATATTTTTTTGTTTAACTCTTCAATTCCCAGTGTCACCTCTAGGTGACATATGTTTATAATATTTTTTCGACCATACCGCAATTTTTTTTTTTGTATCCTACTTTTATTGGTGCAAAGCCAATAGGTCTAAGTATGTCATGTTTTTTTTGTTTGTCAAATTCATTCTATTGTTTCGCGTGTAATCAGAGTTTTCTTACTTTGTGTGATTTCTTGAAGTATAAACTGAGATAAAAATGTCCAAGTCGTAAGTAAGGTTTTTTTTTCCTATATTGCCTTTTATAAAGATACCAGAAGACCCGTGCGAAACTTTCGCACATTCAATTAGGTTTTCCAATTAAATTTTCAAACAGAATATTTGAACAAAATAAATAATTTCTTTATTGATATGAACAATATTTATTAGCTTTACAAAACTTCTTTGTAAACAATATTTCATGTAAGAGTGAAATCAGAAGTGACAAATAAATATGTTTCTCCTCCAATCATTCAAGGTGCAGCGAAAAAAATGTTTCTCCCCCACTACCTCAATGTGCAAGAGAAAAAAGAGTATTTTAAACTAATGAATTGATAAATATGTTTCTTTCATTCATGCAATCTAGTAATACCTAATAAATGCATTCGACTTAAGATTACAATCAACAGAAGTAACAAATATATTTCTCCCTCACTCACTCAAGGTGCAGCGAAAAAAGAGAATTTGGAATTACAGAAGTAATACATATTTTTCTCTTTCACTCAATCAATGGGTTTAGTTTATTCGGTATTTTATAAATACGAAAAAAAAGAATGCAAACAACATAAGTAACAAATATATTTCTCCCCCATTCACTCAAGGTGCAGCGAAAAAAGAGAATTTTAAATTACAGAAGTAATACATATTTGTCTCTTTCACTCAATCAATGGCTTAAAAGTGAGGCATTCTTTATGTCAAACTATTCATTTATTGAATTATTTGAAATTGGCGAAATTTATAGAAAATATTGTGGTTTAAAATAAAGTTTTTGTCATCGCTATGTGTAATTTCCTACCCAGTGATACCTAATTTAGTAGATTTGACTATTTTATAAGTGAGAAAAAAGGAGTCTGACCATATCATATATATTATGATTACCAAATCTCTTATGAACTGTCAACAGTTCGAAATCTCAAACAATCTTTTATGAATCGCATTTTTGGTATTCAGCCTGCCATAAAAATGTAAAAGACACATTTTTGTTACTTTTATCTAAAAGATAAATATTATATTTTATTTCTATTACAAATGTTCTTTAAATGAAACAAATGTAAGAAAATAACATTTAAATACATAAAAAAAGTATTTAAATAATTACACAGAATGAGAACACTTTTGTTGCAACTAAAATGTAAAACTGACTTTCATTCTTGTGTCCAGAGAAATTCTTGTATAAACTCACAGAAGATCTAAGTGAGGGAACGTAGCTAATAAATTGAACCGATCTAATGTCACATTCCAAAATATACTAATTGGGCTTTTCCACCAGCCGTCAGTTTCAAATAAGCAAAAAAAAATAGGAAACAGCTGGTCTGAACTTGGTGAAAGGTAAACAAACGACAAATATTTGTATAATATAGTGCTTGTTTGGTTTCCAATAAAAAAGTATAAAACGATGGTTATAACGCCAATTTAACAAAAAAAAACAACTTCAATAACTTATCAAGCTTATTTATATAAACAAAAATCACAGAAAATATTAAAAATCCACATTGCACTGAAAAAGCATTTGTTTACATTTCTCCAAGTATGATATCGCATGTTTTGTTTTTGTTGTTTTGAACTGTCAAAATTAGAAAGAGAAAAGACAAAGATAGTTTTTGGAAAAGCCCAATTGGAAACGGGAAGTGTTCAGAAGTGGCGAAAAAGAGAGAATATTAAATTACAGAAGTATACATACTTTTCTGTTTCACTCATTCATAAATTAAAATTGAAGTATTTTTTATGTCAAATTATTCATTTATTGAATTATTTGAAAATACCGAAATTTATAAAAAATAGTGTGGTTTAACATAAAGTTTTTGTGCGATATCATCACTACGTTGAAATTCCTATCCAGTAATACCTAAATTACTGGATTTGACCATTTCATTAATGACAAAAAAAGGAACCTGACAACAGAAATAATATATATGATGAATATTTATATAAGAAAATAACATTTAAATACATATAAAAGTATTTAAATGAAACCACAGAAGGACGTTGGAACTAAAATGTAAAACTGACTGACTTTCTTGTGTCCAGAAAAATTCTGGTATAAACTCACAGAAGATCTAAATGAGGGAACGCACTCAATAAATTGAACCGATCTTATTTCACATTCCAAAATATTACTAATTGGAAAGGGGAAATGTCATTTTTAAAGGTGCGGCGAAAAAAAGAGAATATTATATTACAGAAGTATATTTTTCCCTTTCACTCATTCAAGAAATTAAAATTGAAGCCTTTTTATGTCAAATTATTCATTTTTTGAATTATTTGAAATTATGGAATTTCATAAAAAATAGTGCGGTTTAACATAAAGTTTTTGAGCGATATCATCACTACGTTGAAATTCCTATCCAGTAATACCTAAATTACTGGATTTGCATATTTCATTAAAGAGAAAAAAGGACCCTGACAGTAGAAATAATATATATGATATATAAAATTAGACATAAATGCATTTTTCGGCAAAAATAAACCATAACATGATAATTATAACGGTAAAAATATGACGTGTTACCTGTAAGTGACCCCCCTATAAAAAAAGGGGGGGGGGGGGGTCGTTGCCTAATTTTTATAATTTGTTTTGGTCTATAATAAATCTATTTATAATTTTGAGTAGGAGAAATGGTTTCTATTTCCATAAATACAAGCATAGGAATTGAAGAGTTAATACTACAAAACAAAGTACGACGAATTCTACCAGTAGGCCAGGCAGCTTCTTATTCGTAGCCCCAGCAGCTGGTGTCCATAAGACCAATTCCTTCTCATTCAACCACAGAGCGATTTCCTTGTTAGCCGATTCAACAGCATCGGAACCGTGGAGGATGTTGCGTCCAACTTGAATGCAGAATCACCACGAATGGTTCCTGGCATTGAGTCAGCTGCGTTGGTGGCATCTAACATCTGGCGACCGGTCTTCACGACGTTCAAAACTTCAAACACCATTGGAACTACTAGGCCAGAGCTCATGTAATTAACCAAACCGGGGAAGAATGGACGAGCAGACAAGTCGGAATAGTGCTACTCCAACAAGTCTTTGGTAGCCCTTCTGTTCGAAACGCTCAATGAGCTTGCCGAGTCCACTTTGGACCGCATCGGGCTTAACCATGAAGTTAGTGTCTCAAAATTACATTTTTCAATGACGAGTTTCAATGAAAGCTATATTTGGCCCCTAAGGGACCAGTTATAGCTATCATTGAAAACCATCATTGGAATTTTTGTTTTTAAGTTTTGAGGCACTTAAAAAGTGAAATCCGTAATTATTTTGATGCCAATATAAAGCTGATGACTTAATTAATAATTCTAGCCCAAAAAATATTTAATTTTGGCTGAACCTTTCACATAAAATGACTTAAGATTTCAATGATCAATGGTAAGGTAGTTCAATCACTGAAATAATGAAATTCATTTCACGTGAATGGTTGGGCCAAAATGATATTTTTTATGAATAATTATGCAGGCTTTGTTGGTCGATTTGAAATTAAATGCAAATAAAACAAACTTTATTTCATCTTTTTCCCAACGTTTCGTCGTTATTCACGACTTCTTCAGGGGTATTTTATTAGATCTTTAATATAATATGAAATTATTATTTTTAAAACAATTTTTTTATTTTTTAAACCAAAAAACTTACTTTTTAGAATTTTGCCGGATTTACATTTTTTTATAATTTTAAAATGGTGTCTTGAATTTTGTATATTTGATACTTAAATAAATTAACACTGAAAACAATTTATTATTATTATTATTATTAAACAATTCTTTATTTAAGATTAAAAAATATATACAAAAAAGAGATAAACAAAAGAAAATAGAACATGGCAATAAGTGCCGTCTGTCGAAATTTGAACGTATTCATTAAATATCAAAAAGAAGAAGTATAGATACTATAACTATTAATATTATTTAATATCTTCAAAATTAAGAATTTAAGGTATATATAATTTATAAAATTAAAATTTGTTTAACAATTCATGTTCTTTAGCTTAAATACTAAAATAATAAATAAATTCACAACATTAAATTTTAAATTTTTTTTTTTTTTTTTTTTTTTTTTTTTTTTTATTAAGGGTGATTACATGAAACTATTTCGATATCTAAGGGCATGGTCGCAGAATCTAAAAATTACTTCCCATCCTAATTTACCATTTAGAATATCTTTGGTTTCCAAGCGAGATAAAAAGCTCTTATGAAAGTATAGTCTTCGCAATTCTTGAAGAATTGGACAGACTGCTAAGAAGTGGTAGACGTCTTCATTTTCGTTTCGATTACATAAATTACAAATTGATGAGATTTCCTGCCGGTGAGGCCTGAAATTGAGTCCCAAAATTTCTACTCTAGCTTTAAAAATCGTGCTTATTTGGTGGGTGGAGAGATAATTACTGAAGTAATTGCTACTGCCTAAGGAGTGGTTCAGTTCTCTGTAAATCAGCCGACTTGAAGAGGAATGTGCGCTATGAATGCATTGTAGATAAAAAGATTCATCTACTATTGAAATGCAATTATAAAATGCTTCACGCCAGCATTCAATCGGCTGATTAGATAAACTGAGATCCACTCCGTGGACACCAGCAATATCATACCATTCCCTGAACGGAGTGAGCCTGCACCTAAAAGCATATTTCATTATTTTACTTTGCAAGTTAGTATCAGGCCTTGACAATACTTTGACTATGTAATCTGCATTTGCTTTCAAGTTTTTTACAAAGATTTGTGGGATACTCGATTCAACGTGCAAAGCATATGTTGGCGTTGTCGAAGGGAGCCTAAAGATGCGTTTGAAAAAGAATCGTTGTACAGCTTCGAATTCTTCAACAAACATGTACCCAAAGACTTGATTTGCGTAACAAAGACAGGTATTTATCGTTGAATCCAGGACTCTAAATTTAGAAGATGAATCTACTTTTTGATTACAAAAGAACCTACTCCACATAACATTAATTGCAGTTTTGGCAACTAAGCATTTTTCTTTAATGTGGGGACGCGGATCCAAGTTACTTGCTATCAGAAAACCGAGGTATTTATACTGCTTTACAACTTCTATAGGATCTGTACCAAGAAACCATCTGTCACGGGGTAATACTCTCCTGTTTGTAGATTCAAAAATCATTATCTTCGATTTAGAGGTATTTATTTGTAGGTCCCATAATTCGCAATAGTTTTTAAGTCGGTTAATAACGAGCTGTAGTGAAGAAGGAGTTTCTGCTAATAAGACAAGATCATCTGCGTAGAGTAACATTCTAATTACTTCCCCTCCAACATTTATTCCGCCACTTAAAATTTTAGTCACATCATCAATAAATAAGGCAAACAAGATCGGACTAAGAACGCATCCTTGTGGAACACCTGTCTTAGTCTCAAAAAACTCAGATATATTCGTACCATTCCAGATTGAGGACGAAGTGTTGGTTATAAGTTGGTTGTATAGTCTAAGGAACTTAGAGGACAAGCCGATGTTCGAAAGTTTGTAAAGTAGAGATTTACGGTTTATGGTATCAAACGCAGCTTTAAAATCTACAAAAAACGTATAAAGCTGTCTGTTGTTTTCTACATAACGTTTGGCAATACTAGTGAGAGCAAAAATCTGATCGACAGTTGAAAGGCCAACTCGAAAACCAGCTTGAAAGGGGCTAAGGAGATTTTTTGTTTCTATCCAGTTTGAAAGCCTATGGTAAAGGATGTTGGCAAATATTTTTCTCAAAACCGGTAAGATGGAGATTCCTCTATAATTTTCGGGGAGAGTACTGTCGCCTTTTTTATATATTGGGCATATAAGCGACTTCAAAAAAGATTGTGGAATTACCTCCTCATTTAAAAGTTTATTATAAAATGCGAGTAGAATTTGCAGAAAAGAAGGGGTGGCATCTTTAAAAAACTCGATAGGAATTCCATCAACACCTGGTGCTTTATTATTTTTCATATTATGAAGAGTTTGTTGTAATTCGAGCATCGATATCCGATCGTCTAATTCAGCAATGTATGTGTCAGGTAAGGCATAGTTGAAAGATGTGGGAACGGCAACAGGGCTAAGGAGATTTTTGAAATATGCTGCAAGATTGTTCACACTCATTGTTGACATAGAAAAAGGTTTACAGCCGCCCAAAACTCGTACCTTACGCCAGAATGATTTTGAGTCTCTGCAGGACTCCAAGCTTAATGCAGTATCACTTAAATATCTCTTATGTTTGGTTTTACAAATTCGTTTATATTCTTTATTAGCGGAAACGTAAAGGGATTTAAAAAAAATAGAGTTCGTTCTTCTATACAGCTTTAAAAACCGAAAAGATTTTTTCCGGAACTGATGACATTCCCAGTCATACCATTTTTCCTTAAAAGAATCTTTACTTGGGGGGTTGTTTGGAACTGAAGATTGCTTAACGATTTGTAGTATTTTATCTGCCCCCTGGTCACACGAAAGATGTTCCAGATCTGCATCATTGGCAATAATGTCAAGATTGGATTTGTATTGATTAATCTTACTTTTTATCCACCTAAGTGGCCGCAAAGAATTATCCATAGAACTCTGTGGCAAGCCCTGAAACTTAAGTGAAGTAACTGTAGGGAGATGTGACGAAAAATTAACACAAGGAACCTCAAAATCTTCAATTACATTTAACCAGTCACCTTTAACAACACAGTAATCTATTGTTGAAGAACCTAATGCAGATATAAAAGTAAATTCCCCTCTTAAATCACTTTGGGTGATCCCATTCAAAACTACCAGCCCAAAATCCTCAAACAATTCTGTTAGACGTCTACCACAGCTATTAAGCATCTTGTCAAAAGCACCCCTTATATCATGGAACCCAAGCGAAACATGATCCACGAGTAAATGGGGATTTTGATAATCACCAATACGGCCGTTTAAATCACCCAAAACCATTACATTATTAAAATTAAATTCATTAAAAAAACTATAAAGCTCTTGAAAGTCATTGTTCCAGTGACTGCAATTTAAATATGTTGGGATGATATAATAGTGATCATGCCTGTAGATTATTTCGATTACAAATTTACTTCCAATTGATTTAAAATTCACATAACTACTAACATCATTTTTAAATGCACACAAGATGCCACCACTGGCTCTTCCAAATTGATTGTTTCTTGTTGCAGGAATACATTTAACCGTAAAGTTTTTGAAATATTTTAAAAAATCGGTTTCTTTACCTTCTTCAATAAAAGTTTCAATTAATATAATAATATCAAATTGTTGAATAAAATTAAAAAAATCAGGAATACTTAATTTGTTTTTCAAACCAGTAATATTATAACATAAAATTTTAAAACTTACAAGACAATGACAGACGGCAACCCTATCCTATATATTATTATTATTTCGTGCTAAATTACTGCCACTAGCTTGCTCGCTCCCACGTTGATAAGAGGGTTCATTTCTTTGAACATGTTGATGATGTTGTTTCTTGGTCCCTTCAAAGTATTGCAATGCTCCATCGCCGAATTTGGATTTTATAAACGTCAAATCTTTGTCGGAGTTTGTGATAAGACCTCGAGGAAAATCATAAGCAAATAAACAATTATCTATTTGCAATTTAATGCCCTTGATTAATATTTTCGTATTAGGTGCAAGTGTTAATAGTTTTGTTTTTATTTGATAAAGAGATTTACGTTTTTCTCGATTTATCATTGACTGCTCCCGATGAATAATAATGCCTGCGCCTCTTAATTGTGGTCCAGCAGCAAGAAGTTTGTTTACAGTGTCACCTGGGTGGAACTCAAGTACGACGGTGGTTTGATTATTATTTGTAAATTCTTTTGCATTTTTAATCGCAAGCAAAGTATTTTCTTCTATCTTAAGAATACCTTTACAAGCTTGTTTTGCAAATTCAGTTTTGTCACCAGTTCCTTTCGACTTAAAACGTAGCACCACAGAATTTTCATTTTGTTTACGTGATAAAGTTTCAAGTTGACGTTCAAGAAGTTGGCAATAGTTCTCCATCGTGGATAATCTATTCAGAAGACACGTGTTTTGTGATCGCAATAATTGAATTTCGGATGAGACAGCTAGGACTTCTTGCTTCGTTGCGATGTCTTTGAGTTTGTTGGTCATGGATTCATCGAGGAGGATTTTTAATTCCTCGATTGACATTTTACCCACTTCCATAAACACGGCTTTATTTCCAGATGATGGTTTTTTGCTTGCAGATGAATGTTCGGGTGAGATTTCGCCTACCTTTCTTTTAGCCTTCATATATCAAAAGAAAAGCTTTGTAGATAAAATGTTGGCGAATGATGATGAAGTTTTAAAGAAGGTTGAAAATAGCAAATTGTATAGTTAAACTATTTAATTACTGCAGTTAAACTATTTAATTATGTATATTTTATTTTATTTTTGCAAGTTTCGTTTGATATATACTTTAAAAGTTATTCAATAGATTAGATAAATATAAAAAATACGGAGAAATAAAAATAGACTTCTTCTCAGTTAGACAACTGTCAAATTTTCCCTGTTGTTTATAAATTGAAAACAATTTATAAACAAACAGAAATATTATGAAGACTAATAAATTAAAAGACAAACAAAAATTATCAGAGTATGGTTAGGTTGTCAGGTACTTATGTAATCGCTTAAGCGTAGCTTTGTATTGTATTTTCTCTGTCTTCTTAAGTGTTCATAGTTCTTGTCAAATTTTGTTGTATGCGTAAGCTTTCAAGAGTAAATCTCGCATTGATTCTCTTTTCTTTATCCATTACTCTTACTTCGTCGAAATTGGGTGTGTGTCCGCTGTCAATTATATGTTGTGCAAGGCCTGTTCATGGTTTTCTCTTCTTTATGTCTGCTTTGTGCTCAGTCATTCTTACTCCTAACAGTCTTTTCTTTTCCACCGCAGCTTACTTCGTAGACTACATTGTTTTGTTGGAACTTGTCGATTTTAGCTTTTGTGTTTGTGAATAGGTTTCTGAGTTTTGTATTTGATTTATGTGCATAGGAAGCATTCTCTTGTTTTATTATAGAGTGTAAGGTTTTACCGTCAGTTAATTTTGGTATATAAAGCATTCTGTAGTATCTAGCGTTGTCGGTGTTGTGTTTTATAGTTGTCATGTTTTTCGTTAAGTAATTATTTTGTTTTAACTTATTTTGTATTAAATTGTTAGTTAAGAAATTTGGAAAATTGTTCATTTTCAAGATAGTTTTTATCGTTTTTATGTTGTTTTCTTCAAATTGGAGATCGCTTATGTCTATTACTTTGTTAATGAAATTTTTTGCCGTGTTGATTTTTTGTGTATAGGGTTGTGTCGATAGGTAATTTATCATCCTTCCCGAAGAAGTTGGTTTCGAATACCAGTTAAATATAATTTGTCTGTTTATTCGATGGAGTCTGACGTCTAAATATGGTAGGCTGTTGTTTTGTTCCATTTCTGTTGTAAACTGAATTTTTGTGTGATAATTGTTAAGTGTTTTTAAAATTGTTTCTTTATCCCGTTCTTTTATGATTGCGAAAATGTCGTCGACATATTTTGAAATATGTTTATTGTTTATGTTCTTTCCGTTTAGGATATGCGTTGCATTGTCATCCAGTATTATATCTGCTATAGTTGGAGATAGAGGGTTCCCCATGGGCATTCCGAACGTTTGAGTTGAGTTTCATGTTGGAAATAATTATTTTCTTTTAAACAAAATACCAATATCCGTAAAAATTGTTTTTTTTGTAAATGTTTCTATTGTAGTCCAGTGTTTCATAATAATCTTTATGGCGAGGTAGGTTGGGATGTTGGTGAACAGCGAGATGACGTCAAATGACACGAGTCTGTCGTCTTCGTCTAAAATTGTGTCTTTTAGTTTTTCTTTTAGTTTGTAACAGTTTTGTACATTGTATTTGTCCGAAATTATGTTTTTCAAAATATCACCAATGTGTTTTGACATTTGGTAGCAAGGTACTTGTGTAGAGGAGGAAATCGGTCTAAGAGGAAGATTGGTTTTATGTATTTTAGGTAGTCCGTTAAGTCTTGGTGCGATTGCTGCAGATGAATAAAGTTTCGTTTTTTGCCACTGGTCTATATGATGATTTTTAAATAAATCAATTACAATGTCATTGTTAATTTTTTGTAGTTTTTGTAGTTTTTGTGTTGGATCTGTTAGCATTGTTTTGTATGTATTCCTGTCTTCCAATAATTCGTTTATTTTTATATTATAATCTTCTTTGTACATAATTACTGTTTTACTACCTTTGTCCGCTTTTAATAACTATTTTATTTTTAAGCAAGTGTAAGAATTTTTGTGTTTTTTGGTGTACTTTTAAAATAAATTTTTCTACTGTTGTGTTTTTTATTTTTCTCTTGTATTCAATTATTTTGTATAATATTGCTGATCGGGCTATTTCTCTTTCTCTTTCATTTTCTATTGTTCGAATACTCTGATCTACATCTGTAATTATATGTATAGGTGAAAAGTTTTTGTTGTTGATTGGGATTGCAAATTTTTCTCCTAATGAGAGAAGAAATTTTATTTCCATTGGAAATTCTATGTCAGTTTTGTTTACAAACCAATCACCATTATAAAATATTCCCATATTGTTAATATGTGTTTCTTTTAGTTTAGGAATTTTAAGAGTATGTTTTTGTTTTATGAGAGTTTCTATTTCGTTGTACATAAAGTTTTGTTTTATGGTGAATGTGGTGTATTCTATTTCATTAAGCATATATCGCATTTTATTGTCAGTGTGAAATATGTTTTTTCTTGTTGTGTTTATAGATATGTTTGTCTGGTTTATTTCTAGGTTAAGAATTTTTGTGTGGACTTTATATTCGATTTTTTTAAGTTGTTTATGTATTTGTTGGCTCATAAAGTTATTTTGTATTTTAGATGTGGTATTGGTGATATGTTTTGGTATGATGCCATATTCTCTACATTTTAGTAAAAACTTTAGTCTCTCCCTTAATTTGGTTAGTCTCTTTTTCTGTTTGCTGTAATGTTTCAATGTAATGCATGTTTCTATGTCGTATTTCATTTTTAGGTGTTCAAAAAATTGTTTCATGATGTAAGTGATCTATAAAAGCTTTTGTTCGGCAGGCCCTCGGATGATATTAATATGTGAATATATTATGCGACCAATTTTTTAACGTATATTTTATGAATAATTATGCAGGCTTTTTTGGTCGATTTGAAATTAAATGCAAATAAAACAAACTTTATTTCATCTTTTTCCCCACGTTTCGTCGTTCTTCACGACTTCTTCAGGGGTATTTTATTAGATCTTTAATATAATATGAAATTATTATTTTTAAAACAATTTTTTTATTTTTTAAACCAAAAAACTTACTTATTTCCAACATGAAACTCAACTCAAACGTTCGGAATGCCCATGGGGAACCCTCTATCTCCAACTATAGCAGATATAATACTTGATGAATTACTTGACAATGCAACGCATATCCTAAACGGAAAGAACATAAACATTAAACATATTTCAAAATATGTCGACGATATTTTCGCAATCATAAAAGAACGGGACAAAGAAACAATTTTAAAAACAATTAACAATTATCATACAAAAATTCAGTTTACAACAGAAATGGAACAAAACAACAGCCTACCATATTTAGACGTCAGACTCCATCGAATAAACAGACTTATATTTAACTTTTAGTTTCGAAACCAACTTCTTCGGGAAGGATGATAAATTACCTATCGACACAACCCTATACACAAAAAATCAACACGGCAAAAAATGTCATTAACAAAGTAATAGACATAAGCGATCTCCAAGTTGAAGAAAACAACATAAAAACGATAAAAACTATCTTGAAAATGAACAATTTTCCAAATTTCTTAACTAACAATTTAATACAAAATAAATTAAAACAAAATAATTACTTAACGAAAAACATGACAACTAAAAAACACAACACCGACAACGCTAGATACTACAGAATGCTTTATACAACACCCAGAAACCTATTCACAAACACAAAAGCTAAAATCGACAAGTTCCAACAAAACAATGTCGTCTACGAAGTAAGCTGCGGTGGAAAAGAAAAGACTGTTAGGAGTAAGAATGACTGAGCACAAAGCAGACATAAAGAAGAGAAAACCATCAACAGGCCTTGCACAACATATAATTAACAGCGGACACACACCCAATTTCGACGAAGTAAGAGTAATGGATAAAGAAAAGAGAATCAATGCGAGATTTACTCTTGAAAGCTTACGCATACAACAAAATTTGACAAGAACTATGAACACTTAAGAAGACAGAGAAAATACAATAGAAAGCTACGCTTAAGCGATTACATAAGTACCTGCCAACCTAACCATACTGTGATAATTTTTGTTTGTCTTTTAATTTATTAGTCTTCATAATATTTCTGTTTGTTTATAAATTGTTTTCAGTGTTAATTTATTTCAGTATCAAATATACAAAATTCAAGACACCATTTTAAAATTATAAAAAAATGTAAATCCGGCAAAATTCTAAAAAGTAAGTTTTTTGGTTTAAAAAATAAAAAAATTGTTTTAAAAATAATAATTTCATATTGTATTAAAGACCTAATAAAATACCCCTGAAGAAGTCGTGAATAACGACGAAACGTTGGGAAAAAGATGAAATAAAGTTTGTTTTATTTGCATTTAATTTCAAATCGTCCAAAAAAGCCTGCATAATTATTCATAAAATATACGTTAAAAAATTGGTCGCATAATATATTCACAAAATGATATTTTTTTTGACAAGAATTAATAAGCAGCTTTATATTTACATTAAAATAATCACTGATTTTTCGTTTTATACATCTCAAAATTAACGACTAAACGATGATCGATTTAAATGAAAGCTATAACTGGCACCTAACCTAACCTAGGGGCCAGTTATAACTTTCATTGAAAACGATCATTGAAAATTTTAATTTTTAGTTTTGAGGCCCTAAAAAAGCGCTATCAGTGATTATTTTAATGCCAATAAAAAGCTGGTGACTCGATTATTATTTTTAGTCAAAAAAATATTTCATTTTGGCCCTACCTTTCACATAAAATGATTTCTAAGATTTCAATGATCAATGATATGGTAGTTCAATCATTGAAATAAAGAAATTCATTTCCTGCGATAGGCTGGGCCAAAATTAAATATTTTTTGGACTAGAAATAATAATTGAGTTATCAGCTTTTTGTTTGCATTAAAATAATCACTGATTTCACTTTTTCAGTGCCTCAAAATTAACAATTAAAATTTTCAATGATGAGTTTCAATGAAAGCTATAACTGGCCCCTTAATTGGGCAGAAAAACTGTGTTACCGGCATGAATTTGTAACCGATTTCGCATAATCGCGCATTTGTTTTTTTTAAATTTGTTTTATTTAAAAAAAATAAATAAAAACTAACAGAAACGACGCGGTAGACAACCCTCGTTGCACTGACGTTAACGAGTTACTTGAAGGAATTTAAAAACAAGAAAAATAAACTTAGTAGGAAAAGCCAAACGTTTGAGAAACCTAAATTGTAGTAGAATCCTTAATTTGAGCTTCGGAATGCGTTCTGAGTTGTTACTCAGGAAGAAGCTTTGGCAGGGTTTTCGACATGCAGATTTGGGTCAAGATGTGAGTAAGTAGAAATTTGAGGAGTTCAAGCTTTGAAATTGGGTAATTTTAACTCGAAGGGTTCAATGATCCTGGAAGGAGGGGTATTTGCATACGTTTCCTTTGTTATTTAGCTGCAGATACGCAGACAGACAATGGTATTTGAACAATGCAATTAATTGCTATACCGCCACCAGATAGCTTAGTCCACCAACAGTGGTTTTTATTGTAATATATGTACATATCAAATTTTAAAATAATATAGAGGGTGTCTCGAAATCAACGCCTCAGAAGAAAAATATGAGTTCCTGAGGTCATTTCAAGTCGAGGTAATTTTCTCGTTTTCGCTTCGTTTTCGACTTATAACGGTTTTTATGATTTGTATTCTTTTTTCCTTTGACTGGCTCTAACTTTGCCAAACTACAACCGATTTTTGAAAATTTTTTTTATTTAAACAACAACAGTTAGAAATTCGTATCTATTTTTGTGTGGATAACGGTTTTCCCGCAAATTATTTTCCCGCACGTTATTAAGTATAATTTTTTTTTATTATTATGAAAGCCCAATATGTGTCCTTAAAAATACTTAACATTTTTTACCTAAAAATAGATACAAAATTATTAAATAAATAAAAAACTAAAAATAAAGGAAAATCAAGAAAATATGAATATTTGAATAAAAACGAACAAAAAACTTCTAACGGTCTTACTCTTACTTTACTGTTTCTAACATTCAACACTTAACGCTCAGCGTAGTTTTTTATTTGTTTTCATCAAATATCATACTGTTTTTATTTTTTATTTTGTTAATAATTTTAAATGTATTTTTAAGTACAAAAATTTTAAGTATTTTTAAGAACACATATTGGGCTTTCATAATAATGAAAAAGAATGTATACTTAAAAAAAAATCTTATGAAAAAAATCATATCGAAGTAAAAAAAAACAACCTAAAAATGCTTGAAAATAATTTGAGGGAAAACCGTTATCCACACAGAAAAAAGTTGTATGGTATAGATACAAATTTCTAACTGTTCTTGTTTAAATAAAAAAAATTCAAAAATCGGTTGTAGTTTGGCAAAGTTAGAGCCAGTCAAATAAAAAAATAATAAAAATCATAAAAACCGTTATAAGTCGAAAACGAAGCGAAAACGAGAAAATTACCTCTTGAGTTTTTCGATTTGAAATGGCCTCAGGAACTCATAGTTTTCTTCTGAAGCGGTGATTTCGGAACACCCTGTTATATTCAAGTTTTTTTTATACATACGTATATAAACGCGAAGGCACCGCCTTTCTCGCGTTTTACAAAATCGTTTTACACAATTAAAACTTAAGAATAATAAATAAACAAAAAGAGAAAAAGAAATAAAATCAGTGTGGAAAACAAGAAAGATTAAATAAATAAAAAAAAGTAATCGGTAAGATAACCAGAAACAAATTAATTTGTGAGACAGTTTTCTTTAATAGTTTTTTATATATAGGAAAATTCGGCAGATCTTAACAAGTTACGACTGCACGAAGAAAAAAAGTGCCCGGACTTCAATAGCTTTTCCGGGATAAAAAAAATCCTAACGAGTAAAACAGAACAAAAGTTCCATAAAGCACCAGGTGCCCAGCAAAATCCGTAGGGATTTCGATAGTTACTTAGTGTACCTATCTAGTGTACGTATCGATTGTACATACTACAATTAGAAGTGGCAACCCAGGCAACACCACCACCAATTTGATTGGTAGAAATTCAAGACAGGAGATAACCTTGTTCTTTTCGCCTCTTAAGTGACCGTGGTAAAGGTCGGAATTTTAATTGAAAATTACCGCTACGCGAACCGTGAAAGAAAAAATTTAATATTAATTCGCGGAAGTGAATATAATTATATAATTTAGTATATAACAATATATCGATCATCGATAAATCGAAGGATACAAAAAGGTATCCAAGAAAAACCCTTCGCTTCCCTCAGCAGTGGGCACTCCTCGAGGAAAATAAAAAGGGTGAGTTTTAATATTTAAGATTTTCAATACTTTGATATTATTATAATTATATTTTTATATGCATATATAAACTCTATCATTACTTACGCGAATTAAAAGGGAGTTTTTGTCTGGGGGGAAAAAAGCGTTAGTAAAGAAATAAAAATACGAATAAAAAAGAGGAATTGAATTGCCCAAACTTGTAATAAATTTCTTTATTGAAATAATATCTTTCATATTTTTATATTTAAAATTACAACATTTTCAAAACCTATGAAATTATATTAAAGAAAAATTAATTTTAATAAAGATTTTAATGACTTTTGAAGCACACATAAAAATACAAAATGTGTGATTAAATTTTTATTTAAAAGGGGATGAGAGGAAGAAGAAGAGAGGGATGGAGGGAAGGGATGAGGTGAGGGCAGCCTAGTTAAGGGGTTTCTTTGGCGAGGAAGGAAACCAGTTGTGAACATTTCTCGCGCGCCGTAACACCATGGTGCATAAAGTCTGGGAGTATATTTTTTTGTATCGACTACAGGTCCAAGAACCACACCATTTACTGAGCTAGGGGTTCAAATTACATACTTTTTAACGATAGTTTGTATTAAAACTATATTTTTCTCTGTGAAGGCGTCGCACAGTGGAACGATCAGTACAAAATTCCGGTCATGATGAGGTGATTTATTTTTTTTTAGATATGGACATAATGTTTTACTGCAATGTTTTGAGGAAACAACCCTCTTACATAAGCAAGAATTTTATTTTTTGAAAACATAACGGTTCCCAAGATATAAGGTCTCAAGTTTAGACTTTTTTTCTTAACCGAATAAAATGTGATATCAGGCATTATTTGTTTTTCGTTTTGTTCATTCAGTTTTCAAGTTAACTCTTTAAAACAAATTTTGTTGGACTGAGAATGATTAATTTAACTAGTTATTGTTTAAAAAACCAGCTTAATTAAAAATACTTGAATTTGAAAACACCCATTTTTAAACCGGTTCTTAAAAAAAAATAGCTTGAACTTTCGGTTAGCTTTTAAAAAAATGCTTACATATGCCTGCTTTCTGGCTAACTTTAACGGAAGGATATGCTTTTTCTTAGTAATATTTGGCAAAAATTGGATCCGACCGGATCCGACCCCACTTAATTATGTGTTTTTAAAAAAGCGTCTATTTATTATTCTTTGTCTGCAAATTTTTTATTTTTTTTTTACTGGGTTAATGTACAGCAAATAACATAACATTTTTATGTGTATATATAAAATTATTTTCTTGAATAAAAAAACTATTTAATTATATATAACCCATTATTTGTAAATAATGAGCCTTCAATGTTAAAAATTATATATTAAAAAACTGATTTTTCTCAACTTTTTAAGTGAGTAGTTAAATAATTATTTGGGTTTCATCAAATCTCGTTACTTACCTCCAAAAATAATTTTCAAAAATATATTAAAATGTAAAAAAAAATAATTTTTTTCGCAGTTAAAAGCAACACAAAATAACTAAGTACTTTAGTTTCAAAAATGTGGTCTTTATAACATTTTTACCGAAATTCAACTACATATATTTAGCATTTTCAATATATAATAATTAATTAGTTTATTAAGTAAGCATATGAACATACAAATTCGTATGATTCATTTAACATAAGCACTAAATATATATTTGTAAATATATATGTATATATCGCACCCTTAGAATGAAAGTGACCTAACTAAAAAATTCGTCATCTTTTCTACAACCTGGTTTTAGAGTTCATTTCGCTTTCAAAGGTCAGTTTATTGAAAAATTAGAAGTTACAGAAATTTTGAGTTAGGTCACTTTCATTCTAAAGGTGCAATATATAAACTTAAAATTAATGCAAAACACACACTGTATGGTTTTTTTTTTGCATGCTAAAACATTTAAGTTTTCAGCGTTTTTTTTAAGAACATAATTTGAACTTAAACAGATTCAATTTTCCTTATCGTTCTTTAAATTCTTAAAGCTGCTAAATCTACTGTTTTGATATTTAAAAAAAAAACACATTCTTTGCAAATTATCTTAATCACTTTTGACCTATTTAATATAGCTGTTGCAGAATCTTAGAGTAATCTCTAAATCAATTTTTGTACTAAGCCTAATACAACATTTTGTATGAATTTTTTGCTCTCTTTTTTTGGGTTTTTTGGAAATATAAACTATAATGCATACCATTATTAAAAACAGAAATTGGACTGGAAACATTTTTATTTATTTTTTCCTGGACAGAATTATGGTTTTTCTTTATAAATTTAGTTTTTAATTCTTAAATTTTTTTTGCTTCCGGGTTGGAAAAAACACCTAGAGATTAACGTGTACGTCTGCTTTGGAAGCGTTTGACAAAGTCTTTTTTTTTATAAACAATAAAGAATCCACGATCAGACATGGGAACAACAATACAATTCCAAACTGAAAATTTAAACGGTAAAATTTCTATGAAAAAGAAAACAGTATAGCATATAAAAGAAAAAAAATTTTGATTTGATTTTGGGCGTTTAAACAAAAAGTGCTACTGGCAAATTTAAAGGTGAATTTGACACAATGTGCTGTATCATTTTTAATACTAGATTTTGAATTTTCGAAATTGCACAGCCGTAACGTAAGAAATTTTAAAGCCATTGTAACTTTAAAATACCTCTAAATGGCTCAAGTGCCAAATCGGTATCTACACTCAGCTGCACGGAATCTTGGCTACAATTTATTTTTGTTATAACTCGCCCTCCAATATTTTTTTGTTAATGATTTGATTAATAAGTTAAATGTGCATATTTTAATTGTTTTAAACCCTTTTAAGAGAATTCAAAGGTTTAATTTATTTTTAATAACGATAACTTTAAATTTTACATTTTCTCAGAAAAAAACACTTAAATTTAAAACAGTATAAAATGATAAATCGCGTATTTTTTTGGGGTTTTGAGAAGTGTCAGTATCTTTTGTTCCCTTCTCTCGGCCATATTACAGTCTGCATTCGATGTGGCATACTCTGATGATGATGATGTTTTTAATATCCACTTGCTATAAGCCCTCCCAAGCAGCCAGTGAAGCATTCCTGAGCTCGTCCAGTGTCTGTAGGGGGTGGGATGAGCACTTTATCTTTCTAGATATTCTCTATAAGATTTAAATCCGGACTGCGGGCGAGCCATTGCAGTTTTTGAATTCCAGTACCTTGAAGGTATTCATATACGCGATGCGCTACATGCGGCCGTGCATTTTGTTGCATAAAGAGGAACTGATCGTACCCTATGAACCCCATATAGGGTAAGACGTGTTCCTCAAGAATCTCCTCAACGTATCGCGTTGCTGTTAATCTTTATCAACGATGGCCAATTCGGTACACTATTCGGAACTTATACCTCTGTGCCGCTGAGTGTATAATCAATTTTCATATTTAAGCAACGTTACTTAAAGGGGTCACCATTGTTTGGCAAAATTCATTTGGCATTTCTTTGTTTCGCTTTAGTCGTTAAATATTTCGTTTAATTCGCAATCCATAATTGTGAATTTACGTTTGGTTTTTTATTCATTATGTTTTTCAATCATTACGCAATTAACATTCGGCGTTTTTTTATTTCGCGTTTTTTCAAAAATATTTTCAATCATTTTGCAAAAATCATTTTAGCAATTTATTTTTAGTTTTTTTTGTTACGTTGTTTGATATTTAACCAATTGTTTTTTTTTTTCGCGAAATAACTTGTCGCCGTTTCATTATTTCGCAAAATATCGCTTCGCCGTTTTATTATTTCCCTGATAGATCATTTTGCCGTTTAGTTTTTTTGATAATTAATATTAAAGTTTTTTTGTGAAGTAAGTTTTTAATATGGAAAATCGTTCTTTTTTGAGTATTTTTCGGTGACGTGGAATAAGTCCCAAAGAAATAAGACCAAATCTACAAATCTTATTTCATTTCGAAAACGAAATAAGGCCGAATTTGACTTGGAAATAAAGTCAAATGTTTTTGTCCAACACTTCAAATACGCACAACCTCTCACCTACCCCAAATCCTATAATGTGTCCAAGCAGGAGGGTTGCAGGAGGCAATATGCCCCCATACATACCTCACTGTTTATACATTTTCATTTAATTACATGTCTTAAAATTTCGCTCGAAATTTTAAGACGTAATTAGATGGAAGCCATAAAATTGCGAAACAACAAAATGCCAAATAAAAAAAAGCGAAATAATACATTGCTAAATAAAAAAAGCAAAACGACAAAATGCCAAATAAAAAATTGCAAAAATTCAAAATTCCAATCGAACTAAAAACTAAATTGCGACGTGATAATTTTTCAAATCATTTAAAAAACGAAACGTGATTTGCAAAACGTAAAATGCGAAATAACAAAATGCTAAACAAAGAAAATGCGGAACGAAAAATGACGAAAAGAATCCCCGCGAAACGTTAGTTTGCCAGACAGTTCTTGCGAAACATACCATACCCATATTAAACGGCTGAAAAACAAACCAAAGAAAGGACCATGGGCAACTTTGTATGGAGTTTGGGCCCATTTTCAACATTGCTTATGACATATGAAATCATATGGAGAGCACTCTATTTCATTATTTGGTAGCTAAATTGAAATCGATGGCAAAAGTTGTGTTTTGACACATTTTATAAAAAAAGTATTTAAAATGCAAAAAAAAATATTTAAAAAAAATGGCAAGACTTACTAAAAAGTGTTTCACCTTTTCTGAAAGCCTGAAGTCAGTTCTTTCATTTTATTTTTAAATCAACTTATTTGTAAAATTCGAAAAAATTACTTCAGGCTTTCAGAAAAGGTGAAACACTTTTTAGTAAGTATTGCCATTTTAAAAATTTGTTTTGCATTTTAAATACTTTTTTTTTATAAAATGGGGGAGAGTATGATAACTGTGGCGCCAAGAAATGATAACTGTTTTTTGTAGAACACTTTAATACAAGCATTTTTTACTATGGGCGGGAGGGGCAATTTCATGAAAAAAAGTACAATTTCAGAAAAAAAATTATTAAAAAATAAACTCGTTTTTTCAAAAACTATGCATAGATTTCACTTGAAAACTGGCTAATAGAACAGAGTATTGGCTTTAAAAAAATGTATAATACTTAATTGTAGGTATTACTGTTATTTTTTAATAATTTTTTTCCATTTTTAGTACTTTTTTCATGAAATTGTCCCTCCCGCCCAAACGGGGGGAGATAGAAAATCCCTCCCATAGTAAAAAATGTTTGTATTAAAGTGTTCTACAAAAATCCGTTATCATTTCTTGGCGCCACAGTTATCATACTCTTGCCATAAAATGTGCCAAAACACAACTTTTGCGCTCGATTTCAATTTAGCTGCCATATAATGAAATAAAGTGCTCTCCATACGCGTTCATATGACATAAGTTTCATCACTGGTGAGCAATGTTGAATAGTGGGCCCAAAATGTCCATGGTCCTTTATGAAAATAAAAACACTTCATATGGCAAAATTGACTAAGTTTAATTTGTTTTACTTTGTGCTTCTCTTTCTCTCTTGTTTGTTAATGAGCTCGTTTTTTATTTTAATTTTTTGGAAGCTGTCAAAACAGCCTAAAGTATGCAATTTTTAGAATACGTGACACAATCGCTGTTTAGTTAAGCATCAATGGGAAAACGATTATAGTTAAGAATTTAAGTTACGTCATTGATAGGCTATTTAAATATTTAAGCACACTACTAAATTACATCTAAAGAGACGTTTAAAGAAAATCTAATAGATACGGCTGGTAGTGTTTTACGAATGTTTTGCGATTGTACGTAGTGATTTCTTTTGGGAAAAAAAAATTAGCAGACACGCTACAATTATAGTAGGGGATAACGCTGATTCGAAACATATCCGATAAACTAACCACTTATCCCATCATTTTCAGGTACGTTGAGTTCTTAAGCTAAGTACAGACGATTGTCAGATATTACAATATTGTCAGAACTGTCAATGGTCTGACAATAGCTAACAATTAGCTGACAATTGACATATTTCTTACAATGAAAAATTGTCCGTTCACACGGTTGGTAGATTTCTTCCCAATTTGATTGTCAGCTATTTTTGTATCTCTCTTTAACCAACTCATTGACATTTCGAACAATGAAGAAATTGTCAGCAATTGTAAGATGTTTTCAATTAAAACATCTGACAATGACCAATGAGTCTGACAATGTCCTAATCGGCTGACAATAATAAAAATTGTGTGTTCAGACGATTGTAAGATACCTGACAATTTTTTGTCAGATTGTCTTCTGACAATGACGTGTCTGACAATATTGTCACACAAAATTCTGTGTTCAGACGATTGTAAGACATTTGGAACAGTTTTTTCACTGACAGATCTGACAATATTGTAAGATCTGACAATCGTCTGTACTTAGCTTTAGAATAAGAAGATAAGAAACGAGGTGTATATCACATATACAGTGTATGTGAATGAGGCACCAAATTAAAAAAAAAAAGGTACCTATCTGTCATTTTTGCAGATATAAAGGAAAGTGTTTCGGCAGCGGCCCGATGTTTGTTTTTGATCTTGAAGAAGTTTACCGATTTATTTTGCAATTATTGGCATTTGTTTCAATAAAAAATTAAGTACTATGTTCAAGAGCGAATAGACGTGCTTATAAATTCGTCCGACAAAACATTTAAAAAAAAATTTAGTAGGTACATATTTTTTAACAAATGAATGAATCAGTGATGGCCGGTTTCACGAAGAACTTTTAAACATTTAACAGGCTTCTAAACCTTAAAATGGGATATTTTGGTTTCACCAAGCACTTTTAAATTAAACAACCCTTTAAACACCCTTATAAACTAAATTGCCCATTTTTGGCTCATTAAATTTTAAAAGTGTCATTAAAATGTCATCAGATGCAGTTAAATAAATCAGCTGAAATTTGCAGAAAAAAATTTGAAACAACTTTTAGTGTTGAGGGTATATAAGTGTTTAGTGTGAGTTGTACATAAAAAAATCAGAAAAATTCTTCTGATTACAAAAATATATAGTCTAAGATCCCGTCATAGGACGACCTACCCTCATAGAGTTACCAGATAAGGAGTATACAGTTTTTTAGGTAGTGTCTAAACTAACATTTTGCGCATGGGTTTCTTGGCGAAATATGGTCAAGGCATAGGGTTGCCACACTTTAAAGGTCGGTTTTGGGTTTTTTTTTCAATTAAATGACCCAGTTTTAGTGATAAAACAAATATATCATTTGAAAGGAAACTTTATTTACAAATTTTAAAATACGTGGTTTTTTTTCAAATCGGAACTTCAGTAGGGTAAATTAGGGTAAACGAAGAGAAAGGTCTAGATTCTATTTTCTAAATGTTCCTTTGATCGATAGATGCTCTAAATACAAGAAAGTCATTCATATAAAAGAAAATTCTAGAAAATCTAAAACTCGAGATAAAAACATTTGAAAAACAAAAAATAGACGTCGGATAAAAAAATCACTTAAAATCAGGATGATGTTTTCTGGAAATAAGTTTTATAGTTTCGAGAAGTAGATAAGAAATTAAAAGACCCGATTTTTTCTTGGCTATGTGAATTTTTGAACAATATATATTTTTTTTCATCAATTTTCGTTGGTTTTTGATTATTACCTTTTTACTCTTTTTGGTATTTTCATTTAAAACAACATCAACATAAAGAGAATTCTATTACAGGTACGAAGCCTGACTTTTTCTGGAGCGGAAGCACCCAACGTAAAAACATACCAATTAAAACCATCTATCTATAATATTTCTTTTTTCGGCAAAAATCTGCCGAAAATGGTTTATTTAAAACATTTTGTACTACATAATTACAGGTATTCATAGTTATATCGCCAAACAAATTTAATTGCAATGAAAAACACTTTAAAACTCACTTAACTATGAGATTAAAAAACAACACCTTTTCCTGATTAATATACTCGTTGAAACGATTTGCAGTTTTTACACACACACATACACAAACGCAACACGGAACATAAAAAAGTGTATCAAAAACTTTGCTTCCCCTTTATCAATGACAGTAAGAGACAGTAATACCGGTTAAAAGGTATAAGTATCATGATACCGAATTCAAAAGTCAGGCAGTTTTTCTTCTCAGCCTGTGGTAGATGTGTGGGGTTAAAAATTACTATTTTTCCAATTATTGTGTGAGGAGTATAACCACTTAAATTCATATATCAAAAACAAGAAATGATACTCTGTCACTTTCCCTAAACTTGAAGATTTTAATCTTGGTGGTCCGATCAATAGTATCCAAGCTAAAAGCTTTTTACGCAAACCGTATGGGTTCTGTTTTGGTGACTTTTTTTAAGTTGTTTTCTTTGTGAAAAATCTCCAAAGAATTAATATGGTTCCTTTAAAAGCTTATATCTTGAGTTCTTTAATCTTATGAAAAATGACGGAGCATCATTTCTAATTTTTAAATATGTGAATTTAAGTGGATATACAACCTGACACAATAATTGGCAAAATGGCAATTTTTAACCCCGAAAATCTACCATAGGCTGAGAAAAAAAAACTGTCTGACTTTCGAATTTGATATCATGATACTTGTACCTTTAATAACCTTAAATCCACAAATTTTCTGTCACTTCTCTAATGTCGAATTCCTTTCAACAAAAGAATCGAATTTTTTTCTAAAAAGAATCGAATTTTTTCTGTCGTTGAAAGGAATATAAAAAGACGAAAAGAATCGATTTTTTTTTGTGATTGTGTGTGTGGCACTAGACAGCAGCAATTTTGAAGTAAAATTTCCAGAAAATATTCAATTTGGTAATTATTATTATTATTAATTGAAAAACAACGCTATACTATAAAATTCACCGAAAATTCGTTGCAACTAAAAACACTTTGTTTTCATATTGACATTTTAGAAATTTCAAACCTTGCAAGTGTGTGTGCAAATCGGTGTAAATATTTCTTGAATCTTGCAAAATTAGCAGAAAAAATTCGAATTGTTCAGAAAAAAAATCGATTCTTTTAGAAAAAAATTCGATTCTTTTGTTGAAAGGAATTCCACATAAGACTATAAGAATTGTTTTCTTTAACGCACTGAAAAATTACAAAATATCGATAGTTAAAAGTTCGGAAACTCCGAGTGTGAACAATGTTTTTGGAAACATAGTACCATTGTATTTATAACAGAAATCTCTTTATGTTGATGTTGTTTTAAATGAAAATACCAAAAAGAGTAAAAAACCAACGAACATTTTTGATAAAAATATGTACATATATTGTTCAAAAATTCATCTAGCCAAGAAAAAAGCTTAAATCGAAAATTTTGGAAATACTGGTCTTTTAATGTTTTATCTACTTCTCGAAACTAAAAGGTGTTTTTTTAAGACGTGTGATTTAGGCCAAGAATTTAGCTTTATTATAAAGACAAGGGTTTGCCATTATGTTTTAAAAATGATTTCGGGCAAGTGGCCGCCGCGACTGGCTCGAATAAATTCCACCCGAGAGGCCCAATTTTCGACCACTTTTTGCAGCAATTGGCGCCGTATGTCAGCAATAACACGCCGAATATTCTCTTCCAAGGCGTCAATCGTTTCGGGCTTATCTGCGTAGACAAGCGACTTCACATAACCCCAAAAAAATAGTCCAGCAGTGTTAAATCGCACGGTCTTGGAGGCCACGCCACAGTCCCACGACGCGAGATAATGCGCTTGCCAAAAGTTTCCTTCAATAAATTTATTGTTTCGTTGGCTGTATGGCATGTAGTCTTGTTGGAACCGAAGATCGTCCACATCAACATCATCCAATTCAGGCACGACAAAGTCATTAATCATGGCTCTATAGCGTTCCCCATTGACTAACATTATGGCCGGCTTCATTTTTGAAGAAATATGGAACAATGATTTCCTCTGCCCATAGAGCACACCAAACAGTGACTTTTTGAGGATGTAACGGCGTCTCAACAATGGCTTGTGGATTATAATCTCTCCAAATACGACAATTTTGCTTATTAGCGTACCCATTCAACCAAAAGTGAGCTTCATCGCTGAACAAAATTTTCATGTGAAAATCGGGTTCGGTGGCCATCTCGTCGCGCGAACCGAACCATTATTTTGGTAATAAATTTGCACGATTTGCAAACGTTTTTTTTAGACGTGTGGTTTTCAATCTGGCAATACTTTTTTCGGAATTGGTCTTTTTGACAGCTATTTGATTTATTCTCAGTTAACACCCGTTAAAATACTATACTACAAAGATACAAAATATATAAAACTGCAATTAATTAAAGCTAATGGGAAAAAAAAAGAAAAGAAAACCACTAAAGTGCGATGTGTCAGGGCCACGGTTGCCACTTTTGTCATTTGTGACCGGTCATTATTTTTTCACTTGGTCACATGGTAATTTTTTATTCTATTTGGTCATTTTTTTACGAAAAGGAAAAGAAACCACTTTAATTTCTATGCAAACTAAAACTTATACTGTGATCTCATTTTAAAATGCTGTGAGAAGTTAATACTTGTATGTTTCATTATTTATGATTCGTTACTTTTATTTATTTATGTTAATTTAATTCAATAAAGTTTGTTAGGTACTTTGTGAATTTGTTTGTACCTGTTTTTTGTTTTTTATTATTAATAATTGAAAAAAAAATAATATTTCATCTTTGTAATATGAAGAATAGGTGTGTTCCTTTACTTTAAAACTCTGCAATGCATTTGTGTGAATTTCAACGTCATATTATTTTTTTATATGAACTTTGACAGACTTTGGTGTAGAAAATCACAGAAATGCACAGACTTTCAAAGTAAAGGAATTAGGCTAATATGTTGAAATAAATGTGATGAATTCGTATTTCGGACTTAAATTATTTTTTGTAATAATCCTGAAATTTTTTTCATTTTGTTGATGTTAATTTCGACTTCTATATGTGTATTGTTTTAATGTATTTTTTGAATAAAGGCCTGATAATGAGCGTAAACATGCTCGAAACGTCGGTCGCATAAAAATAAATAAATAACATCTTTAACTTGACCTATAGCCCACTAAACATATGAAAATTATTAAATTATTTTGGTCATTATTAGCTACAGTTGGACATTTTTATTTTCAATTTTGGACACGAACTTTATTTTCAAGTGGCAACCGTGGTCAGGGCATGGGTGTAAATTCAAAGATATAGATTGACGTTATGTGTTCAAAATTAAAATTAAAATTTTTAAAGTGTTTAAATTTGTGGATGTATGACAGGTTTAGAATATAATATACACCGCTCATCTGAATAGTTCCAAATTTTTGTTCACCTTACTGTTAACCTCTCTTCATATATATTGCATTGACACCCTTTTTTTATATATATGTAATGAAAGAGCATCATTATACCCTTAGTTTGGGAAACGAAATGTTGTCTTTATGATGAGCCAAAAAATATGTTTGCTTCTACGATTAAAATTGGTCTAACTACCGTATCAGAATAATGGTAAACTTTAAGACAACATTTTGTCTCCCAAACTAAGCGTATAATGATGCTCTTTCATTACATAATATGTAAAATAAAGTGTGTCAATGCAATATATATGAAGAGAGGCTACCAGTAAGGTGAACAAAAATTTGAACCTATTCAGATGAGCGGCAGTGTACCTGGGATAGTATATAATTTGTCTAAGGAATAATGGAAGTTGTTAAAATTTTGAGCGATAGCTTTATTTAGCAAGTATAATTTTAATTTTGTTTCCGGCCGCAGATTGTCGCTCCCAATAGCCAAAAGCCAATCAGTGTAGGTACACTATGTTTAAGAGTGGGAAATAGTGAAAAGAGTATTTATTATCCGCGGTTTTGGCCCGGAGTGGCCTTTAAGTAAAAGGACGATAATAGTCCATCGGGAGCTGTGTTGAGGTCCATAAAGGATATACCAACTGGTGACATAATTAATTTTTTCCCAGTTGAAACCAGATTGGGATGAGATGACTTCTCTGATGAGATCGTTATCAGTAGAGTTTATGCTTGTGATCTTTTTTTCATTAGAGTTAGAACTTATTCTGTGAATGGAATGATGTTGGTGTCGTTATAAATGTATGTGTTAGAAAATCTTTTAACTCTATTTTCAAAGTTTTTGCCTGCCAGAGGCGAAGTATTTTTCTTTCAAGTAATTCAAATTCCATTGCCACAGTGGGTGAAATGGTAAACAAAATTGGAAACGGATGTGACATAAAAGGTCTTATAAAAGTTTTGTAGAAAAGTAATTTGGGTCGCTTCTGAAGAATACTGTGCCTAAGGAAAGACGTTAAGAGATTACTAATCTTAGATAGGACTGTTCTGGCGAGAGAGTTGAACTTGAACCGGTTATTTAGGTTCACACCCAAATACTTTCAATTATTCTTAACCTTGATGACACAATTATTAACTCGGATAGAGAGATTTTTGCTTTCGTTAACGTTATCGGGCCTTTTCCGCTGGCATTCCGGAAGCAGATGAGTTCCATTTTTGATTATTGAGTTTAATTACCCAGTGGTCCGTTCTTTTTCAATAAAATGTTAACTATTGTTGTGAAAAATGTTAAAATGTCATTTTTAAAAGTGTTACACTGTGTTACATTTCATTGTTAAAAATATTGTTGATCTGTCAATCGGAAGGGGTTGAAAAAAAATTAAAACACATTTGGAATGAATAAATCAAAGAAATTTTTTGATTGCATGAAATTTTATTAGACTATTATGATCACTGAATTCATTAAATGCATATCTACAATATTTAAAATAAATTCACATTAACTTTATTTTCGTACAAAATCGAATAACGAACGAAATGCATAGATTTTTTTTTCCATTCATTATGGACACAAATTCCTCTGTAAAAAATCTACCGAATTGAAAGATTAAACATTAAAAAAAAAAACAAAATTCATCAGAAAATAACTGAAAACAATTGCAAAACTCAAAATCCAGAAATATATTAATTTTGTTGAAAAGAAATACAAAAATTAAAATAATTCCAAATCTAAAGAACGAAAAGTAAACAAAAGACATAAACACATTTCCAAATTCAGCTTCTTTTGACAGATCAAACATTTCAATTCATATCAAGGTGAGTTGAAAATTGTTAGAAAGTGTAAAACTCGGAACGATTTAATGACGTCATTATGTTACACGGTGTTACACTTTTCCATTTAGGAACGACCGAAATTAACAATAGTGTAACACTGGTGCGTTCTTTTTCTATAAAATGTTAACTATTGTTACACTATTGTCAACTTATGACGTCATTAAATCGTTCCTAAATTCAGTGTTGAAGTATCAGAGTGTTACACTTTCACACAATTTTCAAATCATCTCCTTGATATGAATCTAAGTGTTGATCTGTCAAAAGTAGCTGAATTTGGAAATGTGTTTATATCTTTCTTTACTTTTCGTTCTTTCGATTTTGAATTATTTTAATTTTTGTATTTCTTTCAACATAATTTATTTATTTCTGGATTTAGAGTTTTGCAATTGTTTTCATTTATTTTTGATGAATGTTGTTTTTTTTAGGATGTTTAATCTTTCAATTTGGTAGATTTTTTACAGAGGAATTTGTGTCCATTATGAATGGAAAAAAAAATTCTATGCATATTTCGTTAATGATTCGATTTTGTACGAAAATAAAGTTAACGTGAATTTATTTTAAATATTGTAGATATGCATTTAATGATTTAAGTGATCATAATAGAATAAAATTTCATGCAGTCAAAAAATTTTCTTGATTTATTCATTCCAAATATGTTTTAATTTTTTTGTCAACCCTTTCCGATTGACAGATCAACAATATTTTTAACATTGGTCGTTCCTAAATGATATGTTACACAGTGTAACACTTTTAACAATGACACTTTAACATTTTTTTTTGACACAACAACAATAGTTAACATTTTATAGAAAAAGAACGGACCACAGGTGTCAGAAGTCATTTATAATTTTTATATGTTTTTCAAGGTATTTCAGTGCGACCCAATGAAACTCGTGGCTGGCGTAGGCATATCTGCATATAGCTGGGAGTTTAAGTTAGGAACTCTTTCAATGTAGTGGAGCGGCATAGCGTCCATATAAAAGATAATTGTGCACTTTGTGATAAAAGCATCAAATTTTTTTCATTGTTGGTACATTATATGAATATGATTTTAAGATATTGGGCCACTTCGAAATTCCGCCCCTTTAGGTGGGAGGGGCAAATTAAAAAAAAAATACATAAGATTGAAAAAAAGATTTTAAAAAACAACGGCAACACTTAAAATATCATGCTATACCTCTTTTTAAAGCCAAGAACCCATTCTTCAATTCTGTTTTCAAATTAAGTTATTTTAGAGCTTAGTTTTTGAAAAACTTATTTTCAAACTCAAAATTTTGAAAAAAAAAAAAATAAAAAAAAAATGTATTGTGATTTTTTTTTGCAAAATTTTATTTTATTAAGTACTAATTTGCTTTATCATTTTCGATACTCTTATTAACTTTTAGTCGAGTGCTAAAAACCTGATAGTCTTAAGTCATTTAGTTTTTTAGAAAATTGAAAATTACCATAACTACTTTTTTCTTAAAACCGTCATTTTTGAACATAAACAATGGATTTTGACTTTCTTGTTTAAATTATAAAATTAGTTTAATCAATAGACCTACAATAGTTTAGGTAGTTATGAACTTTTAATATGTTATTTAATATGGTTGTTTGATGAAAAAACAAATTACGACAACCACGCCCCATACGCCCGCCTTCACAATTCTGAAAAACCCACACTTTTTTCGGTCTCTTGCCTATAACTTCATTCTGGTTTTTATTTAAGCAAAAAATATTTTGCGACAAATACAATCAAATGAGAATTATTACTAAGATCTATTGCATGCACCCCATCGTTTTTCCTTTTAAGTGTATGGGGAGATTGTTTTATACTTTTTAGTAAAAAACGTATTATATTAAGATTTGAATTTTTTGTATTCACTTAATTAAGAAGACTTTATTTGTTTTATAATATAAAAATGACATAATTTGGGTGTAATTTATACAATTTGTCTCAATTGATTACGTACAGTAAATTTTTTAATCAACAATAGTGTACATTCATAAACATCAAACATTTGCTTTGTTGCGATGCTGATGCGCAACGCAGCTGATGCTGATGCAATACATCAGCAACTACGCATCGCATTTCCTTGATTCTGGTTTTGCTTTAAGTTTGCGCATTATTTGATGCAAGTTTGCAATAGTGAACACTTTACATTAAAACTGATGCTGGTTTGATGGCTTTATGAATGTTTGACCCAAGTGATTGTGCAACATCTCTGCAACGATGCGTTTGTGAATTTACATATATTTTTCAAACCATTCGTTGATCTTACTTTGGAAAATAGTTAACGGAATGAAAGAAGGATTTATAATGATCATTCCGGTTTTGTTCAGGTTCTCAATCTCTAACCCCCATATCCCCATTTACGCCACTTCATGCGTTCTTCAAAGCCACTTGGGCCCTCTTATCTTTGTTCTAACAATAAACGATATTGACAGTCAATATAACTACTGGCTCATATCGTAGTTATGTAGTTGATATTAAAATCATTAAGGTCAATTCAATTTATTCCAAACTGGGTGCGAAAAGAATTTCTTAGAACTCAACATTACTTTCAATCTATAACATTCTCCCGTAAACGGTTTCCCTCAACCCCTAGTACATATTGCTTTCGCAACGTGGCCATTCCTATAATTTAATCCATTCGAGACCTTGGAATTATTTGTGACAGTGAGCTTAACCTTCGCTCCCATTTTTGTCAAATAATTAACAAGGCCAATACCTCTGCCGGCTGTATTAATAATCTTATTCCCACAGATATTTTGTCAACTAGTACTGATTACTTCGCTCCTATTCTGTGTCTCAGTAAGGATTTTAAAATTGTTTTCCCATCCAGATAGGACTGGCAAAACGACATCGTGACGAAAGACTTCGACACAACTATTTTTACTGATGGTTCAAAGATGGAGTGTGGGGTTGGTTCAGGAATATTTTCCGAATCTCCAAATATCTCAAGCTGAATTACTGGCAATTAGCCATTAGCTCAGCTGCATCGTCTTCCAAATTGATGCCGTGATGACCTCGCCATACTAAACGTGAATCACAAGGTGAGGGAAACGAGCAGGCTGACGAACTGGGCAGGCAAGGTTCAGCCCTTCATGACTCACATGGAGTCAGAACAGATTTTCAATTTTCTAGAAAACTAAATGACTTAAGACTATCTAGTTTTTAGCACTCGACTAAGAGTTAATGAGAGTATCGAAAATGAAAAAGCAAATCAGTGCCTACGTTCTGTAACTCTCGCATCGATAAAATCAGTCGAGAAACGATGAAAATTGAAACAAATCATGTGGGTTTTGTTCCATTTTCCAACGTTTCTCGACCAATTTTGTCGATGCGAGAGTAACAGAACGTAGGCACAGTACTTAATAATGTAAAATTTTGCAAAAAAAATCATAATACATTTTTTTTTTAATTTTTTTTTTTCAAAATTTTGAATTTTAAAATAATTTTTTCAAAAACTAACTAAAATAACTTAATTTGAAAACAGAATTGAAGAATGGGTTCTTGGCTTTAAAAAAAGATATAGCATGATATTGTAAGTGTTGCCGTTGTTTTTTAATATTTTTTTTCAATCTTATGTATTTTTTTTTTAATTTGCCATTCCCACCTAAAGGGGCGGAATTTTGAAATGGCCCAATATCTTAAAATCATATTCATATAATGTTCCAACAATGAAAAAAATTTTATGCTTTTATCACAAAGTGCACAATTATTTAACTAAGCCGCCCCACTAATGTAAGTATCTTTGTAAAATTCCTCAAACGCTGATATCCAAGAAAGACCGACAGAGTTGGATCAGTGAATTTGCGTGAAGGGCACATGAGTGAGCACAAAGTAAAAAATTTAAAAAACTTCTTAATTCTCGCATAATTTAATGCCAAACATAACATTAAATTATGAGGCTTATTTAAAAAAAATAATTGAATTCCCAATGATTTCAGAGCTCATTTTGAAAATTATAAGAGCAGTAGATATTAAAAACCAAACCAATACTTATTTATTAGGTCAAATTAAAAAAAAAACTTACAAAATTTGTTTTTAATTTTGTTTTCAGCATTTAGAGTTAAACAAAACTAATCATTAAAACAACTTGATTAAAAAAGAAAATTTATGCTACCATAATGGTAACATAAAGCTTTCTTAATACTATTTTTATAAAACGTGTTGTCAATTAATAATAATTTTCCCTAGGGAACATTCAAGGTACAATGTCAAAGACACAGCAGTAATAACATCCCAAAGCAGGCTGGGTTTGGTAAAGTTTTTATTTTATTAGCACCTATAGTAGCTGTTGGAGGAGTGATATCCTACGCGAAGTAAGTAAGCTTCTTCTAAATCTCATTTTGTTAATTTTTTTTATTTAATTTTCAAGCTATGACAAAGAATTCCGAAAAACGGTCGAAAAGAATGTTCCTGGATCGGAGACTTTACTAAAACTTATCCTAGAAGAGAAACCTATTGATAGTATTACAAAGAAATTGGATAATGTAACTCAGCAAATCGGCAGCATTACATCGTCAGTTACAAGCTTCTTTGGTAGTACGAACGAAAGTATAATGTAGCACATTTCCAATTTTAAGATTTATTTTAAATTTAATTACTATCTTTCAGGTTCAGATGAAGCTAATCTAAAATCTACATACGAGAAACCTGTAAATATTATTTAAACACATTAATTTAATTTTTCAATATTTGTTATTTTAGAAATCTATAACACACTCAGAAGTCAGTGGAACTAAGTCTTCAGTTAAATCAATTGATCCGTCAACCCAAGTAGCAATTTCTAAACCGGTAGAAACACTGCCCGCAGATGTAGTTGGACTTGAAAAAGAGGTGGAACTTGCAGCATCCTTAGCTGTTCAGGAGTACAACAAAGCAATAAATATTTTGAATTCGTAAGTTTTCATAAGTTATTTACAAATGAATCCGTTGCCAATTATCTTTCTTCCCAAAAAAATTCTTCAGCTGTTTACGTAGAATAAGCAGCAACAGCAAACAATTTATGAATACATACTGCTAATACTTTTTTATTTAATCATTTTGTATCCAATTTTAATTCATTATAAAAGTTGTTCAAAATACAAATTCCCTTTTTTAAATACTTATTTTAAATCTAAGTGTCAAAGCACTTGATTAAGTCATAATTTGTTATACTGACTTATGTGTCGAAAAAAATTGTATTATAGATGGAAAGAGCCGTCACTGACTGACTGATTCATTCATCTGATTCACAGCTTATACTGCAATATGTGATTTTCATAAAGGGATTTATTTTAAACTAAAAAGCTCGTTTTCAGATCATTAAATTTTAAAAGCGTATTTTTGTTTCCATCTGAACAAGTAGAACTAGACAAATATGTACCTACAAAAAGCAGCAGGTTTTTAGCTGTAACTTTTTTGTATTTAGCAAATACAAATTATGAATAGGTACATGCATGAGTATTTATTCGAGTTCTTGAAATAAGCAGATACAAATACGGAATTATAACTATTTTAGTGTTATACAAGGGGTAAGTGCAAATTTAGTTTTTTTAGCACTTTAATTTTAAGCGTACAAAAAAACATCTTTTGGCATTAACAAATAATGATTTAATTCACAATTTAATCGTTAATACTGGCCATGTTTGTGGTCAGATTAATTAGTTGAGAGTTTTCCACCTTATTGACCGCAAAAATCGTAATTTTAAAAACAAAATATAGCAGTGCCGATTCCTGTTCTTTAGCTTTGGGTTGGCTACGGGCTCTGTATAGAAATTTAAAATAAATACAGACACCGTTAATTTTTAAAACTTATTGATAATGTTATGTTTTGGAAAATACTATATTTTCCTCTATTTTAAATTTTTACTTCTATTGAATATTCTATAAAAATAATCTAATTATCGAAACATAAAAAGCAGTTCGTCACTCGAAATTCAATAACTTTTCCGTTACTCGATCACTTTCTTTTAATTACGTATTTCAAAAAATTCTCTCAGATGGGCATAAGAGCTGTCCTAACCTTGGTTACCTTACATAGGCCAGGGAAAACTGACCTGTCCCCAAAATTTCGGTATATACAATACATTTTGATGGTTTCCATATGAAAAAAGTGTACTGAATCCGAAAATGCCGGGTATACTTCTCAGATCCTTGAGCGTTTTGAGATATGACGTCATCAATAAAGGACATATGGAAAAAGGCTGCAGGTGGTGTGCATTACAGAAAAATTGTGATTAACTTTAATTTGGCACTAGATATGCAGATTTTATGATTCCCCAAATGCACAAGATATTTTTTTTTCGATTTTTTGGGGGAGGGGTTCACGAGTAGGAAAGGAGAGGGGGTACGAATTAATGAAAAACTCAGCCTTTGGAACTGGTCGAGTTGGGTATCGTTTTCATATATTTTTTAGGATTAGGAACTTCCCTGATATGCACTTACAGAAGACAGCAATAAGTGTTCGCAGTATCACGACATAAGCAAAGAGGTAATCGAAACCACCGCACGGTATACCAGTTACCATAGAGGAAAGACCCATATGGTATGATGATGAATGCTTATACCTGATAAAGGTGACAAAAGATGCAAATGCAAAAATGCTGCAGGACAAAATAAGGACATCGAGGCTAGAATATTGAGCTAGGAGTAAGAAGAAGATCTTGCGTGAGAAGAGTAAGTATTCTGCCTCCGAGTTCGCGACCGAAACAATATCTGGAAGTTTTAACACATAAAAATAAGCATTTTGCCGCTGGTCTTAAGACTGGTACGCAGGTTCATGAAAGCAGCGAAACTTACTTACAATATTATTTCCAGCTACTGTAGGCTACTATAGGGCTCGAATAGCGCAAGTACTAGGTTGAGAATGACCAATGAAGACTCAGTTTCACCATGCAGTATAGATGAGCTAAACTTAGATAAAAAAAATTTTAAAAGGTTTCTGACATCAGAAATTCAAATGTCATTTTCGTGATGAAAATTTGGTGGAGGTGAAAAATAAAAAAGAAGTAAAAGCGCTCAGCAAATTTTTTGTTCTATTCGCTTAAATTTTTTTTGTCAATGAAAAATATTAAATTTAACTAAAAATATGTTTCAGGTATCCGGGTTTTTTCACTTAAAAAAGTTTCGCTTAAGCGGAGCGTTATAAAGGTAATTGGGCGACAAATACTCGGGGATGAAAAAGTGTTTCAGATAAGCTGGTTTTACTGTACCGAAAACAAAATAAAAAAAGAATATAATTTATGCGCACTCCATTATTTTTCCTTTACGTACAAAAAATCGAAAAACTATTTTTGTTGTTGGAGACTCGTAAAATCTGCACTTCTAGTGTCAAATTATAATGTAAAACACAATTTTTCGTAATACACATCAGTTGCAGGCTTTTGTCAGAAGTCCGTAAATGATGACGTCATATTAAAAATTTAGTGAAAAGTGATTCTATCGAAAATTGAGTGCTTCCATCATTGAATAATTACAAATAGAAGGGACACCGGATTAGATCGCCGCTAGATGGCCGGAAATCAAAGTCAACGTTGTCGCTTTTAAAAACTGAATAGTGAAAACCACAACCATTGAATATGCTTGAGGAAATTATGAGGGAAATTTTCGTTCGAATGAAAGGGAGGCAACAACAAAAACAACCACTTTGGTTTTGCAGTTGAATTGTTGTCTGCCATGCCAGACAAGGTCAAACTACGTTTTTTGAACGAAATGTAATTTCAAGGGTTGTTTTTTTATACTTTGCGTTCATTCAAAGATGTTGTTGTTGCTTTCATGCAATTTGGGGTGATGACGATTATGTTTTAATTTGTTGCGTTTTTTGGTCTTTATGAGTTTGGTATGAACTTTTCTTAATCCTAATTTTAAAGTTTTGTACCTACCTACCTACCTATCTATGAGATTTTAAGGATTCAAAAGTGTAATTCTAATTGTGTAGATAGGTAGGTACCTATATGTAGATAGGTATACATATGTTGGTTGGTATAGGTACCTTACCCATTGAAAAATAAGTTTAATTTAATATTTTTTGTAAGCTCATCATTTTTGGAAGATCAAAGAAGAGAAACTTTTATACCTAATTTTTTTCTAAGGAAACACAATTTAGTTTTTAAAAACCGATAGGTAGATACCTCCCTATATTTTTTATTTTATTGTTTTTTCTACAATTTTGTTTCTATATTCACATTGATTTTATGTAAGTATACAATACATAGGGTGATTCACCTTAGGTGTGACAAAAAGCTATTAGAGCGTGTAGGTTAAGTTGAGACAAGAAAAATATCGTATGGGTGGCGGGGGCCCCGTTTAGGTGGGAGGGGCAATTTTCTAAAAAATCTAATTAAAATAGAACAAAATCATTAAAAAACGTATGTGTGTTTTATTCATTGCTGCATAGCCAGCGCAGCTAAATTTGGCTTGGCAAACAAAAACAATCTGATTGCTGGCGAAAAAGTCAGTAAAAAAGAAGATGGCTGTGCTGACGATAGAGCTTTCAATTATTCAAATGAACGTATAGAGTGAGTGATCTTTTTATTCAGACTTGTGCTGCGCTGGCTTTGCAGCAATGAATAAAACACACCTAGAGTAATCTTTTTATTCAGACTTGTGCTGCGCTGGCTATCCAGCAATGAGTAAAATACACCTAATGCCATGCTATACACTTTTATAAAGCCAAAGATTTCTTCTTGCATTTTCTTTTTAAATTAAGTTGTTTGAGTGAACAGTTTTTTAAAAATTAATTTTTAAACTTAAATTTAAAAAAAAAAAAAAATTTTAAATTGTGTTCAATGTCATTTTGCTCAAAATTGTATGTTATTTAGTAGTAGTTTTGTATTTTATATTCAATGCTCCAATCAGTTGTTAGTCAAGCATTAAAAACCATATGTCAAAATGTTTTCTAGTTTTTGAGAAAATTGAAAATAACAAAAGTAAGTTTTCTTAAATTCGACATCCATCCGTTATTTTGTTGCTTCAAGAATCCTATTATTTTCTACTAATTAAGAAGTATAGTAGATTTTAATTGTTAGTTTAATTTTCTAATCGGCACTTCATCTTGCCAGTAAAATACTTAGAACTTTAATTGCCAATTAGACGTATTCAGACATTGTGAAACGTAAATGAGGTTGTTAACTGTCGAATAAGTTTCATGTAGCTTAATTGGCACTTTAATCAGACATTGTGAAACAGACCCTTAGGCATCCGGTTTTTAGTATTTGAATAGAAATTGATAGGAGATTCGAATATTACAAACAAAAATATTACTTAATAACGTAAAAATATTACTTAATAACGTAAAGTTTTGAAAAAAAATATTATTTTGTTAATAAATAAATATAAATATACAGTCGACTCGCCCTAAGTCGTACTCTCTCTAAGTCGAATTTCTCTCTAATTCGAACCTTTTCGCCATATTTTATCATTCCCTTCAATTTTCCATACAAAAACCATTCTCAAAGTCGAACTCTCTTTAACTCGAACACATTTTCTCGATAATTGGCATCTTTTTTCACCTCTTAAGTCGAATTTTGTTTAGAACAAAACAAAATAAAAAACCATTACCATATCGGAATTCGTATTTGGGTATAGTATAGTGTGTGTAGCATCGCGTGTACCATAATCGTCAGCTCTTTGCGTCCTCTATAAAAAGATACAGTTTTTAAAGAGTTACAACGCAAAAACAAAAAAGGATTATTATCCTTTTCTTTGTGTTGTTGGTTGCTTTAATATATATGTATATTAACCTTTATTTATTAAATAAACCTTTTAAAATAAAAAAATGTTTTTTTTTCTCTATAACTCGAATTTTTCCAAAACTCTCTCTAACTCGAACAAATCTTGGTATCCCGTGAAAATTCGACTCAGGGAGAGTCGACTGTACATATATTTTTCCCCAAAAAAAAATCAAATTTGTTCAGGAGAAAAAATTGGGGTTTCACTTGAATGAATTTTCTAAAAGATACTGTCAAGAGTTTTTCGAAAAGCAGATAGCAAATTTTGGGAGTGGATGCAGGGCCTCCACACAATTCTGGGGCATAATACCAGGAGCAAAAAAATGTAATCTGATCTTACGCAAAGGAATACATATGTAGGTACTGCCATTTGCATTTGAACCACAAAACGTGTTTAAATAATGCCAAAATAACATCTATAACAACTGTGGATTTAAATTTTGCAAGTTATTTGTGATTTCTTTTAAAACACACTCACTTTTATTTTGATTATATGGGAACGGACAAGCCTCTCTATTTGTGCATGCACGGAAAGCTCCCAGACTTACATTTTTTTTTTGTCAAAATGATCCGCACATATATAATTTTTTTCGTCGCAAATAAGTTTTTCTGAGAAACTCTTCCCAGAATTTGGTAACCATATTTCACGACGATAATCGTTAGGTAAAACAAATCTGGGAACGCCAGAGTTTTTTAACATTAGAAATGTTTAAGCGGAGGCATGCCTACTAACAATGTGAAAAAATCAACAGAATTTCAAAAAAGTGTAACGCCGAGTAGAGAAAGAGGGCGAAACGTCAGGGGAATAGACAAAATTATTGCGTTCATGCTATGTTCTTACTGGTCTGAGGAAACAGAATACGAAGAAGATGATAAAACGGACACCAAAAAAAGGAGAAGTGTTCGTAGGCAGGGATGGCCACTACATTTTTCACATTTGCTACGTAGTTTATGTAGTTAAACGTATCTAGTTAAATGTAGTTAATGAAACAAATTGTAGCAAACTTAGTTATAAATATCAAATGATCTGTCAGTTGTAACTTTGAAGCTTGAATTTTGAGTTAAAATGTTGCAATTTTTATTGAAGTTTTATTATTTCTCTAAATTTGCTATGTATGTATATGAAAACGTAACAATTTGTAGAAAATAAGACGTGTAGTTTATTAAATTAACTACGCGTAGTCAATGATGTAGAAAATGTAGTGTAGTTAATTCGGCCAACCCTGTTCGTAGGCTTTCCAAATTTGTATGTGAAGAAGAGCAAATTTAAAAAAGAATTTATTCAAAGTTTTAAAATACATATGTAAATGCTTTTTTCATTTCTAATGTACCTCAACTATGCTGGAATGGCAAATCGGGTAAATTTTTTATTTTTACATTGTTATAGTCATTTTTATAATTTTAATAATACTCGTAAGTTTAATTAATAAGTAGGTAGAATTTTATATTTTTATTTTTTTATTTAAAATTTAATTTTATAATTTTTATATTAACAAAATTGTTATAAATTTGATTTTTTTAGTCAATTTCTTTTGAGACTATATACCTAAGTATAGCATTACAATTGTATAGCATGACACTGTGTCATGATTTTGTTTTTATTTCAAGTGGATTTTTTTGGAAAATAACCCTCTCGGCTTAGCAGGTTGAATTAGACCTCTCCGCCCATACAATTTTTGTCTTGCCTTGATCCAACCTGCTTACTAGCCCTAGCCTTTTGTCGTTTCTTAGGCAAAACAACCTGTTTAAATCTCCGTTCAAGCAAAATATTTTACCCTTCAACATTAACACATGATTCAATAATATTTAACACTTAAATCTAAGAAATTAGCTATTCTGACGATAATTAAAAACTTAAAATTTTAACAATCATTTAAACGTTTAAATAGGTAACCTTAGATAGGTATGTACCTGTGTCTACCTATATGGGATTTAGATCTACAAATCTGAAAGCAAAATAAAATATCAAACTGAAGATAATAATTACAAAAATAAAAACACACAAACATCATTTATCGTCACACGTCACCTTCCTTAATTGAGAGAAACCACAAAAAATGCAAAAACTACCGAACGCTTTCAGTTGACCTTCAATGGCATTCTTGTTGTTGTTTGTTGTTCATGACAAATAAAAAACACTTCCACCGTATGTAGGTACATAGTAGAGCTCCCTATTACACGGATATTTAAAAACACGGATACACGTGTTCTCATAATATCCGGATTTGAATCCGTGTATTTCGTGTATCCGTGCATCCGTGCGTCCGTGTATCCGAAGATCCGTGTATTTTAAATAATCCAATCATCACTGGAGAGGGCCAAATTTATGGGATTTTTTTGATAAAAATACGACAACGACTTTGTAGTCGAATCTGTCAGTGGATTTAAATTTAGAATTATTTAATTTTTTCTTAAAAAATCGATTTTTTTTTGGAAAATTACCAAAAATAAAAATCTATAATATCCATTATCCCTCAAAATTTTGAGCTTGTAAGCGCACCCCTTGAAAAGATAAAAATCAAAAACCATTCCGTGTATTAAGAATCCGTGTAATAAAGATCCGTGTAGCTTAATATCCGGATACACGGATATTAAGCAAATAAATACACGTGTTTTAAGAGAACGGATTTTTATTTGCGTGTAATAATTACACGGAGTCCGTGTACCCGTGTTTTTCAAATACACGGACTGAATCGTAGGCTCTAGTACATAGGTATATTGTGAATGAATTTTCCTAAAAATATCCCTATTTGAATCTGCTTAGCGCATTTTGCAACCAAACAACAATTTAATATTTTATTATGTTGCCGATAATGACCACGAAAACAACGATGGCGTTTCTAGTTTCTCAGTGTCCACTTCTATTTGTAATTATTCAATGCTTCCATTTAATTCAGCAATAAAAAAATAAATGGAAACGATACCTCACTCGACCTAGTTCCAAAGGCTGAATTTTTCATTAATTCGTACCCTCTCTTCTCTCCTACTCGTGAACCCCTCACCCGAAAAAATCGAAAAATATATTTTTGCATTTGGGTAATCATAAAATCTGCATATCTAGTGCCAAATTAATATTAATCACAATTTTTCCGTTATGCACATCAGCTGCAGCCTTTATCCATATGTCCTTTATTGATGACGTCATATCTCAAAACGCTCAAGGATCTGAGAAAAATACCCGGCATTTTCGGATTCAGCACGCTTTTTTCATAGAGACACCTTCAAAATGTATTGTATATACAGAAATTTTGGGTTGAGGCAAAAAAGTCCATTTTTTCCCTGGACTAATAGGTATGAGCTTTGAAACCTTATACACCTGCTTAAAACTGCCGGCGGTATTTTTCGACTCCATCCAGAGCAAGACATAAAATGGTGTTGCTGTTTATGTAACTGTAGAGTGTAGGTTGTATAATGGAATTTAAATTAAAAAAAAAAAACATTAAAAAACAATGCCTGTTCCCGTACTGTACAAAACTGCGAATTTCTATTAATTTAATCAAAAGTCTGTCAAAGTTCATGTACAAAAAATAAATTGTTTAGAAATTTGCAGTTTTGCACATAAAATCAGAGTTTCAAAATAAAGGAACGTACCTACAGTTTCTAAACTTTTCAGGACAATTTGAATACTTTCAAAATATTGTTGAACTGACAAGTTCTATAATTGCGTCTACAATATTACAATGCCATTCAAATTATTAAACAAAATATTCTGCACTATACAACTACATTATTTACAGCCCATTGCACCATTTCCATCTCTAATTATAGAAAGGCCAGCATCATATTCCAAAGTAACACACACCAATTTACGCACATTATCTAATCCACGCATCATAAAATAATTAAATTATGTTTAAATAATATAATTTTATGAGTATTTATTTGCACTGAAATTTTGAGATGCAAAAACAAATCAATCAATCAATCAAAACATAAGTAAACATACACACACACTGATATTCCCGAAACTTAGACAACAAAGAACAGACATGGCACAAAATGACCTGCTTGCGCTCCCTTCACTTTGAGGCTAAATATGTCTCGTCTCTCATAGTTGGCGCATTTTTTCGCACCAACACTTTCGTTTATTTTACTGGGCATTTAATACGTGTTGTACAGTCAAGCGTATTTATTGTATTGAATTGGTTTGGGCCCAGTGGTACCACTTTACTTCAATTGAAGTAGATCTACTTCTTTTTTTCGAAAAAAATTAAAATCTACTTCCTACTTCGCACCATCACCAAAATATGGAAATTTACTTCATTTTAAAAATCTCTGCTTCAACGTACTTAAATTTTCCAGAAAAAAAGCAAATGTACTTCATTTTTCCGTTCCGCCGCAGTAGATCGCAAGTTCTCTGAAATGAACTTTATCCAATTAATCGAAACCACCAAGAAACTCTCTCTGCGGAACGGTGGAATTTGGAAAGCATTATGCTCTGCAAAGAACTCATCAAACACGAAAATGGTTAAAAAAAAAAAAAACAATATTTGACCCATTTATTATTTTTTCAAAAATATAAGTTAGTAGATGAAAATATAACTACATGAAAACCCAATGCCAATTTAAAGTTTTTTTTTGTTTGTGTCTTTTCAAAGACTGAAATATTTTTTATTTATTTTTCTTATTTTTTTTGAAAAAACATACAATGAAGGTACCTAATATTAAAATAATCTAAATGTTCTTTTTTATAAAAAAAAAAAACAGAATAACAAAATTGTAGTTAAAAATGGAGCCCGAGAGAATGTTTTGTTCTAAGTATTTTTTGTTAAATAAAACTAACGATTTTGTTATAAAACCATGTATACAAAATATACATCTGAAAATGAAGTTAAAAATAACGTAGGTATATATTTTGTCTAAATAAATTTAATAAGTTTTATATAAACAACCTATGTTTATATGAAGAATGAGAGTCATTTTTTGTTTTTAGGTATTTTTCGTTTAATTAGATTAAATTTATAAAAAAAGTTCATTTTGAAATCTACTTCAATTTTTCTCAATCTACTTCACTTTTTTCTTGAAATCTACTTCGCCTTTTTTTCGGAAGTGGTAACGCTAATTGGCGCTCAACTTTAGAGCCAAATCAATGTTTGAAGGGACACTGCTTGTATGGAGTTTTATATTGCGTAATGTAATAATTGATTTGAAAATTTTTATTTATTTATAAATTGTTGTCTATTACCTTTATAATTATTTAAATTATTAACTTCGTCATTCGTAATAAATTCATTTTATTGAATTTATTCATCTAAATTCTTGGTTTGGTGCAGTCAAACTAGCCAACTGAGAGAAATCGCCCATGAAGTATAGGTATAGGTATGTCGATGACTTCTTTGCCGTGGTGAAAAAGTCAGAAGCCGACCGTGGTCTATTTCACCACTTTAAAATTTACAACTACAAGTTTGTAATAATACTGTATTAAATAAAAGTAATTGCATTTTTATTTTTTTACTCTGCACTCAAAAATGCTTCAGAAAAATTTAAGAGAATACAAAATTGTAGAAAACTTTACAGATCAACTTTCACCTGTAAAATTTTCTTATAAAATTGAACATATTTGTAATATGTATGAATAACTAATTTATAATGCATGCAATTACTTATTTTTGAATGCAAGATCAGTACAAGTTTGTAATTGTAAATTGTAAAATGGTAAAATAGACCACAGGTACTTAAAACAATTAACAGCCGATTTCCAAGCATACACTTTACTTGTGAGAAAGAAGACGAAGAACTTCACACAATGCCATTTCTTGACATAGAAACTAAAAGAAAGAATAGGAAAATTGAATTCAGTGTCAATAGGGAAACAACTTCAACAGATCGCTACATAACGAACGATTCATATTGCACATACAGCCAAAAACTAACTGCCTTCCGTTCAATGGTGTACAGATTACATAATGTGCCGTCTACCTTTAACGATTAAAAATTACATGAGAGAACACCAACAAATTTTACATATAACCAATGTGAATGTGTATGATAAATCAATCATAGACCATTTGATAAAAAAAAATATTTAGTAAAGTTAAAACGAAATAACATCAGTATTTTATTCGAACAAAATATATGCACAAATAAACAGTGCATCACCTTGCCTTTCGTCCCGAACGTCACAAACAAGCTAATACATGTCTTTGCTAAATAGTCCATTTAAATGTTACATTGACCTCGCATTTAGTATAGGACAAGGTTTTTTTTAATGTGTAAAGTGCATCAGTGTGAACATACGAAATGGTTTTCGTGGCTGGGACCCTCCCCATTTGGCCGCCATCTTGAAAAAAGGGTAAGAAAACCTTTTTCACAATAATATAGGTCTGTCAAAAAAAAATTGTAGACCATTTTGGTAGAAAATTTAACTACAATTTTGGTTAAGTGACTTTTTACCGTTAAATTGAAAATAAAAAAGATATAGCCAATAATTGACGAACATTTTCGTAAAAAATTACTTTAAAGGGTTGACTTTTTTTCTAGCAGTTTAATTGAAAAAACACTTCATATGTTTTTTGTTTCTAAATTCCATCATTCTACAATGGGTTCACACCAAGAAGTAACAATTTTCTTTATTGTTTTTTTTTTATACAGGGTGATCGGTATAAGGTGCACCAAAAAGCTAGAGCAAGTAGGATGGGTTTAGACAAGAAAAAAATCGTATTGGTGGAGGGAGGGTATATTTCCCCCGTTTTGGGCGGGAGGGGTAATTTTCTAAAAAAAATGACTTAAAACAGAACAAAAATTATTTCTTTAATTTTCATTTTAAATTAAGTTGTGTTAGTGAATAGTTTTGAAAAATTAATTTTTTCTTTAAATTTCGAGTTTGAAATTTAATTTTTCAAAAACTCTAACACAACTTAATTTAAAATGAAAATTAAAGAGATTTTTGGCTTTTCAAAAGTTTATGTCTAACTAATTCAATACACTTTGTCCCTTATCTCTTTGTAAATGTGTTTAATTGTCGCCCTCTGATGATGGTTTCGCAGCTGAGAACCGAAATGCATTCGTTCTAAATAATTTTTTTTTAATATTTTAAACACAAACGTTGTTTTTAAATTTTTTATTACAATTTTTGCTTTCCATGTGAGAGAGAAGTATTTCTAGAAATGGGATATGAGGTACACCACACTCAATGTTAACTAAAATTTCCTTTTTTTAAATTGGTGAAATTGAAATATTTTAATATTGTATTAAAAGTTTTGGGAAGCTTGACTAAAATTTTGGTGCGCAATAAGAAGGAAATTTTGATGTGAAACATCTTCAGCTGCGTTTGAATTTGTTTGAAATGGGGCGCCATAACGTTGATTAGATTAGAATTTGATAGACAGCTCGATACTTCACATATTTAAAGTTACCAAAGTATAACAAATATAAAAAGAAAACAAAATGAAAAAAAGCTTTTCGATTTCTTTTTTTACACGTCGTCGATTTATTTTGAATATCGAACAGTAATAGGTGACCTGACACTAATTATATATGTACATAGTCTAAGAGCTCACAGCAGATTTTTGGCATGAAAGGAAGTCAAAAGATTAATGTTTACAAGAAGTCCTGGTGGATAATATCGAATACGTTCGTCTGCCAGTAGTTACGAAAAGAGACTATGTGGCCCCAAAACCCCTGACTGACGTCCCCTTCGACTCTCTGAGACTATATAAGCATGTCAGACGTAGATATATAGATAGATTTTGATTTATTATCTTTTTCAAAGTGTACAATTTACTTAGATTACAATTTACATATATGTATATTACAAAAATTGTTAAAGCATGGCTTTGCCGTCTACCCGATTGACATTAATTAATTTACATATTAAAATAGAAATTTTTAATAAAAAAGAATTCAAAAGTGAAAATATTAAAAAAAAAAATATCTAATAATATAATATAATATTTTTTTTTTAATAATAAATATATACATATATAACTTTGTGTTTATGATTTTTGTTTCTAAGAACTCCTCGTTCAAAATTTGGTTCATATAAGAGATTGCTTTTATATAATAGCTGTACAGGCGGGTAACATCTTCTTCGCAGTTCAGCATCGCCAGCACTTCCGTTTATGTTTTCATGTCGCTGCCAAGAAAATTTCTTCGTACTTCTTTCAAGATAGGACATATTCCAATGAATTGAATGATATCTTCTCTTACCGCCAGGTTACACAGACTGCAAATAACTGGCAAGTCTTCGCGATGTGGTATGAAGTTGTCTTACCAATTCTCCTCTCGTTTTAAGTATTGCTGATATTAATTTTTGACTGTTTTCCGCCCGAAAATAATTTTTTTCGCACAGGTTATGGTTCAGTATGCAGTAAGTTGATTTATGAACAGAAGACGTCGCCTTGTTGATTCAGTCAACCCTATATTTTTCATCAACTTTAGATACTAAGTAATAGAGGGCATCTTCTACAACCTTTCTGTCATAACTGATGGCTTAGATTCAGGTTAACGTCACAAAAGTCTGCAATCTCCTTGAGTTTCTCATACCAAAGTCCCTTCTTCTGGATCGTATACAAGGCTATTTGTTTTGGCAATCTTCCGCTTGACTTATTAAGCTCTTTCAATAAATAGTCCACATGTAACTTAAGTGTTTTGATAAACCGGGTGACAATCCAGTTTCGAAAATCTCAACAACTTTTCAACCGTTTCGTATTTTTCAAAACCCCAAGTTTGCGCATACATCATCACGGATTCCGCAACTGCGATGAAAACCTGTGTGAAATTAAGTTGTTTCACTGCTAATTTCTGGACAACTGTCAATAAGATTGTCGATGGATAAAGCAAAAGTTTTGGTCTTAGGGGGCTTCCTTGCTTTACTCCCATTGACGTTTCGAACCATTCCGACATTTCATCACCGTTCCGTACTGTAGCATGATTTCCATTATAAAGGTTTTCCAAGACTGCCAAACTTTGATGTCATTCCGGCGTTATAGAATTTGTAAAACAACGCTCTGCTATCAATTGTGTCAACGAAGAATACGTATAACTTCTTTTTTTGCTCCCTGCAATGTTTCTTAAGATAAAGATGTTATCACTAGTGGAGTAACCGCTTCGAAAACCTGACTGGAATTCCTTAAGCTTCGAGTTACGATTCATCCCATCACATAGTCAATTATTTAAAACTGACACAAAAACTTTGTATTCGGCACTGAGAAAGAATATTCCACGGTAATTTATTGGATCTGACATGTCTCCTTTTTTATGAGTAGGGAATATAATTGACTCCTTAAACTGGTGCGGTATGTTTCCGGTTTCTAAAATTTCATTGAAGGCCTCTGTAAGTTTTTTGCCAAGGTCTATCAGATCCGGGTGCTTTTCCAACTTTAAGTTTGTCCATTGTCTAACGTGACTCTTCATCAGTAAAAGGCGCATCCAGAATAACGTCAGATAAAAAAGGTTTTGCATATAAAAAGGCTGGTGCAACCAAATCTGGATTTAAAAGCTTCTGGAAGTGCTCTCGCAATAAGGGTACCGAAAGATTATTGCTGATTTGGAGACTTTTACCGTTAATTTTTTTATCTCCCAAAATTCTTGTGCGACTCTGCAGCATATCAATTTTAGGGCCGTGGTTTCATAGAAACTTTTTTTTTTCTTTACAGATTTTCTTGTAGAAATTTTGTTTGCTTCAATGTAGTGTTTTTTCAGAACTGGATAGTTAAATTTTCGGAATATTCTTAGCCACCCAAATGATTTATTTGTAGCATTTTCACACTCCGTATCATACCACTCCTTCTTCGTTTTCTCTCTTGGAGTATGTGATTGTCTACAAACCGGATATGAAGATTTAATTAAGTTTTCGATATCCCCTACATGAAGATTTCGATTTAAGTTATTTTCCTTCCAAGTCTACAACTGAAGGACCCTACCTCCCCACAAATGTAAATTCACCATTTTTATCAGAATCACTTTCACCATTTAAGATATGAAGTCCAAATGAGTCGCAGAGTTCTAATACTTTAATTCCTCTAGGATTTAGAGTTGTATCTTTTGATTTTCGTACCTTGCCCGCGAAAATATTTTCATTTCCTTTTTAATTCCCTATTCTTGCTTTTAAATCGCTAAATAATAATAAATAAATAAATCGTTACATTATCTTCATTATTGTGTTCCAAGAAGTCAACTAAAGTTCCAAAATCTCTCTTCCAATGGTTACAGTTTACCTAAGATGGTATTATAATATATTTCGTACAGTTTATGGAATATTTAAGAAAACGACTTCTTCATCCAATATTAATTCACAAGATACATTCTCCAAAGTCTTCTTGTACCCGAAATAACATCCCCCACTTGATCTTCCTCTCACATTTACTCTTATTGCTGGAATCCATCGGATGTTCAAATTTTGAAAACGATTTTAATTATAATCTTCTTCAACAACAAATATTTCATACAAAAACACAAAATCATAGTTATTTAATAATTCACAAAAATTTTCATATAAAGACTTATTTCTGAGGCCTGCTACATTATAGCTTATTTTTTTTAATTCATAATTTAAATTTTTATTTTGGCAGAATTGAGTTCGAAACTGATTGAAAGGCTTGTACATTGATTAATGTCGAATTCCTTTCAAAAACAGAATCGATTTTTTTCCAAAAGAATCGAATTTTTTCAAAATTCAAAACGAATTTTGCTACACTAGAAAAATTCGTTTTGACGGAAAAAATTCGATTCTTTTGGAAAAAAATTCGATTCTTTTTTTGAAAGGAATTTGACATAAGTTGTTATCCACTTGACCACTAGGTGTCACATTTCTGAATTTATTGACATTTCTTATGTTTTGACGTTCTTCTGCCTCCTTCAAATTTCCCAGCTGATCGCTCAAACCTGTTTGGTGAATACTCCCAATGTTTGGCTCCAGCGGAAAATCTTGTCGTTTATGAACATATTGACGCTGATTACACGACTCGTTTTTTCAGTTGTTTTTCCTTTCGTCTTTTTGACAGCACGGGTGAGGGATGTAGAAATGTAGGGGGAATGAAGCAACAAATCCATACAATTTACAAGCTGTCAAAAAGACGAAAGACGAAACGACCGAAAAAAAGACTCGTGTAATCAGCGTGTCATGTCGTACAGATACTTTCATTTTTAAAGCAGCGACTACCAGTTGCTTAGACTCAAGTTTGACTGCAAAATTTTTAATGTTAGTGTTCCCAGATCCTAGTTCATGGATTTGCAGGTTATCTGTGCATGGTGGTGGTTGAATCATGGTTGAGCACACGGATTTCACAAGTTCTTTCTCATCTATCTGGACCTCGACTCTCATCATCAGATTATTTTCCGCAGTTTTTTCTAGATTTCATCCATTCGGCATTCTAAAAGCTCGCATTTTTCTTCAAGTGTATTCACTTTTTTGGAGAGCAGTTTATTTTGCTCCAACATTTGTTTGTTTGCAATGACCATTGCTTCAATGTCACTTTTAGATGCCACATCTTTCAATTTAATGTCCAGGTATTCAGAAATCCTAGCAAAATCTGATTCACTCATTATTGTTTCCGTCATTTTATAAGAAATCTGCGCTTTTTTATGGCTGTTAAATGTTTTGGGAGATATTTCGCCTACTTTGCGCTTATTCATATGCACTGACGCTCAGGTTATGTGTGCAGAAAGTTAAAAGTTTATGAAAAAAAGACATTGATTACAGAGACTCACTTGTATGAAGTAAGAATGCCTTTCTTTTTAATTTTATTTGGTTTTTGAGTTTAAATAAACTTTAAATTTACTTTTTTCCCTTTTTTTACGGAACCACTTTAAAAATCACCAACTCTTAGATATTTGACAGCTGCCAATCAATGACAGATGTTAAATTTGCCCCAAACCCCCGACTTCATTGCGATTTTTCCAGATAATGCCAAGATATTAAAAACAGTAAAAGTTTGTCCCATAAGCAAATTTTTAGTATTACTGATTTTGTTTACAAAAAACTTTTGTTAATAAGTACTATTTTGGCTTAAGTATAAAATGCCTTTATTATTTTTTTACCGAAGGCTAAAAACAAGATGGTTTTGTCTTCTAGTTTTACAGAAAATTAAAAATAACTTAAACTACTTCCAAACATATATTTTGTTTCTATGAATTTACTTTTTTTTTTGTTATAAAAAAAAATACAAAAATTATTTTCCATGGATTAATGCAATAAATGTGTAAATTCATTAACATCAAACATTTGCATTATTACAATGCTCATCGCAACGCAGCTAATGCTGATGCAATATATTTGCAGCTACGCATCATGAATTTTCCCGATTCTGTTTTGCTTGAAGTTTGCGCATTATTTGATGCAAGTTTGCAATAGTAGATACTTTACACTAAAACTGATGCTGGTTTGATGGCTTTATGAATGTTTGACGCAAGTGACTGTGCATCATCTCTGCAACGATGCGTTTGTGAATTTACACAATCACTAATAAAAAATAATTTTGTGCCATGTTTTTGGGAAATGTTGCTGTAACGCGTTGTTTTGAAAGTCTCCAAAATTATTTTTATTATTTTAATTATTTTTCCAGGTTCAACGACGATGTTCGAAAAATTGTAGATAAATCTGTCGAAGATATCGATCCTTCCTCGTGGACAACTTTAAAAAACAAAACAAGTGCTCGTCATTCATCTGTTGACACTGCAGAAAAATTAGCACTCCAAGCTCTTCAAAAAATAGGTAATGAAACATAAAGTTATGTTATTCTAAGGTTTTTGACGATTCTATACCAATTATAGAAAAATGCGAAATTGCGCTCAGCAAAGTTGCAAGTGCAACGAACCACGATCGTGTCATGAAAGTTCGAGAAAAGATCAAAACTCTTACCGATCACATAAATAGATTAAAGAACGAGCTTTATAAGTCAAAAGATATTTCAACTTTATCTGAAAAGTACTGGAAAAAGGTTCGCCTAGGATGATATTTTTTTTACAAAGAAACAATTTTTATTCCATTTTTTAAAGGTCGAAGCGTCTCGTAACTATTTTGTTGATCAAATTGAGTCAATATTCCCTGGAATAAACCTGTCTGAAAAGAAGTTAAAAATCTCTGAGGATGATCTTGATCTATTTATATTACATGCATATTCCCATGTAATGGCATACCAAAAAGAATTGCAACGTTTACAAACTGATGGAGAGCTGCGCTTAAAGCGAGCAATTGAGGCATACCGGGGAGATGATAAATCTACTGAAGTAAGCAGTCAACTTGATTTTTATCTTGAGAAAGAAAAACGCAGACTGGCCATCGAAAACCAGAATAAAATACTGCAAATCCGGGTCGATTCTGAAAAGCAATTGCGAAAGCAACTGAAACAGCAAGCCGAAGCTCACGTTGACCATTTAAATGATGCTATTGCTCTTAAGGAGGCTGAGTTAAGACGAAATTTCAGTCGGGAGCTGGAGGAAAAGATGACATCTGAAAAGGCTTGGTATAAACTCCAACTTGCAGAAATGCTAGGCAAGCTGCGCGGAATGGACGCTGCATTAAAAGGTGAGACAAATTGTGTTGTTTTCTCTTTCAGTTAAAATGTGATTTTAAAAATTAACGCATGCGGCGAAGAAATTGATGACGAGTTGCAAGGTAGTAAATTTTATTATAATCTGTTTACATTGAGCCTTACTAATAATCGAACTTTTTTTATATGAACAAAAATTGAACCATTCAACAAAACCATGTACCAATGAATCATGTACATACATTTGGATAGCCTCACATATAATTTATTTTACAATTAACTGTTTTTGGTACTTCTTTGGGGTCTAATTAGAAAATTGGTATTGAGTAGCAAGCTAGATCATGGTTACTAGCATTAAGAGAAGTTTCGACTTATTTCTAAAGCTAAAATTATTATAAAGCTAAAAGAATTTTCTGAACTTATTTTGATTGCGGTCACCAAAATGCGTATTATTTTATGTAACATTAGAAAAGCCTCAGTAATTATACAGTCATTTCGTGGTTTAAAGTTGGTAGCGCTGGCATTTGACAACTGTTAAAATCAGCTGTCATTTGAAGTGTCATAATATTAGTTGAGTGTTTGTCATTTACGCTAATGGATCGCTTAACAATCGAACAGGGCGTTAAAATTATTAAAACTTACTACAAAAGTGGTTATTCAAACGTAGCCACTTTTCGCGCATATTTCGAACAACATTTTCTTAGGCGATGAGGTACATTTCTCACTCTGGGTATGTAAACATACAAAATTGCCATGGCTGACGGCTAAGCCAAAGCTTATCAATTCATAAAATTGTAAATTTGTGTATTTAAGAATATAAAATAAATGAATTTGTTACTTACTTACTTACTTACAAAATTGCCACGCATGGGGCTCATGAAACCCACAAGTGATCGAAGAGGTGCCGTTGCATCGAGACAACTGACAAAGTGACTGTTTGGTGTGCTCTATGGTCGAAAGGTGTCATTGGTCCGTATTTCTTCGAAGATGCCAATGGGCAGACGGTCAATTCGGAGCGACATGGTCGAATGATAACCGATTTTTTTTGGCCGGTGCGCGATTGAAGATCATGACTTGGACTGTATGTGGTTCCAAAAAGACGGGGCAACAAGCCACACAACACGACTAATTATGGCTTTATTGCGTGAAAAGTTTCCTGGTCGCGTAATTTCACGTTTTGGCGACGTCAATTGGCCACTAAGATCATGCGATTTGAAACCGTTAGATTTTTTTCAGTGGGTCTACGCAAAAGACCGGTTTACGCGAATAACCCCCTAACTCTAGACGCATTACAAACCAACATTTCTCTAGTTAAAGCCGAGATACCGCCCGAAATGTGCGAAAAAGTGGTTAAAAATTACCTCAAAAGAATCGCATGCTGCGAATCTTCCCGAGGGGACCATTTGAATGATATTGTTTTTCACACTTAATGCCAAAGTCCAAACTTTATAATGAAATAAAATTTTCATCAAAAATGTGTCGTTGTGTGTGTTAGCTTTACTTTCGAAACCGGAAAATGAATGACCCTTTATATATTGATGAATTTTTTTAAAGATAATGATTTGTATTTATTTTCCTTAGTTAACACAATATTTTAGTACTTTATATCGAAACCGGAAAATGAATGACCCTTTATATATTGATTAATTTTTTTAAAGAAAATGATTTGTACTTATTTTCCTTAGTTAACACAATATTTTAGTACTTTTTAGAGCCCTCGCTTATTTGGAATTACGTCAAAAATGCGATCGTTTAAGGAATCATACAAAATGATTGTTCTATTCCGTAAACAATCGCAAACGATTCCTTAAAAATCTAACGAAATGTTAGCCACTTTGATAGCTAAGATAAACTTTACTTTTCTTGTGTATATCCTCCCACCAAAAACCTTGCGTGTTTGACAACCCCGCGCATTTTTAATGAGAGTCGGGTGGTAAGGATAATTGGTGTTTATTTTAGGTTAACAACGTTTTAATATAATTTGTGTAAATCGGCGCATTTTCTTGCTCCAAAAAAATCGACTGGTCCTAAAATACACTGAAACTGAGGCAAGACTGCTTCCAATATGGTATTGTATTATTTCGCTGTCATTTTAAGTCTACAAAAACTAAATCAATGGTGCCATAAAATTATACTGCATTCGCATACCATAACTCATCGCTCACGGCTATGATACCGATCAAAACACAAATTTTTTTTTTAATCATTCCAACGAGCGAATTTATGAAATTCCTATTGAGTAGCCATAATGGAGTCCAGCCTCGTTTCGTCCAATTTTTCTAAGTTTCGTTCAATTAACCAAACATAAGCAAGAGCGGTCCGGTTCGCTCAGCGCATAAGTGAATTTGACAGATACGGTTCAACACATACAAAATACACATCAAACCCATCGTCTGTGTAAATGATTCGAGATTAATGAAAGTGTATGTGTGATATCTTTGCTATCTCGTTGTCGTTGATTCAATGTTCACACTCAACAAAATTAAACAGCTGTGAATTTGATTTTGACAGCTGCTTTTAAGCTATTATGGCTATGCTTGCGACTTTTTGAAACTTAAGCAAACTTTTCGATAGGTTCTGACATTAGTTTATGTTTACTTAAGCCTATTATAGTTGGGCCTTTAGTTTTGTATTGAAAGACTTAAAAATTCAAATCATTTAAAAAAATGGCCAGTTGCTTCGCTAACTTTATTTTAAAGTAGGTATACAGCTAAATTTTGTATCTTTATTTTAAGACTTTCATCATTAAAATCGAACCACATCAACGAAACGAATTTTTAGTTTGTCACGCGTAAACTCAGAAACTATTTACCTGATTACCTTGAAAAAATTTTACACAAAAGTTTGCGTGAACGCACCTTTAATTCATTTGGATAAATGCAGTGTAATTGAATCAGCTGTTCGTTAAACGTCAAATATGAAACGCCAAAATATGTATGCAAATAAGCGTGTTCAGATTTCGAAATTATTTTTAATTTTTGTTACCCAAATTAACTTGAAATCGGAGCAGAATGTCTCGGAACGGAAAAAAAATGTAAGGTACACGAAAAATAACAAGTTTTTTTTTTAAGCCTGACGGGGTTAAATGTAGAACTGAGTCGCAATTTCATGGCACTGATCGAACTGATACTGATACAAGAAAATTCATATGGCAGCCCCATAATGGTGCAGGATATCTACTTTTCCTTCAGTTTTCGGCAGTAAAAGTTGTCCTGAGCTCAACTCAACTGAAATTTGATGAAAGAAGAATATAAAGAATAAATGGTTCCTTTCACTTCGATGGCAATTCGTAAACCATAACAAATACAAGTATACTTTTGTATATCCATGTGGCCCATTATATGGATTTGTGTAAATAAACAATGCTGATCAATAATAGTCAGAAAATGTGGTTGTCCTAATTATTTTTTTTTTTGTATAAACAACGTTTTTATTAACAACTTTTCATCGCCAACTAATCTCAATGCGATAGTTACAGAACACGGGCAGAGTTTTTTTTAGTTCTCTGAGAACCTAATTATCATATTTCTGAACACGCCTTATTCTAAAAGTCACAATGACATTTGGTAAAGTTTACCAACAAAATTTGGTTAATTTTATCCAGCAAAATTTTTGGAGAATTTTAACCAAATTGTGTAAATCATTTCTCATACAAAATTTGACAGTTCATTAACCAAATGGTAAACTTAACCAAATGGTAAACTTAACCAAATGGTAAACTTATCCAGTGTTTTACTTCATTGCGTGAATACCCTTAGTATTCTTTATGTTTAGAAGATTGTAAATGGCAAGTTTTTGGTTAACTAATTCGGTTGTTTATTATGAAAATAAAATTTTTTAATGTTTTTTTCTTGAGATTAACCCACATATTCACTTATATATACGAAACTAATTGATATTTAAAAAAATAAAAATTATTTCCTTAAGTCAATTTTTGTATGCAAATTTTAAGCCCTAAAACTTTTCTTAATTATATATACAAACTGAGTAATTACGTTTTTATATAAATTTAAATATTATGATTTTTTGAATTTTTTATTTAGAATTTCGATTCATGGGCAATCACGGGGTTGCTGCTTTGTTCCATTTCATTATCATTCCGCCTTTTTTGCATTTTCTCTTCCTCCTATTTCTACTTGCTTTCTTTATTGTTGCACTCACTCAATTCTTCACCATTTTTACTTGGGTGCGATGTATTATATGATAGATAGATATGTAGATAGATAGATAAATAATTTTATTTCCAAAATAATTATATAAAAACATTGTTTTACTGGTAGATCAAATTAAATATGACAATAACTGTATTCACCCACCTTGTAACATCAAAAGGTGGGTGCTGGTTTGTGTGTATCTTTGAATCGACTTCAGATAATACAAAAATAGTTATCATAGAATTTTGAGTGCAAACAAATCACTGGAATATAAGTTAGCCTGAGTGAAGGGATATAGGTAGATACTCTCTCTCTCATATTTGTTTTACTTTATTTTTCTAAACTTCCTTATTGTGCAGTGGGTTGGGTAGGTATTTATATGTTTTATTTTTTCTTCTGCATATCAACATACCTAACGTACTGAAGAACTATGAGGGAAATTCATGATTTGCAAGAAAATCGACGGGAGATAAATGATTCTGTTTATATGTCGAATAAATGAACCTACTTAAATACAAATACTAAATAGTTTTTTTAAGAACTCACATTTATCAAAACGTAAGTGTATAATGTATTATAAACTTTTTGTTAATAATATGAAATAGAAATTACGGGTAGCGGTAGCCCTATTTAGAACTATCGGTATATACATATGTATGTATGTTAATATTTATTCTTAAATTTTTGCGAAGCAAGGCGAACACGGGTCTACTAGTCATAACTAAAGTTATTATAAAATGTAAAATAAAAAAGTAAAACAATTTACCCATATCAGTTAAATAAGAAGGTTTTTTTAATAATACAAATTCTATATACTATCTACTGAAATACATCAGCCAAGTAGAAGACTTAGCACTATTTTATTTGGACTTGTTGAATTATTGATTCAAAATAGCTTTTAACGGCCTTTAGTCCTACAAAAATTTGGCGTTTCGTCCCGGCGATCTCACTTGGACTCATCAGTTGACTAGTGAGGGCCTTTGTCAATACGCAATTTTTTGTTAAGTTCTAGAATTCCTAATCATTAAATTGGATATAGTTCACACTAGATATTCGTCACGAAATCTATGTATGATAAACTGAACTTAACAAAAAATTGCGTATTGACAAAGGCCCTCACTAGTCAACTGATGAGTCCAAGTGAGATCGCCGGGACGAAACGCCAAATTTTTGTAGGACTAAAGGCCGTTAAAAGCTATTTTGAATCAACATATCAGTTAAATTCACTAACTTATATGGGTACCTATGTATGTTATTATAATATGTATGTACCAGGTACCTGCTTATATAAATTTTATAGTATGTATAAATATTTAGTATAGTATAGCTTTATAATTTATTATTTAATACCACAAATCATTAATAATTTACCTTTATTTTAAGACTTTAACCATACAAATCTGATTATTAGTACTCAAATTATAAATCTATATCCGCCCTTGACCTACTTTTCTACTTCTAGCCTGATAATTCACCTTAATTTTAGGAAATTAACCTTGAAAATATGACCATTGTTACTCAATCTAGCCTACCTTTTATTATAGTAACTTAGTTTCACCTTAGTCGATAAAAATCGATTGCGGGTCCCCTGTCCCGCTCCTCCGCTTAGGGTACCTATGTTCAGTTGCCAGGCAGGCGCCAATGTCAACAGTTTTCTCGGAGAAAAGTACCTTTGGGTGAACAGTATCAATTGTTTTGCTAACTTAATATAGGTTCACTGTTATGGCCAAGAATTTAGCTTTATTATAAAGATTAGGGTTTGCCATTATGTTTTAAAAATGATTTCGGGCAAGTGGCCGCCGCGGCTGGCTCGAATAAATTCCAGCCGAGAGGCCCAAGAGGGGGCCTCCATACTCTCTCGATACTCTGCTCCACAGCAGCAATAGCGTCTTCGGTGCGCACTGTACGGCGTCTCTGAGGATGCGCATTATCCACTAGAGTAAACGTGGTGCGAAACCGATCCATGGTAGCTCGAATTACTCTGCTGGGCGATTATTGGCGTTTTTCTTTTTTAGTTCACAGCAGAGCCTGAACTGTCAAAAAAAATCGTGTTTCTTTTTTAGCTCAGAGCATTCAGAGCTCCAATTTTGTTTTTCTTTTTTCGCTCTGAGCATGTTCAGAGCGCGCTCTATGAGCTCAGAATAAATTGAAAGAGCAGACGGAGTTGAATAGCTGAACACAAAGAAAATGACAACTGTGAACAAATAAAAAAGTGACAGCTGGTGTTTCTTTAAATAAATCTGAACTCTCAGAGCAGAGCACGCTCAGTTCAGAGATCGCTCAGAGTATGTTCGGAGTGTTCAAGCTTTGTTCAGAGCTCTACTCTGAACTAAAAAAGAAAAACGCACTATGTTGACCGAATATTGGACGCAGCGCACGATGCGTCGCGCGAACGGAACCATTATTTTGGTAATAAATTTGCACGATTTGCAAACGTTGTTCAGGAGTAAGTTTATTCATTATGAAATGGCAAACCAAACTGACCATAAATCAAGTGACAGCTATCAAAAAGACCAACTCCGAATAAAGTATTGCTAGATTGAAAACCACACGTCTAAAAAAAACACCCTTTAGCAACTTTTTTCCCGATGCGAAGTTTTTTGTTGCACTCAATAGAATAGCCATCTCCTTCCTACCAGTATATTCTTCATAAGAAACTTTTTCTTTTGTGTTCTTTAGCGTTACGTTCGCCTCGATGAAATTTTTTGTCAAAAATCTCTTTAAAAGCCCTTCCATACTATCCCAATTAGTATTAATACATGCCAAAAAAGTGGGAAACAAATCATGTATAAAAGTGTGGAAACAAAATATGACTGCCCATCTTACACAGCATGATATTCCAGCCTACACGATTTGACATGTGTTTGAGAATTTTTAGAAATGGTTCTAATTCTATCACACGTTTCATCACATTTCATTACATTTTTATTGGGGTTAAATTAAACTGTTGTGTGGGGTAAAAAAATGAAAAGGCATTTCTCTCCTACAAATTTGGCAGTAGCATTAAATTCTTTCACACTTTCAATTTGACATGTATTAATACTCAGTGGGATAGTCTGGAAGGGATTTTTCATACCTAATGTACGCTACGATCTACGTTCGGTACGCTACGATCTACGTTCGGTACGCTACTCTTCCTCTTCTTTTACCCGCAACTTCTCGTAACATCAAGAGATGTGAAAAAAACGAACGGAAAAAACCTGTTCGCTTCTCTCTTTTTATTAATATTATTATTATTTTTATTATTTATTTACACATAAATGCAAATATTCATGTCGATTATGGAATCCGCAGTGATTCTCAGTACAGTGTTCGTAGGCAGAGCCTAGGCATCCTACTAACAATGTGAAAAAATCAACAGAATTTCAAAAAAGTGTAACGCCGAGTAGTGAAAGAGGGCGAAACGTCAGGGGAATAGACACAATTATTGCGTTCGTGCTTTGTTCTTATTGGTCTGAGGAAACAGAATACGAAGAAGATAATAAAACGGACACCAAAAAAAGTAGAAGTGTTCGTAGGCAGGGATGGCCACTACATTTTTTACATTTGCTACGTAGTTTATGCAGTTAAACGTAGTTAAATGTAGTAAATGAAACAAATTGTAACAAACTTAAATTCAAATATCAAATAATCTATCAGTTGTAACTTTGAAGGTTGAATTTTGAGTTAAAATGTTCAAATTTTTATTGAAATTTTATTATTTCTCTAAATTTACTATGTATGTATATGAAAACGTAACAATTTGTAGAAAATAAGACGTGTAGTTTATTAAATTAACTACGCGTAGTTAATAATGTAGAAAATGTAGTGTAGTTAATTCGGCCAACCCTCTTCGTAGGCTTTCCAGATTTGTATGTGAAGAAGAGCAAATTTAAAAAAGAATTTATTCAAAGTTTTAAAATGCATAAATGCTTTATTCATTTCTAATGTACCTCAACTATGCTGGAATGGCAAATCGGGTAAATTGTTTTATTAAACTGTTCACAAGCCTTTGAAGGTCTAGCTTTTAGTAGGTGTTAAAAAGGTACCAGGGAGATCTGCTGGCTAGGTTTGCTTCGCGATCCGCAAATTCATTCCCTTGAATACCGATGTGGCTGGGTCATCATCATCAGGTCCTGTAACCCCGCTCGGGACATAGGGCGTCAACAAAACGTCTCCATCCTTTTCGATCTGCAGCTAGATACCTTAACTGTGGCCACGTCTTTCTCTGGGAATTAGCTTCTGATATCACTGTAGATTTCCATGTTGTTCTTGGCCTTCCAACCTGCCGCACTGTTGTCCAAAAAGGGAAAAGTCGTGGCAATAATACAAAATCCGATGTCTTATTTTTATTGTTTTGTTTTTTATTTCTTATAGAAATATAAACAGAGCTTCAAAAACAGCAAACAAAATAATTTTTTGATTACTAGTTTAATTTATAGAGCTCTTCAAAGTTGGTAAATTTTTTTCTAGCGCCGTGACCCCTGAGGATTCCATTCAAAGGACTGCTTCGCAATATCATCGTTTGGTTTCCTCAGTATGTGACCAATCCATTGCCATTTGCGCTTTCTGATGTCGATGTCCAAGCGCCTCTGACCTGTCCTACGCCACAATTCCTGGTTAGATATTGTTTGTGGCCAGCGAATCTTCAGGATGTGACGCAGACAGCGGTTCACAAAAGCCTGCGATTTTCTCGAAATGGTGGCCGAGACTTTCCATGTTTCACAAGCATATAATAGCACGGACTTCACATTGGATTCGAAGAATCTCAGTTTAGTGCGTAAGGAGACTTGACTGGATTTCCAAATTTGGGACAGAGCACCAAAGGCAACGCGAGCTTTATTTATTCTGCTTTTTACGTCCAGATCCGTACCACCGTTTGCTGATACAATACTTCCGAGGTAATTAAATTGTTCGACCTCTTCAACAGCCGTGTCATGCAGAATAATACGATGTTGTGTTGGGGGGCTTGTTAGCATTATTTTTGTCTTTTTGCTATTTATTTTAAGACCGCACGATTCTCCTTTCACCCGTAAAGTTTGACACATCTCGTTCAGCTCACTGATGTTATTTGCCATGAGACATATATCGTCGGCATAGTCTAAATGGCTAAGCCTTTCAAACTTTCTCCATTGAATACTCTTCCTCTCAGTTGTACCGACGCTGGCCATCAAAACATCATCTATCGCCAGCAGAAAAAGAATTGGCGATAAAACATCCCCTTGTCTCACACCCTGACGCACTTCGAAAGAGTCGGATAGCTGCCCATTATGCAACACGAAACACCTTGCATTGTTGTAGGACTCCTTTATAATGGCAACAATTTTTGGCGGAATTCCTCTACCAAGAAGTGATCTCCATATACATTCTCGGTTAACTCGGTCAAAAGTCCTTCTCAAAATCTACAAACATGAGGTTTAGCGGTGTTTGAAATTCTGCAGACTGCTCAAGAACAATGCGTAAGGTGTTGATATGGTCAACGCACGACCGACCGCTGCGGAAGCCAGCCTGATGCCTCTTGAGTGTAGTCTCAATTCTGGCCCTTATCCGTTCGAGGATTAAAGTTGCCATTAGCTTTGGAAAAACGGACAAAACGGTTATACCACGCCAATTGTTGAAGTTCATGAGATCACCTTTTTTTTGGCAACTTAACAATCACTCCATTCTTCCATTCCCTGGGATAGGTTTCGTTTTCCCAAACAGTTTGTATAAGCGGATATAAGATACTAGCTGCTGTGGCGGGATCAGCTTTCAGGAATTCCGCTGGTACTCCGTCAAGCCCGGCTGCTTTGTTGTTTTTGAGGAGATTAATCGATGTTTCTATTTCCGCTACTGAAGGGGGTTCGATGTGAATACCCCTGCAGGATCTGCGCATCTCGTTAAGTTGGGGCACTTCAGCACTCTGTTCAACGGGATCTTCATTTAACAGGGCATAAAAGTGATCTTTCCACCTGCGAAGCTGACCTTCAATTGATACCAATAATATCCCATCTACATCCATTACAGGATGATTGTTGTTGCTTTTTTCCCGACAACTTCTTTGGCTATTTGGTACAATTCTCGGATATCTCCTCTTCTTGCAGCGTTTTCAGCATTTTCAGCGAGTCCATCTATCCTCACCCTCCTGTCACGTCTCACACAACGATAGACCATCTTGTGTGCAATCCGATATTCGCTACGCAATTCAGCCTTTCGTTGAGCGTCTGTCTCGGCGTTTATTTGCAGCTTCAACGATTTACGAAGCTCGATTTTTTCCCACGTGTCTTGGGATATCCAAGAGTCACTAACTCTCGTACGCCTAGGTACAGTCTCGGATCCGGCTTCCATAAAAACACTTTTTATTTCACCCCACATCTCGTCAACATCTGAGTCAACACTCACATTTAATGACGAAGCTCTGTAGTTAAGGGTGTTGATATAGCTACGAGTTATGTTGGGATCACTTAAAGCATTCGTATTGAATTTTGGATTTCTTGCTGCATTCTGCGATTGTCTTAATACAGCTGCGGTTCTTAGTTTGAGACTCATGACAACCAAATGGTGGTCGCTTCCCACATCGGCATTTCTTATATTTCGGACATCACACATAGACTTCCTCCATCGCTGCTGAATCATGATGTGATCAAATTGATTTTCGGTTTGACCATTTGGGTGCACCCAGGTGATTTTGTTGCACGTCTTATGTTTAAATACAGTCCCACCAATTACAAGTCGATTTGCGTTACAAAAGTCGACAAGCATGTCACCATTTTCATTTCGTGACCCCAAGCCATTTTTTCCCATAACTCGTTCCAGACCGTAATTGTCTGCACCGACTTGAGCGTTGAGGTCTCCCATGACGATTATGATGTCGGCTCTCGGAACACTGCTGTAAACCGAGTTAAGATGAATGTAGAACGCGGTTTTGTCTTCTTCGGTCGCTTCATTTGTGGGGGCGTAACACTGAACGATTGTGATGTTGCGAATTTTTGAGCGGAACCTTGCAGTCATTATTCTTTCAGATATTGGCGCCCAAGAAATAAGACTGCGCCTAGCTACTTCGTTCAACATAATTCCAACACCATGCAGCCTTTGGCCACCCTCTCTTTCATCCTCCGGAATACAGCATTCTCGTTTGTCCAGTGTCAGATCTGTATTCAGCTCTTCCTCTCCACTTTGTTTCACTTATGCCCAGGATACTGATCTTAAGACGAAGCATTTCGCGCTCTAGCTGTTCGTATCTTCCTTCGCCATACAAGGATCGAACGTTCCATGCTCCGATTTTTGTACGTATACCATAGCCAAAAGTATCCATTGCATTTCTTGAAAGACTTCTACTATTTGTTGACGATTCATTTATTATTATGGCGTCTTGATTGACGCTGTTGCATGAAAGATGCCGCACCCCCAAATCCGATGTGCGGTTTACTGCAGCCGTAGCTGTAGAAGGATTCTCCATAAAATGGTTACCTCTTGGGGACTCGTTTCCAGTTGTTGTCATATTTCATGTAATAGCATATACCCTTCCACCATGGTGTTTTCCGAGATAAGATTAATAACATACATAATCTCAGATTCGACAGGCACACCCACCCTTTGTATGGTCGAACACATAACCGATTGAGGCCGCCCACTATGGGAAAACAGACGCCTTTTGTAGCCGCCCACTCTGGAATACAGACGCTACTTGCTGCTACCGTTGGCCTTCTTAAAAAGCTCATCCGCCACCAGACTTCCATGCCGTTGACCGCAAACTGCAGTTCCTCCGCCTTTAGGGAGATTTTCTTCAACCCAGGGACAAGTCAGTGCCCCGTCCAGCAAAGCTGGGTTGGCTGCTTATTCCGGCAGCTGTTCGGTCCCCTTATGCGTTAGCGTTACCCACTCTCTACCGCGAGGAGGTGTACATAGGGATTTTCCTTTCATTGAGCCTAGGGCCACCGAAGTAGCGTTACCTAGAGCTCTCCAGTACTTTTAGAGATTTAGTGGCTGGGTACCTACACTAATTTGAGTGTTTTTTCATTTTGAGTTATAAGATCCCTTATGCTATTTAGACCTGTGGTCAAGGTTTATAACCGCATTGAGAGTTGAAAGACTGTCGGAGCGTATTATAGTTTTTTTAAGTAATTTGATGGCTGTTTTTGTTGCTACTAGTATGGCGATTGCTTCGGCAGTGAAGATCGATGCAAAATCTGACAGGATACCTTTACTCGAAAGTAGCTTCAAAAGCGGTGTTGAGGCTAGATTTTGTGCCATCTGTGAAAATGGTACTCCAACCCTCAGATTTAAGGTTAGTTGTAATTTCCAGAAAGTATTTTTCAAATATGAGGCTGCTGGTCTTGTTTTTTTGATACTTGGCAGATTAAGTAAGACTGAAGTTGGTTTAATATTCCAGAGTGGAGAGCATTGCTTATTCTGCTTCATACTTTCGAGAGGTATTATCCATTATTATCCATGATTCTTGCAATATGAATAATTTTTGAAATGGTTTGTTTGTGCTTTTTATTATTTATTGCCAAGCCAATGTCCTTGTATATAAGGTGTAAGTTTGGGTAAAATATCCTCTTCCCTCTGCTCTAAGTAGGCAGTCCAGCTTCTGCCATGATATTTTGAATGCGGGTCATGCGGTATGCGTTTATGCTTCTTCTGGCTGCATGATGGTTTGGTGTTTTCAGAATATTGATTATTGTCTTTGGACATTTCCCGTATATGAATAAGCCATAATCAATTTTACTTAATACAAAGGATCGTGTTATGTTACAGAGGGTGTTAATGTGGACATTTAGCTTTTTAGTTGACAGATAGCTTACAATGTTGGCCCTGCTGGCTATACTCTTTTTAAGTTCTATACAGTGTATTTACTATTTAATATAATCCCTAATGTTTTCAGATTGTTTACATATTGGATATTGAAGTTATTGTTATTCAATTCAAAATGACAAGATTAATGGCGATAAACATGCAGTGTCTTACATTTGTCTAAAGAAAGTTTAGCTCCCGAAGTGGAGCACTAATTTAAAATATCGTTTGTTACATTAGAAAGAGTAATTTAATATGTAGATCGTTAATTCTACAGAAATTCTACAGAAGATATGTAAATATCTTCTGCGTATATGCAGTGGTCTAAAATTTTATATTTTCCAATAATTGTACTAATTTCATCAAATGCGATTGTAAATAATATCACAGATAAAGGAGATCCTTGTGGGATGCCGTTTTTGAGTGGGATGGATGAGGAAAAGGTATTGTTAACTTTTATCGAGATTTGTCTATTGGAAAGGAAGGATTGGATATAATTATACATCTTAGGACCAACACCCCAATCTCTTAATTTTCCCAATATAAGGTGGATCCCGATCCTATCGAAGGGATTTCAAAATCTAATGATAGGAAGGTGACGTGATAGCGAGCGGATAGAGCGTTGGATATGTAATGATCGATATGTAGTAGAGCATCGGTACAACCTCACCAGGCTTAAAAGATACTTTATTAATGATTTTCAATTTTTGGGATTCTTTGAACCACAGAAGTGGTATGGCAATAATTTTTTCCAGTGCTTTGGACCTACAGGGAATGAGCGCTATGGGACGGTACCCGTTAACGGAGTCGATTGGTTTTTTTGGTTTTGGTATAGGGATCACTGGCCGTTTTCCAATTCTGTGGCATAATACCAGTTTGGAATACGTTATTGTTATAAGCAAAGAAGTCTAGATTTGATTGGCAATGGCAGATTTTTTAACATTGAGTAAGATATGATCCCTACTTGGTGTTTTTCCTTTCAATGATTTAAAACAAAGTTTAAACTCAACGTCATTAATTGGGCACTCCAGATGCTTAGCTGAAGCGTTGATATGTACTGAATTCAAGGAGAGTCGACAAAGATAGTTATTTTTAAATGAATTGAATGTGTCTGAGATGTTTGAATTGGCAGAAAGATTAGACCAGGTTTTGGCGATATATTTGATATTTTGAGGGTTGGGGTTACCAGTAAGACAACGGATAGTACTGCAAATTTTTGAGGGTGCACTGTTCGGGTTTATTCATAAAGTAAACTCTTACTGCCATATTATTCACTGAGGGTATAAGTAAGGTGTAAGTGATTTTTAGACCTGGCCATTAAAACCACATTTTTTAACCCCGACAATTTAAACTTCTGTTCATAATAATCACTCAAAAACACGCATTAAACCCGGTAGATTAAAAATTAGTTACAACCGCAGGTAAAACCGATTTGAAATCTACGTAATGTCAATAATTTGACACTTTGCAACCAGGTATTTACTTTTTTGTGTTTTTTTTTTTCTATAAGGTGCCTATATTATATTAATACTTGCATTTTTTACTGAATTTGGATGTGAATAAAGGTACATTTAATGTAATTTTTCGTTACAATATGATAATATTGTGGTTTGCATTGTTTTCCTACTCTTGAATTAAAAAAATCAAGTTTTTGAAATCGTATCGCGTAGGCTAATTCAGCGAACGCAATCGCGTTAGCAAGTCGCTCTTGTCCTGTCTGTGACATGCGGATGACCGAATGCAGGTGTCGCAGAATGGCATCAAAGACTGATGGCAAAATATTGGCGACAGTAGGTTGTGAAATACCATTATAATCGGCTGCGGTTTGTTCCATGTTGCTGCATGCAAAAAGGCGTAAAACAGCCAAAAGCTTATGTTCGGCCGTAAGTTCTCTTGACCTTATAATAAAAACATAAAATCAATAGACATTGAACTATACATATTATACCGGCGTATATCACCGTCCAATTCCAGTTTAATCAATGAATGTAGTTTCCAAAATGCTTCTTTTTTCAGTCGAAAATACTTACGAAAATCCACATCTTCATAATTATCAACGCAAGCCCGTTTGTATATTCGGTACATTCGACGAGTGGGAAGTTGATTCACCATTTTGGTCCTGAAATTCATCTTCTGACGATGAAGACATCAACATTTAATTTCCTGAATAAAGTCCATTTTCTTTTTCGAATATTTATTTTCAGTCAGAGAAAATCTAAAATGTCAAATTCCACTTTTACACAAAATTGTTTATTATCCTGAAATTTGAGCTTACACCCGGGTCTAACTACTTTAACAGCTCCTCGGAGTGGAGTTTACATTGAATCGGTTTAAACGCGACAAGGTTTAATAAAATGGGTTTATTTCCGAGTATAACGAGTGAATATTATGCTTTTGGTTTTAACTTTTGGGCTTAACTTACTTTTAACTCAGGTGTTAATTTTAAACGGATTAAAAACAATGGGAAAGTGGTCACTGTTATGGAGATCGTCGAGTGTTGACCATGAAGTATATGGAATCATTCGAGGTGAACAACAAGTTATGTCGATATGAGTTAAGGTGTCGTGTGTAGAGAGGTGTGTTGGTGAACCGTCGTTAAGTGGTATAAGGTTAGCTATTGAAAAAAGTCCTCTATAATAGTACCCCTGTGGGATATTCTTTTTAATTAAGATGGCGATACCTAATTTATTGCTAGTGTTCTGAGGAGAGTTGCGAAAGTATGCTGTGTATGGTTTGGGTATAGTAGGCAAAGATCCAAATGCACAATGCGTCTCTTGCAGAGATATGGCACAAGGCGATTGATCTTTAATTAATATATTTAGCTCGTCATAATTGTTAATATAGCCTTGTATATTCCATTGAAGAGCCTTGAAATAATATTGATGATGGGGGGGATTAAGATTAGCTGGGTTGTTGGTATTCATGTGACCCCGCTGCCCTGGTGCTGAAGGAACGGAGCTCCCTGAGGAGCTCAGATGATTCAACATCCGACCAGCAGAGTCATTGTTTTGAAAATTTAGTATTTTATGTTTAGATGTCTTCTCTTCATTCTTGGGTTATCACAGATGTAGAGGTTTTTTTGTAGAAGGTCATTTGTAAGATTAGTGATGAGGTGTTGATGTTGGTTGTACTTACTGATGGTGTGGATGAAAGCTGTGGGAGGTTGAGAATTGAGGTGGTTTATTATTTGTTGTTGTAGTGGTGGTTATTGTTGGGGGTGTAGAGGATTCTGTGATTGATTGTATAGCATTGAGTAAATTTTTGTAATGGTTATTAGATAGATAGATGTATAGATATTCTTTATTCTTCGATTCAGATTTTTCACAAGATCAGTATAGTAATTCTTAAATAAGTAATAAGTATATCACAAGAAATGTCGTCTGCCTGAGGGGCATTCTTGCTTAAACTATTATAATGTAAAAACTTCACATTTTTTTATATATACATATATAAAAAGTAACAATAAGATACCAAATTATAATAGGTCTTTTTTTATGATGGTATTGCAAAAGTTAAATTTATTTCCTTTATTTTAAGGACTTTTAGTTTAGTTAACACAAAAATAAAAAACATAATTTTAGCAGGACTTTTAGTTTAGTTAAAACAGATTACTTATGTCCAATTTCATAAACAATCACTAAAAGCACTTTTATCGAAAACCCTTTTAAATTTTATCAGGCCCATAAATATTTTCAGTTTCACCAATCTATAAAAGGGAAATTTCAGGGAAATTTTTGTTAAAATCGAATTTTCTTCACATCCCTGGAAAAATAAATTGATTTTTTCTTTCTAATAAGCGAAATGTATGAGAAAAAATGAGAAAGCATTATGTATTGAAACAAATGCCAAGAATTGCAAAAAAAACTTCTTCAAGATAAAAAAATAAACATTGGTCGCTGGCGAAATGTTTTTATAAAGTGAGTTTTAATTAAACTTAATAATGAATGGACAATGGACATATAAGAAGAAGAGAAATCAATATCGTCATAGTCGAAGAATGGATTGCTATGAAGTTACGAAATCCGGAATACTCTTGCACGGCGAACTAGTATGTGTTGATCTTCATCGTCGGATGACGACGACGACGACGACGCACGCGACGACCAATCTATTATTTCAAATAAAAAGCAAATCATTAAAATATTGTTATTAACATGCAAAGTCGAAATTTGTTTACCTTTTCATTTTGTATCTCCAAAAAATAAAAATTTAAATGTTTCAAAATTTTTTCTGCAATTACTTTCAGCTGGTATATCCACTTGTTAACTGCCTATGATGACATTTCAATGACACTTTTAAAATTTAATGAGCCAAAAATGGGCATTTAATTTATAAGGGTGTCTAAAAGCTTGTTTAATTTAAAAGTGCTTGGTGAAACCAAAAAATCCCATTTTAAGGTTTAGAAGCCTGTTAAATGTTTAAAAGTCCCTCGTGAAATCGGCCATTAGGATTTTTATTTTAGTTAAAAAGACTTTTAGTTTAGTTAAAACAAAATTGACAGCATTTTTAGTTCACTTGACAGGATCTCAAAAACTCTCTTCGATGATTTGCGCTATGTAAGTTATCGCTTCCTTATAAAATTCGTAAAGCATCCAATTAGCACCATTCAGATAGCTAGAAATCTTTTCTACTTGCAAAGAGCTTTTTCCGAAACGAACTCGTCTTATCTCCGTCTGAATCGGGCATACTCCAATGAAGTGTAGTAAATCTTCTCTCTCATGTTGATTACAGAGTGTGCAGATATCGGAACCCTTATTACGGTGAGGCCTAAAGTTAAGCTTAATCAACTCTCTTATTTTAAATATGGTGCCAGTAGAACAGTTATGAACATTTGGAGTAATACTGCCTTTCCGTGGATGACCGTGCATTTCAATACAGGCATACCTTTCATTCTCATTGGTGACAGATATTACGTCGTAAAGCGAGTTTTTGCATTGAGTGGCATTCAAACTCCATCACCAGCGTTTTTTGACGAATTGCATACTCAAGAATCTTTTTTGGCAGTCTTTGCTCCTCCATATTTAACACTCTTACTAGGTAGTCTGCATTCAGGTAAAAGGTTGAAATAAACAATGACGGTAGACCAGTTTCAAGATGATGGCATGTTTATCGGCAAAAAGAATATTTTTCTTAAGAAAAAACGTAACAGATATTCAACGAGTTCATACCTATGCACACCCCAAACCTGAGCTCCATAAAAAAGGACAGCCTGGACAGTAGCATTAAAAACTCTATGCTTAAGGCTAGTAGCAATTAGCTTGTTATTATAAATTTTTTGCCAGTTTACACATATTGCAGATTTAAGCTTATTTAATTTGATATTAAGATTCTTTTCCAGTTTCAAGTTGAACGTGTATTCCATACCTAGATACGTGTAGGACTTTACCACTTCCAAGGTTTTTCCACCATATCTCCAATGCTCATCACTCGCCGTTTTTCCGGAGCCCTTCTTAAACACTAGGACTTAAGATTTTACTGTATTCACCTCCAAACTCCACTCTTTACAATATCCTTCCAGTTTATTGATCATCGATTGTAGAATTTCAAGAATAACAATGTCATCTGCATGCATGCTAACTTTGATCAGTGTATTATCAAACTCCACACCACAAGTAAGACACTCAACCAAATCTTCTAGAAAAAGAGCAAAAAGAAGGGGGCTCAGGTTATAGCCTTGTCTTACTTCTTGATTCACTTGAATCCTTTCTGATTTTTCTTTTCCGTTGTAAATGAATGCTGCTGTTTGTTAGTATAGTTTTTCAATAATACGGACAAAATTAGTTGAAACTAAAACAATGCGTTTCTGTTGATCGAATCAAAGCTGCCTTGAAATCAACGAAAAAGGCATACAGTTTTTTACTTTGATCGAGTTTTCACTGCGCTAGCGAGCGGAGCACGAAGATATTATCCACCGTGGAATATTCTCTGGAAAAACCAGTAGCAAAGCTCTATCCCGAGCAATTAAAGTGTCCATATATAAGACGCTCATCATCCCGGTCCTGCTGTATGGACCTTGTCAAAGGCGGATGAAAAGGTTGTTTTGAAAGGAAGATTTTCCGGGTGATTTTTGGTCCCGTCTGCATAAACGGGAAGTGGAGGAGAAGATACGGGAAAGGGTCGTTGTTCTGTATTACAAAATTCTGTATGACCAAAATTCTGGAAATGGATTGAAAATTCTGTATGATTTTTTTGGAATTCAGCATTTTGGAGTTCAGAATATACAGTATTTATAATTTTCCAGAATTTTGTATTTACAGAATTTTTATATACAGAAATCTAGATTTACAGAACTTTGAAATACAGAATTTTGAAAAACAGAATTTTAGATTTCCAGAATTTTGAAATATAGAATTTTGGAAACTGAATTTTGGCACTTACAGAATAATGACCCCAACCCGAAGATACAATTGTACGGGCTGTACAGCCACCTAGCCAATAAAATAAAAACCCAACGGCTGAGGTGGCTGGGTCATTTAGAGCGAATGAACACCAAAGCTCTGGCACGAATAGTCCTTGAATCTAACCGAAGGGGACCTCAACCAACTTGGCGTGCGGAACTGGAGACAGTTAGCTAGGGATCGAGCTGGCTGGAAGAAGCTTGTTGGTTGAGGCCCTGGTCCACTCCGAAATGTAGCGCCACGTTAATTGAGTATGTAAAGTAAGTAAGGACGTCACTTTAGGGTAAACATTTTTCAATATTTAGCTATTTAGAACTAAGATAAAAAAGGAAAACCGGGTGGGTCAACTAATTAAACCCCTTATTGCGATTGTCAATTATCAACCCATTGAACATTGAAAAATCTATTGAATCAATTTGAAAAAACGGTGTCGTGTAACTCAATGAAGCCATTTTATATTGCAAGTGAAATTGATTCTTGTGAATAAGCTCAATTTTTGACATTTAATTGTTATTGTTAAATAGCCAAAATTGGAAAATAAAAGAAGAAATGAAATAAAAATAATTTTTATTGAAAGTTAAATAATTAAAAATGAGTCCAGTGGAGTTCTGGTTCGATGATGAAGACGACAAGCGATCAAGTCTTTTGGAAAGGAAACTTGGAGAAGAAAAAGGCAGCACAGGGATCCGAATCCTCTAGAATTGGAGGAAAGTATGAAAGTACAGTGTTCCTTTACATGCCGCCTCCACTGGAACACAACTATAAAAATCAACGGAGGAACCAACATCGAAAAATCGATGCAAATTAGATTGTTCATTGCATTATGGATGTGATGTTGGACATGGACCAAAGATTTTTATTAAATAAGTTTCTTAAAAGAAGTTAATAAAACTAAAAAAAAAAAAGTTTTGCCAGTTGCACTTAGTTGCTGACTATTTTAGCCCTTTTGTTGAAAATATAGCATTTTTAATTTTGTTAAGTAATAAAATGATTAGAAAAAATACATTTTTTGCAGGATCAATTAAAATTTTTGGGTTGTTAGAAAATAATTGATAACTGTAGACACTCACAATTATTCAAAATAGTTGGCTGATGTATGTATAATTGACAATCGTAATAGCGTTTAAAAAAAAATTGTTGATAACTTCAACTTTGAATTTAAAATTGACAATCGCAATAAGGGTGTTAATATACTCTTATAAATATTATGTTACTGAGTCGATTTCACATTTTCTGTATTTTATTATCCACCGGATATGTTCCAGATCCAGTGTAGGGTGCAGTGAACAGCTGGCACTAATGTCAACAGTTTTCTTTGATAACAGAATCTTGGGTGGTCCGCTTATTAAATGCAAAGTGGTAAAAGTCCGGAATGTTTAGTGAAAACAAAACATTTCGGACTCTTACCAATGCTGCTGAAAAATTCTTAATTTTACCGGTACATTATAAATTTTTTCTATTTTATTTTCTATGGCTGCTTTACTTTGTATTGTATTTGTAACTATAGTTCAGTTTTAAAAGATTTCCTCTTATTTAGAAAATTACACCAATCTGCTGAAAATACTATTGAAGTAATTTCTTTGGTTGAGGTCCAGTTTGATCAACAACGTTCCTTCTCTATGATTGCATATCTTTCATTCTCATCGGTGATCCTGATTAATTCGTATAAAGCATTTTTCCAATCGGTTATGTTTAGGACAAATTTGAATTTATACCACAATCTGCTTCTAACTATATCCTTTACGAAAAGAATCCTTCGCCTTACTGCAAATTGAAAAATCTTCTTCGGGATTCTAGTGTCGTCCATATGCAGCACTGTTATACATAATATAATCAGCATTTAATTATTTAGTTAAGTGTTGCAATAAACATTGTTGGAAGCCAAGCCCTGTGTAAATTCATAACCATCAAACATTTTACTTGTTAAGATGCTGATTCACAATATAAAGTTGTTATTTATTTACTTGACCTTTGTTTCTATAATTGTAGTTGAATAGAGTTTTAGCGGGCTGTAGGTCAGTAAAAGATGTTTATTCTTGCAACGTTTCGAACCTGTTTACGTTCTTCATCAGGCCTTTTTTATTATTCAAATATAAAAATAAACAAAAATACATTTTATATTATATTATATATTATAATAATATAATATATATATTAAGGGTATTCACGCAACGTCGTAAGTTTACCAATTGTGGAAAAAATGTAAGGTACACGAAAAAAACAGGTTTTTTTTAAAGCCTGACGGGATTTATATGAGAAAACGATTTCGGGGTTAAATGTAGAACTGTAACAGTCGCAAACTCATGGCACTGATCGAACGAAAATGAGCGAATACAAGAAAAATCATATGGCACGCCCATAATGGTGCAGGATATTTACTTTTCCTTCAGTTTCGTTCACTTTCGTTTTCGGCAGTAAAAGTTGTCCCGAGCTCAACACTACTGAAATTTGATGAAAGAAGAATAAAAAGAATAAATGGTTCTTTTCACTTCGATGGCAATTCGGAAACCATAACAAATACAAGTAAAAGCATTTACTTTTGTATATCATTATATGGATTTGTGTAAATAAACAATGCTGATCAATAGTCAAAAAATGTGTATGATTTTTTTTTTGTATAAACAACGTTTTTATTCACAACTTTCATCGCCAATACATCTCAATGCGATAGTTACAGAACACGGGCAGAGTTTTTTTTAGTTCTCTGAGATACCTAATTATCATATTTCTGAACATGCCTTATTCTAAAAGTCACACTGACGTTTGGTTAAGTTTACCAAAAAAAATTGGATAATTTTATCCAGCAAAATCCTTGGAGAATTTTAACCAAATTGTGTAAATCATTTCTCATACAAAATTTGACAGTTCATTAACCAAATGGTAAACGTATCCAGTGTTTTACATCATTGCGTGAATACCCTTATTATATATAACCAAAAAATTGGAAAGTCAAACAAATGAACTTAAAAAAGCTTACGTATTTCACTATTTATAAACCACAAAACCACATTAAAAATTTTTTTATGAAAACTGAAATACAAAATTTTCAAATAAGTAAAGTTGAATTTACATATATAATTATTTAAAAATTTACTTCTTTCAAACAAAATTGTTAGGCCTATTGATCAGCTGACTATATGCGCTGCTTAAATTTTCGCAATCAGATTTTCTGTTGACTGCATTGTCAGCGTTGATAATGTGCAGCATATCAAGAAGGTATCTCTTTGCATGATTCTTCTCCGTCTGCAAAACTTTTACTGTGTCGAAATCCGGTTTATGTTTCTCTTGTAAACAATGCAGTGCACGCGCTGTTTCCTGCAAACTCCCGCTGTTGATGTCTGACTTGTGGCCAGAGAGACGTTTTTTTAATTTTTGTTTTGATGTACCAATATACACCGATGTACATGTACTCTCATTTCCACTAAGACAATTTATTTGATAAACAACGTTGCATCTATCCATGTTGTCTATTCTTCCTTTTGTGGTGGTAAATAAAAGAGTACGAAGAGGATTCACTAGTTTGAAAGCTATTTTTGTTTTTTCTTTATCTCTTATGAGTGCAGATGACAAACGGTTGGAAAGAAGGGGGATGAACAAAGACCTTTTATAAATTGCCGGTTGTTGCACTGTTGTTGTAAAAGTTCTTTGTTCATCCCCCTTCTTTCCAAACACGTTCGAAACGTTGCGAAACGTCTTTTATTGACCTACAGCCCGCTAAAACTGAATAAATTCACAAACGCATCGTTGCAGAGATGATGCACAATCACTTGCATCAAACATTCATTAAGCTATCAAACCAGCATCATTTTTAGTGTAAAGTGTTCACTATTGCAAACTTGCATCAAATAATGCCCAAACTTCCAAACGGAATTTTGAAAATTTATGATGCGTAGTTGCTGATGTATTGCCTCCACTGATCTCTATAATATACTGGATAGTGTATTCCCTTTATGTATAACAGTTTTTTTTTACTCCATTTGAAGTTGGCAATTAGTGTACCTTGCCACTGGGTGCGTGTTTGGTAACTTGAGTTTTTTTTTTTAATTTTTCTGAAAAAAAAAGAAGTTTATTGTAGATTTTGTTTCGTGCCATAAATTAAATATGAATTACAGGAAAGGTGCTATCCAAAACAATTAACGAAGATCATATTTGTTTCCTGGCCAAGGGTGTCATTCCAAAAAGGTATCAACCATCGATGTATGGCTTACCGTTGGTCAGATACACTCCAAAATGTTTTTGCATTTTCTTCATGATGGCAAAATTTAAGAAAATTTAAAAAAGTTTTGGAGTGTATCTGGCCTACGGTAAATCGTACAGAGATGAATGACACCTTTTTGGAATCACCATTCAATGCTGTTATAAGTAGCATTAAAATATTTTACTCAAAAGTTGTTATGAGAAGAAGCACTCTTAAAATACGCATACAGGTTCCAATATGCGAGTCCCAAAAGTAAATTTTTTTTAATGGAGATTCTTTTTTAACAAATGTTGATACCTTTTTGGAAGCAGCAATTAATGCTTTCAAAACGAAAGAGAATCACCATTAAAAAAATTAAATAAAAAAAAAACTTAAATAAAAAGCGATTTTTCAAAAATATAAAAAAATTGTTTAATTTATTTCCTTTGATGTTTAACATAATAAAAAACTTAGGGTAAGCCAAAATTAGTAGTATTCAGTGCACCTATTATGTTCATACTAACAGCACTTCCACATAATTATTTTATTTTCCAAATAAAATTCTATTTGGAATATAAGACTGCTGCTACGCACGGATGATAACCTTCATCTATCTTCAGAATCATCCACTATCCCTGGAACACAAATAAAAATTGACTTCGAACATTTTCAGCAAGAGAGCATAGGACAAAGTCGACACATTAGCTGCATTTGTTGAGTTCCTTAATATAGAAAGTGTATTATAGGCATTACACAAACAAAGATTTCATATAAGTTTCTTTCTTATGGCAACTCTGGTACAGCTTAAAGTTAAAAAATTGTGCACCTCCTGATAAAAAAGTGTTTTTAAATATAATAAACTAACTTTAAATACTAATTTTGTATAAGTGGTGTTGCTAAGGAGCTACAGATCGAGTGAGGTTTGAAAATTGTTGAATTTTATTCACTTTGAACTCATAAAATAAAAACAAATACCTTGGTACAAAAATTGTTCACATATACATTCTATATATATAAGTTTAACTATAAAAACAACTACCTAAAATCACTTGATGAACGAAAATAAAAGAAAAGTTCACGACACATCTCCTGAAATCCAATCAACTCCAAAAAAGGACAAAACCATGTCTTCCTTGGTTGGTTCTATGACCATAGAAGAACTAAATAAATTGTTCGCTACTAATCTAAAAAATGTTGCCACAAAGGATGACATAGCAGTTTTAAGCGAAGAATTAAATGAGGTTAAGAAGGATAATTGTCAACTAAGGGATACTGTGGATGTACTGAGCAAAAGATGTTACATACTCCAAAACGAAATTGATCAACTAAAAATATCCGCAAAAGAATCCAACTTGATCATTCGAATGAAGAACGGATCTGGAAATACACTAGCCGAAGCTGAGAACATCTGTAAAAATATTTCCGAGACACCGAACATAATCACTGCACAGGAGCTGAGACAAATTTCAGCTAATGACGATGTTGTTACGATTTTGGCCGAATTTAAAAGCAAACAAAATGCATTCCAAGTTCTCAGGAACGTAAAAAAGCTAAAAGGAACCGGCGTCTCAATAAGTCGCGATTACCCCCAGAAGACTCGGCAAAAGCGTAACAGACTCCTTCAATTACGCAAGCATATCCAAGCCAAACAGCTCCGTGTAAAGATGTTTCTGCGCGATGATAAATTGAAAATAGACGATGTATCAGTGGAATGGAATGAAGATCAACAAAAGTTTGTAGCCGAACCGGAAAATGGCCTGAAAACGATTATCAAAAAACATAATCTTCATGTAAACTTTTTCGAAAATATTAATTATTTACAAAAAATTCCAAATACACAATCGAATGTCAATTTCACAAATCAACGACAAACGTCAGGCGAAGTTGGCTGCGGTTCGTCAACATCAAGAGCTGCTACGACTGGAATTACATCTGAGAGTAATTCGCATCTGGGGTTAAATACCCAAGCACATTTGAATGTTAACTTTTGTAATTAGAATAAAGCCGTCTGTCAGAATTGGAGGTTTAAATAATAAGATAAAAATTTTAGATTTTACAAATTTTATAAATCAGTATGAAATATTTGTATTAATAGAAACACATGTAACTGAGGAACATTTTAATAAATTCGAATCAAGTTTCAGTGATTATAAATTAAAGTGGTTAAAAGCAGTTAAAGTAAACAGAAAAAAGGTCGGGCAAGTGGAGGAATACTCATGGGCTTCAAAAATAAATATAAAAACATCAACTGTGGGTATAAGCTTGTAGGAGACATCTGTATCATGGAAATCAAAGTAGATCATAAACTACTTAATTTAATACCGGTGTACTTAAATTGTAATAACTGGGAAAGTCATTTTACGAAGCTCGAAGACAGCTTGTTTAGCAGCGATTTATCGAACATTATGCTCATCGGTGACTTTAATGCCCGAACAGGAGATCTAGAAACCGAAAATAAGTTACGACATAGGAGCCGTTGTTCGAGAGATGGAGTGATTAATAGAGAAGGAAGACGAGTTGTTGATCTTTGCAACTCATTTGGACTAAGTATATGTAATGGTACCACTGATGGAGATGCATCAGGTGATTTCACTTTTATAGGACCACAGGGAAATTCTGTGATCGACTATGCAATGGCGTCGGGAGAATGGAATAATTTAATAGATGAATTCGAAGTTATAACTGCAATACATTCCGATCATGTACCGATTAAAGTGTCAATAAACCTAAATCAGAGTCAGTTGAGGGAGTCACCTACACGATTAAAATATAAGTGGAAAAATGCGTTTGCTAGTGGTTATGCAATGGCTTTAAATAGCGCTCTCCTTCTTCAAGAAAGAAATTATTCACTCCATGCTCCTAACTTGTCTAATTTGGATGAGATTGTTAAAAGTGCGATACCAGTACAATGTAGAATAAGTAATAACAACGCTATCCACTACAAAGAAAAATGGTTCGATAAAGACTGTTTCGATGCACGCAGAAGATCGTTTGCCTGGCTAAGACTGTTTAGAAGATATCCCGAAAACATCTATTTCAAAGAGCAATACCTTACCGCTAATAAAAGTTACAAAGAGGTACTAAAGAGTAAGAGACAAACTTACTCAAGGAACATTGCTCGAGACCTTGCATGTTGTAGAAACACAGGTGACTTCTGGAAGATTGTTCGCGAAATAAACAAAAAATCAAATAAACAAGTCGCTCCACCAGTTGATATTGATGACCTAGTTGAGCATTTTCGAATGCTGACGGAAGACAGTTTTTCCTCATCTTTTCAGTATGCCATCCCTTACCAACAGAACGATGAGCTTGATTCACCATTTTCTTGTTCAGAAGTTCAAACGGTGTTGAATGAGCTACAAAACAAGAAGTCACCAGGATCAAATGGAATCCCTCAAGAGTACTACAAATTCAGCACAACTCTCTTCGTAGAATACCTAACAAGAGCCTTAAACCAAGCATATGAGAGCGCTAGTATACCAAGCTGTTTCAAAGAAGCAATCATCTGTCCAATTTTCAAAAAAGGTGACAATAGTGTGCCTGCTAATTACAGGGGTATATCGCTGCTGAATTCATCGATGAAAGTCCTAGCAAAACTACTGTACAAACGTCTCTATAATTGGGTTGAGGAAAATAACTTGTTGAGTGAATCACAAGCTGGTTTTCGCGAAAATTAATCCACAATTGATCAAATTTACTCACTTACCAATATAGTTGAGATATTTATGGGAGCGAAAAAGAAACTACGCTTTTTTTATCGACTTCAAGGCGGCATTCGACACTATAGACAGAAAAGCATTAATGTTGAAGCTCTATAGTAAAGGAACATCGACAAAGTTTGGAAACATTTTGGAACGTTTATACGACTCAACTACATCTGCAGTGACCATTGGAAGCAAAGTATCTGAACAGTTCCTAGTAGAGATAGGGCTGAGACAAGGCTGTTGCCTTAGCCCCCTACTTTTTGCTTTGTTTATCGACGACATCGAAGAAATTCTACAAGGAGGAGCTCAAGTTTCACCAGACCTTCTAATTAAAGTGCTTATGTTCGCAGATGATATCGTTATGCTTGCTGAATCAACTGAAAGCCTCCAATTAATGATAAATCGATTGTTCGAGTACTGCAATAAATGGAGACTCCAGGTGAACCTCGATAAGTCAAAAGTTATGATTTTTCGCAACGGAGGAGAGCGAAACTGTCGCGAAAAATGGAAGTTTGGAGAGCATAACATTGAAATCGTGAGTGAATATAACTATCTTGGCATGCGGATTTCCAGAAATCTTAACTTTAAGAACCACATGATAGATAAATTAGCTTAGTCGAAAAATGCGTTAAATGCGACTTGGAGAAGTGTGATGCACAGCAGAGATGTTCAATATGAATCAAAATATAAAATTTTCACAACAACGGCGAAAGCGATAATGTTCTACGCTGCACAAGTCTGGGGACACAAAGAATTTGAAGAAGTGGAGCAGATTTTCAGATACTTTTTGAAGCGCACTTTGAAACTACCCAACAGTACGGCTAACCATATTCTTTTGCTCGAAACAGGTCTTTCTCCGTTGTTTATTTCAACTCTAAAAATGCAGTTAGACTATATACTAAAGACAATTGAAATGGACGATAGACGATTGCCTAAGCAAATAACAATGCTGGTGATTAGAAAACAAATTTCATGGTTTGAGTCTTGGAGTAATTTAGCCCAGTACTGTGGACTTTCGCTCTCTCTTCAAGATGAATCGATTGACACGTGGAAAAGTGAACTATACAACCTAATCATCCTGGTAGATGAAAAAAAAACGCAAAGATTTAATTTGGAAAGCCAAAAGCTCGTTTCATAGAAACATTTATGCGCAGCTTGACTACAACTTAGCAGCGAATAACTATTTCAGGGCGGAATTTTCAACCGACCTCATGTCACTTGTTGTAAAAACAAGGGGAGAGTTACTCCCCCTGAATCATATACCTCACAGGAGTGATTTACAAGAAACCTGCGACTTGTGCAACCTTAGGGAAAGAGAGAACGTATTTCATTTTGTGGGTAGATGTCCTATGCTTGTAGAAACCAGGCGAAGTGTTTTTGGAAAGAACTATTTTAATGAGGCTGAAATTGTCGATATCCTTAATGGAGAAACTGACTGGGAGAATTTGTACAGATACGTAAAAATAGCTTTGAGTTACAGAACACGAATCATCACTGAACTGTTCTAAAACATAATTATAATACAAAAAAAAAAAAAAACATTGTTAAAATTACAATTTTTTAAGAAATATTTGCCAACTGGCAGACGGCTAGGCCATGTCATTTAATGAAAGATAAACAAAACTTTTGTAAATTTTAAATATCAAAAAAAATCATTAAAAATCTAAAAATCTAATCTATAAGTTTCTCTTAAATGATTTAAACTTAAAAAAGTGTCTTTTTGAAATCGTGGTTAAAAAGGAGATTAATTCAATTTTTCAGAAGTTGCTTTTATATGGAAATTTTTTAAAATCTTTGTTCGATTTGAAAATGGTTTTCAGAATCACTTAGGGGACTTAAAATGAAACTTAGAACCATTCCAACCATCCTTATAAACCTAATAGTTTTGAAACGACAGCGTGGTATATCTACCAATTTCAAGAAATTTCTTAAAAGTAATATAAATTTCTTGAAATTTGTAGATATACAACGAAGTCATTTCCAAACTACTTGCTTCATTTGAATTATTGGAATGTTTTTGAGTTTGAATTGAAGTTCTCTTAGTGTTTCTGAAAACCATTTTCAAATCGACCAATTAAATCAAAAAATTTCTATATAAAAGTAATTTCGACATTTGCTTTAAAACTTAAAAATGCCGAAAATTGCTTTTATATAGAAATTTTTTGGAATATTTGTTCCATTTGAAAATGGCCTTCATAATCACTTAGAGGATTTCAAATAAAACTTATAACCATTTCAACCATCCTTATAAAGTTAGTGGTTTTGAAACGACAACGATATACCAACATTTTTAATAAATTTCTATTACTTTTAAGAAATTTCTTGAAATTGAAATTCCGACCACATCTCCATTCAATTCTTTAATTACATCTTGGATGTGTCCCACACTGTCCAAAAATGCACAAACCCATACTCTAGTAAACAAATACACAAAGTCACACTCCACGACCGTGCTATATTTCTCAAATCGGTCTCGCACCTCCGGTGCTCGGTGCTCACATTGCCAACAGAGACATTGGACATTGGAGACATCTTTGCCGCTTCCACTTTGATCGGATTGTTGTGCAAGATGTAATTGTTAAGATTCTGTATTGCGTCGCGACCCTGTTGCTCCGATTCCATTCGACGACTATACCGTATTTTTCGAACAGCGTACGCAGGTCGCCAGCTTGAGTATTCTCGTCAAAATTCCCCATGAACAACTTGAATGTGCCAACACCTGGCATTTTTGTCGTGTGAATCACTCAGGCGTGTGGCTGGTTGGATTGATTTTTATCAACATTTCTTGAAGCCTAGGTGAGGTTAATGAATTCACGTACCACGTCTGCCGGATCCTAGGGAGCTAGTAAGGAAGGAGTTAAGAGCCCGTACGAGTAAACTTAACGCAGATAAACACTGGGCGGTAGCCGATACGACGAGGACGGAGCAACGTGTTCCGGTAGCACTAGATCTTGAAATCGATTATCTAGCTTCTTAAATTGATTTGTTTTTGTTTTTGTTACGTATACACAACTTTGAGCAAAAAAAATTATGTATTTTATGATTATTTAGAAAATTTTCGCGGATATGCTGAAAAGTTGCAACACAAATCACAATACACAAATAAATTTTTAGGTTATGAGTTAAATTAGTCATTTATGTTTTGTTATACTGTTATACTTTAGAACAGTTAAAAAAAGTAAATGTACCTTGCCACTGTTATAAAATTCTTCAAAAGGAGTCAAGTTTTTTGTATGGATACACTATCCACTATCCAGTATCCAGTTTTGTTTGAACGTGCACTGCATTGATTTGACAGATCTAAAAATAAATACTGTTTTTTGCATCTCGAATTTATTTTTCTAAAACAAGCATTAAATAAATAAGGCTTAAGCGTTGAAAAATACCTGAAAAACATTTTTCATGTGCTTGGATGATGGCAAATTAATCTTTTAATTTAGATTCATTTCACTCACAAAAACCACCCTTCCCTCTAAATATTTGTATACACTCTTTAGATTCTTCTCTTCAAAGTAAATAAAAAATGCCAAAATAAATGAGGTTAACAATTTTGTTTTGTATGTCCTATTTTACTTGTACATAAGGTGTGTTTTTTGCAATCCCGGGGGCAATTGGTTGAAAAAAACGACAACGGGGATTAGCAACGTCATCACAGAAAATACATGGAATTTTCATACAAACTATCGATAACATGTATGTATGTAATTCACGCCGGTAACACAGTTTTTCTGTGTGCTTCCCTGGGATTAGCTAAGCCCATAGGGGATTAGTTGTTGTTGCATTTTACATGTTTTTTTTTTAGCACCGACGTCGTTTTTTTCATCCAATTCCCCCGGGCTTCCAAACAAACACGCCTATAGTTGCGATCGAGATATTTCTCACAATTTATACTGACAGTCGACATAAGTGTATGATTATTAGTAAGACCCATTGTATTAATTTAAAAACAAAAATTTTTTTCTAACAACGATTCATGTATGACAATAGCTCGTGCTGAATCAGAAAGATCTGCACACCAGGCACAATCTTTATGGGCTGCTTGTCAAGCCCTCTGGGCAACAGTCCAAACCGGGGAACCAGGTGTACACTGGAGGAATAAGCTTCGCCCATTGAAAAGTGAAATTTCGGCTGTTACTACGGTTTCCGGTATGTAAATATAACATTTTGACCGATCATTTTATATCGAATATTTATTTTTTCAGAGGGCGATGAATTAGTTTTTGTCGTACTTAAAAATTTACCAAAAACTGCCGAAAACCGAGGTGTTTTCCCCGAAGATGCTTTACGTGAGCGTTTTATAAATGTAGAAAAAGTTGCTCGCAAAGTTGCACTCGTTCCAGAGGAAGGTGCCAGACTTCCAATCTACCTACTTTCTTATTTGCAGTCTCTATTTATTCTACGTCCGGACGATCCAGTTTCCAAAATTGAATTGGAAAATAAATCCATTGACTTTAGCAGAGTTGACACCTATAATATACTTAACAAAGCAAGGTAAACGACAAAACAAAAATTCAAATTGATAATGCTTTCGAATTATGGTCCAGGTATTTTGTGGACCGTGGGGACCTAATGCAAGCACTTAAATATATGAACCTTCTCCAAGGTGCTCCCAGGAAAGTAGCTAGTGATTGGCTAAATGAAGCACGATTGCTTCTGGAAACACAACAAGCTGCCAATACTCTTATGGCTCATGCTGCTGCTAGTGGCCTTTTGTATTTATAAATTATGTTATTGAATGTTAATAAATTAATTTACAGCCTTCAAAATATTTACCAAAAAAGCATGATTAACGACATTTGTATCAAAAATGACATTTGTTTTAAAATAATAAAATTGATTGTGTAGAAAATTGTGTAAATGATCATCTGTGGCAATAAAGAATATAAAATTTTAAAATGGCATTTTTCGGTTGCACCAACCAATTTTAGTTTTAAAAGGCCGATAAACAACCAATAAACTAAAATGCCATTTTCCTCCAGTTAAATTTTAAAAGCGAGTTTTAACGAAAATATCTTCAAAAAAAATATTTCACTTTTGATATACCAATTGAAAATTACAATTAAAAAAAAATGTTCAACATTAAATAGATCGTTGGAGGTTAAAAATAAATAGAAACAAAAATGAACAGTAAAATCCATTATTTTTCTTTTCAATTATTTCCTATTCAAGCCTAGTACATACATATGCCTACATAAATTTCTTTTCAAAAAAAAAAAAAAATGGTGGTGACAAACATTTTTTTCCGCAAGAAAAATGTGTGTGGTGAAACAAAAATGAATAGAACTATTCTTCAGCTACAATACAAGTTTCAAAAGTGTAGTCACCTTAGAAAAGCAAATGACCTTGTTGAATGAGGAAATTCGGCTTACCGTGTAAATAATCAGGCTGTTTTGTTTGAATTATTTCATATAGATAGCTAATTGAGCGAAAATTTAATAAATTCGAGGCTACAGCCGAAAATACGAACTTCGAAAGAGGAAACGTGGTCATAGCGTCGTAGATTATAGACATAACATCAATTGTAATTGAACCTTCAAACCCTCAAGTCGTGTTTATAAATCGCTCTGTTACCAATTAAACTATAAGAAGTTGATTCTACATTCAATTCACTCCCATCGCCTTCAGTTCTTGACCCACTAATTGTTACCAAAAGTGCCGACCTTTGCAGTCAATTGCAATTATTATTTTCCATAAACGAATTTGTGCATTCTCCATAAGACGTGTCTACCATTGCTTTTAATTGCATAATATTAACTGACCTCCAATCTGTTTTTATTTTACGTGTTTTTCGATAAATAAAAAGTGCATACTCCTAAATTATGTCTACAAAGTGTGGTGCCCCCAATTGCTCCCTTTCATCCGTTGCCTCTTCTCTTGTCCCTTGCAAGGGCATATGTTATTTGCAGTTTCACCCCCTCTGCATTGGTCTGAGCCGTAACTCTAAACCCTTCTTAAGTGAATTCCAAAAAATTTCAATACTATTGTAATATAACGATTTTAATATAAAATGTAAAATATAAATAAAAGAATTTAAAAAACCGATTAAGTATATTTATATTTTATTTATTATTATTTAATAATATCACAACATATATAATTTTGTTTTAATTTAAGCTACGCGTTTCGGATTTTTCTCATCCATCTTCGGGCTTATTTCGTTGACTTGTGGTGTATTGTTAATTAGTATTTTGGTATGTTTGTGTTTCTAATAGGTACTGATGGTTGGTGTTTAATGTGTTTGTCTCTTTTGTTATCGGTTTCTTCTTGCGTATGTAATTGCTGTGTTGTATAGTGTGTTGCTTTTAATTGTTAGTTTGTCGTTCAGTATATTGTTTTGTTCCGTTCTATTTGCTTTGTATATCTCGTATTCTTCCAGTGCGTCTAGTTTGGTCCCTTTTTTACATATGTGTATGGGTGTAAGGTTGGTGTCAAAGTTTGTGTAGTTGTGGTTGTCGTCAATCAGGTGCTGTGCAAATGCTGATTTTGTATTTTGTTTTGGTCTATGTTCTGTGAATCTGTCAAAAAATGTTCTGCCTGTTTGTCCTATATAAAATTTATCACAGTTGTCGCAATTAATTTTATATACACCTGATAGTGTTTTGATGTCGTTTTTTATTTTGTGTTGTAATATTTTTTGTGTGTTGTTTGTTGTTTTAAATGATGTGTGAATATTTAGTTTTTTAAATTCTTGTTGTATGATTTGCGGTAGTAAATTGGTGTATTCGATTGCGATGTATTTATTGTTTTCATTAATGATTTTTGTGCTGTTATTGGTTTTTGTTTTTATTTTCTTTTTCTTTTTGTAAATTAATTTTTCTATTATTTCTGTGTTATATCCATTAGATGTTGCTATGTGTTTTATTGTATTTAATTCGTTTGTGTAGTCTTCTTTACTCATGGGTACATTCAGTAGACGGTTCACGAATGCATTGTATGCTGCAAGTTTTTGTGCATATGGGTGGTGGGAGTCTTTGCGAATAGTGATGTTTGTTGTTGTTGGTTTTCTGTAGATTTTGTACTGAAGTTTGTTGTTGTTTTTTGAAATGGTGAGGTCTAAGAAATTGATTGAGTTGTTGTTTTCTAATTCTGATGTAAATTTTATTTTGTCATTGATTTTATTTATGTATTTTTGTAAAATGTCAATTTGTCTATTTGTTCCGTCAAATATGACAAAGGTGTCGTCGACGTATCTTGTGTAATAAATTATTTTTTTTTGGTGTTGTGTATTTAAATTCGATAGTATGTATTTGTTTTCAAAGTAATTTAAGTAAATATCTGCCATTAGTCCGCTTAGGGGAGAGCCCATCGCTAATTTATTTCTTTTATTTATATTTTACATTTTATATTAAAATCGTTATAAAAAACACACAACATGGAGACGACACCCCTAACTATTGTAATGATTGTGTGTCTATTTCCCCCGCTCACATTATGCGCGCCATTAAATGCAACAATGATCTTATTAGTTTAATTAATGACTCGATTACGGATCTTAAATCTGAAATGCGGCATGGCCATAAAAGTTGTGCGCGTTCGATTGATGAGAATTTGGACTCGATCAATGTTTCATTAGATAAACTAAATAATAAAATTGAATCATTTAAAAGAAATGACTATCTCCTTGGATCTCTCACGCAACATGATATCGTTGGATTCTAAACTGAAGAGCATTAATAATTCATTTAAATCCTGTGAGATGCTTTTTGTCATAGGCTGAGGTATGCTCGTCGGGTCCAGGGTTTAACCAAAGAAGCAATAAACTTTAGTTTTATCGAGGTTATCTTTATTTACGTATCACTGGTTATTATAATTTCATTACAATGTTTAATTCTTACAATTATAAAATTTTATATAAACCAAAAGTTCATGTGTTTCTTATAACTAACTTTATATAATGCAGTAGGGTTTTGACTAAGATAATATTTCATATAACTTTAATTTATATAATACAGTAGGGTTTTGACTAAATTACAGTCTGAGATAGCAGACGCCACTAAATTACAGTCTGAGATAGCAGACGCCACTAAATTACAGTCTGAGATAGCAGACGCCACTAAATTACAGTCTGAGATAGCAGACGCCACTAAATTACAACCTGAGATAGCAGGTGCCACTAACTAACTACTTTAACCTGGGCTTCCACGTCACTTCTGGAGCCTTGGCTTTCAAAAATAAAGAGCTCGCCTAGTACTCGGGATTGGTACAATATTCTATCTGGGCCGAACTCACCTCCATGTGTTTGGTCACGGTCTCTTATACATATTTGGGTTTGAAGTGAGTGTGAATTATAATTTCGTAAGAAAAATAATATTCGTGTTTTCTGTATATTTTTTATTTTTATGGTTTTGGTGGTACGGTCAGGGTTGTCAAGAGTGTTGACAGAGTTGTGTATTTGTATACCTAGTATTAGTCGGTCGTTGGTGAGGGAGTCGCAGTGTAATGCATCATTACATTCCCCTCTTCCTTTCGGAGACGAGAACCTTCTCGTCTGTTAAACTTGATCTGGTATTCTTTGATATTTTAATATGGCACGGTCCTATCCATTGGTGATAGGTGGGCCTGGCATAGTCCATCGATATCCATCGGTGTTATCCGCAAGAAGCGTGATAGTGTAAGGACGGTTAGGAATCATCGTCTTTTGGGATTCGACCCAGTCCATCGTTGTCCAACGGTGCTACCCGCAAGAGGCACGGTAGTGTAGGAGCTGATGTGACTGCGATCGGTATGGTCATGGAATATGACATAATCCATCGATGTCCAACGGTGCTACCCGCAAGAGGCGCAGTAGGATACATTCTATTCGAAATGTCGGGAATTATTCTTGGATATTATTACTTATCATCGGTGAGAGGCAGGACTGAAATGGTCAATCGGTGCTATCCGCAAGAAGCGCGAGATAGTGCAAGGATTCGACCTAGTCCATCGTTGTCCACCTGTGCTACCCGCAAGAAGAGCGGTAGTATAATAACGGTCAGGAATCATCGTTTTTGGGATTCGACCCAGTCCATCGTTGTCCAACGGTGCTACCCGTAAGAGCTGATGTGGCTGGGATCGGTATGGTCATGGAATACGACATAATCCATCGATGTCCAACGGTGCTACCCGCAAGAGGCGCAGTAGGATACATTCTATTCGAAATGTCGGGAATTATACTTGGATATTATTACTTATCATCGGTGAGAGGCAGGACTGCAATGGTCAATCGGTGCTATCCACAAGAAGCGAGATAGTGTAAGGATTCGACCTAGTCCATCGGTGCTACCCGCAAGAAGCGCGGTTGTATAAGAACTGATATAGCTCTGATCATTATGGTCATGGAATATGATCCATCTACCTATGTATGGAGCGAGGTCTTGTAGATACATAAGACCTTTGTTTTTTTTTTTTTTTTGTTAATTATTAATATTTTTTTATGTGTATATATAAATTCCTTTGTTTGTTTTGTTTTTTTTTTTTTTTTTTTAAGTATATAGATATACTTTTTTTTTTATATATCTAGGTATATATGTATTTTTATATTTTTTTTCTTATATTTTTATATTTTTTTTTTTATTTATTTTTTTTTTTTTTAATGGTCGTACTGGGTGGTATTATTTCTGCCGGTTGAATGTAGATTCGTTGAACCTATTTGACGTTGATTTCTGGTGGATGGGTACAAATTCGATGATACACTCGGTCTTGGATTGCGTTCTTCGGCCCTTACGAATTCTAGCTCTTCGGCTAGTTCGGTCAGTTCCTCTAGCGTCTGGAAGTCTGTACGGCGAATGTGTAGTCGGTACTCTGTTCTAAGACTGTCGTAAATCCGATCCACATTCTCCTCAATAGTCATTTTCGGGTGTTGTCGGATGAGGTATTTCATGGTACGAATGAAATCCTTGGCTGACTCTCGTAGTCCTTGTTTTTTGCGCATTATTTCATCCTCTAACTTATGGATGAAGCGAGTGGGTAGGAAATATTTCAAAAATGCTTGGCGAAATTGTTCCCAAGTCTTCAATTTATCCCTATGAATTCGGAGCCATTCCAAAGCAGGGCCACGAAATACTTCGGTTAATGCTTTTAAACTCTGTTCCGGCGGAATGGAATAACAGACTATCAGTTCTTCAATGAATTCTAACGCATTTCCTGAGGCGTCGAATCGTAAACCCCATTTACGAACGGTGTTCATGGTTTCGGCTTCATAGCTCAGTTGCAATTTTCGGTGATTAGGTTGGTTACTAGGGGTTAAAAATTGTTCAGGTGGATGCCTGAGGGTTGATTGATCGATATGGACGGTATTTGTAGTATGGTTCGGCATTTCCAATTGGTTATAAGGGGTGTTGTTTTCAGCCGTGAAGCCGACTGATTGCGGAATGGTTGGTGGTGGTGTGTGCGGCTCAACTTCGTCTGGAAAAACTCTTTCTTGAACCAGTTGCGATATTTCTTCGCAGAGATTCTGTGTTGAACGGTGGGTACGGGAATCCTTAATAGATGAGCTGAATCGCTCTGGTAGTGTGGCCACTGTTCCACTGGTGTCTAGATTCTTTAAGGCCATTTTCTCAATTAATTCCTGCTTCTTGAGTAGGTAAATCCATGCCAAACTGGCTGTGACATCATCCTCGGGCTTATCCATTGTGCTACGTGGATGATCTTGTTCGGATGTGCTTTGGCAACTCTGGGTTGTTTCTGCCGGTGAACTCTTTCCTTGTTTACTTGTTTCCATGAAATCGGTGTGTCTGGGGCCTTCTAATAATGGAAGGCTTAACCTTACTGGTATACGGGATCGTTTCTTTCGTTTAATCGGACCGGGCATCAATGAGTATTGGTTCTTCTGGAACGGTCGGTCGGTACTGTACGGGTGGGTGAATTAACCTCAATGATATCCCTGCTCGGGCGCCATTTGTGAGATGATTTTTGTCATAGGCTGAGGTATGCTCGTCGGGTCCAGGGTTTAACCAAAGAAGCAATAAACTTTAGTTTTATCGAGGTTATCTTTATTTACGTATCACTGGTTATTATAATTTCATTACAATGTTTAATTCTTACAATTATAAAATTTTATATAAACCAAAAGTTCATGTGTTTCTTATAACTAACTTTATATAATGCAGTAGGGTTTTGACTAAGATAATATTTCATATAACATTAATTTATATAATACAGTAGGGTTTTGACTGAGATAGCAGTATCCACTAAATTACAGTCTGAGATAGCAGACGCCACTAAATTACAGTCTGAGATAGCAGACGCCACTAAATTACAGTCTGAGATAGCAGACGCCACTAAATTACAGTCTGAGATAGCAGACGCCACTAAATTACAGTCTGAGATAGCAGACGCCACTAAATTACAGTCTGAGATAGCAGACGCCACTAAATTACAACCTGAGATAGCAGGCGCCACTAACTAACTACTTTAACCTGGGCTTCCACGTCACTTCTGGAGCCTTGGCTTTCAAAAATAAAAAGCTCGCCTAGTACTCGGGATTGGTACAATATTCTATCTGGGCCGAACTCACCTCCATGTGTTTGGTCACGGTCTCTTATACATATTTGGGTTTGAAGTGAGTGTGAATTATAATTTCGTAAGAAAAATAATATTCGTGTTTTCAGTATATTTTACCAGTGATGGTTTTGGTGGTACGGTCAGGGTTGTCAAGAGTGTTGACAGAGTTGTGTATTTGTATACCTAGTATTAGTCGGTCGTTGGTGAGGGAGTCGCAGTGTAATGCATCATTACAATCCGACCTTGAAAACCGTAAGGAATTACTGTCCAAAGGTTCTTCAGCAATCGTATCAATTCATAACTCTCTATGTAAATGTGACAGTAAGATTATGTCGATTGAAACTGATATTGGGACAATAAAAAATAATCAAGGTGATCTGACGGTTTCTCTTAATGAAATCATGCAAGAAATTCGACACCTTTATTCAAAGTTGGATAATGTGAAGAGCCTTCAAGCCAATGTTTCTTTACTTGATGAACTCCTCACCATTAATTCCGACCAACCTACCGATAGTCCACAATTTAATATTAATCAATCGGAATCTGCTCCTTTACCCTCTTCTTCAACATCTTACAACACACCAGACTTAACTCCATCTGCACCAGCTAATGTTTGTACACCTCCAACAGAAGAAGAAACTGTTCATAAATTTGGGACCATGTGGACTACATCGGAATGGACTAACCGACTGAGTAAGCTTAGTGCCATAAACAAATCTGCTTTTCTTCTTTGGAATGCTCCACTTAAGGCCGATGTAACTTGGATAAGCTCCTACTTTTATCGAGTACAGTACGCGGCGTCAAATCCTTTGCTATCTCCCCCAGACGTTTCAAAGTTCTAATACCCACAAAATACGAATGGATCTTCCAATCCTCTAAACGCAAACTACAGCTGGGTTCTTTTAATCTAACTAAATGGATTGATAACCCTGAAATAAGCATGCAGCAGAATCGTCAATCACATCAGCTTTACACGTGTCGAACGTCGTCTAGTCGTAATGAAACAATTAATCCACCCCCTAATAATTGGAGTTTTAAAACTCACATTTTTCCTAATTTTACGCATTCTCCATCCCTGAAATTCACCACAGTTCCACCACCAAAACCACAACGCAAGCGAGTTTCCTTTAATCTTTCCCCAACCGCACCAACTACCACTCTTTCAACGCAATCACAGAATTCCCTTTCTTCCTCCAACTCTTTATCTTACTACCCTAATTTCATCCGTTCCCACATTCTCAATCCTGAGCCTTCAACCCGTCCAGTCCATCCACTACTAATAACTATTTTTCAGAAAATCTTCCTTCAGGACTTTCTCCTTTAACATACTCTAACACTTCAGATTCTAGCACTTCTGCCCCCTCATCATCCAAAAACTTTTCACCATCTGTAACACCTCCTATTTTCGACCCAATGCTTCCTCCTAATGTGAAATTAACCTACAGGTTAGCTGACCCCTCGCCAATGATCACTGACCTTGATGGGCGTTACATTATGGCAAGACTCCGCGATCAGAAACTTTTTGAAAACGTTCGCTTGTACCTTGCTTATCTGCACGATAAATCGGACTCCGTTTGCATTGATGGAAAAACAAAAACCAATGTTATTGTTTCCATCCAAAAGGAAGGCCTCCCGACTGACCCTTCAGCCCTAAAAAGCATTTACATCCGCTACCACGATAGTTTTAACATTTCACCCGCCACGGTTATTAACGACCTTCGAACGTTTGCTCCTCACATCAGCTATAAACGTACATCTTACCTTCAAAATACACGCAAAAATTTCAAAAACTACTATCGCTCCTAACCCTAATTCATTAATTGAACTCACACTATTCTTATCCCTCTATTACCAGAATGTCAGAGGTCTGCGAACCAAAACTACCAACGTGTTTCTTAACTCTCAGAAACTACCCTACGACATCTTTGCCCTAAGTGAAACGAACCTCTGCCCCGGTTTTCTAGACAGTGAATTATTCACTATTCCGATTTCTCCGTATTTCGTGCTGATGGCCAAACCCATGGTGATACCCCCTCCGGCCGTGGAGTTCTTCAGGCTGTACACCATCGCCTTGACGCGACTTTGGTCAACATATCTAACGTACCTTTTTGTGAATTTGTCTGTGTAAAATTAAATGTATCTAAACGAAATGTTTATATTTTATGCTGTTATATTCGACCTTCTCAACCTGTTCATGCTTACCAACTACTCGTTGACGCAATTGACTCGCTGTTAGATGTTGTAGAGCCTGATGATGATTTCATAATTGTCGGAGACTTTAACCTTCCCAATTTGTGTTGGGTTCCTTCCGAGGATGAATCTTTTTTTGTTCCTTCTAATCCTTCTTTAGAAAAAGAATGCCTAGTAATTGATCGTTTTTCTGACTCTGGTCTATTTCAAATTAATGGCGGCACCAATAATTTATGCAGGCAACTCGACCTCATTTTCTCTTCTGACCCCTCAAACTCTGTCGCCCATCTTCTATCCACCCTCGATCCCAACCACTCCCCCCCCCCCCTGCTCTGACCATCACATATGGCCACGAAAATATTTCAATTGATTCTGAGAATTCTCTCTTTTAATTTTCGTAAAGCTGACTATCCAACTAAACCGTCATCTCAATAACACTGATTTTGATCTTTTTTTAAATAACAACACACCCATCGACGTCGCACTCCTTTTCTTCTACTCAGCCATCTTTAACTGTTTCATTCAGTGCGTGCCATATGCACCTCGAAAAAACTGTTCTTATTCACCTCCCTGGTATAATAAGGAATTAAGAACACTCCGTAACATCAGAAATAGACATTGGAAAACTTACCTTAAATCTAGGTCTGCTACAGGTTTTTCCTTTTACCAGCAAGTTTCTTATAAGTTTTCCACTCCGTAACATCAGAAATAGACATTGGAAAACTTACCTTAAATCTAGGTCTGCTACAGGTTTTTCCTTTTACCAGCAAGTTTCTTATAAGTTTTCCATTCTCTGCAATATGTAAACTCTCTATATAAACCCCTTACAGCCTTATTTCGTCTTTCACTTTCTCAAGCCATCTTCCCAAAATTGTGGAAGGATTCGTTTATTTTCCCGATTCACAAAAAAGGTGCTAAAAATGATATATCTAACTACCGACCAATTTCTAAACTTTCTTCTATTCTTCAGCAGCATGGTTTCCTTAAGGGCAGATCGGCTACAACCAACCTAAATAAATTTGTTTCGAGGACATTGAATGCATTAGAGAGTGAAAATGAAGTAGACGTCATAACCACAGACTTTAGCAAAGCTTTTGATAAAATCTGTCATCAAATTATATACCTTAAACTTAAAGCTCTCGGATTTCCACCCTTCTTCATTTTATGGTTGAGATCATACCTTGAACATCGTCAATACAGGGTATTATTCAGGTTCTCAATCTCTGGTCCAATTAACGCCACCTCAGGCGTCCCTCAAGGCAGCCACCTGGGCCCCTTTATCTTTGTCTTAACAATAAACGATGTTGATAATATAATAAATGATTCATATCTGTCTATCTACGCAGATGATATGAAAATCATGAAGGTCATTTCTACCCCCACTGATTGTTCATTGCTCCAAAACGACCTAAATTTATTCCAAACTTGGTACGACAAAAATTTCCTAGAACTCAACGTTGCTAAATGCCAATCCATAACCTTCTCCCGTAAACTGTTACCCTCACCTTCCAGAGCATATTACTTTCATTACGTAGCCATTCCAATAGTTCATTCAATCCGAGACCTTGGAGTTATTTGTGATAAAGAGCTTAACTTCCGCTCCCATTTTGATCTAATAATTAACAAGGCCAATTCCTCTCTTGGCTTCATAAAACGGTGGTCTAAGGAATTCTCTGACCCCTATGTTACTAAGTCCCTTTACATTACTTTTGTAAGACCCTTTCTTGAATACGCTAGCCAAGTCTGGTCTCCATTCCATAACGCCCACTCCATTGGAATTGAAGCTGTACAACGTAAACTTGCACTTGGTTTCCCGGTTATAATCTTGAGACATGAAATGTCAAACTGCGATTCTATGAAACGTGGACGTATTTGTTTTTGTTGGTGATTGTAAGGCGCAATTATTTGTTAAGCGCCCTTTATATCAAGAATTTTTTTTTGTTATTAAATCGATTTTGTACGTTTGGAGTCCGTTTATTTATGTTAACATATGTGCCTATGACAATGCCTAAATGAAATTAATTAAATTTATAATATTCCACTAAAACAACTAAATTTTTGGTGAAAATAGATATTACAAAACTTTATCGGCGCCATAGGGACTTATCATTAAAAAGTATGTATTTTTTTTAAACGTACCACTGAGAAGAAAAATAAATTCAGAAAATAACAAATGATTGTTATGGCGCCCAAGTAAGTTGCCATTAAAAATCATTCCGTCCCTGTGGGAATGCATTTGTTTGTGAGAGCAAACACTATTAAGAAAAATGCCGCAGTTTTTTCCAACAATGGCACTTCCTTATCTTCTTATTTATTTATTTATTATAAGCTTAATACAAGCTGGACTTAAAAGCTTAGAGACTATGGTGGGTGGTTTTTCGTTGTTTTTTTTTTTTTTTTTTTTTTTTTTTTTTAATTATTTTAATGGGCCCATGGGCCCACCCACCAGTTTTTTACAAATCAAAAAACTTAAAAATTAAACTTAAAAATAAATGAAAAAGCAGGGGGCCTTAGAATTATGATAGGTGATTGTAGAGGGAGTTTTTGAGAGTGGATATGTTGATATGAAAGTCGAGGATTGTCGTTGAGTTATTCGCCAAATGCAACATTCTTGATATCGGCTCAAAGAATCCATAGTTGGTGCGGTGGTATGGTGGACGGAAGAGTGGGGCAGATCTTAGGTTACGTGGGTTAGTATAGAACGGGACCATTTCCAATAGAATAGGTGAATAAATAGTCCCTGTTAAGAGTTGGTGCAAGAAGAGTATATCAGCGACTTCTCGACGTTTTTTAAGAGTTTGCAAATTGATCAATTTCAGACGATCTTCGTAGGGGGCAGTATAAAGTTATCTGACCACGGAAGGCCGCGAAGGGAGAACCGAACAAACCTACAATTAATTAATATCTGTCTTAACTTTATTTAAAGTTCAAATCATTTAAAATGTGTTATTTGTGTTATGTATTGTGTACATATTATATAAATATATATAATGAATAAATAAGCTTACAAGACACCTCTCAACTGGGTAGTCACCAGTAAGTTATCACCTCCCGACTAGTGCGTTTCTTTTGTGAAGATCTATTGTGCATAGCATATTGGCGACGAGGACGATCAAACAAAAAAAGAAACCACGCTAATACCTAACAATAAAAAAAAAAAAAAAAAAATGTCGTTTATCGGGTCCATCGAAGTGTTTGACGAATCGAAAAATGATTTCATAACGTATATGGAAAGGTTCGACCAGTTACTCGTAGTGAATAAAGTAAAAGAAGAACAAAAATTGTCATTATTAATTACTTTACTTGGTGGTGAAACCTACAGTATTTTAAAAAATTTATGCATACCGAACAAAGCCACAGATAAGACTTATCAAGAGGCTGTCGCATTGCTCACGTCGCATTTCAGTCCTAAAAAGCTCGTCATAATTGAACGGTTCAAATTTCATAAACGGGACCAAAAACCATCAGAATCAATCAATGAATATATTGTTCAGCTCAAACAAATGGCGGGCACATGTGATTTTGGTACATTTCTTAAAGATGCGCTTCGTGACAAATTAGTGTGCGGTTTGTATAGTGACGTCATTCAGAAACGGTTATTATCTGAAGGAAATATAACCTTTGAAGAAGCATGCAATAAAGCTATTAGTTTTGAACTAGCAACGATAGAATCAAAGGCTATTCATGACCCTTCTTCATCTGTAGCAATAGTTCGTCGTGAGGGATATTCGCGAAATAGTCGTAGTAATCCAGGTAGAATGAGGCAAAGGCAAGGTGGCGTAGTTAAAACTGAGAATATAGGGAATGATAAAAATAAAGTCGAGTGTTTTCGCTGTGGGAGAAATCACAGGGCTGATGAGTGCCCAGCAATTAACTGGACATGTTTTAATTGTCTTAGAAAGGGTCACATAGCAACAATGTGTCGTTCCGTTAAAAGTAAAGCAAAAAGTCACGTTAAGAGAATCGGGGCATGTGGTGGTGATGTTAGCGATGATGGTGCCAATGAGTATTTATATTCAGATGACGGCGATGATATTTTAAGTTGCATTAACGGGATATCTTACAAAAAAATTCAAGAGGTATCATGTAATAAACGTAGGCCTCCATTAATCAAGCAAGTAAGAGTAAATGGTACTTTAATCGATTTCGAGATAGACACTGGTGCTTGTGAAACAGTTATGCCATTAAAACAGTTTTCAAAACATTTTAATAATTTAAAATTACACCCAGGCGAATGCCTCAGATCTGTTACAGGTGAAATTATTAACGTTCTAGGAAAATCTAATGTGAATGTTGAGGTTGAGGGCAAAAAGTACAGTCTAAACGTATTCGTAGTCAAAAACGACATGGCATTTAGACCTCTTATGGGTCGAACCTGGATTGATGTGATCTTTCCAAACTGGAGAAATATGTCTTTTGTGCCTGGTGTAGGAAATGTTATAAAAAAAGTTTGTAGCTCAGCATCTGAAGTGGAAGAGTGTACAGCTTCTATAAAGGTGGAATTTTCTAAAGTGTTTTCCAAGGAAATATCTGCGATTAAAGGATTTAAGGCATCAGTAGTGTTACGCGAGGGGGTCACACCCATTTTCTGCAAAGCATATGCAGTCCCTTATGCCCTTGCACCAAAAGTCGAAAAAGAAATACTTAGATTGGAAGAAACAGGTGTTATATGTAGAGTGATGACAAGTAGATGGGCTAGTCCAATAGTTGCTGTAGCAAAAAGAGATGGAAATATAAGAATATGTGTTGACCTTAAAACAACTTTGAATAGGGCGATTGATATGCAGCATTATCGTCTACCAACGGTGGAAGAAATTTTAGCATCCATGGGTGGAGGAAAAATGTTTTGTGTTCTTGATCTAGCTGGTGCTTTTCAACAAATTGAAATCGCAGAAGAGTGTCAAGAGTTGTTTGTGATCAATACACAATTTGGGTTATTTCGCTATGTAAGACTTCCTCAGGGTTTAAAAACCGCTCCTTGCATCTTCCAGAGTGTCATTGACAACATACTCCGAGGGTTGAATGCCAAGTGTTACGTGGATGATTTGGTTGTAAAAGGAAAAAATTTCTCTGAATGTGTGTCAAATTTAAGAGCTGTTCTTGAACGATTAGCTGAGTATAATGTACGAGCAAATGTTAATAAATGTCAATTTTTTAAAGAAAGTGTCGAATATCTGGGACATGTTATATCGGAAAAGGGAATAGAACCAAGCCCTAGTAAAGTAGAAGCAATTGTTAAAGCACCTGTCCCATCTACGGTTACTCAACTTAAATCTTATTTGGGTATGATAAATTATTATAGAAAATTTGTACATATGCAATCAAGTATGTTAGCCCCACTATATCGTTTAACAAAAAAAAATATAGACTTCAAATGGGACACAGAGTGTGAAAAGGCTTATTTGAATAGCAAACAAGTGTTGTCAAATAATATAATTCTTGCGCATTATGACGTAAAAAAGCCGATTGTGTTGTCTTGTGATGCAAGTCAATATGGGGTAGGAGCCGTTTTAAGTGTAATGCAGGATGGTAATGAAATACCTATTGCTTTTGCCTCTGCTAGCTTATCAGATGCAGAAAAAAACTACCCACAGATAGAACGTGAAGCTCTAGCAATTATTTATGGTGTGAAAAAGTTTAGCAAATACTTGATCGGTTTAAAGTTTACTTTGCATACGGACCACCAGCCTCTCAAAACAATATTTCACCCAGAAAAGGCAACGAATATCATAACTGCAGGAAGACTACAAAGGTGGAGTCTTATATTGGCCTCTTACGATTACGTCATCCACTATAAAAAAGGCTCCGAGCTTTTTGGAGCTGACGCCATGTCACGATTGCCACAAAAAGATATTAGCACGCAGGAAATGACAAGTCATTTAATACAAGCTTTTTCTTATGAAAATGATTTTCCTCTTTCGTTTAAGGATGTGGCACTTCATACGAAGAAAGACGGAATACTTTGTAAAGTTATTGAGTTGGTTAAAATAGGATGGGGAAATTGTGTTGAAGATCCCAATTTAAAACCATATTTTGAAATTAGAAACTCGTTGAGCTTAGAGCAGGAGTGCATTTTGTGGGGAATACGAGTTGTAATACCAAAAGCACTGAGACATCCTGTTCTACAGATTTTACATCGTGAACATCCGGGTATCGTGAAAATGAAAATGTTATCTAGATCAATTTGTTGGTGGCCAAAGATGGACAGTGATTTAGAGGGTGTCGTCAATTCTTGTGAGAAGTGTCAAAAACATAGAAAAAATATTCCAACTTCTCCTTTTGCGGGATGGCCAAAGAGTAACTTGCCTTGGAAACGAGTTCATATTGACCTTTTCTATTTTATGGGGCGCACATTTTTCGTTTTATTTGATGACGCTTCCAAGTGGATGGAGATCATTGCCATGAAGGATACAACAGCAAATAGTGTAATCCATGAATTAGAACGTATTTTTGCTACTTTTGGACTTCCTAACCAACTAGTCTCAGACAATGGACCTCCGTTCAGTTCGTCTTATTTTACCAACTTTTTAAAGGCAAATGGTGTAATAGTGTGCAAAAGTCCTCCATATTATCCACAAGCTAATGGCAGTGCTGAAAGAGCTGTCCAAACTGCAAAGCATGTGTTCAAAAAGACATTTAAACATGGACAAATATATACTTTAAAACAAATAAATTCTCATATTAATAATTTTTTATTTTCATACAGGAACACTCCCAGCCCGTCTACAGGTTTGTGTCCTGCTGAATATATTTTCAAATATCAACCTCGAACGGTACTACGTCAAATTAAACCTCCTCTTGGGTCTTGTCAGCGAGATGAAAAGGTTGAAGAGTTTTATCCAACAAGAATATTTTCTCCACATCAGGAAGTCTGGTACCGATTTAATAATAGATGGGAAAAAAGTCGTGTTGTGGATCAGTTATCTGGTAGTCGCTATTTGATAAACCACAATGGTTCAGTTAAGCAGGCTCATCAAAATCAACTTCGTCCAGTGAATGATTGGGTGGTGGACAAATCACTTACTCCAGTAACCAATGTTTCAAACGATGAAGCGACAAGTCACATGCGAAAACTAGGAAGTGAAGAGCAAGCTGTCGTCGTAAGTCCTAACTTAACTACAAATACAACAAATCGAACAGAAGAACAAGTCGTGAACAAAGATGAAACGGCAATATTAAGACGTTCTAATCGCAACAGAAGGCCTCCTCAGCGATTACAATATTATTAATTTAACATTCAATTCTTAAAAAAAAAAAAAAAAAAAAAAAAAAAAAAAAAATGTTTGAATTCAACTTATACATATACATATATATATATATGAAAGATAGAATTAATAGAAACTTATTTTGAAATCCTTCCTAATATATTGTTAATTAAAAAAAAAAAAAAAAAAAAAAAAAAAGGAGATATGTTATGTATTGTGTACATATTATATAAATATATATAATGAATAAATAAGCTTACAAGACACCTCTCAACTGGGTAGTCACCAGTAAGTTATCACCTCCCGACTAGTGCGTTTCTTTTGTGAAGATCTATTGTGCATAGCAATTTGATTGGTGATTAATTAAAATAAGAACAATTCACATCACTTTCTTAGAGAAAAATCTAATAAAACTTACCTGTGAAAGGATATGCTCTTTTCCGCCGTTCTCTGGCTTTTTTACACAATTTCACAATGCACTTCATATTTTATTTTTATTAGCAAATATACACGATTTAAAAGTAATTTGCTCCAAAATGTTTAATTTTTTTGTAATAGTTGATATTTTATTAGTGTTTTTAATTTTGTATCACTTTTTTTTCTTTCTTTATTCTATTCAGTCACCAATTTGACATTTCTGGTCAACTCTGCCGCATTCATAAACACTGTATATGTGAGACAAACCGCTTCCTTATCTTCTTATTCTAAGGTAGTCACTCACTTCCATTTTAAACCAGTTGTCATATCGCTATCTTACTTACACTAATGAAGCTTTTTCGTTCAGTTCAAAAATTAGCTCACAAAATCCAGGGATGGTTCGCAAACAGCATTTTAGCTAAAAAATCAGAGAAATACATTCGTGCAACGCAAAAAATTCATCAAGCCGATAAATTTTATAAGAATTTTAGCAAAAACTGGTTTTAGTGGATTTTGGTGCAACATGTCGATTACGAAATCCGCAATAGTAGATGCGCAGTAATGCTCAGTACAGTGTTCTCTTTTCTTTTCCCGACAAATGGGTATAGAAAAAAGAGTGTACTTCTCTGCTAATCACTGCGGATGCAGTATCGTGGATTCCATTATCGACATGATTGTATTGAAAATTATTTTGCTTTCTTTATTTGATACTTATTTTTTTAATGATAGCTGGGCCCCTATTTCGTATTACGAAACGAGCGGGAATTAAACGATACTGAAATAAACGATAGTCATGACTAAGAGCGATTATGTAAAACGAGAAAAGCGTTTGAAATATGTTGCCAAACTAAACCGAAAAAAACATTATTTTTTAAGCGCAACCAATTTCTCGGTTACTTAGGACTTAGTCAACAACTCTATAAAGCAAACAAAAAAAATCATAAATCACCCAAATACATAATTTTTATTCCTTAAAATTTTGTTTCAGCGATTATTTTTTGGATACCGATGCATGATGAGTTCGAAGAAGAGGAAGTCATCAGGAAGACTTATTAGGGACAAATCCTACCCAATGAGCATTCCAAATCTAGAATTCGCCTTGACTAGCTATTTGGCAAATAATTTTTAGGCACAAGGGGGTTGCTTTCCATGAAAGCAACCTATAAATTCGATTGTTTGGTTTGTGTTGTTTGTCGGCTGTTAAGCTGAGTAGTAGTACGCAGATCGGGCAAAGACAAAATTTATCTCTACAATTCTAAAAGCTATTCCACACTATCCCACTGAGTATTAATACAAAGTGGAAAAGAATTCCATACTACTGCCAAATTTGTGAGACAGAAATTTCTTTTAATTTTTTGACCACACACAACAGTTTAATTTAACATCAATACAAATGAATCGGTTATTTCAGAAACAACATAAGTCAGCTTTTCACAATTTTTTTTTTTTTGCAAATTTCTCATTTTTGAATAGTTATTCGTCTTTTGAAGAGATACTATACATGTCAGACCCCTCAGAGTACGAAAACTGAGTGTACTATTTCATTGATAAAATTGGTCGAGAAACCTTAAAAAATGGAACAAAACTCATATGATTTGTTTTAATTTCACTTATTACAAAAAGAAAATTTAGTTTTCCATTTCAAAATCTTGAGAAAAATTGTTTTTGCGTTTTTTTCTTAAAATTTTATTTTAATTGCATATGTTGATTGATGAATTTAAAGACGGAAAATCGTTTAAAGATGGACGATCAGTTAAAGATGGACGGTCATTTCAAGGTGGACGATCATTTAGAGACGGACGATCATTTAAAGATGGACGATCATTGATAAGTTTAAAGATGAATGATAAATTTAAAGATGGACGATAGTTGAGAAATGATAAATTTAAAGATGGACGGTGTTAACGATTTTTTTTATTTTATTTTAATTCAACAATATATATGCATATCTATTTTTGATAATTATTTAGTTTTCGTTCGTTTTTTTTATTTGTTCTCTGATCTTTCTAATTTCAATAATACATCAAATAATAAATCAGCTTTTTTTTTTATTTTCAATAATATGCAGAAACACGTTTTTAGATGGCAACTTTTTTTCAATTAATTAAATTTTTCACTTCTTTATTTTTTATATTTTTTTTCACGACTGCGAGATAAATATTTATTAATAAAAACCTCCTTAATTTAGTAAAAAAAAAATGAAAAATAGGTTTTAATATTTTTTGTTAACACTTATTTATTTAAAGAATTTAGAATTTTCGACTTCTTTGTTAAAGGTTGAACACTAGACTGAAGACTTACTTTCTAGAAAGCTTGACATAAATAATAGACCAGCAGCGTCAATCATATAAAAAGAAAGAGTACATTTGAGAAATAACAGTTTTTTATAATAATAAAGATTATGTATTGACCTTGAACTAGTTATTACAGTAGTAACTGTAGTAATAGGTTCATCTACATATATATTATTAAAATATGCTATATATACACATGTAACTCCAGGTTACGATAGTGAAAATGTACGCTAAATGAAAGCATATATGGTTTGAAACAACCAGCTAAATTGTTGAATGAAGCACTTCATGCTGTAGTTACAAAGGCAGGTTTTAATTAAAGTTACAATGATCCATGCTTATATTCAGGAAAACCCAACAATATTTCTGGTTATATCATAATTTACGTCAACGATATAGTAGTGGCTTGTCCTACAAAGGGTATGGTGAAAGGGATTGAGCGGATGCTGTCAACTCATTTTGAAATCAAGGACCTGGGACCAATCAAACACTATTTAGGGATGCAAGTGACACAGGACGGGAATGGAAACTTTGAATTATGTCAAGAAGCCTACATAATAAAGACTGCTTTGGCTTTTGGGCTTCAGGATGCAAAACAAAAAAAAACTAAAATGGAAGGAAATTATGGTTGAACAAATTCACTGAGAAATTTGGAAAATAACATAAAGTGGGTATATGCAAATAATTGGATGTGTACTATATCTGTCAGTGAATACAAGACCTGACATCTCAGCTTGTGTTAATATCTTGGCTCAAAAGGTATCAGCACCAACAAACGAAGATTGGGTTCAACTAAAACGAGTTGTTAAGTATCTTAAGGGAACGTCAAAAATGAAATTGAAGTTGAGTAACCTATAGCAGCTCGGGTCATCTTTAGTCGGTTATGCAGATGCAAGGTGGGCAGACGATAGAATCGATAGGAAGCGGAGTTTATCTCATTAGCCGAACCTGCAAAAGAGGCGGAATGGTTGCGGCAGTTACTTATTGATTTTCAAGTTACAATTGAGGAACCAACCAAAGCTGGTTTAAAATGGTGAGTGACGACAAGTTTTCGTATAAGACCAAGCACATGGATATTAAATACAATCTGTTCAAGCAGAAAATTATTCTATTTAAATATTGTCCTACTGAGATGATTACGGACTTGTTGACAAAACTTTTAACAGCTGTAAAGCATCATAATTTTCGAAAACGCTGTAATATTGATTGATGAGTGATCGAGGAGGAGTTTTGAATATCTTGGACGCTCGCACTTCTATATTTGGCATCACCACACAAGAAGTACAATTGACTTTTGTATGTTATTATACTTTGTTTCCTCTTTATCCTGATCTATCTATATTTTTGTTTTTCTAGAAATATCTTTTTACAAAAGATTATAGTTCTTTTTTAAATAAAAAACGTGTTTAACAAAATTGTTGTTTGTTCTTTTACTGGATCTGTATTTCTTCAAGATTACATATCTCAACGCAGCAGCTTCAGCAGTGAACAATAGACGTCCACATCAGCTTAAGGTCAAACATTTACGAAACCTCTGGTAGGTCAATTTTTTTCAGGTCACAGACTTATATGTGAAAGGAAATGATCCAGTATTCCAAAAGTTGTCCCATCCATGTAGATGTGATGGAAAGGTCGATTACTGTTGAGGAACACCTTTACTGGTGTCAGTTTATCCGAAACAAAGTTTTGTTATTTTTAATCATTATATTCGATTGGAATTCTTTGTACTTGGAAGCTTCGAGCCACCGACGACAGGCCAGGGAACATGATTGGATGTCCGTGTAGTTCAAAAGCAGAATATGCTCACAATGATCTGTTCCGAGATACAAATAAAACAATAATTATAACATATCTTTGGTTTACCTGAGTACTCATAATGATAATTCCACAATGACTCAGGCCTATCAATGAGATCACATGAGTTAGTGTTATTGAAGCCTTCACGTTTAAGATTATTACAAATTAATTAAAAAATTAACCCAAGTCATTGTAAATTTACCATTTTGTAACATACTTCCATTAGAAGGTAAGCATAGCTTGATTCCAAATCATTAAATACATACGAAGAGTCCATTTTCGTGCGAGCTGCCCAGGGACAGGAAAGCTTCGATACTGAATTTACATCGGTTACTTCAGAAGCATCTTTGTTTCTATCTAGCGCTTGTAAACGGGTCAATTGAGAGGATACTATTATATCAGACATCACTTTATTTGAGGCTTCTAAAATGTTCGCCTCATGCCGAGTTGATTTTCTTATAGACGAATATGCGCGCTGCATTTTAGTGAATATGATTAGGCGTGTTTTTTTCCAAGCCCGAAGGAAATTGCATGAAAAAAACGTTTCATTCAATAATTAATGCTTAAGACAATAATAGGTGTTTTTTTTTTCAATCCCGGAAGGATTGTAACATGTAAATTATTTGGCTCCGAATCGTTTATTTCATCCAATTTCCTTCGGGCTTGGAAAAAAACATGCCTCTTGTTATTCTTATACCATGGCAGGTGCCTATCTGTCAAAATTGAAATGCTCGCCCAGTGTCGAATTAGCTTTTATTGGTGATGGCAAGGCGCTCAAATGCATTTAGCGCCCGTAGTGGAGAGTATTTTTTTTATTGTGTCTCATATTCCACATAGTATTGTGAAGTGATGTTTTTTAAGTAAATATATAATCTTGGAATACTTTTCAATTGATATTTCGTAGTATTTAGTTATAAAAGCAAATTGGTTGAAAATAAAAATATACTTCAATCACCTAAATTATCTGAACTTTATTTACTTTTATTTCACTTGTTTATTTAATTTACTAAGCTTTTATACTATTTAAATGATATAAAATCTTAAAACACATTCCACAAAAAAACAGCTCAAAATTTCTTTGGGCGCCCCAGGACTTAGATGTCTAACTGCACGCCTTTCCCTGTGGGAATGCATTTGTGTTTGTGTAACTCACCCTATTTTGAAAAATGCTTCACTTTTTCCTCGATATGCCCCTTTCTCTGCAACCCCCTTGTGACTAAAAATTATTTGCCAAATACCAAAATCAAGGCGAAGTCTAGATTGAGAATGCTCATTGGGTCTGATTTGTCCCTAATGTCTTCCTCTTCTTCGAACTCATCATCGGCATATCCAAAAAATAATCACATTGAAACTGTTGAAAGTCGACACACGAATGAAAATATTTATTCGAGTATTAAATATTACACAAATAAAAGCTTATCATAGATATACAAAATTTTAGTTTCTATATTAACAAGCACAAATTATCAAAGTATTTATGTACCTTTTAACACTCATAAAAACATTTGTTGCACCAAAATCCACTAAAACCAGTTTTTGCTAAAATTCTTATAAAATTTATCGGCTTGAAAAATTTATTGGGTTGCACCAATATTTTTGTATTTTTCTGATTTTTTAGCTAAAATGCTGTTTGCGAACCATTCCTGGATTTTGTCAGCTAATTTTTGAACTGAACGAAAAAGTTTACTAGTGTAAGTAAGACAGCAATCTGAGATGTCACCTGGTTTAAAATGAGAGTGAGTTATTACCTTTTTGAAACATGTATTATAGCTGAAGAAGAGTCCTATTTTTTAGTTTCACCACACACATTTTTCTTGCTGGAAAAAAATTTTTCAGCACCATTTTGTTTTCGTTGGATGGATTTTACCTGTTCATTTTTGTTTTTATTTATTTTTAATCTCCAACGATCTATTTAATGTCGAATATTTTTTTAATTGTACTTTCAAATGTTCTATCAAAAGTAAAATATTTTTTTTGAAGATATTTTCGTTAAAACTCCCTTTCATTGTTGACAATGGTTTGGTAAAAACGTCTGCTAGTTGATGTTATCTCTTGACATATTCGACTTCAATATCGCCTTGCAAATCTCGTTCTCTTGTGAAGTGCGTAGCTTTTTTGATATGCTTTGTTCGATGATGATATTCTGGGTTTTTGACTAGACATATACTTTGATTGTCACAAAATATTGTTGTTCCACCATCTTGCATAAAAACCCAGTTCCATGAGTAGTCCACGAATCATAATTGCCTCTTTGGTTCCTTCACATAATGCAACATATTCTGATTCTGTTGTTGACAGCGTAACGTTTGTTTGCGATTGTCGTTTACTTCTCCATGTAAGTATACCATTTCCGATCATTAAATTGTATCCAGTAATTAATCGACTGCTTCATTATCTCTAGCGTGATTAGCGTCCGTATAACCTATTAAATTCCAGTTGTCTGATCCATATGTGATATTTTCGCGTATGATTCAGATATTGAAATATTCTGTTTATTGCCTTCATGTGTAACTGGTTTGGTTTCTCCATAAATCGACATACTTCTCCCACTGAATATGCAATATCTGGGGTGGAATCGGCTAAGGTGATAGTTGACTGTGGCTTTTTTGATTGTCGTTTTTGATTATCAACTATTCGTTGCTCTCTTTAAATCGATCGCCAAAAATTGTTTGTTTTTTGGCATTACTTACAATTCTGTTAAGAATTAAACGTCACTTTTAAATTTTTGGTGCTAAGAAATGTCTTCAAGGATCTCCATAAACTGATTCGTAGTTTCAAAATATTTTCTTTTTTTTCTCAGATTTGTTCTAATCGGTCGGACCTTTTAATAATTATTTATACTCTTTACTCTCCGTGCGGTTTGAAAAATTGCAAATGATGTAAACATTGCAATTGAACTAATTTGCTATTTTTTATTCTTCAAACACACTTTTTACTTTAGATATTAATAATAATATTAAAAAAACCAACCAATTTTAAGCCGACCGCAACAAAATTTTTATGAAAATTACATAAATGTATGAAAACGACACCTAAAAAGGTGTCACTTAATATCAGTACAAAAAAACGATTGTCGATTTGATAATCACCTTGCAAGAAGCAAAATTGTCGATTTTGATTATCAACTATCAACTATCGCGTTAGCCGATTCCACCCCTGGCCTTGAAACAGTTGCAGCAAACATTAAAGATCCGCACGCCTGGTGAAACGGGAATGTAACTTCACTGTCGCTATCATTAACCTTTACCACAAAGGTACCAACATCACCGGGTAGACACAGATTTTGAGTTTTCCATGTTAAATCTGTTCACAATTCGCTCAATGTATGATGCTTGTCCGATGCTTATGGTTTTCAAAGAACGGTTTCGTTCTATTTCAAGTCCTACGTAGTATTTCCCATTACCAATCGTTATTTGAAATTTTCTTTGAAGTTTCTTTATCAGCACATCAATTGCACTCTTGCTGCAAGACATAACCAATCCGTCATCAACATACAATAATAAAATCACCTTCTCAGTAGAGTCGCAAGTAAAGAATACGCAAGGATCAGATTGTGATTGTTTTATGTTACAGCCCTTGATGAAATCAACGAATTTTGAGTTCCATTGACGTAATGTCTGCTTCAATCCATACAGACTTCTCTTCAACCGACATACTTGACCCTTGGTATAGTTTATTCCATCTGGAATCATCATATAAATTTCTTCCTCCAAGTTTCCATTTAAGAAAGCTGTTTTGACATCAAATTGAATAATCCCCATGTCACAAATAGCTTCCAATGCCAAAACACATCTTACTGAATCGAAACGCACCACTGGTGAAAATGTTTCAGTGTAATCGATGCCTGCACTTTGTGAATATCCTTTCGCCACTAACCGTGCCTTGTATTTTTGGTCTTCATTTGGCGTCACCTAGAGTTTGAAAATCCATTTCCAACCAACTACATTCTTACAATGCTTCGGTTTTTCGACGATATCCCATGTCTGATTCTCGTGCAACGATCGTAACTCTTCTTCAATGGCTTTCTTCCACTCTAAAGATTGATTCGACTTCATTGCTTCTTCATATGATGATGGTTCAATAAACATTGCTAGGCACCCAAGTTCAGCATCATAGGGAACAGTTTTCTTAGGATTTGCACGTAAACATCTCTTAGTTTCTTTTTTTAGTTGATAGTTCATCAGCCTGTGTTTCTTTTGACATAGATTGAACTTCTTTCTCTTTTAGGACATCTTTTGTACAATCTTAATTGCATAAACCATTACTGCATGTATCATCATTAACATCGTCAAGAAACGTAAAGTATTTGTTGCAAATAAAATGTTCATTAAATTTTACGTCAAAACTGATTAAAATCTTCTTTGATTCTGGATCATAAAGTCGATAGTTCTTATTTGTAGATTCGTAGCCAATCAAATGAACTCTCCTTGACTTAGGATCCCATTTCTTTCTATTGACGTTTTTCGGAATATAAGCAAATCCGACTGTACCAAATACTTTGACGTGATCTGTATGCGGTTTTTCTTCAAACCAATGTTCGAATGAACGATGATTACTGATATCTTGCGTAGTAGTTGTCCGATTGAGCATATCAGTGACTGAACGACACGTGAGGGAAATTTCATACGAAATATTGAATAACATCGATATTTTGTATGAAATTTCCCTCACATGTCGTTCAGTCACTGATGCCGTAATTCGGCCCCAGTTCTTATAGCTTCTGGCCAAAGAGTCTTCCCTAATCCACTTGAAATCAGCATAGTCCGTGCAGATTCTTGAACTGTTCTATTATATCTTTCAATAAAACCGTTCTGCTCGGGGGTGAATGGAGCAATACGTTCCATGATTCCAACCTTTTCCAGCAAAGATAAAAGCACACTGTTAATAAACTCCGTACCATTATCGCAGCGTATTCTCTTCACATTGCAGTTCCATTCATTTTTGCACAATGCCAAAAACTCTTTAAGAAACATAGGCACTTCAGAGTTATGTTGTAAAAAGTAGACAAATCTTAATCGTGTTGCTTCATCTTTCAGGAGCATAAAGTAACGAACTTCACTTATTCCAACAGTTTCCATAGGTCCACACAGATCAACACGAATGCATTAACCTTTAATTAAAATACGTTTTTTTTTACTAAGTGCATGTGATGTTCGGTGCATCTTTCCAACCACTTATTAAACCTTTTGAGCACAACAACTTGATGCTTGCAACATTGACATGTCCTAAACGTCAATGACATTGTTGTAGAGAATATTCTGACGCTTTTACACTTGATGAGATGCGTGCATGTCCCACTTGAACATTTCTAAACGCCATTCTCACTAAACCGTTGCCATCCATATACCCAGTAGCAGACACGCCTTTATCAGCTTCTATTTCGATTGAACCAACTCCTTCGATGTCTAGTGTTTCATCATTAGCAATTTTTAACACCTTTAATTGCACCTTCAGATGAAAACGTAGTAAACCAATCTCTTCGAAAGGTCTTGTGTCGAGTTGCTGCTGAATCTGCTAACCACAAGCCCGAATAATCAGCAGAGAGAATCTGCTATGGAATAAGCAACTGATTTACCACCTCTTTCATTGCTGTTATTCCTGATATGTTTGTTTTCATGGTATTTAGTTTCAGGGCAATTTCGTTTCCAATGGCCTAGTTGACCACATTGATGACATGTTGACTTTTCTTTAAGCTCAATTTTATGTAGCTTTTTCTTCTCAAATGTTTGTTTAGCACTAAATGCAGCTTCGTGTGTCTCTGCGCTGTGTTGTCTCTTTCCGCTTTTTGAATTTGATCTTCTTCCAGCTGCAATTTAAACAAGAGTGTCTCCATAGTACGACATTTCTTGATGTTATACCAAACAGTACGAAAATTTTGGAATCTTGGAGCCAAGCTGCTAATTATGCGACACATTTTTATATTGTCGGATGATTTCTCTCCTTGATCCTCTAACTCTGATGCAATTTTTCGTACTTTTGAAACATGTGATGTTACTGATTCATCTTCGGTCATTCTGAGACTAAAATAATCTTCATATAGATTCATGACTCGGACGTCACTCTTCTTTTGGGGGATACTTTCGAGCATATCCATCAGCTCTTTTGATAATATTGCCATCGCCTTACCATCACGTTGCAACCATCTTGCCTTGATTTCTGGAGTTGCACTATCGCCTGGTTTTTGATTCAACCCATTAACAATGTCTAGCAAATCTTGGCCTCGTAGAACGGCATTCATTTGGAATTTCCAACATCTAAAATTCGTAGAATTTAATCGATGTGAAATCATAGAATTCTCAAACATTTTTGCTTCCATTGTTGGGTAATTTTATCAAAAGAAAAATTCAATTTAAATAAATATTCGGTTGACTGGGTCCATAACTTGTTGAAAGTCGACACACGAATGAAAATATTTATTCGAATATTAAATATTATACAAATGAAAAGCCTTTCATATAGATATACAAATATTAGTTTCACAATATTATTAGCACAAATTATCAAAGTATTTACCTTTTAACAGACCCAACATTTTAAAGATGTAAAATTATGTATCTAGGTGATTTATGATTTTTTTTTTGTTTACTTTATACAGTTTTTGACATTCCTAAGTAGAAGTTAGTTGGGCTTCAAAAATTAATGATTTTTTCGGTTTAGTTTGGTAACATATTTCTACCCGCCTTTCTCGTTTTACATAATCGTCTTAGTCGTGACTATCGTTTATTTCAGTATTCTTTACTTCCAGCTCGTTTCGTAAAACGAAATAGGTGCCCTGCTATTTTGTAAAAGCAGAGAGAACCATGTACATAGAAATATATAAACTTCGAAAAATTTTCGAAAGTTTACATATTATTATTATAAAACAATAATTTCATTACATGTAGAAAATCAATTTTTTAAAAAATTTTATTAATTATTATTTTGTAAAAGAATAACAAAGTTTAATACTTCGACGCACAAATGAGTTACACAGAATTAGAGAAAATTCCTGATGGTCCCAATTAATGTGTTGGATCCGCCATTCTTAAAGAGAAAAAAAATAAATGAAATTGTAAATAGTCATTAAAAAATATAACATGTTTTACGAAAATGTTTTAAATAAAAACTAGAATTCAAATTGATTTATTCAGGTAACAGTTATTGCAATACATATTTGGAAGCTTGGGTCTTGGCCAAATTCCTAAACGCAACATTTGCAAAGCAAATGTAAAAAAGTTGAAATGTCAAAAGCATATGTTTGCATTTCAGGCATACGCCATTTCGTAACGAATGTTTGCTTAAATTAATTAAAAAATTAATGATGATCTTGCTTTATTGATGTACCACAAAAACAATTTAATATAATATTTATAAATTTCTAATATTTCCTTGAGTACTACACCCTAGATGATTGTTGGGCCAATCAAATTTGGTGCGTTCAATGAAATACGTTGTATATCTAAATTTTCAGAGCATCTGATTGGCAAGCTGCCATAAAAAGTTATGTCGAATTCCTTTCTGAACAATTCGAATTTTGTCTGTAAAAAAAAATCTTGTTAATTTTGCAAGATTCAAGGAAGATTGTGTAGGTATTATCGCCACTGTGACTGCAACTGAAAGATTTTCAAAGTTCACTAAGAAACGTCAACACTCATTAGAAAAAAGGAAGAATTTGGGGTTAATCCCATTCAAAAATTCTCATTTCCAGGCCAGTTACTCCTCTGCAAACATACATCAACATCTACTCAACGAAGATATTCCCGGATGGCAACTTCTAGATAAAGGCAACCGTCTTGGTGTATCATCTGACATTCATCTATCGATGATTAATATGGATTCAATCAAGTTGACCATGCCAATAGATGCAGCCACATTCCTATCATTACATTTGACGAACCCCTTTTCCACAAAGCACTTAGCCTCATAGCCAATGAATCACAGGATAGTCCTTTAAAGGTCATTCTGAGACTAGGTGCACACAATAACAAGTTTTCTTGATAAGTGGAGCAGGTTTTGTTGATATAATACAATGACGATTTAAAGGCTGTATAGAACATTGCTCTGCACTTGCCTCAATGTGAGCTTTCTATTGAGGATGTATTTTGTATGAATTTTTTCGAATTTTGCCCATAACTTTTGAAATTTTGAACATAGGGGTCCAAAAACTTGGAACAATGTTCAGAACAACTAGAACAATCTGGAACAACTTTCAAAAATTTGATTTTCGAAAGAGGGGGAGCTAGACCAACAACGGTTTTTGGCTCTAAAACCCCAATTGTTGAATATTTTTCAAAAACTTGGAACAGTGTGGAACAAATCGTGAACAACCTGGAACAACTTTCAAAAATAGCAAATTCCAAAAAAGGGGGGCTAACTTCACGCACTCTTCCGTCAAAGTGTTTCAGTCCGGATGTTATTATTATTTTGTCCGATCGATATAAGTTGTAACATCCTCGAATCTAGCTAAATCAATAGGCGTTGACTTCTTGAAAAGGATAATGTCAGTGACAGACGTTTTAATTTACTCGAAACTATTAAAACTCGCGAAATAAGTCGTGAATATTTTGTTTCTTTTTTTAATTGAATTTTAATGGTAAATGATTGAAATATGTCTCAGTCTCCCCGATTGCTAAATACCGTAATATGAGTCGCGTATGAAGGCCGAAATTTCCCTTTTCAAGAAGTCAAAACCTATTGGTTAAGCTAGATTTGAGGAGGTTACCACTTTAATCGAACGAACAAAACAATAATAACATCCGTGACTTATTTCACGGATTTAAACAGTTTGGTGTAACTTAGAGCGTCTGACATTTTCTTTTTTGGGGAGTCAACACCTTTTGACTGATCTAATTTTGAAAAGGTTACCACTAAAATTGAACTGATAAAATAATAATAACATCTGCGACTTTTATCGCGACTGCCGTCAGTTTATCGCCACCCCAACGTCTGTCCCTTATATTTTAATTTTTAGGAAGTCAATACCTTTCATTTAAGATACAAGTCAAGTGGTTTCCCCCAAAAGACAATTAACAAAAATTAAATTAAAAAAATCCGCCATTTTTATTGCGCTTTCCAGCTGTTGGGTGGAACCCAAAACGTCTTTTTTCTACATGTTTATACTCCTGTTGGCAAGCCCTACAGATTGCAATCCTTTTTGGTGTGTTTTACCAGTTATATAAAAATTTCAATAAAAAGTCCGCGATTTTAATCGCGTCTGTCGCGGGTTTGCGGCCATTTAGACGTCTTTCGTGTACATCTTTGCACTCAGGGGGTCAAGACCTTTCATTTGAGATACATTTCAGGTGGTTTCCCTAAATTCTTAAAATGCCAAAAAAAATGCATTTTCGGCGACGTCTGTCGGGGGTTTGCGGCCCATTAGACGTCTGTCGCGGCCATATTCGCACTCAGGGAGTCGAGGACTTTCGGATGCCATCGATTTCAAGTGGTTTCCCAAAAGTTTAAAAAAGCAAAAAAAAAAATGCAATTTCGACGACGTCTGCCGGTGGTTTTGCGACCACCTAGACGTCTGTCAAAACCATATTTGTAATCAGGGAATCGAGGGCGTTGGGATGCGATGCATTTGAAGTGGTTTCCCTCGGTATTCCTATTTTCAGAAAAGTTGTTCTCGGAAACGCTGCCACTACGTACTGGCAGACGAACATATTCGTTATCACCTTCCCCACGACTACATATGGTATAAATATAGTTTGGTTTCCTTTCACTCCGAAAATCTGCTACGAGCTCTCGGTCTATTGGCAATGAACAACAAACCCATTTTTTTCAAATTTGCGAGATTTTTTTAATGTTTCATATTTAACTTTTGTGAAAGTCGAGTGCGTTGTGCAGTTATGTATGACATACCAAATTAACTGTCTATTTTCCTAGATGCGAAATAAAACCTAATCATATAGATGCAATAAATAAAGACTTATGAGGTGATATGTATATAAAACAACAGAAATATGTAAATATCTCGGTTGAAAAAAATTTAAAAAATCCAAAAATTTTTCAAAATATGTATGATTTTAAGATTTTTAAATCAGTCCGTTAAAGAAATAAAAATAAAAATCTGCTTAAAATTGACCCAAATGCCTGTTTTTGAAACATCAAAAAAATTAAAATCAAAATTTCCTGAATTTTTTCAAATATTTCTCCAACAATATAAAATTTATTTCAATTGGATTTAACCCCGATTTATAGGAATTTTTCAATTTTGAACTTTCAAAAATTTATATCTCGCTTTGTAGATTTTACATATTTTTTATGAAATTAGTAACAATCTGGAATTTCAAATATACATTGAATGAAAAATAAATTTATATTCTCCGACCTTCCGTTTTGAATATAGTTTTTCGACCTTTAATCAATTTTACCCCATTTTGGCGCATTTACATAAAATTTAGAATCTAAACATTTTTACTATAAATTTTCAATGAATGTGAGTTAGCTTTCGATATAACTATACTTATATATACTTTTACGTACCTACCAGAGAATAAAACGAGTTGAGTAATGTTCACGAACATCGAATACTCACTCGAAAAAAGGGAGTTTAAACAAACAGAGCCAAGGCAAGAAAGTTGTTTACGAGTTTTCCTGGCCACGAGTGTGATGACTCGTGATTAACCACACAAATCAAACGAATACGAACGAGTATACCTTGCAACCGAGTTAAATTGGTTCAAATAAACTAGTCAAGCGATCGTGAACAAAGTGTCCACGAATCACGATCGATATGCTCGAATGTGCTCGACTCGATTGTGTGTGTAGTGTGTATTGTGAATTCGAGGTTGACGGTGGATGGCTATTGGATAACCTAAACTCTGCTGTGCGAAATTTGGTGGTTGGTTTTGTGATTTTCAAGCAGCAGTATGATTCTGGATTATGATCCCTTAAGATAAATAAAAATATCTAATTAGTTTGTTTTTCATTTTTTTATTGAATAGATCAAGTTAATAGGATAGGATATTATGAAAACAAAATAAAATGAAGTAGATTACAGGATTAAGTTAAACAAAAAAAGTAAAAAAAAATTTGTAACTTATAAATAAATCATAAATATTTAATGTAGGTACATATTATGTAGGATATGAAATATTTAGTTTGAAGTATTTTTATTATATAACGTGTTGTCACCATCCAATGAAATAGGATTAATACGAAAATCACTATATTTTCTGCGAATTTAGCCAATCCTTAAAAAAACTGGATACAAAAAAATTTAGGTATCTATAGTATATAGAAGGGAGGTACGTAGGTACATGCATATCTACGCAATACGCATACAAATTTTTCCCGAATTTAAATGATAATTTCGTCATGATGATCGTTTTAAACTTTTTTCAAGGGAGCTGTTTCCCAGATAAAAACAATTGTCCAAAAGCTGCACTCTCTCAAAATTTACTATGTCGTGTGAATATTATGAATGTAATCCACATAATTGAATAATTAAATCTTCTGTCATCATACCTACTAAAACAATACAAACAAAAAAAACAAACCAACCAATTAGTAAATAACTTCATATCCATAAAAGAAATATAAATCAGTTCTTCTTCTTGTAAATTTAAAAACCACCAAAACCGAATACAAATAAATATGTACAGGTACCTAAAATCTACCTACTCTACAAACGACCCAAGATACGTTCACGATCTTGGATGATGTTCACGATCAACCACTTTTTTTTTCGAGTTTACTCGTTTTGTTTCGGGTGTATTCGAGGTTGACGGTTGATGGGTATTGGATAAGCTAAACTCTGCTGTGCGAAATTTGGTCGTTGGTTTTTGTGATTTTCAATTGCCTTTTTCAGCGTTACGACTTAAGCAGCAGTGAGTTTCTGGACTATGATCCTTTAAGATAAATAAAAATACCTAATTAATTTGTTTTTAAATTTTTTGGATTGAATAAATCAAAATAAGTATTGTTACGTTTTTGCTGTTCGTATCTCTGAACTGCGATAGGAAATCAAACGCCTAAGCAATGGTTAAATTAAAACTATTTAATTTATTTAAAGAAAGTAACAATAAGTTTTGAAGTTAAATTATAAGTGATCAGAAAATCTATATGAGAACTCCTTTTATACAATATTTTAAAGCAGAATAATCCTAGTTTATGTGAAACAATAATTATTAAGTAAAAACATTGAAAGTGTTTGATGAAAAACGCCACACTACCCCCCACTTAGACATGTTCGTCCCGAATATGTTGTGTTCGTCCATTTCCATATGATGCTAGCCTCTCGAGATGAACAACTTTCATTTTATTTCGCCGATTACCGCATTTTTGGATTCTATACACCACATCGTTGATTCTTTTGATAACTTTGTATGGACCTTCCCAGTGTGTTTGCAATTTTGGCGAAAGTCCTTTCTTTCGTTGTGGGTTGTATAGTATAACCATGTTTCCTTCTTGAAAACCGTCTGAATTCGTTCTGATGTCATATCTGGCTTTCATTCTATCACTCACAAGTTGGGTCCGGTGGCGGACCGAATCATGAATAAAACCTAGTGCTTTTCTGGTCTTATCAGCGTAAGTATTTCCGTCGAGTTCTAATGGAGCAGAAACTCCAAACTTCAGATCAGCTGGAAGTCTTAAATTTGTTCCGAAAATTACATTTGCTGGTGTTTTGGATGTTGTGTCATGAACTGCAGATCGATATGCCATTAGAAACATCGGTATATGTTGATCCCAGTCCTTTTGGTTTCTGCTTACGACTTTTCTCAAATGTTCTTCTAGTGTTCGGTTGAACCTTTCAACCATACCGTCCGACTGAGGATGCAATGGAGTAGTTCTTGTTTTTCGGATTGTAAGAACTTCACACAATTCTTTAAATACTACAGATTCAAAATTTCGTCCTTGGTCTGAGTGCAGCTCCATCGGAACTCCAAAACGAGAAACCCAATTATTTACGAATGCATCCGCAATAGTCCTCGCCTCTCGATTAGGAATGGGATAGACTTCAGGCCATTTACTAAAGTAATCGATGACAACCAGCACATATTTATTTCCAGCATCACTTGTAGGAAATGGTCCAGCAATATCCATTGCAATTCGTTCAAAAGGAGCCCCAACAACGTATTGATACATCTTGCCACGAGTTTTAGATTTAGGTCCTTTTGCAGTTGTGCATTGATCACATCTTTGTATATAGTCGGCGATTGATTGCTGACATCCGACCCAATAAAATCGTTGTTTTACTTTCTCTAACGTTTTTGTTATTCCTAAGTGTCCACCACTCGATCCACTATGGTACTCAGCAAGGATTGTATTGATTTTATTTTTCGGAACCACAATTAACTTACGCATCGATGCACCATCTGTACTCTCCCATACACGATGAAGAAATCCGTTGTGTATCTCCAAACTTTGCCACTGTGCCCAAAGTGCTTTCGATATGGGGCTTTCGCCAGAAATTTCTTCCCAAGATGGTCTAACACCTTTTTCTTTGAAATCAATAATTTTTGACAAATCCGGGTCGTTCTTTTGGTCACTAAAAATTTTCTCTGGCGTCCAATCATGCTCAGGAAGAACTGTAAATAGACGGATGTCAATTATGTTTTCCTTTGATTCCGCCTTTGAACAATGTTTGCATTCTAGGCAACAAGGTCGTCTTGACAGTGCATCTGCATTTGCGTGTTGTCCTCCTTTACGATGATCTATTGTGAAGTCATAACTCTGCAACCTTTCTATCCATCTAGCAAGCTGACCCTCTGGATTTTTAAATTGGAATAACCATTTCAAAGCAGCACCACCAAGCGTCCCTAAATACCGAATACAAATAAATATGTACGTAAAATCTACCTAATCTACAAACGACCCGAGATATTTTCACGATCTTGGATGATGTTCACAATCAACCACATTTTTTCGAGTATACTCGTTTTGTTTCGGGTACTCGAGAATAGTTCCAACTGTTCACGAGTAATTTTGTTCGTGGGTGTGAAGTCAAACAACACAAACGAGTTCGACCAATTTGTTTGAGTTTTCTTGTGAGTATTTTTATTTGTGAATAAAATGACTTGCGAGTATAGAGGCAAAACAATCGAATATAAACGAACATCAGGAAAAATAGAGAATTGTTTGAACAAAGTCGAACATATTCATTTTAATCTCTGGTACCTACCTACCTTTTTTTTTCCTTAACATGACATATTGAAAAAATGTAAACAAAATAAATTGTGTTTTTTTCTTTGTTTATCCCGAGAGCGAGTCTGGGAGGCAACGAGGCAGGTTGTGTCTAGTGGCACAACCAGCAAATCCAGTTTTATTATTAAAACAGTGAAGTAAATTATTTTAAAATAATTTTTTTTTCTTTTCATCGAAAGTTTGTACTCCGTGGGGAAGGTGTCCACCGGGATGGTAACAGGAGCTGTTCACACACTCCAGCAACTGATAAGCTAGTTTCCAAGCTGTGCCGCTTGAACTAGACTTAAAGCCTATCCCGTTAATTAGGGTACACTGGCGTGGTATCACATTACCCGCTAGCAACTGTATCTTGTGACCGCGACCGACGTGTTGCCCACATGAAAACCTAGCATGGAACTCCTCTGGGGGAAGGATTTCAAGTGGATCAAATCCGGAGATGATCATACACTCCAGCAACTGCCAACCTAGCCACCTGGCTACCAGCACCACATAACCTTGTGCTTAAAACAGATGACTAACCCTCATCACAACAATGGACAAAGGATGATCGCCCTGCATCATACCAAATCAACAAAATATACGCTAAAGTGAACTATCTCTTTATAACTGCTCATAATGTGTTAAAATTAGTGAATTATCTTTTATGTTCAATTATTATTGTTTTTAGTGTTTCTACTAAGTTATATCCTCATACATATTATATATTATTCATTTTCTTTTGCCACTAACATTTGATCTAAAATCAACTAAAATAACTTGTAAGAAGTGATATTATGTAAAAATCTAAACTGTCTTTAAATAATTCAGTATTAATGTCATGCAAAATGATTTCATTAAATTTGAAAATTCTACATATAGAGCGCTCTCGCTCTATAACACGAAATATTATGTATATAAATGTATTCTTTGGCATATTAGTTTGTAAGGTATTTGTATTGTAGGTTGTGTATATATGTATATTTTTTATCCGTTGCAACAGCCAACCCGTAACCGTAACACTGCTCCTGAGCAAGAGCAGAATGACTGCATATCTTTATATATTATAATGACAGCCACGAGGCGTCCCAAAAATGTAACTAGATAGAGCTGGCAATACATTATAGCCGCAGTAAACATATAGCTTTGCTAAGTAAATTCTGAATTATTGTACTCTTTGTAAAATTTTCTTAAAAGTCTCAATAAAATTCAATTTTTCGTTTATCCCTTAACTTTCTTTATTATTTTCATTTTTCCCCATATTCACAATAAAAATGTGTTTTTTTACTTCCTTGCCCTCTCGTAAATTTAGCATACAGCGTTCCCGTTCTTATTTTATTATTACGTTTCTCGTTTTGTGAATATTCAGGATTGGTCACCTTTGTATATAGAATCTATAGTAATATCATGCAGAGGAGTGACGGTAGCGACATCTTAAGGACATAAGTTCGACTTCTTTGTGGAGTGTTGGTTGGAATCCCGAATATTCACAAAACGAGAAACGTAATAATAAAATAAGAACGGGAACGCTGTATACTAAATTTTTGAAAGTGCGAGGAAGTGAAAAAACGCAATAAAAAACTATAACCTTGACAAATTGGCTTCGCATCGGAACAAAATTTGGAATTATGGGTGGCAACGCTGGCACAAAGGTAGCCAATACGACTAAGACAGAATAGAACACAGAGAGAAAGGCGACGATCGGCACTGTGCACTTACCTCGATTCGATCTCTTAATTAATAATTATAATTTTCTTTATTTTTCCTTATTATTACCTTGAAATAAATCTGAATTATCTACTCAAGGCAATTTTTATTTTCTTGTGAAGAATATTCTACATGGTGTCAGAAGTTCCTTCATCTACACACCTTGGCTTAGCTTGCACAGTGCCTTGTAAACGATAAGTTATACGGAATTTTTTTACATTATTATTTTCTTCATGCCTATCGGACGTGATTTACAAAGTCTTACGGTAAAAGAATTGCAAGAAATTTTGCGACAAAACGGCTTATCGATCCGTTATAATAAAAAAACGGAATTAGTCGCGCGTGTTCAAAATCTCTGTGAACGGAGAACAAGAAAAGGAGAAGAAACGAGCGAAGTGCAAAGCGAGGGGGAGTTTGAAAGTGACAAAAACTCACCCACAAGTAAAGGACAAGAAAATAGCAAAGATTGTGAAGTACTTTTTTTTCAAGAAAGTGTCGACGAAGTACCTTCCAACCACGAAAAGATGCCAACGACAAAAACTGAGGGAACCTCATGCGTTCATAATACCTTCCAATTTAAAGACGTTGAAGAGGCCCTAGAAAAATATAATGGCGAAGATGGTAAAAGTATTGAATCATTGATCTCGGACTTTAAAAATGTGTCCATGGTCTGCGGATGGGGGGACGTCCAGAAAAATGTACTGCAGGCGATTGTTATTTGGTGCGGCCAAACTTGCATTGGAGTCCCAAAAGACGATCAGTAGTTGGGTCGCATTGAGTGAATTTTTGGTGAAGGAGTTCGGCAAACAGGAGATTGAAAACGTCCATAAAATACTCGAAAAGACAACCAAATCCGAAAACGAATCATTTTTAGAATATTTTTATAGAATGAAGAAGATAGCTGCTAGGGGAACTATAGACGAAGTCCATCTCTTAGAGTATATCATAGCGGGTATACCAGATGATGTTTTAAGCAAGGGTATCCTTTATCATGCGAAAACCTTAGAGGAACTACAACCAGTTTGGGCACATAGCCAAAAATTGTTCAGAGAATAAGCCAACAACAAGTGCTAAAGTCAACAGGTTGATGGTTCCAGATATCACTACTCCGATCAAGATCCAAGGTAAGGAATTCCTGGCACTTATCGATACAGGAAGCGATCTAACTCTGGCCAAAGAAAGTCACAGACAGAAGTCGAGTTTATGTGACGTTCAGTATCCAGGGGTTGATACCATTGCATTTGGAAGCCAGCCAGCTAAAACATTGGGTGCTTCAAAAATCATCATCGAGATCTCAGGCGAGTATTATAGTTTAATAATATGTCATTTTGTACCAGATAATTGGTTGTCATACGAGTTTTTACTAGGTAAATATTTGCGGCCAGAAGTATGTTTAGTCATCGAAGATGGACAAACTATCATTCATAAAAAGAAATCCGAGGCAGATAATCCGGTGTTTCGAATAAACTTAATTTCTTGTTGCGAGTCATAACTATCAGAGGCACTTAAAAGCATCCCAGAGCCAGAACTCAGAAGTCAGGTTGAAAAAACGATTGTAGAATACTCTCCAAAGCGCCCCGAAAGAACAAGTGTGCAAATGAAAATCATCCTGGATGAAGAAAAGCCGATTTACCAGAGAGCACGGCGGTTAGCTCCTCTTGAAAAGGAAGTCGTAGACAAGCAAATCTCAGAATGGATACAAGATGGGATCATTCGCAACAGTAATTCAGACTTCGCCAGTCCCATCGTTTTAGAACGCAAAAAAGATGGTTCACTGCGACTGTGTATCGATTACCGACAGCTCAATCGACATGTTTTGAAAGATCGTTACCCTTTACCAATTATAGAGGAGGTCCTCAAGCAATTATACGATGCAAAAGTTTTTTCTATACTGGACTTGAAGAATGGATTTTTACACGTCGACATAGAAGAGAGCAGTAAAAAATACACGGCCTTTGTGACGCCGGATGGCCACTTTGAATTTAATAAGGTCCCATTTGGTTTATGCAATTCTCCTGCCATATTCTAGAGGTATGTGAATGTTGTTCTTCAAGATCTGAAACGTCGAGGAGTTGTCTTGGCCTACATTGACGATTTGATTATCCCCGCCACATCCAAGGACGAAGGTATCAAAAAGTTAAAGGAAGTTTTGAAGGTATCTGACTAGAATGGTCTTATAATAAACTGGGGAAAATGTGCCTTCCTCCAAACTCAAGTAAAATTCCTTGGACACATTATTATGAACGGCAGCATAAAACCATCTGAAGAGAAAACATTAGTAGTTAAACATTTTCCGGTACCAAAAAACCTCAAGTCAGTTATGCAGTTCCTTGGGCTGACAGGATACTTCAGAAAATTTATACCAGGATACGCCACTACTGCAAAGCCACTAACCGACCTGACAAAAAGAGATTCCACGTTTGTATGGGGAATTTTCGAAAAACAAGCCTATATCAGATTGAAGGAGCTGCTGTGCCAAGAGCCGGTGCTGAAGCTTTTCAACCCTAATTTGGATAGTCAGCTGCACACCGACGCACGCCTCTAAGGAGGGATACGGGGGTGTGCTCGTCCAAAAACACGATGACGGTTTGTATCATCCAGTGTTTTTTCTAAGCTTTAAAACAACTGACTCGGAGAAGAAATTCACAAGCTACGACCTAGAGGTACTTGCGATAGTCAAAGCTCTAAAACGACTTAGAATCTACTTGCTTGGGTTAAGATTTGACATTTTCACCGACTGCAAAGCATTTAAAGACACTATTTCGAAAAGGGGTCTGAATAGTCGTGTTGCATATTGGGCACTTCAGTTAGAAGAGTTTAATTGCGAAGTTTATCACAGATCTGGGTCTGCCATGCGCCACGTTGACGCCCTAAGCCGACAGCCATCATGTGTTTACGCAATAGAAGATGGATCTGTGAAAGCAGTCAAGAATGCACAACTGAAGGACGAATTTTGCCGTGCTGTTCGAGAAATTCTCACCAACTTGGATACCTACGAAGACTATCATCTTAGAAGTGACGTACTGTATAAATTCGTGGATGGTGTTTATGTTTTGGTGGTACCAAAATCTCTACAGAAGCAAATAATTCAAATGTTTCACGAGAAGGGACATTTTGGCGTTGGTAAGGTTTCTAACCTAATTAAAAATGATTTTTTTATTCCCCAGGTGGAACGCAAGATTGCTGACGTCATCAGCAATTGTATCCCCTGTATACTTGCTGCAAAAAAGAATGGTAAAAAGGAGTCGCTACTTCATCCCATTGCCAAGATGGATCAGCCATTACACACCTTCCATCTCGATCATCTTGGGCCGCTCCCATCCAGAGCAAAAAATTATCGATACATTTTGGTTATCGCTGATGCATTCTCTGCAAGTTTATCTGGATGTATTCGGTTAAAAACACGACGTCCAACGAAGTCATCAACCGTCTGAACTTACAATCACAAGTTTTTGGTCACCCTTGACGAATTGTTTCTGACAAAGGATCTGCATTTACGTCAACGACTTTGAGACGTACTGCTCGGAGAGAAATATTGAACATCATCTTGTGACGACTAGTGTCCCGGGAGGCATGGACAAGCAGAAAGGATGAACAAAACCATAATTCAAGTGTTAACGCGGCTTTCCATTGAAAACCCATTAAAATGGTACTAATTCGTTCCCAAAGTTCAGTGTGTCATAAACTCAACCGTTTCACGAAGAATGGGTAGAACCCCTTTCGAGTTGATGTTCGGCGTCAAAATGAGTATGGATGACGACGTAAATTTAAGGCAGCTACTTGAAGACGAGATTATGGTTGCGTTCGAAGAGGACCGTCGTCAGTTAAGAGCGGAAGCGAAAAAACAAATACATGAAATACAAGAAGAAAACAGAAAAACCTACAATCAAAAAAGAAAAAAGGCGCCTACATATGATTTAGGTGAGTTAGTTGCTATTCAAAAGACGCAGTTTGCTACGGGCCAAAAGCTTTTCCCTAAGTATCTTTTGGGCCCTATGAAATAGTTAAGATCGCTCGTAATGATCGCTACTTAGTTAAGAAAATTGGAGATCATGAGGGACCAAACCAAACTTCGACGGCAGCAGATTATATGAAGCGATGGTGCACGTTTCAACTTGATTCCGGATCTGAGGAAGATGAATATGCTGAAGATGTTATTCCTTCGACTGGGGCAGTCGAATTTCAGGATGGCCGTGTGGGTGGCAACGCTGGCTCAAAGGTAGCCAATACGACTGAGACAGAATAGAACACAGAGAGAAAGGCGACGACCGGCACTGTGCACTAACCTCGATTCGATCTCTTAATTAATAATTATAACTTTCTTTATTTTTCCTTATTATTACCTTGAAATAAATCTGAATTATCTACTCAAGGCAACATTTTTTTTATTTTCTTGTGAAGAATATTCTACATGTAGTAGGTATTTCTATTCATAATAATTGTAAAGGTCCCCTCATAGTATGTTTGCTGGGCTGTTAAATTTTGTTCTAATAACACTAGTTTACAGCCAAAATGGACATTCAATGCCACTATTTTTTTTGTATGCATTTTAGCTTCATAGACACGAAAATCACATTTAAAAAAATTAGAATGGATAGGTTTTCGAGATATGAATTTTTTTTTTATGCTATGGTCGAAAGCAGCTTTACAATTTAGCCCATATATTGACCTAGTTAAAACTTACATGGTTGTAGGTAAGTTCGATTGAACAATATTAAATTACCAATGCAAATCACAAATTTATTATTTTACCAAAAAAATAATGAAATCATAAAAATAAAAAATGTTTTCGATTGTGTACGTAAAAGAGATAGTTAAGGCGAAAAAAAAAAAAAATACTTTAAATAAAAAAAAACAACGGCAACACTAACAATATACTATATATGTTTACAAACCCAAAATTAATTTTTTTAATTTACAGTTTAATTCAAGGTAATTTGAGTAATAGTTTTTCAAAATATGTATATATATTAAAACCCGCAATTTTGAAAATAAAAAAAATTAAAAAATAAGTTTCAAATTAATTTTTTTTTAATGGAAATTTTACATGATTAACTACTATTTTTTTAATATTCGATACTTTCATCAATTTTAAGTCAAACGCGAAAAACCTGAAATATTTAAATTTACTAAATATTGTTTTAAAGAAAAACATAGGTTTTTAGTTTTTATTTTTTGTAACTAAAGCCCGTATGATACTACATTTTTTTCTCATTTTTAATTCATTGAAAATGAAACTAAAGCAGCACGAAGGATTTATTATTGAAAATTCCCATATGATCGAGTGTGTACACATCAAACCCTAAAAATGTGAAAATGTTACAAAAAAATGTGAGAATGTCAGAAAAAATGTGAAATGTCTGAAAAAATGTATTAAAAATGTGATTCGATTTACATTTTTCAGCTTCTAGCAGCTTTTTTTTGACAGTTCAGAATTGAAAATTAAAACATATTTCAAAAAACATTATAAAACTAATTATTAATAAACATTTCGGACAAAATTCAATCGGATATAGTTTTGTGTTACCGTCAATATAAATTAATCAAATATTGCATCATTAGAAGAGAAAACAAGAAAAGGATTTTTAACAAATGTTGACAATTCATATTATTTCCCAGATATGTGCTTTTCCTTTCATAAGAACAACATGTTTCCTTTTTACTCTTGGCTGACACTTTAGTTTGATTTAATGAGCTAAAAATGAAGAAAAAAATGTAGTGTCATACGGGCTTAAGCACTTTAATAAGATATAGTTTTTCGTTTTTGACTTAAAATTGATAAAAGTATCGACAACCATATAAGTTTTAACTAGGTCAATATATGGGCTAAATCGTAAAGCTGCTTTCGAACATAGTACAAAAAAAAAATTCAAAAATTTATATCTCGAAATCCTATCTATTGAAAAATTTTGTATTGTGATTTTCGAGCTCAGAGGGGTCAAATATATACGAAAAATATAACGTATATATATATTTTTTTTTGTAAACTAGTGTAATCGGATCGTTAAGGTTGAGGCCTTAAAATTTAGGTAGAATGTCGGGTTAAATTTTTTTATGAAATCATTGCGGAGGAACATAAAAGTATGTGTGAATTGAAACACAAATTTAATTAAACAAAATATTTTCATGCACGTGTACTTGACCCTTTTAAGGAATCTTATAATGTTTGCAGAATTTAAATAATAGATTCTTCTCGCTCTTACTACTTATATTTGTGGCGATATCAGCGACGCGTACAGGACATATGTTCGACTAAAAAATATGTGTTCATGATAGTACTATAGATTTTACATACAATAGCCGTGTTTTATTATCTACGGATCTGGATCAGGATCATCAGATTAAAATAAAACGATACGGATCCATAATGACAACAGCGCTGTGTTGTGTGTAACACCCAAAACCAAAACAATAAATAAATGTAAACAATAATAATCAAAACAAAAATAATGTAAACATTCATGATTGTGTTTAAAATCATCAGCCGTCACCAAGCGCTACCATCGTGCATTGAACTGATCATGTTACACATTAGCATATTCGGTCGCTATGCGCCAAGTGCATTAAATAACCTAATATTTGTTTATATTGATTTTTGTTTATGACTGCAATCATATGCGGCACATCGACTAAGTATTCGGAATGCCTTTGAGGAAATACAACTGAAGGTTTATTTTGTCAAGTGGACATTTAATTCTTACGTCATGTGGGGTAGTGTATTGTAGGTCATAGGCAAAATAAATCAATAAAAAACTATGATAAGAATATGCATGAGAATATAGCTTGGTGACGGCTGATGATTTTAAACACAATCATGTGTAGGTCGATATGCGTCGAGTTCATGAATGTTTACATTATTTTTGTTTTGATTATTATTGTTTACATTTATTTATTGTTTTGGTTTTGGGTGTTACACACAACAGTTGTATACTCATCTCTTTTTTTCTTATGTTTGTTTATTTTTCATGTAGATATTAGCCGTGTTTTATTATCTACGGATCTGGATCAGTATCATCCCATGAAAATAAAACGATAAGGATCCATAATGACAACAGTGTTGTATGCTCATCTCTTTTTTTCTTATGTTTGTTTATTTTTCATGTAGATACTTTCTTCTTTCTACAGTTGTACTCCCTACCGACTAAAGAGCAGTCTACTCACCAGAGTTAAAACTTATTTTCGGATCTTTAAAATAGATCCAGATACAGAGCAGGATCCAAAGTTGTTTTTGTATTACGTGTTAAAAGATGATCCCGATCTAGATCCGTAGATAATAAAACGCGGCTATTGTCTTCCTTCTTTACACTACAGTTTGTACTCCCTACCGATTTAAGAGCCGTCTACTCGCCAGAGTAAAAACTTATTTTCGGATCTTTAAAATAGATCCAGATACAGAGTAGGATACAAAGTTGTTGTTGTATTACGTGTTAAAAGATGATCCCGATCTAGATCCGTAGATAATAAAACGCGGCTAATGATGGTACCAGCAACCAACTGCACGCAGGACATCTGGTCCCAAAACTCATCCCGGAAGTTGGTGTTAAACGACCAATTAAATTTATATCGAAAATACAACTCGTCGAATAAAATGGTTCGTGTATATATAATATACGTTAAGATGGTTAATGAATTCGAGTGAGGAATTTTTTTGGGAAGAATTTTTTTGGGAGGGATTTTTTTTTAATTTAAGTTTAATTGTCGGCCATTGGTCGATTAAGATTAAAATGATGAGTTTCAATGAAAGCTATAACTGGCGCCTTATGTACGACCTCATCTTGAGTAAGCCTCACAAGTATGGACTCCCTTTTATGACATTCATAAAAGTCGAGTTGAATCAATATAACATAAATTCATTCGCTGTGCGCTGAAAGGTCTTCCCTGGGCGGATCCGTTCAACTTATATGAACATCGAATCCAGCTTCTGCAGCTGCAATCATTATTTCAAAGGCGTATTAACAACGATTTATTATTTTTACACCAACTAATGAATGGTCAAATTGACGCTCCTGATTTGTTAGCCTGTATTGGTATAAATTACCGTAGAGGATCCCACCACCTGCGAAGATTTGAACTTCTACATGTCGATTTCCATAGAACTAACTACGGCATACATGAGCCTCTTAACTGTATGAGCAGGCTTTTTAATTTAAATGCTTCCTCTGTTGATTTTAACACGAGTAAAATGGGATTAAAGAAAGCATTTCGAACCAGTGCTCCACGGTCGTGATTGTTTTGTATTTCTTGACAATAGACACTTTTGTTCTGTATAATTCGGAATTATCGTTTACTAATTTACTGTATATTATTTAATTTTGTTACTTTGTATTGTTCTATAATTGCATGTGTTATTAGTTTGCATTATTTTTACTAATTTACTAACCACTAACACATGAACTTATGATGAGCCTCTGATTGTAGTTTGCAGCTTGATCTAAGCTTACTACAACAAAGAATCTGAAGTGTAAAAAAAAACATCTATCACACAACATCTACAAAAAGCAAGCATTTTTCCATTTTTTGCTCACATTTCATTTCAATTTGAAAAACAAAACCCAATGAGCGAGAGACATAATAAATTGCAGAATATTTCCATGCAAAACCAATATACCAACAACTATACATAATTCATGCTTCCTCGCATTAAATCGACCAATGGGCGAATTTCCAGCACAACAGAAAAAAATCCTCCAAAAAAAATTCTTCCCACAAAATACCACACTCGAACTCACTCCTAACCATCTTAACGAATATATTAAATACACGAACCATTGTTTTATTTTCGATATAAACTTATTTAGTCTTTTTAGTTTTTACGACAACATCCGGGATGAATTTAAATTTAATTGGTCCGAATTACGGCATCAGTGACTGAACGACACGTGAGGGAAATTTCATTTCGCGCTAAAATTTTGCTCCCACTTTTCTCTCCAAACATCAGCAAAAAACCCTTGCTAAATTTTGACATAAGCATGCGTAATGCGTCGTGGAGAATATGGGTGCGTTCAATCGATTACGTTTTACATCTGAATTTTCAGATTTCTGAATTTTTGGAGCTTCTGATTGGCCAGCTGTCATAAGAAGTTAGATGACTTTTAGTGACTTTTAGTTACGTTTAGTTACGTTTCATCTGAATTTTTAGACAAGAAATTCTCATCTTAAAATTCAGATGAAAGTTGTTTGTGGTGGGGGAAGTGCCAAAAGCATACATAAAAGCTGAACTTTATAATTTTCGTCTTGTTGGTGGTTGATTTTTTTAGTTTTTGTCATGAAAATTTAATACTTATTTAAATGAACGAACATTTTGTTTTTTGTTTAGTGAATTTTTAAATCAACAATTTTTTTAATTGATGTTTGGAAAGTTTTTCTATGTTTTTGTAAGTCATACATATCAATAAAAGGACTTTTAATGAAGGTAATGAAACCTGTTGCTGATTTAGTTACATATATTTTCATCCTCACAACTACTCACTCTCAATGTTTAATTTACAAATGTAATTAAAGTTCTATTTTATTTCGCTTCAATGTAAATCCTTTAGGTAAATGCAGGAATTTGACACAATGACTTTCGACTGAAATTTCAGATTTTTTTTGCGTTCAGATGTTAAGCTATTTTTATTGAACCCGCCCTATGTAAAAAAAAAAGCAGCTGTTCTCCAAGAAGAAATTGTTTTCAACCATTTCAATGATCTTTTTTTATTATTGCAACTAAATTTTATCAAATAAATGGATACTTTTCTGTGGCTGAGACAAATCGTTTATTCCGAAATATTCCTCCATTTCAATTTTTATTTTCACAAAACGCAATTCATACAAAATTCAAGATTTACAGAATCTGTTAAAATTTAGCTTGAGAATTAATGTGCCGAACAATTATTTCGTGCGCTAAATTTTTACAGATATGTGATGTACAGTAAGAAACAAGCATTTGAATTTTTAGTTGGAGCTGCGTACCTTTCGGCTAAAATGCTTTCCTTAATTTTAGCTGAGCTAAATTTTGGAGAGAATTTTGTACGGAAGCTAAAATTTAGCGCGATCTGCGTACTAGGCTTAATGCAGGAATTTGATACAATGACTTTCGACTGAAATTTCAGATTTTTTTCAACGATATAAATAATTGTCAGTATTGATAGGTAATATAGTAAAAAAAAAAACATTACTTACCTATGAATTCTTATATATTCCTTTGACTCCAATGCCATATCCTGTGGCGAAAGAAATGTATACTGCCTTTGCGGTTTAGCTTCAGCTTCGTTTAAAAGCATCAGAGTCATAACTTCACGATTAACTTCATCCTGAAAATGTATCGAAACGTGAATGTTTTAGGTTTATAAGTAGAACAAAAATCAAGAAAACAAAAGACTTACTGTAAACACATCGTATTCGTCCAATAAATAAAACGGATGATCTACGCATGACCATAGTGAAAGCAAAAATGCTACAGTTGAGAAAGACCTTTCACCCCCAGATAGAGCTTTTGTACTTGAAATGGAACCTTCTAAGCCATGATCACGGGGAAAGACAGACAAAGTAAGCTTGCGCTCATCATGGTCAATTGATATATCACCAGTAAATTGCCGGGAACTTAGGATACCCTGCAAAAACCAAATAGTATTTGTTAATGTAAACAAGATTGAAATCTGTGGCCCCTGCCTCAGATGAATTTGTCAATTCATTCCTAGAATCAATATCCGTGAAAAAAAAACTATGCTGTTTTTATGTAGTAGAAGGTGATCACATCTTTGACGTAAAAGTTCTTTGCACTGGCCATTTAGCCACGGGCTGTTATTTTTTATTGATTTTAACTGTATGAAACTGGTCAAACTATTCTTTAATTATTCGCTTTTGATTATACTGACGTATAAGGTAACAACTAATTTCATACTAAGTAAAAACTAAAGATCGAAAATAACATTTGACCACAAATAATTATATACAGATGTCTCACGCCCATATAAAAAAATGTCATATGAATCGAAAATCTGCATTTCAACGAGCTTTTAACAAAGCTCTTTTCAAAAATATTTTAAGATCTGTGTGCAGTGCTTTTTCTCCTTAAAATTTGTGTTGTCCATATTCAAAATAAATCTTTGACTTTGTTGCTCTTTCGTTTCTATCTCTGTTTTTTTCGATACAATATTCCAATCGCGCCATATTTTGTCTAGTAAATTTGTTAGGGACACAGATTTCTCATGCGGTAGACAAAAAAAAAACACATTCTGTCGTTATGCAGGTATATATTCTGATTGTGTATGTTTTCTTGCGTATTCAATATTTATGACTAAATGAAAGAAAATTGTTTTCAATGGTTTGTGTCCCTTTAAATATTTTCTTCAAGTGTGTAGGAATATGTAAATCACTGATATTATTATGGTGAATGTTTTTGATTTTAAGATTTCTTTGGCTACTAAAAATCAAGAAAGGAATTTTTTTAGGTAGGTATTTTTTATTAATTAATGTGCATAAATTATTATATTATGTGTTTATTTAACCCTTTGTAATGGATATGAAGGGGTAGGGTAGAGATAATCCCAGAACCACTGGTCCCAAGACCACTTATCCCAGTTAACTGTTGAAGTTGTCGCAAAAAGACCAATTTAAATTGATATCGAAACTAACGCTTGTCGAATACAATGGTTTGTGTATTTAATATATTCGTTAAGATGTTTAGTGAATTCGAGTGTGGATTTTTTTTTTCTTAATTTAAGTGTTCTTATCGGCCATTGGTCGATTTAATGCGAGTAAGCATGAATTATGTACAGTTGTAGGTATATTGGTTTTGCATAGAAATATTCTGCAATCTATTATGTCTCTCCATTGGGTGTTGTTTTTTAAAATTGAAATGAAATGTGAGCAAAAAAAGGAAATTTCATCCTCACTGAAGAATTTAGCTGAATTCAACATTGAATTCAAAGGCCACTTCTTCTAAGAAACAGCAATCACTGATTTAGTTACTGTAAAGTAATGCATAGTTTCACCAGTTCATGGTTTTATGCACATTGTCTGCTTTGTAAATGGGCAAAATGTTGAAACACTCCCTTCTTTAACCTGGCACACAAAATTCAAGTGAGTTCGCAATACGGATGTTAATTCAAAATAGTTGGTTGATGCTCATTTACAATAGGTTCATCAAAAATATTATGAGAATTGACAATCGCAATAGCGTTTTAAAAAAATTGTTGATAAATGTCAACTTTCAATTTAAAATTGACAATCGCAATAAGGGTGCAAGAGTTCTAGCAAAGATAATATAATACCAAGATGCCGCATCCCATACAAAATATTGGAACCCGAAAATTAAAGGCTGGGATCTAATATGCGATCCCACAACATCTTGCTATTTGTCAAATGTTGCATTGGCCAGTATAAAGAGCGAGAGATCTCTGCCTGTATACAACTTATAGTATAGTATGAATGATGAATAAATTGAATTTTTTATAAAGCGATGCCAGCCTTGTTGGTGGCGAGTGGAGGAGACTTACGGTGGTTGTTTTTTTTTAATTTTTTGCTTATCATTGGTAATGGTGTGTATCTGTTTAGATAGACATGCAGTAACTTTTTTGTTCGTTCGTCGCGATTTTCGAATAAAGGGTAGCAAGGATTTTCTTTTGGTGTTTTTTTTTGTGAGGTACCTAGGTAAGTATGTATACCTATGTATGTAGGTTCGTAGATAGTTGGTTATTTTGTATTCCCTGGGAAATTAAAGAATATTATTGTTCATTAATTTTTTTACATGTGAGTTCAAAAGTTGTGAGGTAGGTAGGTAGGTGTGAAATGTGTATGCTCCGATTTAAGGAACACGGTATGACAAGGTCGTTTTACAAGGGTTTTATTTGTATTCTATTTTTTTCCCTCGCCCCTCACTTTTCGGGTGCTTGATTAGAGTGAGTCCCCTCGCCTCTCACTTTCGGGGTGGTTGCTTCGAGTGAGTCCCCTCGCCACTCCCTTTTGGGGTTTTATTTGTATTCTATTTTTTTTCTGAGTCTCTTCGCCTCTCACTTTTCGGGTGCTTGATTAGAGTGAGTCCCTTCGCCTCTCACTCTTAGGGTAGACATATACGTATACGTTGCTCAAAGTTCCACATTTAACATTTTCAAATATGAAAACGTAATGCATTATACAAAATTCACATTACCTAGGTACTACTGTACGACTGCAGCAAATCTTTATACCTAATTTCTTAATATGTTTTTACATACCTATATAATGCAACTGTAACGCTTAATTAATTGCTGTACTTTACCTACAAAGATGAACCTATCATCAACATTAATCCTCAAAATGAAATCACCGTAAATACCAAAAAACAAAAATCTCATAAAAAGTAGTTTAAGTAATTTTCTTAAAAACTAGAAGACGTAAAACCATTCGGTTTTGTGTGTTCTATTTAGAATTGATATAAGCATTGACCACAAAAAGCCATAGTTTCACAATTTTGAAAAAAAGTGGTTTAAACTCTTTTTTTCATTTTTTATAAAAATTTTGAGTTTGCATGTGAATTTTTCAAAAACCATTGACATGAATAATTTAATTTAAATTTGGGATTGAAAAACAGATTTTTTACTTTCAAAACCGGTATAGAACCTTATGAGTGTTGCCGTTGTTTTTTTTAATATTTTTTGTTCAATCTAAGTTCAAAACTGCCTCTACGGCAGTTTTGGGGGTGACACAGACCCCCTCGCATACTAAAAAATGGTTGATTTTGACCCTACATATATACCTCACTGTTTATACACCTTAATGCTGGGTGCTAGCACTGTATTTATGTAAGCAAGCAAAAAGCAAAAATCTCATAAAAAAGTAGTTCCAGTAATTGTAAATTTTCTCATGAACTAAAAGACATAAAACCATTTTGTTTTTTGTGTTCGACTTAGAATTAATATGTACACTGACTTCAAAAAGCCAATTCAGCACTTCATTTCACAACTTTGAAAAAAATGGTCTAAATTTTTTTTTCATTTTTTGTATCAAAATTTTGAGTTTGAATGCGAATTTTTCAAAAACTATTGACATAATATTTAAATTTAAATTTAAATTTAGGGTTATAGAACAGATTTCTGGCTTTCAAAACCAGTATCGTACTTTATTGTAAGTGTATAATATTCCGATTAAAAATGAAATGCGGTACAATTATTATTGTGGGAAAAATATAAAAAAACCTAATTTATTAGTTTCCGTTTCCTCGGAATAAAAATACCTGCCTATAACGTTCAGAGACCGATCAAGAACTAACTATACATTTCATTTTACAAAAATATCATATAACACGGATGGCCAGTTTTGCCATACGTAACAGTAAGTGTTGCTGTAGTTTTTTAATATTTTTTTTTTAAATTGCCCCTACCTCCTAAACGGGACGAGATAGACCCCCCTCCTATAATAAAAAATGCTTGTTTTTGACCCCTCTACAAAAAACCGTTATCAATTCTTGGCGCCATAGTTATCATACTCTCCCCCATTTTGTTTTCTTTTCGATTTTCTAAAAAACAGTTCAACTGATTTTTATCAATTGTTTAATAAAATACCTAGTTCATAAAACCAAATAAAAGGTGAGTTATCATAGAATTAAAAATTCAAAAATTCATATCATCAATTTCAATTATTGATATTTTTCAAAAATATCCATCTACCAGTGACATGCCGCACAGTGGAACGAAAAGCTGAAAAAGTGGACATCGTGCTGTAACTTTTGAATTAGTGGATGGATTTTGATGATGTTTTCGCCATTTTGTTTGTTATATTTCATGAATTAATAAAATATTAACTAAAATTTCTCCAATCAAATAGTAGTATTTTTAACACAGGTTTAAAACGTACGTCCATTTTTTCCGCATTAAAAAATAAAATGGTATGTCAAATTTAAGTAGGTATTTATAAATTTACGAATTAAAAACTAAATTTATAAAGAAAAACCATAATTCTGTCCAGGAAAAAATAAATAAAAATTTTTCCATAATGGTATGCATTATAGTTTATATTTCCAAAAAACCCAAAAAGCTCATAATAATTCCACTTTGATAAATTTTACTGGAGAGCAAAAAAGCCATACAAAATGTTGCATTATGCTTAGTACAAAAATTGATTTAGAGATTACTCTAAGATTCTGGAACAACTATGTTAAATAGGACAAAAGTGATTAAGATAATTTGCAAAGAATGTGTTTTTTTTTTAAATGGTATCAAAACAGTGGATTTAGCAGCTTTAAGAATTTAATGACAATAAGGAAAATTGAATCTGTTTAATTTCCAATTATGTTTCTTAAAAAAAAACGCTGAACACTTATATGTCTTAGCATGCAAAAAAATAATCATACAGTGTGTGTTTTGTATTAATTTTAAGTTGATTCACAAAAATTCCTTGAAAAAGATTTAGAAAAAATATTATTTCCCGCTTTGAAAATTAATGAGACCAAATGATTAGGATTGTACTGTGACTTTGAAAGATCTATTTTATTTTATTTTACTTTATTTTATTTTATTTTATTTTGAATAGCCAAAAGGTAGATACACTTATAGATGTATGTACATAGGTTTAGCTTTGCAATTATTTTTTTATTCCAATAGTCAAATTGGAAAAGAACGTTACCATAATAATTTTGCTATCCTTGAACTAAAGTGGTACGCATTTAGTGCTTATGTTAAATGAATCATATGCATTTTTATATTCATTTGTTCATATACTTACTTACTAAACTAATTATAACATATTGAAAATGCTAAATATAATATGTAGTTGAATTTCGGTAAAAATGTTATAAAGACCAAAGTTTTGAAACTAAAGTAGTTATTTTGTGTTGCTTTTAACTGCGAAAATAAATACTTTTTTTAAAAAATTTAAATATATTTTAGAAAATTATTTTTGGAGGAAGTTAACGAGATTTGATGAAATTCAAATAATTATTTAACTACTCACTGAAAAGTTGAGAAAAATCAGTTTTTTAATATTATATAACTTTTAACATATATATTGAAAGCTCAATATTTACAAATAATGGGTTATATATTATAATTAAATAGTTTTTTTATTTAAGAAAATATTTTTATAAATACACATAAAAATGTTATTCTATTTGCTGTACTTAATGTACAGAAAAAATAAAGAATAGTAAATAGACGTTTTTTTAAAACGCATAGGTAAGCGGGGTCGGATCCGGTCGGATCCAATTTTTGCCAAATATTACTAAGAAAAAACTTACCATTCCGTTAAAGTTAAATAGAAAGCAGGCATATGTAAGCATTTTTTAAAAGCTTACCGAAAGTTCAAATTATTCTTTTTTTAAGAACAGGTATAAAAATGGGTGTTTTCAAATTTAAAAAAACGAAAAACAAATAAAGCCTGATATCACATTTAATTCGGTTAAGAAAAAAGTCTAAACTTGAGACATTATATCTGGAGAACCGTTATGTTTTCAAAAAATAAAATTGTTGCATATGTAAGAGGGTTGTTTCCTCAAAACCTTGCAATGAAAATTTATGTCCATATCTAAAAAAAAAAAAAATCATCTCATGACCGGAATTTTGTACTGATCGTTCCACTGTGTGCCGTGGTGTTTCCAGTAGGGTGTTCACTAGGTTTTTCTGGAGTTACATAGTCTATTCCTTGTTTAAATCCAGGATCACGACGAGGACGTGATAGAAAACGATCCCATTTTTTATTTTTTTTTTGTTTTTTTTTTTATTTTTTTTTTTTTTTTTTTTTAATTTTTTTGTTTTTTTTTTATATTTTTTATAATTTTTGTTTTTTTTTTTTACATTTTTATGTTTCTATATTTTTTCCTTGGTTTTATTTCATATTTATTTGTTTGTTTACTTGTATTTAAGTTCAATTCGCCGAGATTTCTTCAAGAACACTTGCAAACCCTCATCATAAAAAATATTCTTAACTTTTATTTCCTTAAAAAAAGATTTTTCGATAGAAATAATTGCCAGTTCTGATAATCTGTCCTCTAGCATTTTATTTCTAGTAAACGATTTTATGCACTTTAGTGCGGAAAAAGAAGACTGAGCTACTCGATACTGGAATTGTTATAATCAGTGAACTCAATTTTAAAATTTCTGAAAATGTATCTTTCAATTCCAAATTATCAAGTATTTTTGGAATGTCCTTAACGGAAATATTTTTGAACTGCGACTGAGAACATTTAAAAAATACTATGAGTTCATTTTTAAGCTTTATATGAAGTCGAAAAATGGACCATATGAAGATTTAAAGCATTCAAATGCTTCGAATTTTGTTCATATTCAGCAAACTTTTTTGAGGAAAGTATTGCTAAAAATTTAATTTTTTTTAATGAATCGAATCTTGTTTCCATTTGTTAAGACAATGTATCGATTATTTCGAAAAAAATTTGCCTATATCTTATTTCAAAACTTTCTAAGCTTTCACCTCGTTTTGGAATAGGATGAATTGCATTTTTGGCTGTTTCAAAAACACTTTGGAACTGCGTTCTTAAATTGGTTATTTCTAGCTTAACCATATCAATTTGCTAACAGCAGAAATTGATATCAAACATTTTTGCCGATCTTCCAACCTCTCCCCCTTTGATACGTACTACGAATTGTAGTCTATTGAAATAAGGTATGGAGAAAAATGGAGGCGGACAGCATACTTGAAGGCGCTTAGAAAAATGCTGATGCTCCAAATGCATTTGATAAACAAACGATACACATCTCGACCTGTGACGTCAGTGGTCTAAAGTAGTGGAATGCGTAGTGCATACGACTTCTAAGACTGAGCAAATCTGATATGCTTGGGTTCGAATCTCATGGTGTGCAGAAAGTTTTTCATAATAAAATTGGATTAAAGCTCAGCACCACTAATAAGGAGACTGATGATAGGGCTTGGCACCCCTTGAAATAGCTATATCCCCAGCCAAATAATTAATTAAAACGAATTATAAATTAATTCGTATACCATTGGTGGTAGCACCTTTAAGTTGTTGTTGTTGTTCAGAAATTCAATGAAATTGACGGAATAAAGAATGGTCAAGTCTAATAAACTGACATTCAAGTATGAATAATACAATAAATAATAATATCAAACATTTTTGTTTGTAATAAGACATTAAACAAAATATCTATATGGGTTAAAATATCGTTAAAAACTTTAAGCATAAAAACTGCATTAAATGAGTTTAAAAACTGAAGGAAACCTCTCGCTTGGATTGCGTCAGCCCCCCAAGTATCTGGATCGTCAATCATTTCATCAAATAATGTGACACTTAAATCTGTTTGAATCACATTAACAAGACGAGATGAATAACTCCATCTTGTTGGGGCAACGGTGGGTAGTCTTCTTTTTATTATTTGATCCAAAAGAAAAGTTCTTTTAGTAGACTGGGAGAAAAAGCAGACAGACCAGACAAGCTTCTCGAAGGAAGACCAATTGCGACAAAACCAGGTTTAAAACGTGCGCATTGCAATGAACAAACATTGCATGTGGAAAATGATTTTTTACTTGTGCTTGGGATCCGTTTAACTCGCCAGACATAACCGCCGGCCGAACCATCGTATGTTTGAGCTACAAGTTTTTCGCCCCAATTCTTAGACCTTATAAACTCTATAATTTTTGTTGAAATACCTGTAGCTGTTCGATTATCGCTTACATCTGATAAAACCTCTCTTTTGCAGCACCACTTGCGTCAACATACGGAAACGCAACAGAAAATTGTGATTTTTTAGTAATATCTGTGGTTTCGTTCAAAATTACAGATACAAAATATGCATTATCAATTTCGTTATCGATGTTATCTGAGATGACACTTGACACTGCATTTGTCAAGTCGTTTTGAATGTTGTTCGATGTCCCTTTAAATACGCTTGCAGATTTTAAATGAGTTTCCAATTTTGAATCATATTTGGCAATAAGATTTAAAAGCTCAACATAATTTCCCTTATTTTGAGACTCTTCTCGTTCATTATTTCCCCTGAATGCTAGCTCTTGTGAACCAAAGCTTTACCTCATAATGCTTTTCTTGAAAATTCCTTATAAAAGATTTATTTTTTGTGGAATTCTTGCATGTTAAATTTGGAAGAGGTGGTGTTGGCCTGCCAGACCTAATCACTTCCAATTTGTCCACAGAGGATAGCTGCGAAAATGGTTTTTCAATAAGCTTTTCGATGCTGCACCTGCAATTTAAAATTTCTGCATTCATTTTGTTTGGTCACACAGATACAACCTTTTCATTCCAAAACCAAGAAACAGAATGATGTAGATAATTAATTAATTTCGGTCTCATTGAGGTGCTCAATCAAATAGCGCACCAAAAGAAGGTCCACAAGCAGTAAACACAAGTCAACATTTGCACAACCACCATCATACCAAGTAAATGTTATCAGAGGGCGAGAGCTAAACACTGTCTACTTTCTTGCCTGTATATGTGTATTGTGTATGCGGCGTTTCTAACACCAAACGAAAATGAAATAAAAATATCAACATACAGTGACAGCTGAGTGCCTATATCTGCCGAATAATGGACTGGACGGCGACATAGGTGCGCTTTATAAAGTTGAACACCCAACCTTTTATATTTATAAGGGAGAACAAATTTCGGGTTTTTTTTTCAAATTCATTTGTATGAGGATTCGCTTTACCTTGGTGCGCTGAAATGATGAGAACACCCTTAATGGTGAATTTTTCGCTGCTTTTTTTCAAATTTATTTGTATGTAGGATTCACTTTAAGTTGGTGCGCTGAAATATGAGAACACCCTAAAATGGTGAATTTTTCGCTACTTTGACTGAACTGAACGTTGGAATTACGAAAAAAATGTTGTTCTGAATTAGTTTTATTAGATCTCATGTGAATATTAATTATTATCTATACAACTATTAATAAAATATCGAAAAAAGCACGAACGTAAATTTAAAAGAAATTTCGATGCCCATGGAAAATAAAAATTTTGCTAGGGTGTTCGGAGAACACCTGCGCCTTCGAATAAACGTCATTGCCATATTTCTTTTAAAAACAATCAAAAGTTAAAAACCGATCAAAAATTCACCTTGAAGATTCATCATTTTTCACAAATTAATCAATACCTACTAAGTTAAATTTATCTGACGTAAAGTTTCAACTTGCTCTGTTTTTTTAAATTTGAAAGCTTTATGTTAAGTTATTCAAACAATTTCCCTGATTCAGGTTCGATTTATTTGTCAGAGACAGGCCTAGAAACTAGTAACCTACCTATCTAGGTACTTTATATTTATCAACTTAAGCCGTCAAAACCCAGCTTTGTCTGTTGTATGTGCATAGAGACATATCTACATATTTCAAACGATAAACATTATATCAAATATAAGTAAAACATAAAAAACAAAATTAGTTTAATGTCTTCTAGTTCTTGAGAAAATTGACAATTACTAAAACTAGTTTTTTATGAGATTTTTGTTTTTTTACTTGCTTACATAAATACAGTGCTAGCACCCAGCATTACGGTGTATAAACAGTGAGGTATATATGTAGGGTCAAAATCAAGCATTTTTTAGTATGCGAGGTAGGTCTGTGTCACCCCGCTTAGAAGGTAGGGGTAGTTTTAGACTTAGATTGAAAAAAAAATATTAAAAAAAAACAACGGCAACACTCACAATAAGGTTCTATATCGGTTTTGAAAGTAAAAAATCTAAAATTAAATTAAATTATTAGATAGATAATAGATAGATAGATAGATAGATGATAGATAAGAACATATTTTATTCATTTAAAACTTAAATACTTAAAGTACTAGTTATGTTTAACAGTACAGCAGTACAGGGAAGATAGGCTATTTGCCTTTCAGTCTCACCATTATGGAATTCAATAAGCTATCTTCATTTTAAAGCTCTTAAGCTCTTACAGGGTTGCAGTAGTGAGCATTTAAAATTGCCGCAAATCTCACAAAAATATCGATAGAGTTACCAACTATTTATTAATATACGCATATTTTATAAGAAAAAACAATGATATCCTAAATAAATTTAATCTATCTTTTTCCACACCTCTCTGAAAGACTATAGGTAACAATTTGTATAACTGCATTTTAATTTTTAACTGTTTTTCCATACATAAAAGGAAATCCTAAAACATGAAAACAGAAAAACACCAAGCGTCAAAACTTTTTTCTCTAATGTAGAAATATTTGCTACCAAAAGCTCTAAGAAAGCTTAAATCCTGAAAGTTACATTGCAAAAACCAAAGAATATGCCATATGAATTTCCATCAACTGGGCAATGGTAACTCTGATTCAAAGTGTTTTTTTTTTAGTAAAAACAATGTCAACAAGGGTTGGTTGCAAATTTGCGATCAGTCTCCTTTCACCCGGGGAGCAGATAGATCATGGTTGGATGTACGTGAGCTCAAAGAAGATTACACAAACAATTTAAATGTAACTCAGTTATTCTGTTCCTTATTTCAGTGGCAATTTCTTAAGTTAAGGTGCCGTGCAAGCAGCAGCAGGCACCAGTGTTTTTGAAAAAGCTCTCCCATAAGGCCTGTACTGCAAATATAAATTGAACAGAGTATAGGTACCTCACAAAAAAAAAACACCAAAAGAAAACCCTTGCTACCCTTTATTCGAAAATCGCGACGAACGAACAAAAAAGTTACTGCATGTCTATCTATACAGATACACACCATTACCAATGATAAGCAAAAAACTAAAAAAAAAAACAACCACCGTAAGTCTCCTCCACTCGCCACCAACAAGGCTGGCATCGCTTCATAAAAAATTCAATTTATACATCATTCTAACTATTCCTACGAAAGACAAAAACAACAAATACTTTTGCCTTTGAGAATTGAGATATACATTTTGAAGAGAATTCAAATTCTAAGTTGTATACAGGCAGAGATCTCTCGCTCTTTATACTGGCCAATGCAACATTTGACAAATAGCAACATGTTGTGGGATCGCATATTAGATCCCAGCCTTTAATTGTTGGGTTCCAATATTTTGTATGGGATGCGACATCTTGGTATTACATATATTATCTTTGGTTAAATTTTGGGTTCACTTTTTTTGTACTAGATGCAACATCTTGTTATTATATTATCTTTGGTTTAACAAATATATTGAGAATAAATTTCATCGAGGCACCTTGGCAAATTGAGTTCGCATTGGGAAAAATCTGCTATATGTAGGTATGCATGTTTGTGGTAGGTATTCTTAATTCATAATAATTATTAAGGGGCCGCCATGGTTGGTTTGGTTGGCTATAACTTTGGTTCTAATAGTAGGATCGTAAAGGTTGGGGCCTTAAAATTTAGGTAGGTAGAATGTCACGTTATATTCAGAGTATCATAAAAGTATGTGTGAAAAAATGTTTTTTAATTAAAAATTGAATGGCACGTGCTTCACCTTTTGCTCAGTGATTGAATATTATAAACAAAAATACAGATGGTCGAATTTCGACCAAAGGCGATACTAGTATTATATAAATAAATACAGATGGTCGAATTTCGACCATAGGCGATACTAGTTAGTGTCCTAATCTACCTTTTGGCCTAAACCAAAAAGTTAATGGCTCACCCGACTATAATTACGTACCTGAAATGTAAACATAACCTTCATTGCCATGTGTCGTTTTAAATGTTTTATAAATCGAAATCTTTTAATTCGCGAATTATTCAACTGAAAAAAAAACATACATATGTGTAAGTAATTTTTTGTTTTAAATATATACCTATGTATATAAAACCATTTTCTCACCATTTCAAGAGTTTCTTTGACAGATAAAAAGAGATCTTCATTTTTAGTCAATGTTTGTGATTTACTTTCTATTAATATTTGTAAGTCCTCAGGACTTTCATTACTTTGACTGCGATGTTTAATTTTACTTTTGAGTTTTCGAATTATTTCACTCATTTCAGATTCCGTTCTTTGTGAATCGATACGTGAGCCCAATTTTTCCGCCTCAGCACGTAACTCACCAAGGGCATGAATCTTCGATTTTTTATCTTCCTAAATAAAAATACAAGTGTCTTTAATTTAAAAAAAAAATTATTATAAAAATTTATAAACCTCGAATCTTTGAATAGCGGAATCGATTTCATTAAGTTTAGCTTCATTCAGTCGCACATTATTCATGAAGCTGGTTAAATTAACACGAATATCGTCTGATTTGTTCTAAAAATTTTAATACAAAATCGATTATCAAAACATTTATTATAAAACTTTTTTTTCAATAAAACTCACTTTTATTTGATTCATTTCATTTTCGATTGATTTCAAAGAAACTTTTTGCTCTGTTAGCTCTTCTTTGATTGCTCTTAGTTCAATTTTTGTTTCAGATGCTTCTTTTGTCTTCTCTTCAAGTTGTGTTTCAATTTGGGAGAGTTTGGTTTTGTACTCATCTAGTTCATTAGCCTATTATAAATTTAATTTATAAATACATATGTATTTCCTCTATACATGTAATAGCAAACCAAGAGATCCATTTCATTGGAATCTGGATATTCAAAATATTGTAACTCGTTTATTCTCTCACATAAGCCCCTTTCCGAATACTCGTGCTTTTCAGCTAAATTGCGATTTTTATTAATACTCTGTGCAATTTGTTTTAACTGTGGAATTAACTCTTGCAACATTGATTCACAGTGAGCAATCTCTTCTGTGCTAGATTTCATTTCCAGTTCCATTTGGCTTAAAAGAAGTTCATTACAATTTGAAGAAAAAAAAAATAATAATGAATATTACTGTATTCTTTCACGGATATCGACTTGGATAAACCGAGCAGATCGAATTTTAAGTGAATACATTCGATATGAAGGCTCTGGGCAGTATTCAAGGCCTGGTTTAACAAGAATAATTTTTCTCAGATTTTCTGGAACATTTTCAATTTGCGAGGTAAACTTTTCAGCTACTTCTTTACTTTCCGTAAGGAGAATACTTTCAATAGAACCGCGATCAATAAGACAGTTAAGGACCACATTATCAGAACAACGTATTTGCTCCATAAGTAGCTTAGTTCCACTAGGCGGATGGACTTTACCATTTGATACGTCATAAACCTAAACAGAACCATTTCAATTAATCTTATAGAGAAAATAACATATTCTTCATAAATGTACAAACTTTGTTAATAAACTTTGTAGTAATGATGGTTGGATTAAAACTAGGATATTTCTTTAGAACATTTTCCAAAATTTTATAATCTTTGTTGTTGCTGACAACAAAACTATTTATCAAACCACCTAACTGGTTTTCCACAGCATCTCGAAATCTTGCGTCAACAACTTCAATATATCGACCTAGAGGACCACGTGGCATCTCACTGAATTGTCTTTCCTGATAAAGCCTATTGATTGTAGACACTATTCGACTAACGTGTTCTCCATAGATCGAGAGAGCGTCTTTAGAGTTTTCATTTATGTTGTGTATTTGGGATTGAAGGCGCCCTGAAATCAAAAAATTAATTAAAATTTACATTTTTATACAAATAAAAAAAGTTAGAAAAATATCTTAATATACAGGGTGTCAGATAATCTTTAGTCCAAACTGAAACTGATGATAGGCCAGGTCATGACTACCCAGAATTTAGTAACTTATCCGTACCGAATCATAACAGTTTTCGAATAACGGCTGTTTTTTTAAATCTCGAAAAGCCCTTACTTTAAACCAGGTTTTTGGTCACCCTGTACTTAATTGATTTTTGTTTTCCTAATTTTTTCACTTGAATAATCTTTGATAGTAAGACCAATATTATAAAAAGATTTATTTTTATTTGTTTTAGAACCCTGTTTGATGGAGTTCAAATTGTTATAACTTCTGATGTAAGGTTAGCATTGTAAGTTTTATACCTTTTAAGAAACTTTAATAACATGGCAAGAACCCCAGTATTGAGTAATACAATTTTTTTCAGGATGATCTTTTAAGAATCGGAGTCAAAAAATGATTTGATCAAAATTTCATAATATTCATTAATTTTGAACAAAATGGTGCAAGATATCAAAAATATTTAAATGCAGAAAATTGGTCTTACTGTCATACAATATTCAAGTGAAAAAATTAGGAAAAACAAAATTCAATTAAGGAGAGGGTGAGCAAAAACCTGGTAAAAAGTAAGGGTTTTTCGAAATAAAAAAAAAACAGCTATTCTAAAACCGTTATAATTCGGTACGGACAAGTAACTCAATTCTGGGTAGTCATGACGTGGCCTATCACCAGTTTCAGTTTGGATCATTGATTATGGGACACTCTGTATATATAGGTATGTATATTTTAAACTATTTTCGAGACCTTTTTATTATTTAAAATTCTCTTATTATGTAGGTCAATACATAATTTGTTTGCTATTTAAAAATTATATCCAGTCAATGAAGCCAAAAAAACAGCCAAATTCGGAAATAATCGCCGGGAAGCTGGATTTTGGTATATAGCTTCCTCATGGTGTTTTTAAGAAACTGTCAAAAGTCCCCATCGATATGAGCGCCGCTAACAATTTTACGGGGGGTTGAAGGCCCCCAAAATGATTTTTCAGCCCAGGGCCTGGCTGCTGTATATAAGAAGGTTTTTTTTTTAATAATACAAATTCTATATACTTCACTACTGGAATACATCAGCCAAGTAGAAGATTTAGCACTATTTTAATGGAATTTGTTGAATTATTGATTCAAAATAGCTTTTAACGTCCTTTAAGTCCTACAAAAATTGGGGTTTCGTCCCGGCGATCTCACTTGGACTTATCACTTGACTATAGTGAGGGCCTTTGTCAATACACAATTTGTATTATTAAAAAAACCTTCTTATATAAACTAGCCAAGCCCTGGGCTAAAAACAAAAACTTCCAATTTAATGATTAGGAATTCTAGTCTTGTTGGATATAGTTCACACTAGGTATTCGTCATGAAATCTATGTAAAATGAACTGAACTTAGCAAAAATTGCGTATAGACAAAGGCCCTCAATAGTCAACTGATGAGTCCAAGTAAGACCTGGCGACCTCCGGATTAACTAGCCTTATCTGTATATGCGAATCTCTGTACAGACGGACCTTTATTTCTTCGCTACTCGTGGGACTAAAATGAACTTTAACAAACAAACAAAACAGACAAAACGGACAATACAGACTACACAGACAAAACTGACTAAAACAACAGACACCGGTTTATCTTCCAAACCGGGCGGCAGCACGGCGTCAACGCTGTTTGCCATTTCTCCTGCGTTGTGTACCAGTGGGAGGTTGTGGCTACTCATGGCCCCCCAGTGGCTGCAGAACGCAGTGAGGGAAGTACAAAGGTAGAAATACCTATTTCAAGTGGTGGTGGGGTTGTGCATCATGGTCCTTCCACCACTACTCAGTCATCTAAGACGTCTAGGCAGGCTGCCCATCTCGGTGTTGGTAGGGTTGTGAACCATGGTCCTTCCACCTCTGGGGTGGGCTCCTTGCCTGGCACGTCCCGAAAGTTCTCGAGGAGGTTTAGGCCCTCGAAGAACAGATATAAGGACAAGCGGGATGCTGAGAGGATTCTGAAGGACTCTGGTGTTACACTGGAGGCCGGAGAAGACTCTCAGCATTCTGCCAGGATAAAGTGGGCGATGGGCATTATCGCGAATGCGCAGACCAGCGGCAACTCCACGTCAAAGCGTAATAGGTCTCTGGAGGGTATCACTCCGAAACCCAAACGGCCCCGAGTGCACAACACCAGCACTCCCCACAATCCCCCATTGTCCTATTGCGATGTCCTCAAAGACAAGATCGTGATTGCGGTTATCGATAGGAGCGATATTGATGGCACGATCTCATCTGATCAATGGCAGGTGGTAAAACTGAAGCTCTCGGCTGGCTTCTTAAGCGTAATAGGGATAACCCGGGACCACCTCCAGTCACAAGCGATGGCGGCTGGCATCAAGGCCACGTCAAGCTCATCGTTTGTGATGATCAGAGATCATGCGATCTGTATAAGCTTGCTGTCAGCAGGTTGGGAGAAGTTTGGCCAGGTGCGAAGCTTGAGGTTGTTGCTAAGGAGGATATCCCTAGCAGGCCAAGAGCTCGCACATGGATACCGGCTGAACCCTCTTGCGTGGATGAGATTATCCAGATAGTCAAACTAAGCAATCCGTCCCTGCCGACTCATAACTGGAAAGTCGCAAAGCTTGAGGAGGCAAAGGGGTCTTTATCGAAGCGCGATTTTCGTGGTCAATAAGGAGTCCCTTGCCCCCTTAGCTCTGACCAAAGGTGTGATTAGGTTTGGGTTCGAAACGATCACCTTGAGGATTTACAAAAAAGATGAGGAAGACGCGGAATGCGTGCCTCCAAACCCTCTCGAAGCTGTTCCGGTGTTTGAAGACCCTGGTGCATTGATCACCCTTCCTTCCATGGAAGACGATGTATCCAGGTCATCCTCGATCACGGCTCAGTCTTCCATCAACGTCGACAGTCTGACTGATATGGAGACTGAAGACCCCAACTTCGCTCTTCTGAGTGAGGATGAGCTTTTATGTTCGTCCTCTGAACCAGAAGACGCTGACAACACCGTGGTGGAGGTTGATCTGCCTGATTGTAGCCAAAATGCTGCAGTTAGGCCAGATTAACCTTCAGCACTCCATTAAGGCTTCGGCCTCACTTCTGCTCCGTCTATCCAGGCACGGAGTTGATATCGTCCTGGTCCAAGAACCCTGGATTGTAAAATCCTTGGTGAAGGGACTCAGGACTCCTGGATACTACACACTGTATGTGACGGATAAAGGTGGACCTAGATCCTGCATACTAGTGAAAAGTAGCACTAATGTATTTTTACTCCCTAATTTCAGCGATAGTGACGTCACAGCCGCCAGACTCGATACGTCTAAAGGGTCGTATTGGCTTGTGTCGGCGTATTTTGGCCACGACAACCTTGGCCCTCTCCCTGGTAGCACCCTGGAGAGAATCATCGCTGAAGCAGAACGGTAGAAGATCAGCCTCATAATTGGGTGTGATGCTAACGCCCATCGTACAGTATGGGGTAGTACTGATATCAACGACAGAGGTAAGTCTCTTTGTGATTTTATTTTAAGTAGTACTAACCTTATAGTAAGTAACGTAGGGAATGAACCTACATTCGTTACCAGAAATCGACAGGAAGTTCTGGACATAACTCTTGTCTCCGACACAATTCATCACATGATTAAAGATTGGAAAGTATCTGAGGAACATTCTTTCTCTGATCACCGATACATCCAATTTAGTCTAGATGTTGAATCCCCTAGCCATTTTACTTTTCGAAATTATAGGAAAACTGACTGGCCCAAATATAGGATGGTGCTAGAAAGTTTAGTTAAACCTAATCTTTTAAGCCCTCCTTCCAATATAAATTATCTTAACAACAAAGTCAAAGATCTTACCTTAGCCCTTAATAATTCAATGTCAATCGCTTGCCCTCTTACTCACGTAAGGGGTAAAAAGAAACCGCATTGGTGGAACTCAGGGCTCGAGCCGATTAGGAAAAGATGTAGGAAACTATTCAATCGATCAAAAAGCACAAGATTAGCTTCAGACTGGGACTCGTTAAGGAATCCCTAAAAATGTATAAGAAAGAATTGAGGAAATGTAAAAGATCTTCATGGAGGAGCTTCTGTACTAAAATAGAAGAAACCTCCGAAGCATCAAGACTACGTAAAATCCTCTCAACTAATCCAGTGATGCCCAGTTTCTTAAAAAACGTCGACGGCACATGGACCCACTCAGGCGAGGAATCCCACAACCTACTACTAGACACTCATTTTCCAGGTAGCTCCCAAACTGTTAATAACAGCGTCCACGTTAGGTCCAGAAATATATTAACTTATCCAGACGGTCTGATTACAAGGGAAAAGCTAAAATGGGCTATCAATAGCTTTGCACCTTACAAGTCAGCTGGGCCAGACGGCATAATACCAGCCGAACTTCAGATGACTTCTGACATTGTTGTGCCAATTATGGAGGTACTTTTCATCGGTTGTCTGAAGATGGCTCACATTCCCTTGTTATGGAGAGAAGTAACAGTTGTTTTTATCCCCAAAGCCGGTAAATGTTCCCATGTAAATCCGAAAGATCTTAAGTGATTGATATCCATTTAAGAACAAGCATTGACTCAAGACTCTTGTCTTCAGCTCAACATGCTTACTGTAAAGGGAAATCACTAGATACGGCTCTGCACACACTATGGTTGCATTCCTAGATATTGAAGGCGCCTTTAACAACGTCGACACATCTGCAATCGAATCTGCGCTGTCATCTCTGAATGTAGATGGTTCGCTTGGTGAATTGATTAATCAAATGCTGACCAGCAGAGTTATCAATTCAAAACTGGGCGGCTTTTCTGCCAGAAGATTTGTCAGTAGAGGTACGCCGCAAGGCGGTGTCCTATCTCCCCTTCTCTGGAATTTGGTCGTTAACGAACTTCTGATATGCCTTCAGGAGGAGAGGTACAGTGTGATTGCTTATGCGGATGACGTTGCTATGGCCGTATCAGGAAAACATCCCAATACCTTGATTGAACTCTTACAAAACGCGCTAAATAAGCTAACAAACTGGGCCGATCGCTGTGGACTGGGTGTCAACCCTCACAAAACTGATCTTGTCCTCTTTTCTAGGAAATACAAAATTCCCCATATAGACCCTCCTACCATCAAAGGTGTACCTTTAACTTTCTCGAATGAATCAAAATATTTGGGTCTTATTCCTGACAAGAAGTTAAGCTGGAAACCTAATATAAACGAAAGAATTAAAAAAGCCACGGTGGCACTCTTCTCATGTAAAAAGGCCATCGGCAATAAATGGGGTCTCCAACCCCGCATTGCTCACTGGCTATAAACCTCGGTAGTAAGACCGATCTTAACATACGATGTGTCAGTATGGTGGACCGCTCTAGATAAAACAACAAATGTTGGCAAACTAAGCAAGGTCCAACTGTCAGCTTGTCGATGCATGGGTGGAGTACTCCGTACGACCCCTGCCGCTGCATTGGATATTCTGTTCTATCTCACACCTCTCGATATATTTTGCAAACAAACGGCTGCAAGCACAGCTATACGTCTTAAAGCCTCCTCACAATGGTCCAACTATGATATTGGCTACTCTATCATTCTGAACACATTCAGATCACTCCCAAGTATCACAGATTACACCACCCCACATCTACAGTTCCATAAAAACTTTCAGGTTACCATTCCTTCCAGATCTCTCTGGGAGGACCTGACTTTCCTGGAAGATGAATCGATCCACTTCTATACTGACGGTTCTAAAACTGAGGACGGGGTTGGTGGAGGTGTATACTCAGATAGGCTGAAACTAAGTCTCTCCTTCCGTCTTCCCAATCACTGTAGCGTGTTCCAGGCGGAACTTTTGGCGATAAAGGAAGTCCTGTCTTGGCTCAAAGAAAACGTGATATCAACTACAGATATCCGTATTTTCTCGGATAGCCAAGCAGCCATTAAATCTCTGGATTCTGTCTCTACAAATTCAAAAACTGCCCTTAATTGCCGATCATCTCTCTTGGAGATGGCACAGCAGTTCAACATTCACCTTTGCTGGGTGCCGGGTCATAGGGACATTCCAGGCAATTGCAAAGCAGACGAACTCGCCAAAAGTGGAACTTTACTACCTATACCGTCAAATCGGATAAATATTGGTATACCCATCGCTACCTGTAAACTTTTGCTAAAGCAAGATGCAATAGAGAGAACAAACCTTAGGTGGAGTAATATTGCCACATGTCAGGCCACAAAACAGATCTGGCCTGTGCTGGATCTGAAGCGCTCTAGGAACTTGTTATCTCTAAGCAGACTGCACATTAGCTCTGTCATAGGTGTCATTACTGGACACTGTCTAATAGGCAAGCATGCAACAAGGCTTGGTGTATTCTCTAACGACTTCTGCAGGAGTTGTATGGACGAAGAAGAGGAAGAATCGATTCCTCCCCTTCTCTGTACATGCCCTGCTCTATCTCAACGACGTAGGCTCCACTTAGGAGAATTTTACTACAATGATCGTAGTGATCTGACAAGTCATGACATTAATAGTCTCGCTCGCTTCGTAAGAAGCTCTAAATGGTTCAACGAGTAGGAAGAAAGTTTCCTAGATTCCTGTGGTATCACAATGGGCCAACCAATGGTCTAAGTGTGTCCAGCGTTCTGCTTGACAACCACATAAACCTAACCTAACCTCTCCTTGGCTGATGTATTTCAGTAGTATAGTATATATAGAATTTGTATTATTAAAAAAAAAATTGTTTTGACACCAATGCGATGTACATCATCCGATTTCCTAGAATATCTCAATTAATGAGAAAAAAATTGAAAATCTTTGGAGCAGTTTTTTAAAAATATAGTTATTTATATGTATGTATATAAAATTTTGAAAAAAAAAAAAAAATTTTAAATGGTACGCAATTTTTAAAAAATGGTACGCAATTTTTTTCCAATAGTAGGTATAGTAGATCAGATATAAGTTCACACAAAAATTTTAATCAAAATCGTAGGAGCCGTTTTTGAGAAAAATAAGATTTTCCATACCAGTTTTTAAACATTTGTATGGAAGGTACCGTTATTTTTGGTTATAAGAATAATTTTCATTTAAAATCTGCTAGATAATATTGCTAAAAAACTGCTGGGTGTCAAGTTTAATAAAAATTGAAAATTAAGTTATCAAAAAAAATTTTTAAACATTTTTTGATAATGTTTATATACAAAACTTTTAAAACTTAAAACTGTTTTTGAGAATATCGAAAATCAGAAAAATGGTTCTATGGGAGGTACTACTTTTAACCATTTTTCGGAAATTTTCTTTTTTATAAAATGGTTGCCTTTCTGTAAAAAAATTACTGATTTTTTTTTAAGTTGTGGGTAAGTTTTGAGAAAAATAAGATTTTCATTTTTCGCTTAAAAAAATTGTACGGCAGGTACCGTTACTTTTGGTCTTAAAAAAATGAAAAAAACAAATATGTGGGGGGAATGCCCAAAAAACGCTAGGTACCAACTTTGAAGAAAATCGACCGACCCGTTTAGGCTGCAGCCGAAAGGACAGACATACAGACGGACAGAATGGCGAGACCCACTTGTTTTGACTTCGCTATCATCGTAATGTCAAGTTTGATCAAAATCCCGGGTTCGATTTTTTTTACGAATCCATAACTTGCCATATAGTAGGTACCAATAAAAAATATGTGCACGACTGGGTCGCACGAACTTGCTCTTATGTGCGATCACACTGTGTTTTTATTAATATTTCAAAAACTATATTTTTTCTTATAAAAGATATAAATTAGTTACGGCAGCCTTAATTGTATAACACCTGCTTAAAACGTAGTTAAATTTAAGGTTGTATTATGCGAGTAAGTACATTTATTTATGAACAATATAGCACCGTGTTGCAAATATGCATGGAACTTACAGTTTAGACTGAAAAATTGGTAACAAAATATATAGTGGAGCGGCATAGCGTCCATATAAAAGATAATTGTGCACTTTGTGATAAAAGCATCAAATTTTTTTATTGTTGGTACATTATATGAATATGATTTTAAGATATTGGGCTACTTCGAAATTCCACCTCTTTAGGTGGGAGGGGCAAATTAAAAAAAAAAATACATAAGATTGAAAAAAAAATATTAAAAAAACAACGGCAACACTTACAATATCATGCTATACCTTTTTTTAAAGCCAAGAACCCATTCTTCAATTCTGTTTTCAAATTATGTTATTTTAGTGCTTAGTTTTCTAAAAAATTATTTTCAAACTCAAAATTTTGAAAAAAAAAAAATAAGAAAAAAGGTTGTTATGATTTTTTTGCAAAATTTTACGTTATTAAGTACTAATTTGCTTTATCATTTTCGATACTCTTCTTAACTTTTAGTCGAGTGCTAAAAACCAGATAGTCTTAAGTCATTTACTTTTTTAGAAAATTGAAAATTACCATAACTACTTTTTTCTTAAAACCGTCATTTTTGAACATAAACAATGGATTTTGACTTTCTTGTTTAAATTATAAAATTGGATGGCAACTCTGAGTGAATAAGGAGTGAAAAGTAACTAGTATAAGCTCTCTTTAAAAATACATTTATCTAAGAAATAATAAAATAAATTTACACAGAATAGAAATATATACATTTTTAATTGTGTTTTACAACGTAAAAACATAAAATTAAACGCATAACATATAAAATTTAAACGTAAATGAATACTAAAAGATCTCTAGCTGACACTTCTCCAGAACACATTCTTTCTTCACCAAAAAGACAACAAAAAACAATAACAACCATGGCAGAGGGACAAATGTCAATTGAGGATTTGAAAACAATTTTGGGAAATCTTTTGGATGACAAAATATCAAATTTAGCCACTAAAGAAGATATCTCAGGTGTTTGTGAAGAGATTCAACAACTTAAATCACGAAACTCAGAACTCACACCTAAACTTGAGGAAGTGCAAGATGAGTGCAAGTTGCTCATAAGAGAAGTTGAATTTTTAGCCAAGAAATCTTACGAAAAAAATCTCATTGTACGATTTGCCAAACAACCAAACATCAATCATCGTGAAGAAGTGAAAAAATTATTTACTTCGCTTGTTCCAGATGAACCTGCATCAATTAACTCGATTCGTTTGCTAGCTTTAAATTACGAAACGTGCAATATTCTGGTTGAAACAAACTCTAAGGATTACGTTGATGAAATGCTCCATAATTCCACCAAACTTAAAGGCACTGGCATGTTCATCCATAGAGATTTTCCATTAGGGAAAGAAGGTACGACAGCCACTTTTGCGGAGATTTTCCATTAGGGAAAGAAGGTACGACAGTCACTTTTGCGAGTAAGGAAGGCAACAAAAAATAGCAAAGCAAACGTAGATATCCAAATTAAAGGTGAAACTTTGCTGGTGGCGGGGAAAACTTTCAATTGGTGCAGAGAGAGGGGGTTACTGGCTGACAGATCTGACGCTGTGTGATTCTCGGCGAATTGTATTCTGGTTTTAATCTTTCTAATATCATTGAATAATTACAAATAGAAGTGGACACTGAGAAACTAGAAACGCCATCGTTGTTTTCGTGGTCATTATCGGCAACATAATAAAATATTAAATTCTTGTTTGGTTGCGAAATGCGCTAAGCAGATTCAAATAGGGATATTTTTTAGGGAAATTCATTCACAATATACCTATGTACCTACATACGGTGGAAGTGTTTTTTATTTGTCATGAACAACAAACAACAACAAGAATGCCATTGAAGGTCAACTGAAAGCGTTCGGTAGTATAGTTAGGTAGGTAGATACTTCAAGGGTTGCTTTTGCATTTTTGTGGTTTCTCTCAATTAAGGAAGGTGACGTGTGACGATAAATGATGTTTGTGTGTCTTTATTTTTGTAATTATTATCTTCAGTTTGATATTTTCTATTTTGCTTTCAGATTTGTAGATCTAAATCCCATATAGGTAGGCACAGGTACATACCTATCTAAGGTTACCTACGTTTCTTTCACAAAGGTTTATTAAATGATTGTTAAAATTTTAAGTTTTTAATTATCGTCAGTATAGCTTATTTCTTAATTTTAAGTGTTAAATATTATTGAATCATGTGTTAATGTTGAAGGGTAAAATATTTTGCTTGAACGGAGATTTAAACAGGTTGTTTTGCCTAAGATACGACAAAAGGCTAGGGCTAGTAAGCAGGTTGGATCAAGGCAAGACAAAAATTGTATGGGCGGAGAGGTCTAATTCAACCTGCTAAGCCGAGAGGGTTATTTTCCAAAAAAATCCACTTGAAATAAAAAAAAAAAAATCATAACACAGTGTCATGCTATACTATTGTGAAAAGTCCTAAATACACTTAGGTATATAGTCTCAAAAGAAATTGACTAAAAAAATCAAATTTATAACAATTTTGTTAATATAAAGATAAATAGATACTGTTTTTTACAACCCAGCGCCGCGCCGCCAGGCCATTGCCCCTCGCTGCCGGTGGGCAAACTTTGGGCACCCAGAGATTGAAGTCGCGCACGAATCGTGTTAATTCATGTCCACTTTTAATTGCGGTTCTTCTTAAAAATGGTTAACATACATATTTTGTTATTAATGATCATGAATAATATTTTTAACGAATATGTACGAGTATATTACGTATATTGATCATGAAAATGTGGAAGAAGGCAATATTATTGAGCAAAACCGTTGGTGTTGAACCGTAGATCCAAATAGGATACTGAGAACAATGAACATACATTATGTAAGTGGCAATAGATGCAAACGTTTTAGAAAGAAACGAAAATCTTGTCGCCAATAAATTGAGTCTGTCTGGCTAAAAAAAATGCTTTTTTATGGTTTTAGGAACAAAATACCTAAGCAAAAACCATTCTGAAATGTGTCTTTGCTTTCGTTGCATCAGTGATAATTTCGATAATTTGTAAAAAATTCTACTTACTTATTAATTAAACTTACGAGTATTATTAAAATTATAAAAATGACTATAACAATGTAAAAATAAAAAAAACTCTGGCGTTCCCAGATTTGTTTTACCTAACGATTATCGTCGTGAAATATGGTTACCAAATTCTGGGAAGAGTTTCTCAGAAAAACTTAGTTGCGACGAAAAAATTTATATATGTGCCGATCATTTTGACAAAAAAAAATTTAAGTCTGGGAGCTTTCCGTGTATGCACAAATAGAGAGGCTTGTCCGTTCCCATACAATCAAAATAAAAGTGAGTGAGTTTTAAAAGAAATCACAAATAACTTGCAAAATTTCAATCCACAGTTGTTATAGATGTTATTTTGGCATTATTTAAACACGTTTTGTGGTTCAAATGCAAATGACAGTACCTACATATGAATTCGTTTGCGTAAGATCAGATTACATTTTTTTGCTCCTGGTATTATGCCCCAGAATTGTGTGGAGGCCCAGTATCCACTCCCAAAATTTGCTATCTGCTCTTCGAAAAACTCTTGACAGTATCTTTTAGAAAATTCATTCAAGTGAAACCCCAATTTTTTCTCCTGAACAAATTTGATTTTTTTTGCGAAAAATATATGTACAGCCGACTCTCCCTAAGTCGAATTTTCACGGGATTCCAAGATTTGTTCGAGTTAAAGAGAATTTTGGAAAAATTCGAGTTATAGAGAAAAAAAAACATTTTTTTATTTTAAAAGGTTTATTTAATAAATAAAGGTTAATATAAATATGTATTAAAGCAACCAACAACACAAAGAAAAGGATAATAATCCTTTTTTGTTTTTGCGTTGTAACTTTTTAAAAACTATATCTTTTTATAGAGGTACCAGGGTTATGAATAGGAAGAAACGCAAAGAGCTGACGATGATGGTACACGCGATGCTACACATATATACATATGTACCTATTAAGGTTTTGATGGTTCGTAGTTATACTGTATCCAAATACGAATTCCGAAGGGGTAATGGTTTTTTATTTTGTTTTGTTCTAAACAAAATTCGACTTAAGGGGTGAAAAAAGATGCCAATTATGGAGAAAATGTGTTCGAGTTAAAGAGAGTTCGACTTAGAGGGTGTTCGACTTAGAGAATGGTTTTTGTATGGAAAATTGAAGGGAATGATAAAATATGGCGAAAAGGTTCGAATTAGAGAGAAATTCGACTTAGAGAGAGTACGACTTAGGGCGAGTCGACTGTATATTTATAATTATTTATTAACAAAATAATATTTTTTTTTCAAAACTTTACGTTATTAAGTAATATTTTTACGTTCTTAAGTAATATTTTTATTTGTAATATTCGAATCTCCTATCAATTTCTAGTCAAATACTAAAAACCGGATGCCAAAGGATCTGTTTCACAATGTCTGATTAAAGTGCCAATTAAGCTACATGGAACTTATTCGACAGTTAACAACCTCATTTACGTTTCACAATGTCTGAATACATCTAATTGGCAATTAAAGTTCTAAGTATTTTACTGGCAAGATGAAGTGCCGATTAGAAAATTAAACTAACAATTAAAAATTCAAAATTTTCTTCACTAAGGGTTTGTTTCACAAAGTCTGATTAAAGCTCCAATTAAGCTACATGGAACTTATTCAACAATTAACAATCTCATTTACGTTTCACAATGATCAATTAGCTACTCGTTAGTTATTCCAGTTTTCCAGACAAATAGAATTTGACTCATGTCAATCATTGAAGAACAAATATTTATAATCATCAAATAGTTAGTTTTTCATGGTGGGTCATCTTATTGTATATGTTAATGGGAGGATTTAATTTTAGGATAAATTAAATGTCGGATAACGAATTAGAAATTTACTCAGACATTGTGAAACAGACCCTAATGTCTTTTAATTTTTAAGAAAATTGAAAATAATGAAATCTACTATACTTCTTAATTAGTAGAAAATAATAGGATTCTTGAAGCAACAAAATAACGGATGGATTCGAATTTAAGAAAACTTACTTTTGTTATTTTCAATTTTCTCAAAAACTAAAAAACATTTTGACATATGGTTTATAATGTTTGACTAAAAACTGATTGGAGCATTGAATATAAAACACAATTTTTTAATTTTTTTTTTTTCAAAAATTTAAGTTTAAAAATTAATTTTTAAAAAACTGTTCACTCAAACAACTTAATTTAAAAAGAAAATGAAAGAAGAAATCTTTGGCTTTATAAAAGTGTATAGCATGGCATTAGGTGTATTTTTTTCATTGCTGGATAGCCAGCGCAGCACAAGTCTGAATAAAAAGATCACTCACTCTATACGTTCATTTGAATAATTTAAAGCTCTATCGTCAGCACAGCCATCTTCTTTTTTACTGAATTTTTTTCCCCAGCAATCAGATTGTTTTTGTTTGCCAAGCGAAATTTTGCTGCGCTGGCTATGCAGCAATGAATAAAACACACATACTGTAGTTGTTACCGTTGTTTTTTAATGATTTTGTTCTATTTTAATTTGATTTTTTAGAAAATTGCCCCTCCCACCTAAACGGGGGGTAATAGACCCCCGCCACCCATACGATATTTTTCCTGTCTCAACTCAACCTACACGCTCTTATAGCTTTTTGTCACACCTTAGGTGAATGACCCTATGTATTGTATACCTACATACAATCAATGTCAATATAGAAACAAAATTGTAGAAAAAACAATAAAATAAAAAATATAGGGAGGTATCTACCTATCGGTTTTTAAAAACTAAATTGTGTTTCCTTAGAAAAAAATTAGGTATAAAAGTTTCTCTTCTTTGATCTTCCAAAAATGATGAGCTTGCAAAAAATATTTATTAAACTTATTTTTCAATGGGTAAGGTACCTATACCAACCAACATATGTATATCTACCTATCTACATATAGGTACCTACCTATCTACACAATTAGAATTACGCTTTTGAATCTTTAAAATCTCATAGATAGGTAGGTAGGTAGGTACAAAACTTTAAAATTAGGATTAAGAAAAGTTCATACCAAACTCATAAAGACCAAAAAACGCAACAAATTAAAACATAATCGTCATCACCCCAAATTGCATGAAAGCAACAACAACATCTTTGAATGAACGCAAAGTGAAAAAAAAACAACCCTTGAAATTACATTTCATTCAACAAACGTAGTTTGACCTTGTCTGGAATGGCAGACAACAATTCAACTGCAAAACCAAAGTGGTTGTTTTTGTTGTTGCTTCCCTTTCATTCGAACGAAAATTTCCCTCATAATTTCCTCAAGCATATTCAATGGTTGTGGTTTTCACTATTCAGTTTTTAAAAGCGACAACGTTGACTTTGATTTCCGGCCATCTAGCGGCGATCTAATCCGGTGTCCCTTCTATTTGTAATTATTCAATGCTAATATAGAGCTTCTAAAATTTACGAACGCAGCGAAGTCCAATGTTAGCAAAGCCAGAAACCAGACAACCAGAAATGATCTTTTGCCCAAAAATATGCAACACTCAACATCAAGAACTGAGCAGGCTCCCGAAACGAGGCAACAATCAACAAGTAGTCGTCTTTCATGAGGCCGAAACGTCTGCCAGATTAATTTTAAAAAGTCAGTAAACAAATTAGAAAAAAAATATTTAGATGTAAGAATTTGTTGATGTTGAATTTATTATCTCATAATGTAGGAGGATTAAGAAATAAATTACTTTTTCCATCCTTTTTCCAATACATTAATAGCTTCGATTTTTTTTTTCTATGTGAAACTCATGTAATGCAGGACAACTATAGTGATTTTGATAAATTCTTTTTAGGTTTTAAATTATATTGGATCCCAGCGACACACACGTGGCCGAGCAATCGGGGGGTATCTTTTCGGATTCAAATCTTTAAATTCAAATTATTGCCGTTTTGTAAATTTTGAAAACTAAACGGCTTTAAAAATAAACTTTGTGGGGGAAAATTTTTATATTTTCCCTATCTATTTAAATTGCAATAATTGGATACACGATTTTTCTAACTTGAATGACTTACTTAATTCTTTAAATACCAATAATGTAATGCTTATAGGTGATTTTAATGCTCGATTGGCAGACAAACAGATAGAAAGTGATACGAGTTTCTTTGGCGAGCAATTCAAGTTAGTTAGGCACTCGAAAGCCAAAATTATGAACGGAAATGGTAAAAAACTATTAGAACTTTTTCAACATTTTGATATTTTTTTACTTAATGGTTCAACTGCCGGGGACATTTTAGGGGAGTTGACTTTTATGGGGGGTCCAGGTGCATCGGTTGCTGATTATTGTGGTATTAGTGGTAAATGGTTCGAAAAAGTACTGGATTTCAATGTTGATACATTGATCTATTCAGATCATATGCCAATTTCAGTAGCCCTGGCTATAAACAATATTCTACCCGAAAAAGATATTGCTCTACTGCCAAGACTTTTTTGGAATGAACGGGAAAAAGAAAATTATGAGTCCAGACTTAGTCAGTTTAGTATACAAACAGACTTAAGTCAAGCAAATACGAGCCACCAAATTGATTCTTTAATTAATGCAATAAAAAACTCGGTCTCCTTTGCAGAAAGGAGGCAGGTAGCTAAATATAAGCAAAAGTGGTTTGACAAAAATTGCGAAAAAGCCAGATGTAAATCCTTCAAACTCCTAAAACTTACAAGATTGAGAAACGGGGATTATTTCCGTAAAGCTTATGTTCAAGCAAATGAGGAATATCAAAAACTTTGCAAAATAAAGCGAAACGAATATTATGTAGCAATATCAAAAAATTTGAGTAACGTCAAAGATTCTTCCGAATTCAGGAAAGTAGTTAAGGAATTGAATGGGAAAAAATTTAAAATTGGCAACAATTTGGATGTCCATATTTTAGCCACTTATTTTAAAAATCTGCTTAATCCATCCGAAATTGAAGAACCAATCTAATTCGCTGAGAATTTCATAACCGTAAGCTCTTTAGATCGAGATATAACCTTAGAAGAGATACAGATAGTTTTACACAAATCAAAATACAACAAAGCCCCAGGAGATGATAGAGTTTCTTATGAATTTTTCAAAAACGCTCCGCGCACTTTTTTGGAAAATCTAGCAATGACCTACTCAAACATATTGCATACAGCCGAAGTACCTGCAAATTTCAGAAAGTCACTTGTGTACCCAATACACAAAAAGGGAGACGTAAATAACGTTGAAAACTATAGGGGTATCTCATTTCTGAACGTAATAGCAAAAATATTTACAGGCATTATATTAAAAAGACTTGAATTATGGGTCAGTGAAAATAAATTGCTTAACGAATTTCAAGCAGGATTCAGAGCTTTTTATCAACGACATAGTTGATGGCCTACCAAATGGTATCACAATTGCGGGGGTTGTGATTAAATGCCTTTTATATGCTGATGATGTGGTTATGTTTGCTGAATCCCCAGAAAGCCTTCAACTCATGATAAATAGGCTTAATAATTACTGTAAATTGTGGAATCTGAGTATAAATATACCAAAAACAAAGGTTATGATTTTTAGAACAGGACGAGGACGACATAGTAGAAATGAAAGGTGGTTTCTAAATGGGGACAATATTGAAATTGTTAACGAATTTAACTACTTAGGAATGATTTTCACACCCCAGCTGAACCCAAAAAAACAATTTGAAAACAAACTAAAGAAATCACAATCTGCTATAAATTCTACATGGCAAAACATATTTAGGAATAAAAATGTTTCTCATAATGTAAAATATAGAGTGTTTGATTCTGTCTTGAGATCCATAATGTCTTATGGTTCTCAAGTATGGGGATACCAGCAGATGAAGTGGAAAAATTGCAACGGTTCTTCATAAAAAAAACTTTTAGATTACCTCAATCAACTCCTAATTATATGCTTCTACTTGAAACAGGCCTATCTCCTATCTTTATTTTCACATTGAAAATGCATTTTGATTATATAACTAAAATATTTACGTATGATGATGCTCGGTTGCCAAAAATTTTGGCGAAACACAGTGTACAAAATAATATTAGCTGGTTTAAGAAATGGATATAACCATATTAAGCGGTGTTTCAATTAATTCTTGGGAGATCCAAAATGAATACATGGGTCAAAAGTTCAAATGTATTCTTGAAAATTTGGATACAAGGATTAGATTGATCTAATTGAAGAAGCTAGGGGCTCTTCTCGTAGATCTCTCTATCCAAAGCTAGAATACAATCTGAACGATTTCAATTACTTTACCGACAAAATGAGTTTATATGAAATTTCCGTTATTTTTCGTTTAAGGGGAGAGCTTCTTGACTTGAATTATAGGCCATATTTTAATGAACGGGTAACATATTGCTCGTTATGTAACTTAAAAGAACAAGAAAACTCGTATCACTTCTTATCAATATGCCCCATTTTAAAAGAATTAAGGTTTCTGTTTTTTGAAAAGGCAATATTAAGCGAATCAGACTCCATAAATATTTTAAATGGACAAAATTGGAAAATACTTGCCCAATATTGCATTGAAGCCTTAAAATATAGAAAAGATTTCATTGATTAATTAAAGAATTGAATCCAAAAAATTTATCTTTTGTTCTTTATATTTGTTTGCTTAAGCTTTTGTTGCACTGATATCTATTCTTGTACTGCAATTTATTTTATTTAGTTGCATTATCATTCTTTGTAAGAAAAAAGAAAACAGAAATATTGTTAGAAACTGTAAAATACATTTAAAGATTTATTAATTATTATTTTATTTTTAGACTTATTATAAGTATATTTTATCATATTTTTGTAAAAGAAGAAAAAAAAAAAAAAAGTTGGCATCTGGCAGACGGTTTCAAAACCAAGGCCATAATTTATTTTTACATATACAATTGTTAAAACTGTTCAAAATTTGAAAAATAAAGTTATTATTATTATTATTATTATTATTATTACTATTATAAAATTAGTTTAATCAATAGACCTACAATAGTTTAGGTAGTTATGAACTTTTAATATGTTATTTAATATGGTTGTTTGACGAAAAAACAAATTACGACAACCACGCCACATACGCCCCCCTTCACAATTCTGAAAAACCCACACTTTTTTCGGTCTCTTGCCTATAACTTCATTCTGGTTTTTGTTTAAGCAAAAAATATTTTGCGACAAAAACAATCAAATGAGAATTATTGCTAAGATCTATTGCATGCACCCCATCGTTTTTCGTTTTAAGTGTATGGGGAGATTGTTTTATACTTTTTAGTAAAAAATGTATTATTTTAAGATTTAAATTTTTTTGTATTCACTTAATTAAGAAGACTTTAGTTGTTTTATAATATAAAAATGACATAATTTGGGTGTAATTTATACAATTTGTCTGAATTGATTACGGACAGTACATTCATAAACATCAAACATTTGCTTTGTTGCGATGCTGATGCGCAACGCAGCTGATGCCGATGCAATACATCAGCAACTACGCATCGCATTTCCTTGATTCTGGTTTTGTTTTAAGTTTGCGCATTATTTGATGCAAGTTTGCAATAGTGAACACTTTACATTAAAACTGATGCTGGTTTGATGGCTTTATGAATGTTTGACCCAAGTGATTGTGCAACATCTCTGCAACGATGCGTTTGTGAATTTACATATATTTTTCAAACCATTCGTTGATCTTACTTTGGAAAATAGTTAACGGAATGAAAGAAGGATTTATAATGATCATTCCGGTTTTGTTCAGGTTCTCAATCTCTGACCCTCATATCCCCATTTACGCCACTTCATGCGTTCTTCAAAGCCACTTGGGCCCTCTTATCTTTGTTCTAACAATAAACGATATTGACAGTCAATATAACTACTGGCTTATATCGTAGTTATGTAGTTGATATTAAAATCATTAAGGTCAATTCAATTTATTCCAAACTTGGTGCGAAAAGAATTTCTTAGAACTCAACATTACTTTCAATCTATAACCTTCTCCCGTAAACGGTTTCCCTCAACCCCTAGTACATATTGCTTTCGCAACGTGGCCATTCCCATAATTTAATCCATTCGAGACCTTGGAATTATTTGTGACAGTGAGCTTAACCTTCGCTCCCATTTTGGTCAAATAATTAACAAGGCCAATACCTCTGCCGGCTGTATTAATAATCTAATTCCCACAGATATTTTGTCAACTACTACTGATTACTTCGCTCCTATTCTGTGTCTCAGTAAGGATTTTAAAGTTGTTTTCCCATCCAGATAGGACTGGCAAAACGACATCGTGACGAAAGACTTCGACACAACTATTTTTACTGATGGTTCAAAGATGGAGTGTGGGGTTGGTTCAGGAATATTTTTCGAATCTCTAAATATCTCTAGATCTTTTCGGCTACCCAAATTTGCTAGTGTTTTTCAAACTGAATTACTGGCAATTGGGGAAGCATGTAAGGTACTCAAACAAGACCCCAACCAATACCGAAATATCACTATCCTGACAGCTGTTAAAGCCATTAGCTCAGCTGCATCGTCTTCCAAATTGGTGCAGCAATGCCGTGATGACCTCGCCAGCCTAAATGTGAATCTCAAGAAGAGGAAAACGAGCGGGCTGACGAACTGGCCAGGCAAGGTTCAGCCCTTCATGACTCACTTGCGGAACCAGTTAACATTCCACTTGGAGTCATGAAGGACAATACATTCTCTATTTTTCTTACCGAATCCAATCGCAGGTGGGGCAATTTGTCAAATTCCATCATTTATAGGAAGATTTGGCCCACCTATAGTAAATCTCGGACAAACGACTTAATGTGCAGACCCAGGCGAGACATAGCCAGGTCGTTGCAACATGAACAGGATACTGGCCAATCGGAGAGCATGCAGCGAAGCTAGATATACCCCACAATTATCACTGTCGTAGTTGCGGGGACCAGCAGGAAAAGGAAACAGTCATTCATTTCCTCTGTAAATGCTCCACTTTGGCCAGAAAAAGAGCTCAGTCACTTGGTAAAGCTTTTTTTTCGTGACCTTAACGAACTTTCTGAGATGAGGATCGAAGATTTGATCTCCTTCCTTAACGAAACGCACTAGCTCCATGATAAACCTCAGTAGCCACTGTACATCTTTCCTAGGACTAGATGATCGTTCTAAGAGTACAAACCTTGTAAGTCTCTGAGCCAACCGACAATCTGATCAATGTGGCATGTTGCTGCGAGACTCAAACAATCCATACCATTTCCATCCATAGGTCCTATGAGTTATGGTATCAAAACGACGCACTCTAGCTCTAATTGGGTCAATAAGCTAGGTGGCTCGTGACCGCCATTTCAACCTACCTACCTACCTCTGCCGGCTTCTGCGGCCTTCCGTGGACCGATAACATCAGCCCTATATCTACTTTATTTCTTGTCTCAATAAGTTAAAAATCGTTCGCAATATTTGTAGCGGATCGAAAAGAAATCGGTTTAATTGAAAATGAAACGTTTGAAAAAAAAACACTTTCTCAATCCCCCCTCAATAAAGGTATTCGTCGCAAAAAACAAGTGGTACCAGTAATTTGTATGTGATCAAATTTTAAATTTATTCAGAAGACTTAAGGGGTTATTGCGCTGTACTGTGCGAAGAAACTGAGAATTTTACAACTAACGGAATTTTAAGTTTTTGTTGGAGCTTAATGGCGTTGGTTATGTACAAAAATACCATGAGGATCATATTTGTAGTTAAAAGTGATGGTTTTCTGTGATTTTATTATGATACTGAAGGGGTGGAGGGGGCGTGGTTGTGAAAATTTGTTTTTTTTTCATATACCAAACTTATTAAGTAACATTTTAAAAATTTATAACTAAATACATGACCTTTAATAGTTTTATCGATTGGACCAATTTTATAATTTAAAAAAGAAAGTCAAAATCCATTGTTTATGTTCAAAAATGACGGTTTTAAGAAACAGGTAGTTATGGTAATTTTCAATTTTCTAAAAAACTAAATGACTTAAGACTATCTGGTTTTTAACACTCGACTAAAAGTAAATAAGAGTATCGAAAATGATAAAGCAAATTAGTACTTAATAACGTAAAATTTTGCAAAAAAAAATCATAATAAACTTTTTTTATTTTTTTTTCAAAATTTTGAGTTTGAAAATATTTTTTTCAAAAACTAAGCACTAAAATAACTTTATTTGAAAACAGAATTGAAGAATGGGTTCTTGGCTTTAAAAAAAGGTATAGCATGATATTGTAAGTTTTGCCGTTGTTTTTTAATGTTTTTTTTTTTCAATCTAAAGGGGCGGAATTTTGAAGTGGCCCAGTATCTTAAAATCATATCATATAATGTACCAACAATGAAAAAAATTTTATGCTTTTATCACAAAGTGCACAATTATTTAACTAAGCCGCCCCACTAATATAATTAAACATAAATTGAACAACCTCTGAAATTGTTTTGACACCAATGCGGTGTAATCATCCGATTTCTTAAGAAAATCTCAATTTATGAGAAAAAAAAAAATCGTTGGAGCGGTTTTTTTTAATAGTTTTTTATATATACAATTTAAAAAAAAAATAAATGTCAATGGTACGCAATTTTGTAGCCTTTATTATTGTGGAATTAAAAAATTTATTAAAAAAAATATCATCTACCCATTTTCGAAATATGGAATTTTCAAAAAATTATTTTGATAATTTTTTTAAAAATCAATAATTTATTTTTTTGAAAATTTTGGTATGCATTATAATTACAACTTATTTGAAACTTTTGTACAAAAAAATTCATTCAGTTCAACTGATAATGAGATAGTCGAAAATCAAAAAAAAAAAAAAAAATGGTTCGATGAGAGATACCATTTTTAAACCGTAGAAAAAAAAAATTTTTTTCATTAATATGGTAAATCGTATAAATATTAGATCACACAAAAATTTTAATCCAAATCGTAGGAGCCGTTTTTGAGAAATATGAGATTTTGGATAGTGCCCAAAAAAAGCTAGGTACCAACTTTAAATAAAGTCGATCGACCCGTTTAGGCTGCAGCGGAAGGGACAGAATTGCGAGACCCACTTTTTCGCTATCATCGTAATGTCAACTTTGATCAAAATCCAGAGTTACATAGTTCTTAAATATCGCAAGTAAAAATCTTATGGGAGGGGGATCTTATTCCCACCGTTTAGGAGGGAGGGGCAATTTTCGAAGAAATTGAATTAAAACACAAACAAATATATATAAAAACAACGGTAAAACTTACCTACCCATGCTATACCTGTTTGAAAAGGTAGACATCTCTTCTTTAATTTCATTTGAAATTAAATTGTGTTAGTGATTACTGATTAGTTTTTGAAAAATTAATTTTCAAACTCGAAATTTTGAAAAAAAAAACATAAAAAAAAAATAATTAAAAAATAAAAAAAAAATAAAAAAAAATTTAAAAAAAATAAAAAAAATAAAAATAAAATTTCAAAAAAATTGTAAGTAAAGTAATGTAATTACATAAGAAAAAAATTTATTACGAGTCCAGGGTACCCAGAGGCATTACTTTGGTATACATGTTGTTGGTTTTTCGTCTCCAAGTGTGTATTTTAATAAAACATAAATAAAATAAAAGAAAATATATTATTTAAGAAATGTTTTTTATTATAACTTTAACTAACACAACTTTTAAATTAACAATTAGCGACGCGTTTCGGAAACAAGTTCCATCTTCGGGCTATTACAACTGTGTGGTGTTGGACTGTCTTCGTAGAGCTTTTTTTCGTTATTAATTTTTTTTATATTTGTCATTTTTGTTCTGTTTTGTTGTTGTTTTTGATGCGTTTTGGTGTTGTTTGTGGATATTTCGCATATTATGTGCGTTGGTTGTCTTTTTCTGTTAGCCGTTGTGTTTGAGTGCAGTGTCATATAGTTGATTTGTTTTTAGTGTCAATTTGTCGTTGAGTAGTTTGTCTTCTTCTTTTTTGTTTGCCTTGTATATATCGTATTCTTCGAGGGCGTCAAGTAATTTGCCTTTTTTGCAGTGGTGTAAGGGGGTGAGGTTTGATTCGAAGTCGGTATAGTAGTCATTTGGGTCACATTCTTTTCATTTTATTTATAAACGACTTACCAATTGTTTTAAAATACTCCAACTGTCTAATTTACGCTGATGATGTGACAATCTTCAAAACTATTTCGAATTCTCGTGATTGTGAAGAACTTCAATGCGACCTTAATTCGTTTTTTGACTGGTGTACACGTAACTATTTGTTTCTTAATGTCGATAAATGTAAAACTATGTGTTTTACAAGAAAGTTGTCTTTTATTTCGTTTAATTATATGTTTAACGATACATTAATATCTCGTGAAAATGATATATCTGTTCTCGGTGTGACATTTGATCGTAAACTTGAATTTATTCAGCATATTAACTCCATTACCAATAAAGCCAATACTATTCTTGGTTGGATAAAGAGAGAGTCAAAACAATTTTCCGACCCTTACGTTACAAAACAACTGTTTATATCTTTTGTTCGTCCCATTTTAGAATATGCCTGTCAAGTTTGGTCACCACACTATGAATGCCATAAAAATAGGCTTGAACAGGTACAAAGGCGATTTCTTAGATTTGCACTCAGAGGACTAGGTTGGAACAATCCTTATGATCTCCAACCTTACGAGAACAGGCTTAGACTTATTGACTTACCTAGTCTTGAGAACAGACGTTCCTATCTATGTTTCGTGTTCATTGTAAAAATAATCAACGGTACAATAGACTCTTTGCACCTTCTGTCTAGTATTAACTTTAATATTCCTCAAAGAAACTTAAGGTACATACTGGACAGCATACACATCCCAAGCTATCGTACCAATTATGAACAATTCTCTCCATTAAATAAAATGTTTAAATTATTTAATATCTACAATAATAAGTTTAACAATTTGTTTGATAAATCAATAACTAATTCTTGTAAATTTAAATCAACATTTTTTCATTTGCAATTAATTAATTAAATAATATCTTTTCACACCTATGTATGTTTATAAAATTGTAATTGAATAACTAGCAATTTAGTTCTGTTAATAAATAAATAAAATAAATAAATAAAATCCAAAACCCAAGAAAAAAATAGGATTTTAAATTAAAGAATTGATAAATATGTTTCTTTCATTCATGCAATGTGATACCTAATAAATGCATTCGATTTAAGATTACAAACAACAGAAGTAACAAATATATTTCTCCCCCACTCACTCAAGGTGCAGCGAAAAAAGAGAATTTTGAATTACAGAAGTAATACATATTTTTCTCTTTCACTCAATCAATGGGTTTAGTTTATTCGGTTTTTTATAAATACGAAAAAAAAAGAATACAAACAACAGAAGTAACAAATATATTTCTCACCCACTCACTCAAGGTGCAGCGAAAAAAGAGAATTTTAAATTACAGAAGTAATACATATTTGTCTCTTTCACTCAATCAATGGGTTAAAAGTGAGGCATTCTTTATGTCAAATTATTCATTTATTGAATTTATTGAAATTGGCGAAATTTATAGAAAATATTGTGGTTTAAAATAAAGTTTTTGTGCAATGTCATCGCTATGAGTAATTTCCTATCCAGTGGTACCCAATTTAGTAGATTTGACTATTTTATAAGTGAGAAAAAAGGAGTCTGACAACAGAAATAATGTAAATGATAATGCATCAGGCCAAGCTAGAAATAATTTTTATAATAACAATACCCAAAATATTCAAAACTCAGGCCAACATACATCAAGACAGGCTAGAATAAAACCTATGGAAAAATACTCTTAAAGTAATAGAGAAGAAACTTACCAAATAGAAAATCACGACTTTTTTATCAACTAGCCTTGGATACAAGAAAAATTTGCATACAGTTAAACTTTAAAAAAACATATTATATAGCATTGATTGATACAGGATCAACCATTAGACTTTTAAAATCAACTAGAGTTCCCTCAAATCTTTACAAACACATAAACGATGCCCCAATTCAAATAAATACTTTATGCTAAGTTCTTACTTTATAAAGTTTTAATGTCAAATATTTAAAGTAGATTACTATTGAAGTAACTCCAAATTATGAGAGAAATTTATTATTTAATGACTTAAATTTGGCGGTTCACAGGTCAAGTTTTCAAATACTTTTTAATTTTGAGTAATAAAAAGAAAACTTGCCAAGTAGTAGTAGTAGTAGTAGTAGATTCTTCCTTTATTCATTAGATAAATTACAATTGATTCGATTTGGAATACGGACATGACAATGCTGCCGTCTGCCGGAAATGACATTTCAGTAAAATTAAATTAATATAAAGAGAAGATGTATCAAAAAGATTTCATATAGTAGATTTGAGATTGTAAATTACAAAAAATAAATAAATAATATGCAAAATAGACAAAAGTTTATATTTACATAGATATGAGAAATAATTTTATATTTAATTTTAAAATTTTAAATGGGAAAGCAAGAAACCTGAGGAATTGAGCAATTTTAATGATTTGCAACATAAAAACTAGTAATTTTAATGATTTAAAACATAAAAATAAAAATATCAATTTTAATGAATTGAAACATAAAGATTTGATTTAAAAGCAATAATTTGCAGCCCTTGAATTGAATAGAGACTTGTAGTATCAAAAACTATTACGATAAGTCATAGCATGAATGCAATATTTATACAAAGTTAGCCAACCACGAGCGCCATTTAGTAATTCGTACAGACTATTTACGGACAGAAAACTTTCTTGGAAATATAATCTTCGGATTTCTTGTAGAATTGGGCATACAGCAATGAAGTGGTAAATATTTTCAGACTCTCTCCTGTTACACAGACCACAAACCTGCTGAAGATCGACTCTATGTGGCATGAAATTCAAATTTAATAATTCGACTCTGGCTCTGAATATGGTGCTTATAACTTTTGACGAGGATTTGGTGTTGAAATAGCTTTCAATGGTTAACATTTGGTGGTTAAGGTTGCGGTAGATACATCTGGAAGGTGATGAGGACGCTCTAGTTAAATACTGGTCGTATATTTTGTCATCTTCTTTAGCTATGACCATTGCGAACATATTTTGCCAGTCGTTAACGTTATTTTCTGATAAAGATAAATCAATGTCATGAGATAACGCTAGCTGGTTCCAATTTCTGAAAGGATAAGCATTTGTTTGCAATAGTATTTAGTATTTAGTATTTATTTAATTCAATGTATGCCTACACATTAAGAATATACTTCTTATAAGCTAGTGTTAAGCTAATTATAATAATCATCATACTATGAAGAAAACTACTTAACAAATTTGTCTTCAAAATACAATTAAAAAGTAAATAACAAGATTTAATTTACATTTAAGAAAAAGAAAAAAAAAAAAAAATAGCCTAGTTAACACTGCCCTATGTAAACTATTTTCACTTCTCTTCATTACTTTTATTAAATATCCAGAATGGGCTTTCAGATTTTGCAAATAAATAGGTGACAAGCCTGATTCCACATGAATTGCGTAGGTGGGAGTAGCGTTTGGTAGACGGAATAAACGCTTGAAAAAGTTCCTCTGTACAACTTCGAACTCTTCAAAGGGGTCTACTCCAAATGCCTGCACGCCGTAACACATACAAGTGTTGACTGTGGCATTAAATACTTTATAATTAGAGCACAGATCAATGTTAAGGTTTGCGAAGAATTTAGGCCACATCATGTTAAGTGCCAGCTTTGCTTCTCTACCTTTTTCTTTCACATGATTCCGAAAGTTTAAGTTGCTAGAAATCAGCACGCCAAGGTACTTGAACTTAAGAACTACTTCTATCGACTGGTTATTGAGTCGCCAAGTCTCTACCCGTAGTCTCCTCCTTCGGTTCTCAAAAATCATTACTTTTGTTTTCAAGACGTTGATATGTAGATCCCATGCCTCACAGTAAGCCTGAAGTTTGTTTATTTGGAGTTGTAGAGTTAAAGGATTCTCTGCCAGCAACACCAAGTCATAAGCGTAAAGGAGTACCTTTATTTGCTGACCAGCGAAGCTAACGCCACCAGCAAGAATTTCAGATATGGAGTCAATGTATAGTGCGAAGAGTATAGGGCTTAAAATGCAACCCTGTGGAACACCTGCAGACGTTGCAAACCATTCAGACAACTTGGATCCATCCCACACGGTTGCACTTGAAGATGATAATAATTTTGCATATACTATTAAGAACTTTCTGGATATTCCAAGCGATGCCAGTTTGTAGATCAAAGCTTGCCTGTTGACTGTGTCAAACGCTGCTTTGAAGTCTACAAAACAGACATATAACTTTTTATTCATTTCAATATATTTTCTGGCTATGCTAGTTAGTGCAAAAATGTGGTCAATTGTTGAAAACCCGGGACGAAAACCTGCTTGAAATATGCTGAGACGGTTAAAATTTTCTATCCATGTAGAAAGCCTACCATATAGAGTTGTGGCAAAGATCTTTCTGAGAGAATTTAGAATAGAGATTCCCCTATAATTTTCTGCTTGGCTAGCATCGCCTTTTTTAAATATTGCAAAAATAAGGGATTTGTTAAAGCCAGGAGGAACGCAAGCACTATTATATATTTTGTTGAAATAATCCACTACATAATTTTTCAGTTGAACCGTTCCATTTTTAAAGAATTCGACTGGAATGCCATCACAACCAGGGGCCTTATTGTTTTTCATAACCAGCAAAACTGAATCAAGCTCTTCACAAGAAAACGGACAGTCAAGTTCAGATACCACTTCGTTTTGTAACGCAAAGCTAAAAGTATGAAGATTCTCCTCCGCTGACAATAGAGTTTTAAAATGAGCAGCTAAAGTCTCAGCTTCAAGAGAAATCTTCATACTTCTACTTTGCCCACCTAACTCTCGTACATTATTCCAAAATTCCTTGGAATTTTTGGAGTGCTGTAAGTTTATTGCAAGATTTTTGAGAAGAAGCCTTTTTTTTCTCGAGACATAATTGTTTGAACTCTTCGTTTGCGTGTAAGTACATATTTTTGAACGCAACCGAGTTAGTTCTTCTAAAAAGTTTTAAGTACTTGAACGAGAGCTTACGGAGTTTAACACAGTCTTTATCGAACCATTTATTTTTAAAATTGAGCGTATAGCTACTACTTGCAGGTACAGCCGAATCGTAAATTACTCTTCTAATACTTTCCTCAATTTGTTCAACATTACTCTCATCTTGAAGAGGGAGAAGATTGCAATGATGATTCAAGAGAGATTTGTACCGAGAAGCTTTATTTTCAAACCACCTGAGTTTTCGAGGATTAGCTACGTTCAACTGCTGGATGTTCTCGTGAAAGCGTATCTTGACAAATAATGGCAAGTGAGCTGAAAAACTAGCCAAGTGCACCTGAAAGTCCTCAACTGAGTTGCACCACTCTCCAGATATTAAACAATAGTCGATTACTGATTGCCCTTGTCCGCTGATAAAAGTTAGCTCGCCATACTTGTCACCGTTTGTTGTCCCATTTAATACAAACAACCCAAAATCCTCTAGCAATTCCGTTAAAAGTCTACCATTTCTGTTAAGGGTTTCATCCTTTGAATTTCTAACCTCATCAAAAATCATAAAATCATGTAATATATGAGCAGGAGAGTTCTGAAATTCACCAATTCGCGCGTTAAGATCACCGACAATCATTACATTTTCCAAGGAAGAATTGTTTAAGAAACCGCGTAGATTTTCAAAATCATTCAACCAGCTATTGCAATTTAGGTACACCGGCAAAATATAAAATTGGTGTTGGTTGGTGGAAATTTTAACAACAAGCCTATTTTCAACAAGTTTACAATAAACGAAATGATTAATTTTAGTTTTGATGCCACATAAAATACCTCCGCTTGCTCTCCCATGCACATTGGATCTAACTGCTGGAATAAAAGTTAATTTATAATCTTTAAAATATTTATTAAATTCATTTTCATTTTTTTCTTCTAAAAAGGTTTCAATAAGAAAAATAATATCAAAATCTAAAATGTAATTAAAAAAATCTGGTTGCAAAAGTTTGCTTTTAAGACCTGTAATATTATACGCAAGAATTTTTAAATAATTAGAATTAATTATTATATTTTGGCAGACGGCATTGAATTCCTATTGTTTTCTATTACTATTAGGGTGCATTACTTCACGCCTTGGTGGCGCCATCATCGGTTGAGAGGTATGTGATGTTTGTCGATCATCAACCGGGTCTATCTTCACTCCATCGCTGCAGTCAAAATATTCTTGTGAACTGTCACCAAACATGTTGTTCATATATGTCATCTCAGCTGCAGTTTTGACAGAAAGGCCACGCGCGAATTTGTAAATAAAAGTGTGGTTGTTGATTTGCATTTTGTCACCTTTGATTATAATTTTTGCTTCAGCGTTTAATTGTGATAATTTGTTTTTAATTTCAACTAGAGTCTTTTTTGTCGATACATTTGCGTTTGTTCGCGAAATATACTTATGCCAGTTCCTTTAAGTTGGCTATTTGCTGACATTATTTCGTCTACGATATCAGACGAGTCCAGCTCTAAGAAAACAGTTCCCCTTTGGGTGTGTGTGTTTTGGATTAACCGTGATTTCTTTAAGTGAATATCTTCACCTTCTTTTAACTTGAGAAGCCCCCTGCAAGTTTGTTTTGCTAACTGAACTGCGTCGGTTTCTCTGTCTAGAGGAAGGTGTACCACCATACAATTTTCGTGAGCCTTACGTGAAACTATTTCCATTTGAGACTCCAAAAGATCACAACGTTCCGTCATAACGGACAATTTTTTGCTTAGAAGTGAATTTTCCATTCTTAGTGCATCCAGCTCCAAGGATAAGGATGCAACATCAAGTTTAGTGGCTAAATCTTTAAGTTGTTCGTAGATTGTTTCGTTGAGAAGATTTTTGAAATCAGCAATAGACATGTTCCCGACTGCCATTTTGTTCGCAAATAAATTAGAGTTGTGTTTCTTAGTGGTGTTATTTAAATACAATTTAAAGGAAGTTAAAGAACTTAAATATAATCACAAGAAGTCAAGTTTAACTATATACTTTATCATTTTAACAAAAATAATCATTTTAATACTTTATGCTTATTTAAAAATAAAAAATAAAAATAGGAAGATAATGAATAATGTAAATCTTCCAACGGTTACTTTGCAACCATTAGAAGACTCTAAAGGGGGAGGTGTTATATCAGAGCCCATTTGTGCATCCCCACAAACACTTGACTTCAAGTTCCAATAATGTAAACATTTAACACTTCAAGTTCCAATAATGTAAACATTTAACAAAGCATATCAAACGATTCATAATTAAATGCCTTTCATAGCGGATGATCGTATCCAATGTTATAAACATAAAAATGCATATCAGCACTTTTTGCCTTACGATTCATAATTGAATGCCTTTCATAGCGGATGATCATATCCGATCTTATAAACATAAAAATGCATATCAGCACTTTTTGCCTTAAGCAACTTGTGTGGAAGTATCCAATGGATACCAAATATATTTTATCATATTATGAATCATTTTTCATCCGCGGACAAAATGATGCGTTAGCAATTAAGTAATATAAAAGGGATTACTTGAGCTCAATTCAGTTAGTTCTTAGTTAGTTCTTACGACGTATAGCTGAAGATTTCCCCCCACCAGTGGTAAGGGATCCGAGGCTTTTAACTATACTCAATAAAGTATTATTCGTTTAAAATTAAAGACATTGTTTTACTCGGTGGTGTTCTCTAACGAGAACACTAATTTAATTTTTTTAGTAAATCGAATTAACTTAAATAAAATTGGTATGTATTCATACATTATTTATCAGTTAACCGTTTGCCTAAATTCGCTGTGTGGCGAAAGTTATGTAGATTTTAGTAAAATAAGTTTCAGGCTTCCAAATCTCTGTTTTCAATAATTTCCTTTCTTTCTTTATGTTTGATTATGTAAACTAATAAATAAAACATTAATCAGTACATTATCAGTTAAGTTTTAGTAAAAATATAGTGTAATATTAATTTATTAAATTATATGAAAAAATTGATATTTTTACACTAAACGCCTCCTCCTTATGTTTATTATTATCTGACCCAGCTTATAAGGTAGGTTTTAGTGATAAACCAAAAATATTACCTATGTGAAAGAAAACTTTATTTAAAAATTTCGAAATACGTGATTTTTTTTTGATCAGAATTTCAGTAGGGTAAATTAGGGTAAACAATGAAAAAGGTCTAGATTCTTTTTCTAAACCAAAAAAGATAGAGAATTGATTTTTCTTTTAATCGATAGATCTTTTTTATTTATTAAATATTAAAGGAAATTAATGAAAACAGAGATTTGAAAACCTGAAACTCATTTTACTAAAAATTAAAAAACTTCCGCCACACAGCGAATTTAGGCAAACGGTTAACTGATAAATAATGTATGAATACGTACCTATATATGTATATATAAAGGTCGTTTTTATTGGAGCTGGGCCAGCGCTCCATACATTTTGCCCACTCTCCTTATTCTGTTGCACATTGTCCTTTGCAGGTAAAAACAAACAACACTTATCAATAAACAAACAGGTTTCATAAAAATAAAAATTAAGGATTTAGAAATTACTAATCAAGCAAATACTATTTTACATATGGATTATAAATCCGGAAGAAATTTTTAGCACAATTACACTTATACAAACTAGCATAAAACACTTACAAATCGAAAAAAAAACATGATATTTAAAGAAGTAGAAACCCTTAAAGATAAAATTAAGTCAATTACACCTAAAGAACAGAGAAGATTTGGAAAAGGTTTAGTAAACATGGTAGGAAACGTAGAAAGATGGCTCTTTGGAACCTTGGATAATAGAGATAGGGATAAAATTTGGAATTATTGAAATACGCAATTGAGCAATAAATGAACAAATTAAAAAAAAATTAAACATTTCAATGAATCAATCGAAATATGAAAAACAATAATTTTAGATGATAGAAAAAACATACTTAATATATAATAAAATAGAAAACTCTATTTCAAAAATTGTACAATTTTTTTTAGACCAAATTACCAAATTAAGGTTCATAGAAAACAAAATAAATCAAATTCAAGATAACGTTGTATCAGCAAAATATAATATAATACACCCCAGTATATTAACATTAGAAGAACCTAATGAATATGAAATTGATTTGCATAAACTAAAATTAATAAAAATGGGTATACTAGAATACAAAAATAAATTTCTTATAATTGCCATTAAAATTCCAAAAAATTATGTAACAATAGAACAAAAGTTAAATTTTACCTTTACCCAATAATGAACATTTAGAAATTGATTACGAAAATGAGTACAAACAATTATACAGGGTGTCCCGAAATCACCGCCTCAGAAGAAAACCATGAGTTCCTGAGGTCATTTCAAGTCCAAAAACTTAAGAGGTAATTATCTCGTTTTCGCTTCGTTTTCGACTTATAACGGTTTTTATGATTTTTATTCCTTTTTCCTTTGACTGGTTCTACCTTTGCCAAACTACAACCAATTTTTGAAATTTATTTTTATTAAAACAAAAACAGTTAGAAATTTGTATCTACGAAACAAATTTATTCTGTGTATGTAACGGTTTTCTCGAAATTTATTATCAAACAGTTTTATTAAACATTTTATGGTTGTTTTTTAATTCGATATGATTTTTTTCAAAAAAACACGTTATTAAGTATAATTTTTTCAAGCCTAATATGTGTTATTAAAAATACTTAACATTTTGTACCTAAAAATACATTTTAAATTATTAAAAAAAGAAAAAATAAAGGAAAATCAAGAAAATATGAATATTTGAATAAAAACGAATTAAAAAGAATAAATAACTTTTAACGGTCTTACCATTACTTTATCCTTTCTCACTCAACGAGCCGTGTGAAGTTAGCATGACAACTTTCGAAAAAGTTAATTTTGACTAGCCCAGAAATTGCCGATTAACTGCCGTGAAATCAAAAATTTTGCCGCTCTATTGGTTTTCCCAAAAAGTGTTGTCGTGCTAACTTTATATAAAGTTAGCATGACACTTTTTTATTTTTGGTCAAAAATATCTTTTGAATATGCCAGATAGTGCAAATTAACTGCCGTAAATATGCCGTGAAAACAAAAACTTTGTCGCCCTTTTGGTTCTCCCCTCTTCTTCTCCTCCTCCTACTCGTGAACCCCTCCTCCAAAAAATCGAAATAAGATATTTTTGCATTTGGGGAATCATAAAATCTGCATTGAATGCCAAATATAGGCTATTCGAAGCAACAGCAATATCGGTTATGTGCTATGCATTTCAGGTATGGGGTTACGATGAATACGAGGAAGTGGAAAAACTCCAAAGATATTTCGTGAAACTCCTCTTTAGGCTCCCGGCAAACTCACCAACCTACATGTTCGGTTATACACTCTCAGGCTTCATTTCCAATACGGCAAAAGAATAATAAAACTTCCCGATTATGGTCTCCCAAAAATAGTGCTCCGACAACTTATCAACAAGTAGATTGATCTACAGTCAACTGAACCATAGTCTAAATGAGCTGAACTACTTTGATAAGAGCTTTAGTATTCATCAAATAAACACGATATTTAAGGCAAGAGGTGAATTGTTGCCTCTGGATTTCAGGCCGTACAGGAAAGATCTTCCATCAGACTGCACTTTGTGTAACTTGAGAGAAATAGAGGACATGTATCACTTTTTGGCAAAATGCCCAATTCTTCAAGAAATAAGAAGATATGACTTTAATTAATCCATCCTTCCAAGGGAGGAAGTAATCGAAATACTTAACGGATCGAACTGGAACCTACTCTGTGCCTATATATATCAAGCTTTCGCTTATAGAAACCAGTATATCGAAGAATAAAAAACAGTATTTTTATATAATAAACAATCAAAATTGCTGAACGTTTGCCTTTCTTTAATTTTTGTGTTTCAAATCATGTCAAAATTGTTAATATGAATGAAAAATTCGCATCTAAACAAATGTTTACAAACCATAAAATTCGCATTTATTTTAAAGTAACAAAATTATAAATTTAATCATTAAAATTGTCAATCTGGCTGACGGCTTTTGCCATTGCTTATCAGAATTTGTAAAAAAAAATTTTAATAGTCATGAAAATTTAATGAATGAATAAATTCAATTCAAATATCTCAAAACGCTGAAGGATCTGAGAAGTATACCCTGCATTTTCGGATTCAGTACGAATTTTTCATATAGAAACCATAAAAAGGTATTGTATATACCGAAATTTTGGGTTCAAGTCAGTTTTCCCCAGACTAAAGGTAGTTTACAATTGAAATACAAATGCCGCCTTCTGTTCTATAAGTTAAGTTTTTGCTACCCGATTTGGAAATGTTATTTAGCTAGGCAGCTATGGAATTTCAGTTTTTTTGGGAAATCATATGAGATTTCATGATTTTTAATTTGTATTGATGTAGCTGTTGTTTTTTTTTTTTGAAAACTTAGTAATTCGAAAACATATAAGATTGATTTTTATAAAACTTGGCACCCAGCAGTTTCTTAAAATTATCTAGCAGATTTGAAATGAAAATTATTCTTATAGCCAAAAATAACTGTTTAAGAATCGGCAAAAACGGCTCCTACGATTTTGATTAAAATTTTAAAGGGTCTAATATATAAAGTTAATTTTTTATTTCCGCTTTATAAAGGCTACAAAATTGAACAACAATTTCAGAGGTTGTTTAATCAATTTTTTTAAATTATAATATTAATATTAAGGGTATTCACGCTGGATAAGTTTACCATTTGGTTAAGTTTACCAATGGGTTAATGAACTGTCAAATTTTGTATGAGTAATGATTTACACAATTTGGTTAAAATTCTACAAGGATTTTGCTGGATAAAATTAACCAATTTTTTTTGGTAAACTTAAACAAACGTCATAGTGACTTTAAGAATTAGGAGTGTTCAGAAATTGATAATTAGTTATCTCAGAGAACTAAAAAAACTCTGCCCGTGTTCTGTAACTATCGCATTAAGATTAGTTGGCGATAAAAGTTGTGAATAAGAACGTTTTTTATACAAAAAAAAATAATAAGGACATCCACATTTTCTGACTTTTATTGATCAGAACTGTTTATTTACACAAATCCATATAATGGGCCATATGGATATACAAAAGTAAATGTTTTTACTTGCATTTGTTATGGCTTCCGAATTGTCATCGAAGTGAAAGGAACTTTTTAACATTATTATTAACATTATAAATGTTTAAGCGGACGCATACCTACTAACAATGTGAAAAAATCAACAGAATTTCAAAAAAGTATAACGCCGAGTAGAGAAAGAGGGCGAAACGTCAGGGGAATAGAAAAAATTGTTGCGTTCATGCTATGTTCTTACTGGTCTGAGGAAACAGAATACGAAGAAGATGATAAAACGGACACCAAAAAAAGGAGAAGTTTCTCATATAATTCCCGTCAGGCTTAAAAACAACCTCTTTTTTCGTGAACCTTACATTTTTTTTTCGTTCCGAGACATTCTGCTCCGATTTCAAGTTATTTTGGGAGAGGTTCTACATTTAAAAATAACTTCGAAATCTGAACACTTATTTGTATACATATTTTGAAATTTCATATTTGACGTTTAACGAACAGCTGATTCAATTACACTACACCATTCCGTTGATAATGTATTCCCTATCATTACTTAAAAAAACAATCCTTAACCTTCAATCCTCAAACAATGATCTCATCAGAGAAATCGTCTCCTTTCGGTCTCAGCAAGGTATCTTACGGCCTCGACATCTCTTTGATGGATCTCGATTCATCTGATGATGCTCTATCCACATCAAAATCGCGGCTAATTATTCCTTTAGCACCCGCTTCTGATCTTTACAGGTTTCCTACGATTCACTATCTTCGAGATACTTGTAACTTCATTATTTTCCTTGTGCAATTAATGGTGGACACCACTTGCCCTCAGATCAATTCTTTATAATTGTTACTAATATTACTAATATTATTGTACTGCTTCTCAGTTAATATTACATTTGATTTACCTTAAATTGATAAGAACTAAATTCTTCCTAAAATCAAAAAAAAATCCTATTAAAAATTAACTATAACTATAACTCAAACAATGTATAAAATCAAACAAAACCAACTTAAAAACAAACATGTAAAGTTAATAAAAGATTTTCTGATAACATGTAAATTTCAAAAGTAAAAATCTCACAGATTGAATAACATAATAGGTGTGTTTTGTTGACCCTCTTATGTCGAATTCCTTTCAAAAAAAAAATCGAATTTTTTTCCAAAAGAATCGAATTTTTTTCCAAAAGAATCGAATTTTTTTTGTCAAAACGAATTTTTCTAGTGTAGCAAGATTCGTTTTGACAGAAAAAATTCGATTCTTTTGGAAAAAAATTCGATTCTTTTTTTGAAAGGAATTCGACATTAATGTTCACATTAGGAAATGCTCAACAAAACTCTTTAGCTTTCCAGTTTCATTAAGACATTTTGCATCGGAATGTTGGCACTATTTGCTCGGGTCATCTGTCATTTGCCGCGGTATAAAATTTTGTTTCGAGATTTTAAAATGATAAAATAGTGAACAAAACTTATTAAACTAAATAAAAAACTGAAATAATAGTAAAAATAGTGAATACCTACTTGTAATACTTTATTTTAAAAAATATTAATAATTGGTGCTACATACATACATATAATAAGGAGTTAACATTTTTTTTCATTTTGAGAGCTTATTGTGTCTCATATTCTACATACAGTAATGTGAAGTGATGTTTTTTAGTTAAAAACATTCCCCTAGAATAATTTTAAATTGATATTTCATAGCATTTCGCTGTAAAAAAGCAAATTATATAAATATAAAAACATACTTCAATCACGTGAATTATAAGTTGGGTTATATTTGTCAAAATTATAAATTCTGGTCCATAGTCGCATTTAGTTTTGTTGGTGATGGCAAGGCGCTCACATTTGTTGAGCGCCCGTAGTGCAGAGTTATTCTTCAAGGTTTTAAATTTTCTTCCCATTACTTTATATGTATTAAATACACAATCAGCCAGTGAAATGAAAAAATTGTAAACTTTTTACTATATCTTAGGGCCAGTTGTACAAATATTTAATCCGTTGTTCAGCAATTTTTATCCATCGATTCCGGCGGATTAATTGGGTTTCAACAGTGGTTTACTGTTCAAGTGTGTGATAATAACCAATTACATACTTGAACCAGCGTTGATCCTTAGTTAATCCGCCGAAATCGGTGAGTTAAAATCTTGAACCGAGGCTGAACCACTATTGTACAACTGGCCCTAAGTGTTTACAAGATTTAACACAGCACCGCATGTTAATAAAGTATTGCATGTATGTACTACATTTATTTTTATTTCACTTTTGTACATAATTTAATAAGTTTTTTTTTTAATATTTTAATGATTTAAAATCTCAGAACACATTCCTCAAAAAACTAGCTAAAAATTTCCTTATGCGCCCCAGCATTTATCTCTAACTGCATGGCGATGCTGTGTCAATGCATTTGTATTTGTATAACTCAGACTTTCTTGAAAAAAGCCCCACAGCGGATGCGTTCATTGAAAATGGTTACTTACCAAAACCAATATTACTCTGTTCAAATCTTGCCACATATGATTTAGCAATTGTGGATGATAATTTTTATTAAAATAATTTTTTTGCATCATCGAAAATGTATTTCGTTATTTTTTCAAAATATTTTCAAAACTACCATACTCACCGAACATATTTTCCTGGAAAACATGCAAAGACACCAACATAACAAGCAAATTCATTGGAAAGTTAATGTTCACATTAGAGTTACTGAAGTTTGAATGTGCTGTTAACTTGTTGTTTTTGCATTTGCATGTTAAAAGTTGGCTTAATGTGAAAAATTTCTTAATGTTCACATTAGAAAGTCAACAAAACACGCCAAATGTTGCACTTCATGCTATATTCAAAATTTTCTAAAAGTAAAGCATTCTCGCTTTAACTCATGTAATCTTTATCTTTTTATATATCACACTCTGGTGTATTCGTACCTTAAAAACGAGATGTCGAATGTATACTGTGTATACTCGTTTCTTTGTTCCATTAGTTTTAAGTATATTGTATCTATATCTATATAGTGACTTCAAGTCACACTTAAATATTTTATAATGCTTCTCAGCAAGAGCAATGTTCACTCTACCTAACTGACAGCCAAGAGGCAATATCGAAATGTATTAGATAAAGCAGGCAATACTTTATAGCCGCAGTAATCATAGCTTCGCTAAGTAAATAACTTGAATTTTACCTTTGTAAAATATTAAAAGTCTCAATAAAATTCAATTCAATTCAATTACACTGCATTTAACCAAATGAATTTAAAAGGGCGTTCACGCAAACTTTTGTGTAAACTTATCATTTTACACAATTTGTAAACTTACGACGTTGCGTGAATACCCTTATTATAATATTAATTTAAACAATTTTTCAATCTAAAATGTAAGTTCCATGCATATATTCAACACAGTGCTATATTATTTATGTAATCACATAATACTACCTTAAACTAAAATACGTTTTTGGCAAATGGCATAAAATATAGATTCACATAAGTAATTTATTTCTTTTGAAATCAGATGGATACATCTAAAATTTTCAGACATTAAAATCACAGAGTGATCGCACATAACAACAAGTTCGTGCGACCCAGTCGTGCATTTTATTTTTTACATTGACGTATAAAAAAAAAACGTTGTTCTAGTGTTCCAATTCCTTTTCATAATTCCTTCTTCAACAATATCAAACAATGAATTAGTTAACAATATGATTTAAAAAATTGCTTATTTAGGAATAGATTTCTGGGGTAAAAAATGTTATTGCATTATATTGCAAATGTTGCCACTGTGTTTTAATAAATACTTTCCTATTTTGAATCATTATTTTAGCAAATTTTCACCATATGGGGGAAATAGAACACTTCCATACATTGTAAAAGTAAGACGATGAATAAAATATCTTGTCTAATGGTGCTTAAAATGTTCTATTTCTTATACAAGATAATTGTACCTTAGTTGTACTTCAGTATAGTTTTTTTCAACTCCCAATCCAACAGATCTATGAACATTAATTAAATTTACCAAACTATCCTTTGACTTTGTGAAATTGATTCAATTCAAATTAAAACCGAGCAACGAACATTTTGTTTTACTTACGCGCTTCTTCTTGTAGACGATGTTTGTTCTTTTTGAGATCATCAATTTTCTGGTCAAGCTGTCCCTTGTTTCCAATTAAAATTTGGGAATCATGCTTAGTTCTTTCTAGCATAGCTGCAACTTCTTCCCTTTGGTGCCTTAGTTCGCTAAGTTCTTTTTCATGTTTTGTACGAAGATCTTGTACACTCACTCGGTTACTGAAAATAATTGTTCATATTACCTTGAAATATTAATTATATCAATTGTAACTTACTTTAAAGCCTTTTGTGCAATATATTCTTGTAATTTATCAATTTGTGTTTTGACAAATGTGTGCTTTTTATTGAAATTTTCGATACAAGCATCGATTTCACTTAAACGATCATTGGTTTCGACCAATTTATTTTTTAAGGAATTGAACTTAAGATTTTCTTGACTATATAGCGTTCTTTTTTCTTCCAAATTGATTTCGATATTACTGAAATTTAAATTTTGTCCTAATTAGTTTTTTCAACTTGCTTGAAAACTTACCTTAATGCATTTCCACAATCCGTTGAAAATGTTTCTTTATTCTGCAACATGTTTTCAAATTCTGTTTTTTGTGTTATCAGTTCTTCCATTGAACTATTAACTGCTTGAATTTGTTTCTCTTGCTGTATAACAAATAGCCAAAGTTTTTCTAGTTCACATTTTTTAAGAAGTTTCTAAAATTAATACAAAATAAGTTTATAAGATTGTTGGATCTAGGCGTAGGCAATAATCTTAACATAAATATATAAAACATAAAAAAAAGTACATCTTCGTGTGTTAAAATAAATTGAAAACTAAAGAATATACATGTATATGAATATATTATGTATATGTATTCAGACTTTTAGGATTTATCTTGCAAATACTGTTAAATTGAAGGTTCTGCATGAAACACCTGAGCTACCAAAAAGGTTTTTAAGACTGGGTGGATGGTGGGGCGAAATCTTTGCAGCCTTTACTACGAGTATTTTATCATACAAAACCCCTTTCATACTGTTAGTTCCTTGTGATGTGCACCATTTCTTATTCGTTTATGATTTCGGTGTGTTATTTTTGCCCTATATAAACTCTATAGTACTATCAATGAATAATTACAAATAGAAGTGGACACTGAGAAACTAGAAACGCCATCGTTGTTTTCGTAGTCATTATCGGCAACATAATAAAATATTAAATTCTTGTTTGGTTGCGAAATGCGCTAAGCAGATCCAAATAGGGATATTTTTAGGGAAATTCATTCACAATATACCTATGTACATACATACGGTGGAAGTGTTTTTTATTTGTCATGAACAACAAACAACAACAAGAATGCCATTGAAGGTCAACTGAAAGCGTTCGGTAGTATAGGTAGGTAAGTAGATACTTAAGGCATTTTTTGTGGTTTCTCTCAATTAAGGAAGGTGACGTGTGACGATAAATGATGTTTGTGTTTTTATTTTTGTAATTATTATCTTCAGTTTGATATTTTCTATTTTGCTTTCAGATTTGTAGATCTAAATCCCATATAGGTAGGCACAGGTACATACCTATCTAAGGTTACCTATTTAAACGTTTCTTTCACGGTTGCTCAAAGGTTTATTAAATGATTGTTAAAATTTTAAGTTTTTAATTATCGTCAGAATAGCTAATTTCTTAGTTTTAAGTGTTAAATATTATTGAATCATGTGTTGATGTTGAAGGGTAAAATATTTTGCTTGAACGGAGATTTAAACAGGTTGTTTTGCCTAAGGTACGACAAAAGGCTAGGGCTAGTAAGCAGGTTGGATCAAGGCAAGACAAAAATTGTATGGGCGGAGAGGTCTAATTCAACCTGCTAAGCCGAGAGGATAATTTTCCAAAAAAAACCACTTGAAATAAAAAAAAAATCATGACACAGTGTCATGCTATACTATTGTGAAAAGCCCTAAATACACTTAGGTATATAGTCTCAAAAGAAATTGACTAAAAAAATCAAATTTACAACAATTTTGTTAATATAAAGATAAATAGATACTGTTTTTTACAACCCAGCGCCGCGCCGCCAGGCCATTGCCCCTCGCTGTCGGTGGGCAAACTTTGGGCACCCAGAGATTGAAGTCGCGCACGAATCGTGTTAATTCATGTCCACTTTTAATTGCGGTTCTTCTTAAAAATGGTTAACATACATATTTTATTATTAATGATCATGAATAATATTTTTAACAAATAGGTACGAGTATATTACGAAGGTAACATTATTGAGCAAAACCGTAGATCCAAATAGGATACTGAGAACAATGAACATACATTATGTAAGTGGCAATAGATGCAAACGTTTTAGAAAGAAACGAAAATCGCCAATAAATTTAGTCTGTCTGGCTAAAAAAAATGCTTTTTTATGGTTTTAGGAACAAAATACCCAAGTAAAAACCATTCTGAAATGAGTCTTTGCTTTCGTTGCATCAGTGATAATTTCGATAATTTGTAAAAAATTCTACTTACTTATTAATTAAACTTACGAGAATTATTAAAATTATAAAAATGACTATAACAATGTAAAAATAAAAAAAAACTCTGGCGTTCCCAGATTTGTTTTACCTAACGATTATCGTCGTGAAATATGGTTACCAAATTCTGGGAAGAGTTTCTCAGAAAAACTTAGTTGCGACGAAAAAATTTATATATGTGCGGATCATTTTGACAAAAAAAAATTTAAGTCTGGGAGCTTTCCGTGTATGCACAAATAGAGAGGCTTGTCCGTTCCCATACAATCAAAATAAAAGTGAGTGAGTTTTAAAAGAAATAACAAATAACTTGCAAAATTTCAATCCACAGTTGTTATATATGTTATTTTGGCATTATTTAAACACGTTTTGTGGTTCAAATGCAAATGGCAGTACCTACATTTGTATTCGTTTGCGTAAGATCAGATTATATTTTTTTGCTCCTGGTACCTATTATGCCCCAGAATTGTGTGGAGGCATCCACTCCCAAAAATTGCTATCTACTCTTCGAAAAACTCTTGACAGTATCTGTTAGAAAATTCATTCAAGTGAAACCCCAATTTTTTCTCCTGAACAAATTTGATTTTTTTTGCGAAAAAATATATGTACAGTCGACTCTCCTTAAGTCGAATTTTCACGGGATACCAAGATTTGTTCGAGTTAGAGAGAGTTTTGGAAAAATTCGAGTTATAGAGAAAAAAAACATTTTTTTATTTTAAAAGGTTTATTTAATAAATAAAGGTTAATATACATATGTATTAAAGCAACCAACAACACAAAGAAAAGGATAATAATCCTTTTATGTTTTTGCGTTGTAACTTTTTAAAAACTGTATCTTTTTATAGAGGTACCAGGGTTATGAATAGGAAGAACGCAAAGAGCTGACGATGATGGTACACGCGATGCTACACATATATACATATGTACCTATTAAGGTTTTGATGGTTCGTAGTTATACTATACCCAAATACGAATTCCGAAGGGGTAATGGTTTTTTTTTTGTTTTGTTCTAAACAAAATTCGACTTTAGGGGTGAAAAAAGATGCAAATTATCGAGAAAATGTGTTCGAGTTAAAGAAAGTTCGACTTAGAGAATGGTATTTGTATGGAAAATTGAAGGGAATGATAAAATATGGCGAAAAGGTTCGAATTAGAGAGAAATTCGACTTAGAGAGAGTGCGACTTAGGGCGAGTCGACTGTATATTTATAATTATTTATTAACAAAATAATATTTTTTTTCAACACTTTACGTTATTAAGTTATATTTTTACGTTATTAAGTAATATTTTTGTTTGTAATATTCGAATCTCCTATTAATTTCTAGTCAAATACTAAAAACCGGATGCCTAAGGGTCTGTTTCACAATGTCTGATTATAGTGCCAATTAAGCTACATGGAACTTATTTGACAGTTAACAACCTCATTTACGTTTCAAAATGTCTGAATACGTCTAATTGGCAATTAAAGTTCTAAGTATTTTACTGGCAAGATGAAGTGCCGATTAGAAAATTAAACTAACAATTAAAAATTCAAAGTTTTCTTTAATAACACTCACACTTCAATTCAACACACAATTACCTCTTATTGTTCACATCTCTTTGAATTTTGAAACAATCCTCTCGACACTTTTAACATATACAATAAGATGACCCACCATGAAAAACTAACTATTTGATGATTATAAATATTTTTTCTTCATTGTTTGACATGAGTCAGATTCTATTTGTCTGGAAAACTGTAATAACGAACGAATAGCTAATTGATCATTGTGAAACGCAAAGTTTTTTAATGGGAGGATTTAATTTTAGGATCAATTAAATGTCGGATAACTAATTAGAAAATAATAGGATTCTTGAAGCAACAAAATAACGGATGGATGTTGAATTTAAGAAAACTTACTTTTGTTATTTTCAATTTTCTCAAAAACTAGAAAACATTTTGACATATGGTTTTTAATGTTTGACTAAAAACTGATTGGAGCATTGAATATAAAATACAAAACTACTACTTAATAACATCAAATTTTGAGCAAACTGACATTGAACACAATTTTTTAATTTTTTTTTTCAAAAATTTAAGTTTAAAAATTAATTTTTAAAAAACTGTTCACTCAAACAACTTAATTTAAAAAGAAAATGAAAGAAGAAATCTTTGGCTTTATAAAAGTGAATAGCATGGCATTGGGTGTATTTTATTCATTTCTGGATAGCCAGCGCAGGACAAGTCTGAATAGAAAGATTACTTTAGGTGTGTTTTATTCATTGCTGCAAAGCCAGCGCAGCACAAGTCTGAATAAAAAGATCACTCACTCTATACGTTCATTTGAATAATTGAAAGCTCTATCGTCAGCACAGCCATCTTCTTTTTTACTGCCTTTTTTTTCGCCAGCAATCAGATTGTCTTTGTTTTCCAAGCGAAATTTTGCTGCGCTGGCTATGCAGCAATGAATAAAACACACATACTGTAGTTGTTACCGTTGTTTTTTAATGATTTTGTTCTATTTTAATTTGATTTTTTAGAAAATTGCCCCTCCCACCTAAACGGGGGGTAATAGACCCCCGCCACCCATACGATATTTTTCCTGTCTCAACTCAACCTACACGCTCTTATAGCTTTTTGTCACACCTTAGGTGAATGACCCTATGTATTGTATACCTACATACAATCAATGTCAATATAGAAACAAAATTGTAGAAAAAACAATAAAATAAAAAATATAGGGAGGTATCTACCTATCGGTTTTTAAAAACTAAATTGTGTTTCCTTAGAAAAAAATTAGGTATAAAAGTTTCTCTTCTTTGATCTTCCAAAAATGATGAGCTTGCAAAAAATATTTATTAAACTTATTTTTCAATGGGTAAGGTACCTATACCAACCAACATATGTATATCTACCTATCTACATATAGGTACCTACCTATCTACACAATTAGAATTACGCTTTTGAATCTTTAAAATCTCATAGATAGGTAGGTAGGTAGGTACAAAACTTTAAAATTAGGATTAAGAAAAGTTCATACCAAACTCATAAAGACCAAAAAACGCAACAAATTAAAACATAATCGTCATCACCCCAAATTGCATGAAAGCAACAACAACATCTTTGAATGAACGCAAAGTGAAAAAAAAACAACCCTTGAAATTACATTTCATTCAACAAACGTAGTTTGACCTTGTCTGGAATGGCAGACAACAATTCAACTGCAAAACCAAAGTGGTTGTTTTTGTTGTTGCTTCCCTTTCATTCGAACGAAAATTTCCCTCATAATTTCCTCAAGCATATTCAATGGTTGTGGTTTTCACTATTCAGTTTTTAAAAGCGACAACGTTGACTTTGATTTCCGGCCATCTAGCGGCGATCTAATCCGGTGTCCCTTCTATTTGTAATTATTCAATGCTATCATGAAGAGGAGTGTCCGCCTACGTGAGCCCATATCGAAGCTTGGTCGATTTCAAAGTGAAGAGATTGTAGAGTTGAGAAGGAGCAGATTATAAAAAAAAGAAGAATAAAAATCAAAATCAAAGAAAGAAAAGAAGCACGAGAACAATGCATTGGAAATTTTATTTAACTAATAAACGCGAATCTTAACTATAAGCACAGATAATAAACTAAACAGATGTAGCATCCCCATAGAAAAAAATGTCCCAATTTATTTTTACACCACGCAGACGATCAACAGGCAAGAAAGCTCTTTGCCTGTTCATAGTGAAGCACATAAAGAAAGCTATTTGGCTTTTGCAAAAAGTTTTCTCTGATTGGGGAAAAAATTGAATAATAACGTGTTTTTTTGTTTCTGCAATATTATGCAGTTAGCAACGATCGAGAGGAGGACGAAAGACATTGCGATTATGTTTGTTTTTTTTTTACTGTGTTGTATGTACGATTTTTTTTTAAGGTCGTTTGAGGCTGGCGACAAAAAAATAAAAAGTATATGAACTCTTTTTCTTCTTTGCATCCATGGATATTGGATATATTCTTTATGTGGGTAGATAGAAAATTTTTTTTGAGTGGTGGAGGTTTTTTTATGACGGAAAAGATTCGTTAGATCGGCGCATTTTTTGATTAGCTAGGTAAACATAATTTTTAATTTTATTTAGATAATCATTTTCCAGTTTCTTATACATATTAAGAAATTTATTTATAGGGATTATTAATACACTTCAACATTTTGAACCTGTTGTTTAGTAAAAGGAAACAAATACAAAATAAAATATTTAAATTTGATCTGATAGGTAGATTAGGTATACCTACCTACAAATCAAAAAAAATTTTCTCCACAGGTAGAAATCATCAAAAGACACTTGGTTATATTCGGTACCAAGTAGTGTGAGACTTTTACCGCACTAAAACCACCGGAAAATCTATGAAAGATCGACAATTATTTCTTAAATTCAAAATCACATTGAGGGAAGTTTAAAGTTTTAATACTTTCCCATCGCTTTTAGACCATCAGCTCATGAGGCTTTGTTCTTCTTAGTTTTCGAACATTATTTCTTACATTTAATACAGTATCCATCTCGGAGTTAAAATGACTATGTAGTCTCTGATTATGTGATACAGCGTGTTTTCTAATCACTTCAGTAACCATTTCTATTTGTAGGTCACGAAGTAAATCACTGTTTCTAATATACCAAGGGGCATTGATTATTCCACGAAGGGTGTTTGGAATTTTTGGATGGTTTTAGCATTTATTTTCTTTGTACAACCCCACAGTTGGATGCCATAAGTCCAAACTAGTTTCAGTATTTTTTTGTATAGCATTATTTTGTTCTGGATAGATAGGTCCGAATTCTTACCGAGTAACCAAATCATTTTTCTATTATAGGTTAAGTTCTTCTCTATCCTCTTTGATGTGCTCTTTCCACTTAAGCTTGGCAACCAAAGTTATTCCAAGGCAGTATTGGCATAAGGTACAGCTTTATTGTTAATAAAAATTTGAACATTAATAATCTTTTCGTTGGTAAAGTTTATATGAGTTGATTTGGTTTCATTTATTTTGATACGCCGTTTTTGCGCCCAATCCCTTACTTTATCGGTTGCATTTTGCAATTTGTCTGAAGCCTTCACAACGCATTTATCAGGCACTAAAACGGCAGTATCATCTGCAAATGTGTCCAAGATAGCATAACTGTCCACTGGAATATTCCTAGTATAGGTATAACAAATACATTGTTGGTCGTAGAATCGGTCTGTAACATAGGATTACAGTGTTTCTTAGAGCTGCCTTGGGAGGTCTCTACGCAGTTTGTACTCAAATCCCAAACCTTGTCAAAGGCTTGAGCAACATCTAGAAAAATAGCGGAAAATACTTGTTTTTCTTCGATACCTTTTCAACAAAATCCGTAATTCGATGAACTTGGTCTATCTTGGAATATTTATTTCTGAATCCAAACTAATAAGCCTTTTCATGAGCAGTTTTTCGAAAACGTTTGCCATAATTGGTATAAGAGATATTGGCCTGTAGGAAGTTACTTCTGTTGGTGGCTTTCCTTGCTTAGGAATAACAATGACTTCTGCAATTTTCCAATGATGTGGTACATATCGGAGCTTAAGACATTCGTTTATTATATATTGGAGTTTTTTGAAGGCGTTGGCATTTCTTTCAAAACCTGAGCAGTAACTAGATCATACCCGAGTGCTTTTTTATTTGATAGCTTGTGTTGACATATGATTTTTACTTCTTTGAGTGTGAAGAATAGAATTTCTAATTCGTCGCTTCTATCAAAAAAATTTTAAATATTTTTAACTGCGCTTTCTGGAAAGGGCTTAAAAATATTCGAGAGATGTTCCGCGAGGATTTCAGCTTTCTGTTTCGGGTTTGCAATCCATTTTCTGCCTTGTGCTTTGACAGGCGAATTTTGAATTTGTGGTCTATTTAGGCGTTTAGCTGCCTTCCATAATTATCAATTTAAAAATCGAAATATTTTGTACAGGTATCTATCTATACATTATATAACGTTTTGAGCAAAATTGTGCAGCTTATGCTTCGTCCTAATCTTTAAACCTTCCTTGATCAAAACCCACCCTATTAAATCACCAAAATTTAAAAATCAACAAAAATTAACCTCAACAAATAAATATTTTTCATAAACACACGAAATTAAAAAAAAAAATTAAAAAAAAATTCTTTTAACTCGCCTCATACAATTTACAAATTTACCTCAATCAAACATCACCCCGATATAATATGACCAATAATGAATTGAATCTAGGCAAAAGCTGTTCGATCTTCCAATAAATCTAGATGAAAATAATTGCATATAACGCACGCTCTTCCACTTAACTACACAAATTAAATCTATTAAAAATAATACATAATTTAAAAAAATCTCTTCCCTGTGCAAACAGACATAAAATTTCCCTAAACTAAACGTTCTTGTTTATAGCATTTAAACTAGTATATTTACCCGAACAGTTGGCTACGCTAACTGTCACATGATGTATGTGCAAGACAATGTCTCAATCTACCTTTTACTGCAGTCACACGATGTATGTGCAAGACAATGTCTCAATCTACCTTTTACTGCAGTCACATGATGTATGTGCAAGACAATGTCTCAATCTACCTTTTACTGCAGTCACACGATGTATGTGCAAGACAATGTCTCAATCTACCTTTTACTGTCACACGATGTATGTGCAAGACAATTTCTCAATCTACCTTTATCTCGAATCTACCTTAATCTCACTCTACCTTTTTCTCACTCTACCTTTATCTCAATCTACCTTTATCTCACTCTACCATTATCTCACTCTAACTTTATCTCACTCTACCTTTATCTCACTCTACCTTTATCTCACTCTACCTTTATCTCACTCTACCTTTATTTTAAGAACCATACAAATCTGACTATTTAGAACATAAAAATAATAAGTTATAAATCTCTCTATATCTTTCTGTCCCTCTCTGTATCTTTCTGTCTCTTTGTGTACCTCCCTGTATATCTCTGCCTCTCTCTATATCTTTCTGTCTCTCTCTTTACCTCTCTATATCTCTTTGTATCTCTCTGTCTCTCTCTCTGTATCTCTTTGTCTCTATCTGTCTATATCTCTTTGTCCCGCTCTATATTTGTCTGTCTCTCTCTCTGTATCTCCCTGTATTTCTCTGTCTCTTTATTTATATCTTTCTGTCCCTCTCTGTATCTTTCTGTCTCTCTCTGTATCTCCCTGCATTTCTCTGTCTCTCTGTATATCTTTCTGTCTCTCTCTGTACCTCTCTCTCTATATCTCTCTGTCGCTCCCTGTATGTCTCTGTCCTTCCCTGTATCTCTTTGTCTCTCTCTAGATCTCACTGCACCTCTCTGTCTCTCTCAATACCTCTCTGTCTTTCAATTCACTAACTTATATTAGTATAGGTATATATACATAACTACCTATGTATCTATGTATGTATGTTATTATATGTACATACATACATACTTTTTTTAAATTAATAGTATATACAAATAATTTACCTATATTTTAAGACTTTAACCATAAAAATATGACCATTAGAACTCAAGTTATAAATCTATATCCGATTTGCCCAGCCAGCCCTTGACCTACTATTTTACCTCCAGCATGATAATTCACCTTGATTTTGGGAAATTAATCTTGAAAATCTGACCATTGTTACTCGTCAGTTTATAAATCTAGTCTACCTTTTATTCCAGGCACTCACTTAGTTTGACCTTTGTCGATAAAAATCGATTGCGGGTCCCCTGTCCCGCTCACGCAACTCCGTTGCTCCGCTTAGGGTATGTTCAGTCGCCAGGCAGGCGCCCAAGTTAACAGTACCTTTGGGTGAACCGTACGAATTGTTTTGATAACTTGTTTTGTTTTTTTTTTTTACTTTTTGAACACTGTTTAGCCGGATACTTAATCAAAATTTAAAAAACTTCACCTTGAAAATCTGACCATTATTAAAAATGTAACCAACTTGCCAAGTCAATCACTTGACCAAATCAACTCTTTTCTATAAATCTGAGTATCAAATTTGTTGCCCAATGCCCAGCCCAGCCCGTGCTCATATTAACGAAAGCGATTTTTTTAAATTCAATTTAAATTTTTTTTATAAATTAACTTGAAGTTAGCCTAACATTTTACCTTTATTTTAAGACCTTAATCTTACAGATCCGATTAATAGAACAGAAGATATAAGCCAACTAAATAATATACTCTACCCACATCATAATATTTCATTAAAAAGGTCATACCTATAACTTGAATGACATTCTACCTAAATTTTAAGACGATGAGATCATTAGAACAAAAGTTATCAGCCAACCAAACCAACAATTAGGGTACCTTTAGTATTATTACGAATGAGAAATACCTACCACCAACGCACGTGCATATTTTAATAATATAAATATGTATATGTATAATACCTACAAAAATAGAAAAATTTTCGCGTTTTTTCATTTATTTTTCAAGAAAATTATTTAAGATTTTTTTATGAATTTTTTTTTTTAGAACGTTTGAATGTATGAAATCGATGATAGATATATATGTTTTATATATCAAAATAAGCGCTTACTTGTTTGCAAGCGAATAAAAGTCATTTGATTAAAATCCGTTATTGTAGTAAAAAGTAATGAGAATTTTAATGAAGAAAACACTATGTCGCAAAAAGCATGTTATAAATAAATTAATTTCAAAATTTATTTAATATCTTAATTCTTGTTGGACTTAGAACCTTAAGACGTTGAACAAATATTTAGAAAATATATTAATATGTAATAAATTTTGTGTCTCTATTTTGAATATAACATATTATTTAAATTTTTTTAATCAATCAAAGTGGGTGTAAAAAAACATTAATTCAATTTGTTTTTACATTTTTTTCATAATTGTCATGAAAATTTGATATTTTTTTTTTACATACATTTAATGTTTGTGTTAATGACGGTATTTTAAGACTTTAATCTTGAGAATCCGTTAAGAATTTTAGGAGTTATTAATTAATTAATGATGTCATGTGGGATGATTTTTTTGATTAAAATCGATTTTTATGGTAAAAAATCATTTAAATCCCCCTCCCGCCGCACTTGTTGAATTTACCCCTATAACACTATTGACTTTTTTATAAATAAGGGTTGGGGCTACAATATTGTAGAACATAATATTTTGAAATTCGTAAAATTTTCATCAACTTTTCGATTTTTAATACAGAAAATTGAATTGATGACCTCTTTACCACCCCTTTTCGTATAGAACGCTTCCCCCCTTCGCAATAATTTTTATACACAATTTTAACATTTACTGATTATTTTAATATCTTAATCTTGAAGATCGGACAATTAGAAGAGAAGTTATGAATTATTTAATCCATCAATATCATTTGGATTTTCTGATTTTGTTAAAATAACGGGTAATCTGCCACAGGTCGGTGGTGGTTGGCAATGAACAAATGGGGTAATTTCGATTAAATTTAATGGATTTTTTGACTGAACTAAAATTAAAATTGTGATCAATCTATAGTGGGTAGATTAACAAATGAGGTATCAATATCATTGTTATCATATTGCCGTGCGGACTAAAGAAAAATGAAACCCATGCGTGCATGCACTGATGAATAATAAGCTGACATGTAAAACAACCTTTATAATTCTGTTATCTAAACTTGAGGGTATAAAAAAAAATTAAATTAAATTAAATTCACATTTAAAACAATAAATTATATTACCTGTGAAAATTTCAACCTTCTATGATTACTAATTAAAAAGATATTATTAGAAAACCGTTAGAAAAAGTTTTTTAAAATTTTTTATACTTGAATAACTTTTTTAAATGGTACTTGAGAAATCCAATTTTCACCAAAATCATGTAAATCCATAATCTCTATAAGATGGTATAACTTCATATTTCTATCTACCCCCATTAAAAAGATAAAAAATAAAAAGTATGAAAAAAAGGTAAAAAAAAATTAGTATTTTTGAAAAATTGCGTGTGTCAAAAATACGATGTAAATAAAAATTTTGTATCACACGCCTAATTTGTATTTCTATGCTCTATTCAAAATAGTAAATATGATAAAAATCAACACACCTCCCGATTTAATATAATTTTTTTGTGAAACATTGATTTTTGTCATTTTGCGTTTTAAACGTTGGTAAGTGTGAAGAAAATTTTTTATAATTTTTTTAACCCCCCTGACACACCTTATAATTAAAAAATCTATAAATTCTATATAAATTAATAATTTTATCTTAACCCATTTAGAAAATAGAAATCCGACTTTACCCTATTTAAACCTAAGTTTACCCTATTAGTTTTATGAATTTGAAAAAATCCCTTCTTAGTGTGCACTTTCAAATATAAGGTAATGTGAAAAAATTTTTATATATATTGTATATATTACACAGTGAGCTGTACAATGATGAGTCAATGAATGAGTGAGTGAGTCAGTGAGTGATAAACTTTCATCTTTCGAATAATTTAATTAATTTTTATTTCAATTATTTTTTTCCAAACATTCTCAAAAAATCAATTTCATCATTTTTGATGCTTCAAAAAACGGATTTTTCTGATTTTTATCTTTTTAACGGATGTAAAAAGGACTTAATTCTTTGAAATAAACTATTATAAATTCTTTCCACAATAAGACCTAATCTTTTTAGCAAAACTTCTTCTTTATTTTACGTATGCTTAAAGAAAACTAAAAGTTTAAAAATTATCAAATTACATATTCCTTTATAAGAAAAGGAAATTTCCTTACCTTTGTTCTTTGCTTGGCTGTGGTTCGTTTTCAAATGTCGCATGAAATTATTCAATTAAAATAACATATCGAAATGGCTGCATTTAAATGAAAAAAATTTATAAGATAAGAATGAGTTCAACCAGTGAGCCAAGGCAAAGATCAAAGGTAAGATCACATTGATAATATTCGATATTTTAATTGACAACATTCTCCCCCCGGCGCACAGTGGTGCGAGAGCGGAAAAAAGTCTTTTGAAAAAGTCATATCTATCCTTTTAAACTTTATGTTTAAGTACTCTTAGATAACCCGAGCGTATGATTTAAAAGTATTTTTTAACATATATATTGTATGTTCTGATTTACAAGCCCTCAAAGTTGAAAAATAATTTTACTCAAATCGCGAACCGTATTTTCAACAAATTTTGAGATGGTTTTTTCCGAAGTTCCTTTAAACAAATTCTCTAGCTTCTTAAATAATTTAATTGGTCTATTTTCGATTATCTAAAAATAAAAAAAAATATTGATTATTTATAAAAGATACCTTCTATAAGTAGCCTGAAGCTTTAGTACTAAGAAAAAATGCTTTTTTTTTTTAACTTTTTGATTTAAAAAAAAAAGCGCCAAAAGATACCAAGAAAGTAATGTATGCCAGCATATGCTCCATACATTCATGTTAAAGCACAGAAAAAATCAGCTGCAGATACGTGCAGATGTGGAAGTTATGCTCAAAAATAATTCACTGAATCAGATTTCAAAAAACTCCGTCTTGACGGTAGTGTTTACCAAAAAGTTTGATTTCTTCGGTATTAATTGTCAGAATGAACTGGTTAAGCCCATTATTTTAAGAAAAAATGTCAAACTTTATTTTAAAAATAAAACAAAATTAATACATTGACCCAGGTCTGAGAATTTCGATTTTTGCGAAACCATTTATTTCTGCCTGGAAAATTTTTCAACTTTCAGCTCAATTTTCTTGAAAACAACACACGAAAAATAATATAGTTTTATGATATTTTGAATTATATGATAGAGCTAAATACAAAATAAAGAAAAGGATTAGGGATAATCCTTTATTTTTTTGTTATTTTTCACTAAAAGTAGGGCTGGTAAAAATAAAAAAGGTGTTTTTTTGAAAGTTTTATTGCTTTGTTTTTGATGTGTATTGCGTAATTTTTTATTACCTGTAAGAATTAGTAATGGCTTATTAGAATAAAATCTCTTACTTAAATCTATATATATAAAGGATTAATGAAAAAAAGTCAGTATTGAGTTATTGAGCATTTGTGCAAGGTGTGTAAGAAAAATTTCTCTTTGATCAACCAATAAGTGAAAGTGAAGTGAAATATAATAACAAACATATATAGTGAATTCAATATATTAAAATGGATTCAATTTATCTATTTATTTATTTAATTTTATAATATACATAGTTAATAATAATATTTTATTCAAAATAAAAAGTTAAGATTTTACTAAAAAAAACTTTTATTTAAATATAACATCAAAACCCTCAAATTTTATAAAAATGTCAATAACTTTTTTTCTAATAATTTTTTCTTGACCAAATTTTGACCAAGCATGTATAAGATTTATCTTAACATGTGTGTCAAATTTCATTAAAATTCGTTTAACAGTTCAGATTTTACAGACTTTTTTCCGCTCACCCATACAAACATCAAAACACCCAAATTTTAGAAAAAAAAAGTCAATAACTTTTATACTAATGATTTTTTCTTAGCAAAATTTTGACAAAATATGTATAAGACTAATTTTAAAATGCGAATCAAATTTCATCTTAATCCGTTAAACAGTTCAGATGTTACAGATTTTTTTTCCGCTCTCCCATACAAACATCAAAACCCCTTAAATTTTAGAAAAATGTCAATAACTTTGTTTCTAATTATTTTTTTTCAACCAAATTTTAACCAAATATGTATAAGACTAATCTAAACATGTTTGCCAAATTTCATTTAAATCCGTTTAACCGTTCAGATAAAACAGACTCTCTTATACAAACCGAACCACTGTGCGACGCCGCGCGGCGCGGTGTGGCGAGTGATTTGAACGAGTAAATACCTAAAGGATATTTAAACGTTATTGGATGCACTGGGATGTTTTATATCTAAGACTGATATCTTCGCTGCTGGTCTTTGATATTCACCTCTTGTGGTCTTTACTAAGGCGCTTCTCACTTGACCATCTTTTGCGATTATAGTTCTGATCACGATGCCCTTTGGCCAGCAATGACGCGGTAGGTTCGAGTCAATTATTACAACTGTGCCACCTTCTTCTATTGGTTTGGCTTTCTCAAACCAATTGGTTCGTCGCGTAAGTGTTGAAAGGATGCTACCCATCTTTTCCAGAACTTATCAGCGAGGAATCGAGAATGTCTCCAAGACGATCTTACTCATTGGTCGGTTGATTCAAAACTCCCTGGAGGTTTGTTACCCGATGAAGATCCAAGCAGAAAATGATTTGAATGGGTGTGAGGGCTTCCTGTTCTGCAGTGTCAAGTGACAAATAGGTAAGTGAGCGGCTGTTAATGATAATTTCTACAAGTAGATTGTTAAGCTTCTCGTCGGTGAGCTTTGTTAGGTTAGGTTAGGTTAGGTTTATGTGGTTGTCAGCAGAACGCTGGACACACTTAGACCATAGGTTGGCCTATTGTGATACCACAGGAATCTAGGAAACTTTCTTCCTACTCGTTGAACCATGTAGAGCTTCTTACGAAGCGAGCGAGGCTATTAATGTCATGAGTTTCTAGATCACTAGGATCATTGTAGTAGAATTCTCCTAAGTGGAGCCTACGTCTTTGAGATAGAGCAGGGCATGTACAGAGATGGTGAGGAATTGATTCTTCCTCTTCTTCGTCCATACAACTTCTGCAGAAGTCATTAGAAAATACACCAAGCCTTGTTGCATGCTTGCCTGTTAGACAGTGTCCAGTAATGACACCTATGACGGAGCTAATGTGCAGTCTGCTTAGAGATGTTAAGTTCCTAGAGCGCTTCAGATCCAGCACAGGCCAGATCTGTTTTGTGGCCTGACATGTGACAATGTTACTACACCTATGATTTGATTTCTCTGTTGCTTCTTGCTTTAACATAAGTTTACAAGTAGCGATAGGTATACCAATATTTGTCCGATTTGACAGTATAGTTAGTAAAGTTCCACTTTTGGCGAATTCGTCTGCTTTGCAATTGCCTGGAATGTCCGTATGACCCGGGACCCAGCAAAGGTGAATGTTGAACTGCTGTGCCATTTCCAAGAAAGATGATCGCAATTAAGGGCAGTTTTTGATTTTGTATAGACAGAATCCAGAGATTTAATGGCTGCTTGGCTATCCGAGAAATACGGATATCTGTGTTTGATATCACGTTTTTTTTGAGCCAAGACAGGACTTCTTTTATCGCCAAAAGTTCCGCCTGGAACACGCTAGTGATTGGGAAGACGGAAGGAGAGACTTAGTTTCAGCCTATCTGAGTATAGGGAATTTGAGCCATCTCCAAACAACTGATGAAAAGAACCTTCATAATTGGCACAATGATGTCAGAAGTCATTTGAAGTTCGGCTGGTATTATACCGTCTGGCCCAGCTGACTTGTAAGGGCAAAGCTATTGAGAGCACATTTTAGCTTGTCTTTTGTAATCAGACCGTGTGTATAAGTTAATATATTTTTGGACCTAACATGGTCGCTGTTATTAACAGTTTGGAAGCTACCTGGAAAATGAGTGTCTAGTAGCAGGTTTAGGGATTCTTCGCCTGAGTGGGTCCATGGGCCGTCGACATTTTTTAAGAAACTGGGCATAACTGGATTTGTTTAGAGGATTTTTCGTAGTCTTGATGCTTAGGAGGTTTCTTCTATTTTGGTACAGAAGGTCCTCCAAGAAAATCTTTTACATTTCCTCAATTCTTATAAATTCCTTATACGAGTCCAGGTCTGAAGCTAATCTTGTGCTTTTTGGTCGATTGAATAGTTTCTTACAACTTTTTCTAATCGGCTCGAGCCCTGAGTTCAACCAATGAGGTTTCTTTTTACCCATTACGTGAGTAAGAGGACAAGCGATTGACATTGATTTGTTAAGGGCTAGGGTGAGATCTTTGACTGTGTTATCAAGATCACTTATATTAGAGGGAGGCCTTGGAAGATTAGGTTTCACAAAACTTTCAAGCGCCATCCTATATCTGGGCCAGTCAGTTTTCCTGTAATTTCGGAAAGTAAAGTGGCTATGGGATTCAACGTCTAGACTGAATTGGATGTATCGGTGATCAGAGAAAGAATGTTCCTCAGATACTTTCCAATCTTTAATCATGTGATGAATGGTGTCGGAGACAAGAGTTATGTCAAGAACTTCCTGTCGATTTCTGATAACGAATGTAGGTTCATTCCCTACGTTACTTACTAAAAGGTTAGTACTTAAAATAAAATCAAAAAGAGACCTCTGTTGTTGATATCAGTACTACCCCATACTGTATGATGGGAGTTAGCATCACACCCAATTATGAGGCTGGCCTTTTCCCGTTCAGCTTCAGCGATGATTCTCTCCAAGGTGCGACCAGGGAGAGGGCCAAGGTTGTCGTGGCCCAGATACGCCGACACAAGCCAATACGACCCTTTGGACGTATCGAGTCTGGCTGCGGTGATATCTCTATCGCTGAAGTTGGGGAGTAAATACACATTAGTGTTACTTTTCACTAATATGCAGGATCTAGGTTCACCTTTATCCATCACATACAGTGTGTTTTATCCAGGAGTCCTTAGTCCCTTCACCAAGGATTTTACAATCCAGGACTCTTGGATCAGGACAATATCAACTGCGTGCCTGGTAAGACGGAGCAGAAGGAGGGTTGAGGTTAGAAACGTCAGACAACGTCATCGCCGTTCTGTCGAGGAAGGATGTAACGACGGACAGCGTCATCGCTGTACCGTCGTAGGAAGGAAGTAACGATAGACAGCGTCATCGCCGTTCTGCCGAGAGAAGGAGTGTTAATAAACAGGGTGAGGGATCTTTGGACAGCGTCATCGAGGATGTGTTTGAAGGGGAAGTGGTAACGTCGGACAGCTGCATCACCGCACTGTTGTCCAAAAAGGGAAAAGTCGTGGCAATAATACAACATCTGATGTTTTATTTTTATTGTTTTGTTTTTATTTCTAATAGAAATATAAACAGAGCTTCAAAAACAGCAAACAAAATAATTTTTTGATTACTAGTTTAATTTATAGAGCTCTTCAAAGTTGGTAAATTTTTTTTCTAGATGAAAAAAAGAAAAAAAAAACAAAATTCTTTATTTTCTTTTTTGCAATTATGGCATATTTAATGAAAAATCTTAGTTTTTGTTAATATTACCTGGTTGTTTTATTTATAAGTAAATTTAAATTTGAAATAAAAAAAAAAAAATAATTTTTAAAGTTTTTATAAATGAAACAAAAAAACACTATTTTTTTACAGTTTATCGAGTTTGAATAGAGCTACGAAAAAATCCATACGAGTCCATGCATTAAGTCGAATAGGGTATTTGCACCAAACAATTGTTGAGCCAAGAGAAAAATATTTAGCTGCGCATGCTTGCGCACTGCCGAGATTTTGTACTTTGAAAAATAAAAAAAAGGCTTGAGAAAACGCTTACTTTGGCATACCTTGACCCACGTAAACGCTTATTTCTCTGTTAATAGTAATGCTAGAAAGGTATTAATTTTTAGAAGAAATAATATCCTTTTTAACTGCGTTTACAAAATTTTGATATCTTTTTTTATTGGTCAGATATTATTTTTTCAAGGCTGTTCCATTCTTCTTGTCCGTGATAATTTTTGACTTTGATGTCACTTTTTTTCGAAAAATGCGTTGTAAACGTAACGTTTTCTTACTTTATTCTTATGAAGATAATAATAATGAGTAAAAAAGTCATTCATCTACCAATTTGTATAATCCGCCCACTTTCATTTTCCTATTTAAGTAGATTCCTGCTATTACTAAGCCAAAAGGATTATTATAAATCTTTTAGGGAGCAGCTTGGGTTAATTATTGATACCCCAAAACAAGGATTCGGTAATACAAATGATGGAAACACTTCAAGAAGATTTTTCGAAAATCCAGAGGTTACATCAGCTATAACCCGTGTAGACGAAGAACTTTTGAAGAAATTGCAAGTGATTTTAAATGCACTATCATCTATGGAATCTATAAATATAGATAAATTTAACGAGCATACAAAAAGCACTTCGGATCTTTTAAAATCCAAAACTCTTGACACCAACACTTCACAAGATTCTGGACCATGGTGGAGAGCTTATAAGCCATCAAATTTTACCAATAGGGGAACTTTCAGAAGAAGCACAGGAAGCAAGGAATAAAGATTACAAGCGATATCGATACTCCAATACTTGCAAGGTTTCACGGAAACGACAAAATGAAGATTTATTTAATATGCTATACATATCATCAGATCTTTAAGACACGTTAGATCCCAAAAAGAGCTTAAAAAAAGCTACTGCCCAGAGCTGATAAGTCTGTTAAATATTAAAAGTGATGATGATGGCAGTGAATTTTTTTCTGAAAATTTATAATTATTGTTTAAGAAGATGTTTTATGTATATTTTTTTTATTTTATATATACCTATATATTTTTAATTATACTTGATTTATTTTTTTTTTATTTTTTGGTCCGTTTATTTTTTCCCTTTACTGTTTCACATAAAATATGTCACATATGCGCGCCGTACCGTCGTGGGATGGGAGGTTAAAAGGAAAGGTAAGGTAAGAGGACAGGGGAGCGACCTTTGGTTTCAGGACTCATCTGAAGATTATATATCTCAAGAATCTTTGACTTTAACTCAGCTTCTACAACTCGACAAGTTCGACTCTCGGGTAGAAGCGGTGAGCTTTGTGTCATGGGTGATTATTTGGTACAGTGTGTACAGTTGTGTTCAAAATAATAGTAGTGCGTACGACAACATCACATCTTTGGCATGTACGGTCAATGTACAGTTAAAATTTTAATTTCTCATATGTTAAAGATTATAATGGTTTATTCTTAACAAATATAGTGTAATGTTTTTAAGAAATTGTATTTACTACCACCGGTTTCAGTCAATTTCGATATTTCTGTTTAATTAGAGCTGTTCAAAATAATAGTAGTGCAATAAATTTTGAAGAATTTAAAAAGATTGACAATTTTAACATTTTTTTTTGCTAAAAAGTTGGTAAAACCATAACTTTTATAAAATTTACAAAAAAAAACGAGACTTTTCATCTTAATATTTGATAAAGTGGAGAGAAAAAGCATGGCAATTGTGCAAAAACAGATTTAATTAAAAAATTGAGAAAAGAAGGTAGAAATTCAAAGCATAATAGGTTATAAAGCTCCAATAACAGCGAATGCCATAAAGTTAAACTAAGGTCCCGAAAACCGCGGAAGAAAGAGAAAAACGATCGCCTTAGACGACAAGTGAATTGTCCGGTACAGCTAGTTCAGCGTTCTGCCTCGTCGTGTGTCATCCAAAAGGGCACAAATTTAGATGCTATGTGACTCTTAACGGACGACTTCTAGAAAAAGATCTCCAAGCATGAAGTCCCTGTAAAATCCCGCTATTGAAGAAGAAACATCCTCAAAAGCGTCTCCAGTTTGTCAAAGATAATACTAACTGACCAGTTGAGCAATTGCGTAATATATTGTGGACAGATGTGAGTCCACAGCACACAAAGTTAGCTTAACATAGCACTTTTATAAACATTTTTTTCATTCAATCAAACGCACTACTATTTTTTTGAACACAGCTGTACATTATGGTTTTTATGGAACGGACCATCCGCTCCCAAGCTCCTCCCATATGCGGACTCCCTCATGGTATGAAAGCCCATCCGGTTTCTGGATTAGTGAATTCAGATTGAAGAAGTTTGCTCTTCGAATTTTGCATATCTGACAATCAGTGCGAATTGTTCGTAATAGTGTTCGCAAACCCAGAATTTGGTATGACTGATAATGAGTTCTAGGTAATATAACTGGATTTTTCGTTGGATCGCTTACTACATTAGTATTTTCTAGGCGGCTTCGCATACGAATAATTTGATTTTTATTAATGAATGGTGATAGGGTTTTAAAAGGACTTGACTTAGGCAGGGCATAAATAGGGTTTTCTAACAAAAGGCGATATTCCAAACAATAGGGTTGGACCTTGACAAGGCGATACAGGGCTTAATGGCTCCAACGTAGTTCATTTGCAGTCAAGTTCGGAACGTCTTCAATGATAACTAATCGTTCTTTGGAAAACTTTGCAGTTGATATACTTCCTAACGTATGCCAAGCATCTGAAAAGTCGCTCCCATATTGAAAATCGGCGGTAGTTTAAGAATATGTTTACCTGCTGAACATCGATATGGACTGCTACCTGAAACTTAAGATCCTGTTTCAGCTCACTGGTTGATGACCTTTCATTTGAAGGCTGATTCGTACGTACCTCCAAATCGAGGCCTCCGTAGTTTCCTGAAGTTTTCCAATTCGAAACATGACAAATTGTTTATATTTTTTTGGGTCAGACCTAAGCCATGAAAAAACCGTTGTAGAGTCGGTCCAGTAATGTGTTGTTTCTATTTGGAGTCCTCCGTAGTTTCCTGAATTTTTCCAATTCGAAACATAACAAATTGTTTATATTTTTTTGGGTCAGACCTAAGCCATGAAAAAACCGTTGTAGAGTCGGTCCAGTAATGTGTTGTTTCGATTTGGAGATCATGTGCTTTGACGACGGTATTCCCAAGGTGAGATCCTAACACAGCTCCCAATAGCTCCATCCTAGGAATTGAAATAGGTTTCAGAGGGGCCACTTTCATCCTAGAACACACCAGAGCTACCTCCACTACGTTCTTACTTGTGATCCTTATGTATGCCACTGCGGCATATTCACTTTCACTGGCATCGACGAACACGGCGACTTCACACTTGCGAGAATCACTGCTGCTCAAATTAAAATAGCATCTTGGAATATGAACATCTTCCATTCTATTTTAAGAATTGAACGCCTTCTGTTCCATGAATCCACGAACTCTTGAGGAATGATTTCGTCCCATTCAATTCCACGGCGCCATATATTTTGAAGTAACATTTTCATGTAACATTTCATTCTCCACCACATACCCAGAATCTTATCTGCTTCCATTATTTGTTCAACTGTCCATCCTGCTCTGCAGAAACTTTCCATCGAACCTGCATCCCCTAAAGCGTTGATAACTTGGAATTCGAAAGCCAATTTCGAATATGAAAATTTGCATGCTTGTGTACTTCTCTTACTTGCTTGGTTAATTCAATGGCTTCGTGAACAGAGTCCAGCACATCATCTACATAATGTCGGTTTATTATTGATATTGCAGCTCGGGGGAATTCATCCCTGTATTTCAATGCATTTAAATTTTATTTAAGTTAAGTTTTATTTAAGTTAACAGCAGGCTCCCTCCGAAGCTCCTAACCTTGAGAACGTAAACGTCTGGTTGACAATCATCCTTTCCATCTGGCCACAAGAAACGTTGACACAGTTGATCTGCTTCTTTGATGGCTATCCTATGAAACATTCGCAGAGTTTTCTTCAGGTGCTTTATAATGTGATCACACAAGTGTTATATATCGTTGGATAGCTTGTTGTTTTAGCTTTTCAAATCAATTAAAATTTAAAAAATAAAAATAAACTACTTTACTAAGCTTAATTATTGTTGTTGACATGTTTCTTTTTCCTATGTTTTTATCTTTGATTAAGGTTTTAAAAGGTTCCGCTGTTTTCCGCTGTTTACTTTCATAGTGCATTTTATTTCTTATTTCATTAGTAAGAAGACAAAAGAAAAAAAATTTGCCCCAATCTGCCCCCCTTTGATCAAGAGCGATAAGCTTATAATAAGGTAGATACAAAACAAAAAAAAATTAAGATTAGCTTTTTAGTTTTCTTTTTAAGATTATGTTTTTTTTTTAAGTTGTTGGGCTTTATTTTGTTTTATAACGATTGCAAACTACCGTCTGTAATGATTTTATGCTTTCTTGATGTTTATTTGAAATTTATGAAGGAAAATTTGTGAGACTGCGGGTTAAATTATTGAAAATCAGGTAAACGTGCGAAAAAAAGTTAAAAATGGGTGAATTTGCGTTTTCTTAAAATGAATTCAGTACTTATTTTATAAACAACATGGAAGCAATTAAACAGAGCTTAAAAATAACCTGAATTCTAACTTTGAATTAACATATACAAAACTTGAAAATGGTTTATCGTGTATCAGTAAAAACTTTATGTCAAAATTCTATGATCTCTGGAATAAAGCTTCTAGAAGAAAAGATCGTTTTGTTAAAAATAATAAACAGTGCTTGGATTGTGAATTCAAAGTTATTTTTGAATTATTAGTAACATCCGATCCACTTATTTCAAGCATACGAAGAAAACAATCATCAGTGTCTAGAGAGCTTTGTGAAGAAGGTATGCAGCTCTTGGAAAACAAATAATTCCCATTTTTTAAACACAATTACTAGTTAATTGGTTTAAAAAAAAAAAAATTTAAATGATACTTAACATAATGTTAAGTCGTGTTATGGCCATAAATTCTTACTTTTTGAACTTTGGATAATTTTTAAATTTTAATAAAATGAATTCACACTTAAGAAACTTGTGTTATTTGATACGCAATACATTAAAGATGATGTGTGAAAAATTTCACAGAATTATTTAGAGAAACACAAAAGTTACAGATTTTTGAGACGCAAAACATCACTTGGGCCCACTGTGCGGCGCGCGTCCCAAACCACTCATATCTTCCTCGGTTTATTTGGATTCCTGATATCAAATATCGGTAGGTACCATTTACGCAAATAATCCTCATTTATTTCAGGCAGCGGTTGAAAGTTTTCGAATGTAACCTTTCGATTCCATGTCCTTGGTTTTCGATCATCAAGGTTTGCAAGGCAGCATCATCATCACATTCACATATACGCAGTTAGATAAGACCCTGTTGTTGAATAGCATGCTCTTGATCGAGCTCACCATATATAGTCCAACTCAGACGAGTTTTAGTTAGCGGCATTGCCAAATTTCTGTTGTTCAATCCAACCATCACGCTTGGAATCACTTTCGCATATGACTTCACTGGTAGACCGCTTCGGGCAGGAGAAAGAATATACCTGAGGTAGGCATGCCTGTCGTAAGAGGCGACTTAAATCCACCCTCTGTATACTGAGGATGACGTATACAAAACTATGCAATAGAAAAAACAAATATATATAATATAAATATCTCGATCACAACCATCAATCCGATTAAAAAAGGACTCAGATAAAAAAGAAAGTCATGATAAAGACAATAATGAACTTCGTCAAAGACTTGACGAAATAGTAAAACTCTATCAGGAGTTAAAGATAGAAATCAATATTTTTCGCAAAGAAAATGAAATGTGAAAGAACATACAGCCTCAAAAATACTTAAAGGCTAGCTCACCGCAAATAGATATTTGCTGGTATGAAACATATGAAGAAGAGTTAGCACGCGAAACAGAAAAGCCCCCAAACAAAAAGCCTAGTAAAAAAAAACGGAAAGCTGGCTCCTCACCTGAGGCGTCATTGTCTTCTGTAATAGCCTCATCAAAAGAAGCAATTATAAAAGAAAAAGCCTCGGCCCCCGCCACCAAACATCTATACAGATGGATCCAAATCTGACACTGGGACAGGTCTCGCGATCGTATCTGAAGATGGTAACATTCTCTACAGTGCAAGATTACCAAACTACTTTTCAATCTATTCCACTGAAGCTTATGCAATTCTTAAAGCGACAGAAATAGCGAATGCATTAGAGAAAAACGTCGTTATTTGCTCGGACAGACTCTCTACGCTCAAAGCAATCAATAACATCCAAAACTGCTCCTCAACAATGACTAAAATCCGAAATAATATATGCAAAAACAGAAAAAAATACACTCAGGCATCAAAGGCAACGATATAGCGGATGCGCCGCCAGAAAAGCCTCAGAAGATCTGAATATTCTTTCAATACATCCAACTAAAAAAGATTTTCTCAACGTGATCAACATCTAAATATAAGAATAGACAATTGGAAAACCTATTCTCACCACTATTCTACCATTAACCTAAAAGAAGAGTCATTTGCATATCCTACACAAACGACAACCATGATGAACAAATGCTTTCTTCGTCTTCGCCTTGGACACAATCATACACATGGCCATCTTCTCAAAAAGGAAAACCCTTCTATCTGTCATCTTTGCCAATCCAATCAAATTTTATCTATAAAGCATCTTACATCTGAATGCTCTAAAGTAAATTATATAAGTAAATCACTTTTCAATAAAAAACTAACTGACCTTCTGTCATCAACATTAATAGATAATATTAAAAACGTACATAAAATCTTAACTATACTTAAACTAGATTCTACTATTTAACTTAAATATCTCATTCGCGTTGTGTGGGGCTGTCGGACTTCCCGACCTTTTTCATAGCCGCCGGACTTCCGACAACTGACGGTTCATACGCGTATGAACTCAAAAATTTTTACTACAACTATACTCAAATTTCCAGCCGGTTAAGAAAAAATGATCACAAAAAAAGATACGCACATTTTTCTTTTTTATTTTTACCTGCTTATACTTTTTGCGTGAAATCAAAATAACTGTAGAATTTGTTTTTTTTTTAATTAAATGAAATACCTTTTTTTGACTTCACATTAGTCGATTTGTTTAATTGTTTAATGCATTCAGGTTAGTTACGTGTTTGTTAGTTTTTTTTTTTTGTTGAATGTAAAGTGTTTTAAACAAATGTGTATCGACTAATGTGAAGTCTAAATAAGGTATTTCATTTAATTAAAAACAAATTTATTGGACTTCACGCCGTTCAACTTCGAACTATTATTAACTGTAGAATTATCCCTAACTTTTTTATTTGTTCTTTACTAAGTCCTATCATATTTTTAAAATAAAGGTACACATTTTTTCTAAAAGGAATGGGCTTACCAGTTCAATCTGACAGTTTGTACCGAAGAAATTATAACTTTTTGATATATACCACCTTCAAAACTGAGTTTTTTGAAACACGATTCAGTGAGACAAATTTGAACATAACTTCCAGATCTGCAAGTATCTGCAGCTGATTTTTTCTGTGCTGTAAATTAAAAGTATGGAGCACACGTGGATATACGTCAGTGCTTGGAGAAAAGTGGAGCTAAACTTAAAACTCTAAGATTTTTCATTAAAACTACTTTTCTTAGTACCATTGTTTTTTGAGGCTACTTATAGAAGGCTTCTTTTATGAATTATTTTCTTTTTTTTTATTTTAGATATATTCAAGAATAGACCAATGAAATGTTATATAAAGTTAAAGAATTTATTTTAAGAAACTTCGGAAAAAGAAATTAAAAGTTTGTTGAAAATATGATTTGCAACTTGAATAAAATATTTTTTAACGGGCTTGTAAATAAGTATATAATATACATATATATATTAGAAAAAAACTTTGAAATTATACGCTCGGGTTATCTAAGAGTAATTAGACAATAAAAATAAAAAGGCTACATATGACTTTCTCAAAAGACCTTTTTTCCGCTCTCAGCCCACTGTGCTTCGCAACAAAATGGATTTTTACAACTACATTAGGGAGAATTATGACAACAAAACATGAAAGATTATTGCAAATTAACCTTTCATATACGAAAAACAATAATGCTTTGATTTTTCTCTTAAAATGCAGAGAATTTGGATTGTTTCCAAACTTTATTTCAAATTCTACCAATAACGTCTCTATGATTTTTTGTTTCTCTGATAGTGAAAAAGAAAAACAATTGGACAAAAAAATCACAACACATGTAGAACAATTCCAAAGTAATCTCTTGAATATATCGATCTCTCACAAACAACATATAAAGAGAACGACGCACAGTGTGCAATTTTAACTATCTAGGTGGGCAAAAGTCAATTTTTAAAATCTTTAGTATGCATAAAAATTGTTGGTATTCTATTTATTAAATGCCCACTCTATGACTACCCCGTGGTAAAAAAAATACATACGTGTAAGTAATGTAATGCGTAATCTTATTGAATATGAAAGTGGTTTATTGCTAATAAATAGTAAGTTTGAAAATTTCAACTAAAGTTTTACTTTCTTATATCGCAGAATATCGGACCGCGATTAATACCGTAATCAAGCTTAACATTTACAGCCTTATTTATTAGAATTCGCTAAACACCTCTAAACGGCTGAATAGTTATGTAATGCATAAGCATTTATGTAGCCACTATTCAACGCAACATAAATTATTATTTATAAAAGATTTTCCTACCCTGTATAGTTATAATACGCTTGTGTCAAATAAAGTACCAAAAAGAGGAAATTTATTACGTTTTACTTCCAAAACTGACAAACCAATCTCAGCTGTTCATAAAAAAAAACAATTCTGTTGGATTATTTTATTTTCTGCTAATATTATTATTCAGATTATTGTTGTTTGTGTGGTTTTTTTGTTGTTTGTCAATAAAGTAATATATCTTGGAATAAAAAAATCATTTTTATTGATTCATTAGAAGATTTGTGTTTCTATTAGGGTGGCTCTTTTGTTCGCAATGTCTAAAATTATTCTAAGTCCTTTCCTGAAAGTGATCAAAATCTCCAAATTTGGCACATTTTAAGTAAATTTGGCACACATTTGAAGTTCTATTAAGAGTCCAAAAATTTAATTCCAATAAAAAAAACATTTCTTTTTTTTACTTTTAAGGTGCAAAAAGGCTGGGATTCAATCCGTATAATTATTTTTCGGCGTTACTAAGCTAGCCGCGTTAAAAAAAAATGCACAACGTGTTTGTATGTACATTGTACAGGTACATAATAATCATTTTTAGGGGAGGAAAAAAAAGAAATTCAAACCTTGCCAAAATAAGCGCTACCCTAATATCTATGTATTATATTGTTGTGTGTGAGTCAAAGTGACATTTCGTGTACTAAAATATCCTCATACAGACACTATTCAACCCTCAAACGCGTTTAGCTTATAATGCCACTATTCAACGTTGCAAAGTGTTATAAATACGATTTTCGTGTTTAGAGGTATTATAAGAAGTGTATAGGTTTATGCACTCGCTATAATGCGTTTATAAAATCGGCTGTTATAGTATAGTTAAAACCAAAAACATTCTGCGACAGTTTGCGAAAGAACTATAGTATTGTACATAGTTGATAATGGCTGCTGAAATTACTTACGTGTCAATTTTTGATGTTTGTTGCACGAATTCAATTTCTACAAGATTTGAAGTGATTGTTGAATGTTGATCATGCAGAAGACTCTGATTTGACTGACAGTGAATAATATTCAATAATAAATGTTCAAAAAAAATTTAGACATTTTTTACCAAATTAAACTTTTTAATATAGAAGTACAAATTTTTTAAAATAATAAAACACATAATAGAATAAAAAAAATGTTTATGTTGTATTTATTTAAAGTTCTGAACACAAGATATATGTACTTGTATTTTTTTACACCCCAGTACTTTTGCCCACCTAGAATGCCAAAATTGCACACTGTGCGACGTTCAAAGATATTAAAAAACTAGAAGAACATATCACCAACCAACTATCGCAAAAAGATTACACATACCTACAAAATTTAACTTCTTAAAATTTTCGGAATTTTTTTTATTTTTCTCTTATATTCAAAAACGGTAAATTTAAATCTACCATCCGTTTTAATCCGCCAGTTTTAGGTTTGCCTATAAAGCTTTATTGTATTTTAGTTAGAGTAGTCGCACATTTTGCAGTTTGGTACAGTGTTAATATCCAGTTATGAAGAAATTATAACAATATCTACATCACGGAAAAGTTGTTTAAATATCCCACACTGTTTTTGTAACATTTGAGGTGAATGAGCCTTAAAATTTTTAAAAAATTGGTGACAGAATTCGTGAAAACAGCTTACTTTGATTACTTCAAAATGCAAATGTGCAATTTAGATAAGCTCTGGCCTCTGGGTGCCTAAAACTGTTTGTCGAAACTGTGTTGTTAGTTTGGTACTATGATCAAGTAGAACAAGACGTTCTTTGAAGCCCAATACCCCAATGAACTGGCAAAAATCGAAAAATCCACGATGATTGTTATTTTTGCCTCGTTAATTTAAATGTTATTACTTCAAATAATCGCAATGGATTTATTCTAATGTACCATTTGCCAAACGACCAATTTTCATGGAAAAGATCATTTTTGGTTGCCTCGGAAGAAAAATTTTTCTCTATAGGAGAATCCTGATGGATGAAAATGGCTTTCATTGTCAGATTCAGGATGCCAATTATCTACATATAATATACTTATTTTCCCGGAAAAAAATCTTTATTGCTATGGGCTTTAGTTGTTTTTATAATACACAAGAAAATAAACACAACACTATGAATGATAAAATTAAAAGAACTCACAAAAGAAAGCTACTTTGTCTGAAAGAGAATCTAAAACAAAAAATGGGTATAGATTATCAAGAGAAATGGTTTTTGAATAACACGTCTGTTGAATTCCCCCCTGACGTTCAATTGTTACTATCACTGGGTACAAAATTTGCTCTCCCAGTAATGAAAAACGATTTACCTCTCTCCAAAATTATTGTAGATGGAGAAGAACTAGTAAAGACTCTGGAACAGGGTGACCAAGAAATAGCCAATGTGTACATTGTCCCAGCCGACAAGGGGAATGTTACGGTGGTAATGTAGATTATGTGAGTAAAATGCAAGATTTGATGGGTGACCGTAATATACACAGGTTACTTCGAAATAACCCAACCACAACATTGCAGAACACAAACAACAGCTTAGTGAAAGATCTTTTTCTTGCAAAATCACATTTATGAACGTGATAAACAACGCATGACAACATATAAAGCGAGTGCGCCTAAAATTCACAAGGAAAATGTTCCTTTGAGACAAATCTGTTCATCTATCAATGTGCCTTGTTATGACCTTTATAAGTTTATGGTAAAAATACTCTTACTTGATGATTTCATTGCTGAAAGCTCTCATATCCAATTGGAAGATGACGAAGTTTTAGTGTCGTTTGATGTGATGTCATTGTTTACAAGTACACCTATTGGTTTAAATCTAGATGTCATCAACAAAAAATGGGAATGTATAAGAGTATACCAGTGATCAAAAACACAAAATATGTTGATGACCTTTTTGCCGTAATAAAAAGAAATGAAGTTCAAAACACACTTGAAAAACTGAACGCCTTCAACCATAAGATCAAATTTACGGTTGAAATCTAAAAAGATGGCGGTCTTCCATATCTGGATGTAAGAGTAGTGAGACGTAAAAATAAATTCTTGTTCGATTGGTACAAAAAACCAACCTCATCTGGCCACCTCATTAATTTTCATGCCAAACAACTAAACAAATAATTATTAATACGACACAAAATTTTATTAATCGTGTTCTTGATGTAAGCGATTTTTCTTTTCACCAAAAAAATAAAGATATTATCCGGAACACCCTATACTCCAATTCCTTCCCGCCCGCAATCGTCACTCTTACACAACAACATCATCGAGATGAAGAAAGGGAAAAACAAACGGTGATCTACAAGAGTATGTTATTTATTCCTCACCTGTCAAACCGTATCAACACAGCACCTATCAGAGAAAAAATAAAAACGAGAATAGCATTCAAAACTGCAAATTCCCTTTGTTAACATATTTTCACAAACACCATGAGTAAAATTGACACGATGGAGAAAACTGATACGGTATAGGTGGGAAGGCAGCGACGTGTTCTTCGACATATATAGGCACCTCCAAACAAAAACTTAAAAGCCGGCTCTCTGGACACAAATCCTATATTAGCAACGGGGGTACACAAAAAACGGCTCTCGCCTTACATTGTTTGCAAGAGGGGCATGTACCAGATCTGCAAAATGTTGAAGTTTTGGAAGTTGAGTAACATTATTCAAAAAGAATGTTGCTTGAGATGTTGCATATTATCCAAAACAAAAGGTCAATTAATCGCAGATCCGATTGTGACAATCTTAGCAACAATTACAGTCAGCTTAATAAATTAACACAGCTATAGGTATAAGACAAAGTATAGGTGATTGTGGAAAAAGTAGGGGGTGACATTTTTAATGCTGCTATTGCACGTAATTTATAGTTTTTTTTAATTATTATGTAAATTTAAATTAACTTTAAATATATATATTCCTTTTAAATTAGGTTTTTTAAAAATGAACAATGAGTGCTGAAAATTGTTTTTAGTATATTTGAAGAAAAATATTTTGTAATAACTCTGTTTTTTATTTATTTTTTTTTGTTGATGTTAATTCCGACTACTAATGTACAGTGCTGCCAAAAACATTTCGGATTTTTTCCCATAGTAATGATTTTCTTAATACCAAGTAGAAAACTAACAACTTTCCATAAGTTTTTTAATAATTTGTAAAGAGTATGAGACAAATTAATAATAACCTTAAAAATTTAATGTTACGATGACAAGAACAATAAAAAAAATTATTTTATAAAGTTACTCAGTAACATGCCTGTGCAAAACTAACCGGATTTCAAGAAGATTGCGAGTCTCGATGTTAAAGTAACGGTTTTTTCGAGTCTTTTGACTCAAGCCGTAGATTAAAACGACTTAAAAATTCCAAAGTCAACGGTTTGCGACATCATTAAAAAAATTTAAAAGTGGAAAATCAGTAGAAGCAAATCATTTTGGTGGACGCCCTCGCAAAACAACAATTAAAACTGATAGGCGCATAAAGAATTTCGTGCTTAAAGACCCTTTTGCGACTTCAAAGACAATTTGTGATGAACTTAATCTACCCATAGGGCCAAGTACGGTCAGGAAGCGTTTAAGAGATTTCGGTCTTTTTGCATTTCGACCAGCTAAAAAACCTCTTCTTACTGCTAAACATCGTAAAAAAAAGGTAATCCGTAAAAGGTATTTGGGAAAGACTTAAAGCAAATGGAGGAGTGTGCTTTTCAGTGATTAAAGCAAATTCAACTTATTTTACTCCGATGGTGCAAGGACAATGAGGCGCTCAAAAGGTACGCGATTAAAGCCTGCAAATTTACTCCCTACAGTTAAGCAAGGTGGAGCCTCGGTGATGGTTTGGGGCTGTTTTTCAGCAGCAGGCTGCGGTCCTATACACCAAATCACAGGAATTATGGACCGTTTTCAGCAGCAAACATTCTTCAAAGCTGGTAAAAGAGTAGTTTGCAACTAAAAATATTCGTGTCTTAGAATGGTCATCTCAATCACCCGATTGAAACCCAATAGAAAACTTGTGGGCCATAGGGAAAAAAAAAGCACACGTCAACGTCAACAACTTCTCTTTTTGCAGCTTTGAAAAATGAATAGGAGAATATTCCTGCTTCTGTTTTCGAGAATTTAATCCAGTCAATGCCTCGTCAATGCCGAGCTGTGATAAAAAACAAGGGTTACTGGTCAAAATATTAAATAAATAATAAAAGTTAATTGCAAAAAAATAAAATCCGGTTAGTTTGTCACATTAAAATTTTGAATTAACTTTAATTTTTTGATTTTTTTTTTCGTTTTGATCGATAAAGTTCCATGGTTTTTGTTTCAAATAATAAAATTGTTTAATAAAAATGGGAAAAAATTGCAAACATTTGATTTTTTCATTTTTATATCAGAAACCAACAATCAATGCAGTTTACCCAAAAATCCAGAATGTTTTTCACACCACTGTATTTTGTTTTAATGTATTTTGTGAATAAAGGCCTGGTGATGAGCGTAAACATGCTCGAAACGTCGCATAAAAATAAATAAATAACATCTTTAATTTGACCTATAGCCCACTTAACATATGAAAGTTATTAAAATATTAAGGTCACTAAAAATTATTATATGTTACTATTTAGAGCCGACTCCCATTTTAAAGTAGATTTAGAGCCGCGTTAAAATGTTTAAAATTTTGCGCCAATAACTTTAATTAGAATAGAGATTCATTCATTCAATGTCATTTTGACATGACATTTAGAAACTAAAAAGGAGTGTAGAAGAAATTTTTTTATTTGCAGTTTGTAACAAGGCAGAATGGATAGTTATTTTGCATTTATAAATGATTTAAATTCTTTAAACGATTTAGCTGCAGGAAGAAGAATACCAAAGCAGTACAAAATCGTTTTAATCCCATGATACTTGGGGATGAAGATTTCTGCTCGAAGTACCGATTTTCGAAAGAAACTATCAAAAAAGTGGGAGCGGGTCAAAATACTGTAAGACCATAATCTTAAAAAATCTGTACGTCAAAATACTGACCTTCAAAATTCTGTTTTTTAAAATTCTGTACGGCAAAATAATATATTTTCAATACAGTTTTTTTTAAAGAAATTTCTTTTAAAAAAACACATAATACTAGTTTTGAATATAATTGTGTTGTTTTTATTGACAATCAAGTTATAACTTTTTAAGAATATAATTATGTAAGAGTAAATAAATTCTAAGAAAAAACAAATCAAACTTTTCTTAAATATAAAATATGTCAAAATCAATATAAATTTAAATTTTTTGAAATTCGTTTTAGGTGCATCGTTGTTGAATACAGAATGTTTTTTAATAAACCGTGCAATTTTGTTTGTTTTAATAAGTTTTTTTTCTTCTTTTGAACGTGTTCCCCGTTCTTAACTCTTTCTATTTGGGCTTTTCCACATAGAAGTTATTAATTTGTACAAACCGGCTCTCCTTTGTCCTTTCAAAGTTTTTAGCCGGCGATGCCAGGCCTTAACACTGTTTTAAGTCCTAGGAAACACTGCCGTATATTCGTTTACCAAAAAAGATGAGAGAACTCAAGAAATAATTTTAGAGGGAAAATCAAGTGAACGAAAAAGAAGTAAATAAGTGTAGAATTTTGTTTTCTCTCTCCTTTTCCCTTAGCTCCTAATTAGGTAACTATATTAATCAACAATTGAAGCTTGATTCTTTATTAAGTTCGATCCTTTATTAGGTGTGTTCCTTTGGGCTGCAGCATATACTGCCAAGTACTTCTGTCTGCTTTCAACTACTTCGATTCTATGGTCAAAGTAGTTCAAAGCAATTCAATAATGAAGTAACGAAATGAATCCACGCAAGAAAGTGACACCTTCAGTAGAAGAAGTAAATACATAGTAAATTATTTTTGTTGATGTTTTCTATAATTTAAAATAAAATTCAAATACAAACAACAAAGCTTTCGTCTACATTGAGGTTAGATTTTTCTTTTGGCAAAAATTAAAGCGTTCCATTCATCATCTACTGCAAAGTACTAAAAAGTACTTTGCAAGGCCCAAAGGAACACAACTATTATCTTAGGTGTTGATAAGAAAGTGATGACGTCATTATAAAACCTCTAATAAATAATCTGTATTTCAAAGTTCTGTAAAAATGCTTTAAAACAAATATCGTTTTGATAATGTAAAAAAGTGTGCACTTTGATTTTGATGTACAGAATTTTGAAATACAGTATTTTGACCAACCAGAATTTTGCTATACAGAATTTTGACTTACAGCATTTTGCACATACAGAATTTTGACATACAGTATTTTGGCACACAGTATTTTGGCATACAGTATTTTGGCATACAGTATTTTGGCATACAGTATTTTGCCACATACAGTATTTCGACCCCAACCCGAAAAAATTAATAGCCATAGCTGGGCCTTCCCTAAACGATGATCATAGAGGAGGGAATATCCCAATTGATTTGCAGCTATCCCAGTGTTCAGTATTTTGTAGTATTTCGACAAAATACCACCAATAATAATTACTTAAAATGAATATTTGTGGAAATCATGTAGTGTTTGTTTACGTTTACAATAACCAGAGTTTTAGATTGGTCATTTTTTTGATAATATATTTGACATAAGGAGGGTGTAGCTAAAACCCCCAAGAAAATGTTTTATAAATTAATAAGAATTTGTTTGACGTGGCGTAGAGACGGAGTAAGTGCTTCAACTAGGTTTAACTGTTCCGAGGTTGAAACGAGTATGTGAAATCTAACTGCCATATTATTCACTGAGGGTGTAAGTCAGGTGTAAGTGGTTTTTAGACCTGGCCTTTAAAACCACATTTTTTTAACCCCGACAATTTAAACTTCTGTTCATAATAATCACTCAAAAACACGCATTAAACCCGGTAGATTTTTTTACTGAATTTGGATAATAAAGGTAAATTTAATGTAATTTTTCGTTACAATATTATAATATTGTGGTTTTAATTGTTTTCCTACTCTTGAATTAAAAAAATCAAGTTACCCTAGTTTTAGAAATCGTATCGCGAATTAGCCTATCCAGCGAATGCAATCGCGTTAGCAAGTCGCTTTTGTCCTGTCTGTGGCATGCGGATGACCGAATGCAGGTGTCGCAGAATGGCATCACAGACTGATGGCAAAATATTGGCGACAGTAGGTTGTGAAATACCTATATAATCGGCTGCGGTTTGTTCCATGTTGCCGCATGCAAAAAGGCGTAAAACAGCCAAAAGCTTATGTTCGGCCGTAAGTTCTCTTGACCTTATAATAAAAACATAATCAAAAAATCAATAGACATTCAACTATACATGGCGTATATATCACCGTCCAATTCCAGTTTAATCAATTAATGTAGTTTCCAAAATGCTTCTTTTTTTAGTCGAAAATACTTACGAAAATCCACATCATCATAATTATCAACGCAAGCCCGTTTGTACATTCGGTACATTCGACGAGTGGGAAGTTGATTCACCATTTTGGTCCTGAAATTCATCTTCTGACGACGAAGACATCAACATTTCATCTATTTCCTGAAAAAAGTCCATTTTCTTTTTCGAATATTTATTTTCAGTCAGAGAAAATCTCAAATGTCAAATTCCACTTTTACACAAAATTATTTATTATCCTGAAATTTGAGCTTACAACCGGGTCTAACTACTTTAACAGCTCCTCGGAGTGGAGTTTACATTGAATCGGTTTAAACGCGACAAGGTTTAATAAAATGGGTTTATTTCCGAGTATAACGAGTGAATATTATACTTTTGGTTTTAACTTTTTGGCTTAACTTACTTTTAACTCAGGTGTTAATTTTAAAAGGATTAAAGTCAGTGAATAATATGGCAATAATGGTAATAAATAAGGCTGTTAGGGTTTAAATCGTCAATAACTGGAAAAAGCGCGAAAATTTCGCGGTTTTTTGCCAAAGTTCCGTTCGATTCTTGAGGTCGAAAACTGGGCTTATTCATTAAGCCAATGTCAACTCAGCAAAAAATCTGAGCTAACGAATCTGACGCAAGGTCTTATATATAAAGTTATAGGACTATTTATAATAAATAAGATTTGTATGCAGCGCTCTTTAAGAATTCTTTTAATCTGGTGTATTATATTTGGTACCATATGTGTTTTCAGTTCGATTATGGAATTCTCTACCCGTTCACTTCAAGCAATATACATATATACAATTTAAATAACATATTATTAAATGTGTTTTGATGCTTGCACTTTTTTATAAGATATTGTACCTAAATATCCTTATTTATTTACTTACTCACTTAAAGTGGCGCTACAGTCCGGAGTGGATCAGGCCGCAGTGCGCTACTTGAGTCACTGTTCTTCCTACTGCGCCGCACAGTGGTTCATGGGCGGACAAAAATCATTTTATCGACTTTTAAATATTTAGGTTTTTGACATTGTAGTTTTATTAAGTAATAGTTGAAGCATTAGGATCAGGATTTTTTTTTTATGAAATCAGTTTGTAAATATAAAATTTTGAGCTCTAAAGTTGATAAACGAAACTTCATTGATTTTGAAGCAAAAAACAAGCATTCTTCAAAGACTATTATTTTTTATTTATATTCTTTTGACTTTTTTTTATTTTTTCTCTATTTTGGGCATATAAAAACAAATTAAATTTTGGAAAAAAAAAATTAAGATAGTTTTTAAAATTAGTACCTTTTTTTAAGGTAAATTCAAAATTCAACTAAGAAAAAGTTCATGTTCCCTGATCTTCCCCGGTCGGACACATAGTACATACTATACATGGAACCGTTAAGTATAGAATACAAACAAAATTAGCTGCTTATACCTGCGAACCTTCAAATGCACCCAATTTAAAAATAAATATTTTTCAACGATTTTACCCGATACACCCCCAAAAAGTGGGTGTGGCAAAAAACTTTGTAGGGCTGCTTGTTAAAAAAAAAGGATTTTCTACACATTCTGTTGTTTATTTTTTTCATTTTTTAGGAAAAGATTTAATAAAGAAGATTTTTGTCAAAAACGCCCTCAAAAGTGGGCGTGGTAAATATTTTGCATTATCATTTTTTGTGCATGTTTTTACAGCAACTTGTATCGTTTTCTTAGAAATTGGTCCAAAACCAATTTTTTGTCAAAAAAAAAACGCCCCCAAAAGTAGGCGTGGCAAAAAAATTGTACTGAAGAATTATATTAAATTACGTTATCTACAACTTTTTCAAAGAACACACCCCTCATTTATATCAACTATGACAGTTAGTTGGGTTAAGTCAAGAAAAAAATCGTATGGGAGGGGGGATATATTTCCCCCGTTTAGGCGGGAGGGGTAACAAACAATGATTACATTCCATTAACCAGGCATGTTTTCCTCTGAACATATTTTGCGGATGAGCTGGTGCATTGACATGGCTATATTCACTTCACCGATATCGGGTGGACGGTATTATTGTCTATGTCTTCTAGGTTTAATGGTTCAATCTGGGGTGGAATCGTGTAAGGTGATTTGCGATAAGTGAGAGTCACATTCAAACAATTCAGTCTGTGCAATATGATTTCACATTTGATAGCTAAAGAGCTATCACATCAAAAATGTGATTGTCATTTTTCAACAAATTTTACGTACGACTAGAGTTACCACCAGCCTACAAAAATTGAAAAACTTTTTCAGAGTTCCTTTGTTTTCCCATTCATACAAACAAAAATAAACATTCTTGGGACCAAAAAAGTTTACTACATTCTGGAAAATGATGAAAAAATAAGAATTATATCGCAAGGACGTCATTTTATATTTTGGATTGCTCATTACAAACATTTGAAACATTCACTATGGCAACCATGTTTTTGACAAATTACATTGGAAAGTATTCAATTGAATTGAATTGAGTTGAATCACCTTACACAGACGGAAAACTAAATGACAATCACATATGACTATGGTTGATGTGACAATCATTTATCACCTTAGCCGATTCCACCACTGCCTTACAGCGGAATTCGATTCATCATGGCCATTATACAATTTGCAGAAATAGTTTTTCCATATCCTCAGCATCGACTGCGATTTTACCACGATGATTCCTCAAAAGGTTGTTGGATGCTCGATAGGAAAAGAACTTCAGCAATTTCCTACAATTTTAGGCTTCCAACGTCGAACTTCCTCACATAATAGTCATATTTTTGGCGTAGTCCGCATATCCGGAGCCGAACCTTGGGTACAACGAGGTAGTGGTCAAGTCAATGTTGGCTCCTCGGAACGTTCGGACATCCATGATACTGGAAGAATATCTTGCACCGATCACAATGTGATCAATCTGGTTGACAGTTGATAAATCTGGATATCTCCAAGTCTCTTTGAGAATTTTGAAATGCGGGAACTGCGTACTAGCTACCACAATGTCGAACTCTGTAGCAAAGTCGATCAGCCTGAATCCGTTATATACTCATCTTTTTTTTTCATTGTGTTGGTTTCTTTCAAGCTCAAGTTGTCTCTTTTTTTATACCACGCCAGAAAAAAACTAATTTTTTGGATCATGAAATGTGATCCCAGTAGATAGCAGGATCTCGTGTTTTTGTTGTAATACATGTTTTTTGATCAATTCTGATAATATGAAACTGTTATTTTTGCAGATCAGTAACCCGTGGTCTAATGCTTAGCGCGAAGGGCTTACGCCGAAGGTCTTCGGTTCGATTCCCACCCTATGCCAAATAAAAACAACAATGTTTTTCAAGGGTTACTGTCTCTTGAAGATTTAAATTTATATACTGATAGTTTTAAATGTTTCATAATTAATTGAATTCCTGCAATTAAAACAAACATGAGAGGAAGAGCGAGTGGTGGATGTTTCTTCGGCTACAAAAAATCAATGAAAAAAGTATCTAGCGAATTCGTATCTGTAGAAGATGTTGTTGTTTTAAAAATCGTCATAAATTCCAAAAACTTTATAAAAATACCATGCTATGTAAATTGCAAAAATTGGGAGAGATTTCCGAATTTTAAATGATTTCTTAGATATCTATAAAGGCGATAATATTATGATTATTGGTGACTTAAATGCTAGGAAGGAAGCAGGGAGAGAAAATATGTTTGCTGGTAAACAAAGAAAATAAGAAGATGCATCAATAAATGCAAATGGATATAAGTAATTGGAACTCTGTACTCTTTTGGCTTCTCGATAATCAACGGTACTAGTGACTCTGATAAAAATGGTGAATTCACTGGGTTTACCACGATATCTAGAAAAAAAATTAATCTAGAAAGCAAAAATCTCTAAAGTAAAAATCTCGAAAACAAAAATCTAGAATTGAAAAAATCTAAAAAGCAAAGTCTAGAAATACAAAAATCTAGAAAAAAAAAATCTCGAATGCAAAAATCTAGAATTAATAATAATTAATAACCATTCACCGAAGTGGGACCCAAGCCTAAATGTGAATCTCGTTTCCCTCGAGCGGGCTGACGAACTGGCTAGGCAAGGTTAAGCCCTTCATGACTCACTTGCGGAAACAGTCAACATTCCACTTGGAGTCATGAAGGGCAATACATTCTCTATTTTTCTTACCGAATCCAATCGCAGGTGGGGCAATAGACAGATATTCCCCACAATTATCACTGTCGTAGTTGCGGGGACCAGCAGGAAAAGGAAACAGTCATTCATTTCCTCTGTAAATGCTCCGTTTTGGCCAGAAAAAAAACTCAGTCATTTGGTAAAGCTTTTTTCCGTGACCTTAACGAACTTTCTGAGATGAGGATCAAAGATTTGATCTCCTTCCTTAACAAAACGCACTAGCTCTAGGATAAACCTCAGTAGCCAAATGTACATCATTCCTAGGACCAGATGATCGTTCTAAGAGTACAAACCTTTTAATTGTAAGTCTCTGAGCCAACCGACAATCTGATCAATGTGGCATGTTGCTGCGAGACTCAAACAATCCATACCATTTCCATCCATAGGTCCTATGAGTTATGGTATCAAAACGACGCACTCTAGCTCTAATTGGCTCAATAAGCTAGGTGGCTCCTGGCCGTCATTTCAATCTACCTACCTACCTCTGCCGGCTGATAACATCAGCCCCATATGTACTTTATTTCTTGTCTCAATAAGTTAAAAATCGTTCGCAAAATTTGTAGCGGATCGAAAAGAAATCGGTTTAATTGAAAATGAAACGTTTGAAAAAAAAAATACTTTCTCAATCCCCCCCTCAATAAAGGTATTCGTCGCAAAAAAAAGTGGTACCAGTAATTTGTATGTGATCAGATTTTAAATTTATTCAGAAGACTTTAAGGGGTTATTGTGCTGTACTGTGCGAAGAAACTGAGAATTTTACAACTAACGGAATTTTAAGTTTTTATTGGAGCTTAATGGTGTCGGTTATGTACAAAAATACCATGAGGATCATATTTGTAGCTTCTTTTGTTTTCTACAAGTCGCAAAATAACTTAAAATACATATACCAGAATGATGTTCAAGGCAAAAGACTGAAAAAGTGATGGTTTTCTGTGATTTTATTATGATACTGAAGGGGTGTGGTTGTGAAAATTTGTTTTTTTCATCTACCAAACTTATTAAGTAACATTTTAAAAATTTATAACTAAATACATGACCTTTAACAGTTTTATCAATTGGACCAATTTTATAATTTAAACAAGAAAGTCAAAATCCATTGTTTATGTTCAAAAATGTCGGTTTTAGGAAAAAAGTAGCTATGGTAATTTTCAATTTTCTAAAAAACTAAATGACTAAAGACTATCTGGTTTCTCGACTAAAAGTTAATAAGAGTATCGAAAATGATAAAGAAAATTAGTACTTAATAACGTAAAATTCATAATAAAGTTCATAATAAATTTTTTTTTTTTATTTTTTTTTTCAAAAATTTGAGTTTGAAAATAAGTTTTTCAAAAACTAAGCACTAAAATAACTTAATTTGAAAACAGAATTGAAGAATGGGTTCTTGGCTTTAAAAAAAGGTATAGCATGATATTGTAAGTGTTGCCGTTGTTTTTTAATGTTTTTTTTTCAATCTTATGTAATTTTTGTTTTAAATTTGCCCCTCCCACCTAAAGGGGCGGAATTTTGAAGTGGCCCAATATCTTAAAATCATATTCATATAATGTACCAACAATGAAAAAAATTTGATGCTTTTATCACAAAGTGCACAATTATTTAACTAAGCCGCCCCACTAAAAATAAGAAGAAATGATAAAGAGAGAAGCGATCTAGAATTTTGCTAAGAAAATAAATTGTTATTATTGCTAGTTATAATATACTCATATAAAGATTTTTTGAAACCTTGAGGGCTCCTACAATTTCGGATTAACAACGGCAAAGAATTCCATAGCTTAATAGAATATCTTCCAATTTGTTAAACGATCACTTTCAAAAATTTTTAACCCAACAAACGATGCCCCAATGATTCATTATGCGATGCCCTTTTTTGAAATATGCTGATATTTTTGAAGAAGAAGTCGGTTTAGCAGTAAATAAACTCAGAGATGGAAAAGCTCCACGATTTGATAGGATCACGGTTGAGTTTCTTAAATATACTACAAACCGGAATCATACCTAATCAGTTCAAGGGAGCGATTATATTTCCAATTTTTAAGAAAGGTGATATTTCTGACCCAGAAAACTACCGGGAATATCTTTTTTAAACATAAAATTTTTGTGATAATCCTAAGCGATCGCTTAGCTGTTTGGATATAACAAAATACTAAAGGGCCCTATTTCATAAAAATTGACAGGTGACAATTCTAAAAATTTGTCACACTTGTTTGACAAATCTGTATTTCATAAAACATTGACAGGCGACAAATTTGTCATGACAATTTTGTCATTGTCATATACTGTTCAAACATGAACATGCAGTACTTATCTTCAGATAACCCAATGTGTGTGGTAAATAAATATAACACAGATCATCGTGAACATGCACTGACGGTTATCTAGAGATAAATAAACCATTCAATAAAAAATAGAGAAGTAAGAATATAGAGATATTAAATATGTAAATAATACACATGTAAAAATAGTATTTAAGGAAGATATGTTGTTTAATAAAATCAGTATTATTTGGAATTTACAACCCGAGTTTTACTCAAACATTTGGTCCTTCGAGTATTTTAAAAAATGTTCCCCCACCAGTGGTAAGAGATTTTTTAAAGCACGAACTAGTGTCCTAATAGCGTTGTCAGAGCTACAAATACTGGCAGGGAAACAAAACAAAACAACAATTACAAACAGTGAAGAAAGCGTTGTCAGAGCTTAAATACTGACAAAGTGAAAACAAAATCAATAAAGTGAAAAATCGTTGTCAGAGCTTCAATACTGACGAAGTGAACAAAAATTTAGACAAACAAAGAATCAACAAATTATTAAAAAAAAAAAAAAACAAACAACAACAATGACTTCAAACCTCGTTGAAAGAATACAAAAATTCCTAAAAGGCAGTGATCTTGAAAGCGAAGCAACCTCATCCAACAAATTAGATGAATTTGAAGCAATAAAACAACAGATAATAGTTGCACTGAACAAATATAAAATAAATCAACATGAAATAAACAAAATGATCATGAAGACAAAAAACTCACAGACTGCTGCCCAGATTACAGAAAGGGGAGCTTATGTCATAGACATATCAAAAATATATACGATAATGGACAATCTTAAAAAAACGCTAGAAGATGCAAAAACAGATGCGATTTACAGTCCTCACCACAAAACTATATGGATTGGAAAGGTTAAACGATTGAATGAACGGTTACAAACACAGCTGTTTAAGATGAATCCAAAAATAATCAACTACCGGATTCTGTTAAATTAAATCACTTACAATCATCCACCTCTGGTGAAGCCCGAACGTCAATTGCTAGCCTCATACAAGGATCTTCAGCAAACTACAAAGAAGCATGGAAGACTCTCACCAGAAGAATCGAGAATAGGAGACTTAATTTGCCCACAAAATTGAACCACGCACTGGACATTCCATTGATGACCGCTACATCATATACAAGTTTATTCAAGACTCTTGAGTCACAAAATCAAACGATGACTCGAAACAAAGAAGTAAACAGATACTTTGGAAATTTCCAATCAGACACATTAAAAGAGAAACAACAATGTAACAAAATCATGTCGTCAATGGATTAAGTCCGGGAGCTGGGAGAAGTTGCGGAAAGTCCTATTCAAGAAGACAAAACCTTGGGAAAGTCAACAGCACATCATGATGAAGAAAGAAACAGAAGTAATCATCAGCTAACCGATAAAATCCGACAAATGATAAAACAAATGGATATTTGCAGAAGATTCTAGCCGAGAAGAAATCAACGGAGAAAATATATCTGATTTCCATGCAAATCTTGGATACTCATATCAAATGCTCTAACAGTGAGCTGAAATACAAGCAAGAGATTAAAATAGCAAAAAACGCCTCTATCAAAACAAAAGATGAAGATTCACCTTCAGTGCTTCTAGCAACAGCGCAAGGAAAGGTCAACAGCGTCACAGCTCTTACAAGAGAAATCGAAAAGGTACTGGTCAACGCAAAGACACCTCGGGCACACATATTTGGCAAGGTCATTAGCAAAAGGCCAATCCGTATTGCAAAGAAGGTTGTCTTCCCCATCTGGGACTATTCAAACTATAATTTTGTGAGAAGCAATTCAATGCGTGACCATGACACAGAGAAAAAACTTCGATTCTCTGGTGACCCATAATACAATTACTTAAACAGAGATCTTCATGTGATGATATCTATGACGTTACCACCTTCAGGAAAGTATGCTCGAACTAAGATAAAGAAAATCGTGGTACCAAACAGCAATGATAAGATTCACAAGGAACAAATGTGGGTCATGGATTTTGGTAAGGAGAAACCCTACGAGCATCAGCCTTTGAAGGAAAACACGTTACACAGCAACGTCATACTTTCGAGTTTGCTAACTACAATCCAATGCCAAAAGAAGAAAGTATAAAACTTATACAAGCAAAAAAAATAAACAACAAATGAACTACTGAAAATTCAAAGGGACCTAGAACATTTCAAGGAAGAAAACATCCGCCTTAAGGGCTTGGACTTTCACCACGTAAGCGGTCACAGCGGATTTATGTTAAGTTGCATCTTGCTCATTATTTTAGTTATTTATATAGTACGGGGCATTACAAAAATAAAAGAATTTTAACATTTTGTCGGCCTGCAGAATGTTCAAACATGAACATGCAGTACTTCAGATAACCCAATGTTTGTGGTAAATAAATACACTCAGCGGCACGGAATCTTGGCCAAACTTGATTTTTGTTGTAGCTCACCCTAAAATTTTTTTTTTTAATGATTTGATTGTAATTATGTTAAATGTGCATATTTTGATTGTTTTAAACCATTTTAAGATAACTCAAAGGTTTACTTTATTTTTTATAACGATAATTTAAAATTTAACACTTTCTCCGAAAAAAAAAATTAAATTAAAAACAGTATAAAATGAAAAATTACGTATTTTTGGGACGTTTTGAGACGTGTCAGTATCGTGTTATCCCTCCTCTTGGCCATACTACAGCCTGCAGTCGATCTGGATTACTCTGGATAATGTTTTTAATATCCCTTCGCGATAAGCTCTCCCAAGCGGCCAGTGAACCATTCCTGAGCTCGTCCAGTGTTTGTAAGGGGTGGGATGAGCACTTTATCTTGGATATGTTATATGAGATTTAAATCCGTACTGCGGTCGAGCCACCGCAGTTTTTGAATACCAGTGCACTGAAAGTATTCATATACGCAACGCCCCTCATTTGGTCGTGCATTGTGCTGCATAAAGAGGAACTGATCGTACCCTATGAACCCCATATAGGGTAATACGTGTTCCTCAAGGATCTTCTCAACGTATCGCGTTCTTTTTAATCGATTATCAACGATGGCCAACTCGGTACACCCTTCCGAACTTATACCTCCCCATACCATAATTGAGCATCCATGAAAAACTATAGTTTCTGTAATGGTGATGGGTAGAAACTGCTCTCCTCTTCGACTTTTATGGAAAAAAGAGAACGTGTATGGAAAAGAAGAGGATAACGGTTTCTACCTATCACCACCACAGAAACTATGGTTTTTCATGGAGGCTCAATTATGGTATGGGGATGTATAAGTTCCAAAGGGTGTACCGAGTTGGCCGAGAAATATGTAAATAATACCATAGACTAAATAATAATAAAGACAGGACACTTCATATAAAGAAATGGGCACCAATTTCAGATGGCCTCCACCGAGATTGCCTCCACCATCATACTGTAAGTTTGAAGTATTTTCTGCTCACACATTTTAGTTCAAAGAATACAAATGAACTTAATTAATGCATGTTGCAACGAACAGCACAGGCCAAAGGAAAAGAATACAAAAACAAGGAAAATGAAACGCATATATACATATACAGAAACAACGTAGCGTCACAAGTCACAGCACAGAGACAAAGTGATGAATGATGGTCCGCTTTTGTATTTCTTTTCATTATTTTATATTCTAAATTCGATTGCCGAAGGGGTTGGTTGATGTATGAATTTATGCGAGACTTTTTTCCTTTTTTTTAGCAAAGTGGATAGGCGAAAAGTTTATTTGTTTTCTTAAAATTACTTCTTTTTGGTATTAAAATGTCGGCTCCGGGATCTTAGCACCTCATATATGGGATATTCGCAAAAAGATATGCCATCTTAAAGGTCACTAATTGGTCATAAAAGGTCAGCTATTTTCAGAAATTGGTCAGGCTTAGAAAACTTGTAATCCAAGCTTGACCTTTTTCAAGGTCATTAGCGATGTTTAGCACCTCATTTATGGGATATTCGCAAAAAAATTATACCATTTGAAAGGCCACCGGATCGTGATAAAAGGTCAGCTAGTTTCAGTAATTGGTCAGGCATAGGTTTTTTTATGAATTTTAAAAAAAAATTTCAATGTCACTAGTATAAGACTTTTAAGCATATATCTGTTATAAATGATATTGGCAAAAAAAAACTTAGAAAAAGGCAGTTCCTTCAATTTTTTGTGCAAATAAAGAATCACCAGCAAGGGGTATGTTATGAAAGAAAAAGGGAAGTTCCAAACGAGCTTTTGTTGGAAGAGCTTCAAGATTTAGAACCCAGTTCGTCTTTAGTAAATCATTCAGAAGCAGAAGTAGAAGACGCAAAATGCAAAAACTGTGTAAAAGCCGCAAAAAACTGTTTTTTTTTTTTACCAAAAAAAAATATACAGGAATATAGAAAAAATATAATAACTTGAAGAAAAAAACAAAATCTTTTTCTACTCAAACTAAAAAATTTTCCAAAAAAATTAAAATTGCAAAATGTAGAAACAAAGGTTTAAAAAAGAAAATAATCGTTCCATTGACTTCTTTAATAGAATCTTTGCCAAATGTCAGTCCAAACGCAAAAACATTGGGCAAAATGATTTTGTGCAAAAAATAAAAGTTTTCACATTGGGGAGAAAATGAAAAAGATTTGGCCTCTGAATTGAACTATAAATCTCCATCCGTATATCGATATTTAAAAGATATGCTCAAAATAAATCTTCCTTCAGAACACTATACGTCGATGGCAAATAATTAAAAAAACAAGGCCGGGATTCAACGACGATATCACTAAAAATTTAAAATTTTTAATTGCGAAATAGACAGAAGACACTAGGCCGCTGCTATGATGAAATAGTTGGGGTATATTGATGATGGCAAGAAAAAGAAAAACTTATTTAGAAAATATGTTTTATCGTTTTTGATAAGAGATCTTTTTTTCCAATTGGAAATATGTAATAAGCTACTTTGTAACTGATAAACCAATAATTGGGAAACAACTAAAAAAGAAAATAATTGATAATCTTAATTACTGTCAAAACATTGGGTTATACGGGTAAGAAGTCTTATATGTGACCAGGGTTCGAATACTAGGAGTTGCTTCAAATGTCTAGGTGTAACACCAGAAAGGCGCTACTCAAATTTTCAATCACACTATAAGTGCTTCTATAAAAACTGCCTTTCAAATGGGCATATTTAGCTTAGAAGTAGCTCAACACGCTTTGTCTACATCAACTTTTTTTGAGTTCATGAACAATTTATTTGACTGCCTTTATTCTAAGAAGCTTACTTACTACGACTTTTTGGGTAAAAGGCTTCTTGCAAGTTGTAAAAGCAATTTTACAATTGTCAACTGAATTGTTTGAGGACGATCCAGAAAAAAATATTTCCTAACATATAAAATAAATCAATATCCAATTGCAAACTTTTTCTCATTGGTAAGAAGTCGGGGCGGATTTGATCCAAATCCTTCTTTATATAACTTTACAAATATTGTTGCAAAAATAATGTCTCATAGGTTCTCATCCCGAAGAATATATACTATACTATATTTTAAAACCAGCTTAATTAAAAATATTTAAATTTAAAAACACCCATTTTTATACATGTTCTCAAAAAAAGAATAATTATAACTTTCGGTAAGCTTTTAAAAAAATGCTTACATATGCCTGCTTTCTGGTGAACTTTAAAGGAATGGTATGCTTTTTCTTAGTAATATTTGGCAAAAATTGGATCCGACCGGATCCGACCCCACTTACCTATGCGTTTAAAAAAAAACGTCTATTTATTATTCTTTGTCTTCAAATTTGTATTCCTTTATTTTTGTTTACTGGGTTAATGTACAAATAGTGTAACATTTTAATGTATATATATGAAACTATTTTCTTAAATAAAAAAACTATTCTGTTACCGATCTTCCAACCTCTCCCCCTTTGATACGTACTAATACTACGAATTGTAGGCTATTGAAATAAGGCATGTAGAAAAATGGAGGCGGAACAAGACAGCATACTTGAAGGCGCTTAGAAAAATGCTGATGCTCCAAATGCATTTGATAAACAAACGATACACATCTCGACCTGTGACGTCAGTGGTCTAAAGTAGTGGAATGCGTAGTGCATACGACTTCTAAGACTGGGCAAATCTGATATGCGTGGGTTCGAATCTCATGGTGTGCAGAAAGTTTTTCATAATAAAATTGGATTAAAGCTCAGCACCACTAATAAGGAGACTGATGATAGTGCTTGGCACCCCTTGAAATAGCTACATCTCCAGCCAAATAATTAATTAAAACGAATTATAAATTAATTCGTATACCATTGGTGGTAGCACCTTTAAGTTGTTGTTGTTGTTGGTGTTCAGAAATTCAATGAAATTGACAATAAATAATAATAAAAAACTATTTAATTATATATAACCCATTATTTGTAAATATTGTGCTTTCAATGTTAAAAGTTATATACTAAAACAAAATGTTTCTCAACTTTTCAAGTGAGTAGTTAAATAATTAGTTGGGTTTCATCAAATCTCGTTACCTACCTCCAAAAATAATTTTTAAAAATATATATTAAAATGTTAAACAAATATTAATAGTTTTTCTTTTACTGTTTTCCTCTTTTGAAATTTTTGTTGTACCACGGATTCTTGTAATTTCTTCTTTTCAATTTCAATAATCGAATTTGGCTGTTCTAAGCCGAATTCAGTTCCTGGTGGATCGATACAGGTACCACAACAATTTCTACTTTGTTTTGGGTCCTCTTCCTTTTCCTTTTTGTTTTGCATTTGATGTCTTCATAGGTTTTAAATAAACCAAGAGCTCGCAGCAGATTTTTAGTCCTGGTAAAAGTGACGATGAATACTTACTTATGTCTGTCAGTATTCAGTACGTAATAGCAGCGTTACAGGGAAAAGTATATCGAAAAAGCAACTTTTTGAAACTAGAATTAGTTAGGGAAACCACTTCAAATATCGCATCTCAACTCCAGCGACTCCCTAATTATAAATATAGTTACAACAGACGTCTAGGTGGCGGCCACTTCATAGTTGCCACTATTTTTCAAAATAAATTTCCCTGACTTTCCCTGACTCTCCCTGACCAATTTTAAAGTTTTCCCTGACCAAATTTAAGAAAAATTAAAATAGTAACTCTTTGAGAAACATAACTTAATTTTTGTGACGTCAACATTATGCGCTTATCAAGTGCTAATTAAGTACCCAACAAAAAAATTTAGTGCTCGAGTACTTTTCTTGTAAATTAATGCAGTTAGCAGAGCAATCACCGGAAAAAGTTTAAAACGTAAGGAAAAAAGTTTTAGTCTAGTATTTTGGAGCTATTTAAGAGCTCTAGGAATCCGAACAAAAATTTCAAAAAAAAAAATTCTTAAAAAATAGAAGACATGTAACCAGCTATAGTTTTTAGTGATCGAATAAAATTGGATGATAGTATTATTATAGCAAATAGTTTATAGAACGGAAGGAAAAAGAAGCCAAAACTGTTGAAATGACTTTAAAAATCAATTTTTACGGTTTCAAAAGTGACGCGTACAGAAAAACGCATCCCATTAGCCAGACTTTCTAAATTTCACTCGAGATAGTGAAGAAAAAAATCATGACTGTTGAAATGCTTTTTTCTGTCGACGTTGTTAGCTCTCATACTATAACTTAAATTCGATTCTTAAACAATTTAACTTTTTTCGGCCCAATTTTTTTTGATTATTTAAAAGCTCGTCTAGCTCGAGTTAAGTACCTTATTTTCAAAAACATTTTCCAGGATTTACAAAAATTAATCAAAAATATTCGCAATCTGAAAAAAATAATCCATAAGTGAATGAAGTATTAAATAATATTGTTTGCCCTTCGAAAGTTTTACAAAGTTCCAATTCGAAAGCGGGACGAAAAATCACTTTCGAATACAACTGACTTTCGGAACAAAATACAGAGTAGGGTCCGAAATATTCAATTTTTTTCATTGTACAAAAAAATTCAGTGCTCAAAATATTTTCCCTGACCACTTTCGAAATTCCCTGACTATCCCTGACTTTCCCTGACCAAATTCGCGTTCCCTGACTTTCCCTGATTTTCCCTGACTTTCCAGCCGGGTGGCAACTATGCACTTAGACGTCTGTAATGCGCATATTTGCACTCAGGAGGGCTTTCAGATTCGACCAGTTTCAAGATGTTACCCAAAAGCCTAAAAACATAAAGCTGAAACATTTTTAAGTTTGTCATCTTTTTCCAAAACTTTATGGTAGCTTTGTTTCGGCATAGATTTAGGGGTTTTAAAGCGGGTTTCTTCACTTTTTTCAGAAGGTTTTGTGACGTTACATTTTGATAATTTGAAATCGAATATCGTTGCTGGATCATCAATAAAATAAAATACTCTTTGAGTTATATCCAGAACTATTCCGCATTGTTCTAGAAAATCATTTCCAAGTAGCGTGCGATTTCCGTTTGCTTTTAGAAGTGCAATGAAACGAATTTTTCGTAATATTTTGCCTATGATGATGTCGGAGAAGTTTTAGTTATTTTCAATTTTCTCGAGAACTAGAAGATATAGCGCCATCTAGTTTTTAGCCTTTAATTACAAAATAATAGAAGTATTTATTACTTAAGTCAAAACAGTACTTATTGACATAAGTTTTTTTGTACAAAATCAGTAATATTAATTATAAGTTTCTGCGGCACACTTTTATTTTCACTTATTTTAATATCTTGCATTGATATTATTTTAAAAAGTCGCAAAAAGTCGCAAATTTTTTTGATTGGTTTCTGAATCAGAATACTTCAGGGTAAATTTAAAGCCTAATTTCAATGCTGAGCAATGCCCAGAAGTTAAACTTTTTGTTTACGAAACAAAAAATACGATTTCTTAATGGGTCCCAAAACTGGTCTTTTTTTGATAAATAAAAAATCTATCCCATAATTAAAATATCACAGAAAAAATTATTGAAATTATTCTACTTACTAGCAGCAACAAATTCCATAATAATTTTTTGTATCAAAAAGCATATCGTGGGTATACAAGCAGAAGGCACTAAGTCAAAAAACATAGTTTTGAGTAAATTGATATTTTATATTAGTTCACTCTTGAAAAATCAATACTGACGGTAATTTTTCATCTGATCACATAAAAAGCTCAATTGACATTATGACTTAAGTTTAAAATTGAAAATTTTATTTTTCACCAAACCATTTCGTAAATATTGGAGCAGAACCAAAAAATATGCTGACTTAGTGCTTTTTAGCGGAATTAATATTGCAATAATGTATGAATTAACCAATTATATCTAACTGAAAACAGAAATTTGAAAAAAACAAGTTTTTTTTTTAATGAATTTAACAGTTTTATTACAGTTTTAAGAGCAAATAGGAATAAAAATAGTCATAGACATCAGTTATTATTATTATTTAGTTTTAACTAGCCGAAGCATTTTCCAAGCCCGAGAATTTTTGTTCATTTTAATGCAGATTTTTCACTTTTACTAACGAAAAACTTTAACAAAATTACCTTTCTGCTTGACCAAAACTGCCAAAAATAAGTACAATTTTCTCTTATGCGTAGACTACAGAATATAGTAACTCATCGGCTACTTAAATCAAAAAACTTAGTTTTGATGACAGGTAAAAAGCACTAAGTCTCTTTAATGCTTTCTTGCTGTATTATTATAGTAGATTGTATTTCTAAACTATGACATCCAAAATACACTAAGTCAACTTAGTGCGTTTTATCAGTATTGTAAGTTATTTAACTGACTTAGTGCAAAATATAACCTCAAATAATTCATGTTTAACGTTGAATAATGTCTTAGGAGGTGTTTGGAGAACATAGATATCATCATTTTTCATCACTTTGCATTAAAATGTAAAAATCCTAAAAAATTGACTTAGTGCCTTCTGCTTGTATACCCACGATATATAAAAACAAAGTAAATTCACTTCGTATCGCAATCCAAAATTGGTCCTGGACGTTCTCTCTAAAAGCTACCACTTTAGACGCATCAATTGACAAAACGGTTGCAATCTTAATAGCGAGATTTATCAGAAATTAAGCTCTTGTTAATTGTTAACAACTTTACATTAAAAAAAAAACAACAAAACAATATTAGTTTTTATAGTTTTGGCCACGTTTTTGGGCAATTTTACCTGTGTGCGAAGGTCGAGTGAACAACTTCTCTTTTCATGATTCCGTCAGCCAGAGTACTTTTTGCATTAACTTTTTGGAAATGGCAACCTTTTTGGACAATCGTGCCCCTGCTACACTTGTTCGAGCTGCGGTGTCGATATAGGCTTCACCCTTTAGTCCATTTATATTAATATCAACGGTTGGAACATTTCTACCTATGACCGTTGATTCGATTAGATTAAAATCAAGCAAAGCTGGGCTATCTCACTATAAATCATATTAAGCATTATTTCTTCCGATATTTTATCTTGCAATTGCGAAAAGAGTGCTCTTTTTTTACAGATAAATTCATCGGTTGACTCATTTTGTTTTTCTTTCTCTTCAAAGATTTCAACATAAATCCTCCATGAAGGCTTTGGTGGGGCGAACGATGAACGGAGTAATTTTAGGGCATCATCAAAAGTTTTTGCTTCACTTTTAACTCCTTGCCACCAGTTGGATGAAAAACCTTCTAACGAGAGTGGAAATCCTATCAAAGCATTCTTATCGGAGACATTTTCAGCATTCTTCTAGACACTCACTGTGGCAATGAAATCTTCGAGCTTAGAAGTATTTCTTTCTCCATTGTAACGAGCGGTACACCGGCTAAAAGTGCCTTGGTTTTCGTTTACACCTATGGCAGCTAACAAGCGGGTAAGCTGGTCTTCAGATATAGCGATTGAGGGCGTTGAGCTATTCGGCATTGTTGATTTATTGGAGTTTGATTTTGGCGGGACTCACTATGGCAATGAAATCTTCGAGCTTAGAAGTATTTCTTTCTTTCTCCATTGTAACGAGCGGTACACCGGCTAAAAGTGCCTTTAAGTTGTTGTTGTTGTTCAGAAATTCAATGTAAAAGTGCCTTGGTTTTCGTTTACACCTATGGCAGCTACCAAGCGGGTAAGCTGGTCTTCAGATATAGCGATTGAGGGCGTTGAGCTATTCGGCATTGTTGATTTATTGGAGTTTGATTTTGGCGGGAGTGATTTTTTTTTAGCAATTCTTCAGTGGCAATTGAATCTGGATTTGATTCTGGTGATTAAAAATCTGAAGAACTTGATTCGTATGACAATATTTTCGGTGTAGATGAAGATCTTTCGTTAGACGAGTTTTTTGATTTTTTCGCGAGGCGAGAGCTTTTTCTCATACCTCGAACTTTAAAAAATGTTTATTTTTTTTTTTTTTATTGTTTAAACATTTTTTTGTTAACCGGGTTCGACTATATATCTACATGTATAATCTATGCCAACGAAATTTTAAAATTGGATTTTTTTTTTGCTCCAGTCAATCGGGTTTGACTGTATTGGTAGCGGGTCGTACTGTAGTTGGTTTCTTTGCCTTGTATTGTTCTATCGAAACGATAAAAAAAAAATTCCGGTCCACTTAATCGTGTTTGACTGTTTTTGGAATTATCTGGGTTCTATTGTTGTGTTAAGCCTATTACGCTGCTGATGCGAAACGAAAATTTCCTGTGATCTCCAAACAGACAACGAAACGCTTGCGAAAACACACTAATTCCAAAAACAAAATCAAACATAAACGCAAAAAATCAGAGAAACCCATGATGTAAGAAAATGATAAACAAAAAAAAACTCAAATAATACTCAAATGTCATTTTCCGCACACAAAAAATAGTCTGTATAATTAGTTCAGTGCGAAAAAGGAGCGGAGACTTCTCCAAATAATCTGCTACAATTATAAATTTCGCTCTTCGAGCTGCGTACCATAGAGTACCTATATTATCTAGAGAACCGACTCGTACCCCCCTTGCCTGAAACACCCTGAAATTTTATTTTAGCTCAATGAGAGAAAACTCTCTTAAATTCCCTGTCCGTGAATACGTGTGAATTGTTGATATAACAACAATTGGTGCCAGTAGCTCAAAAAGTTGAAAAATTGAAAAACACCCGATTTGCGATCATTAAATGCTTATATCTTTGGATCCAATGGTCGGATTTTCAAAATTTAAAATTCAAATTAAAGCCAGAATGACAGTCACCAGCCGTTAAAAATTTCTTACTAAAAAAATTTAATTAATTTTTGGAGAATAATTTTCATCGAGGCAAACGTAACGAAGAAGAGGAATACACAAGAAAAAAAATAAAAAAAAGTTTGCTACTAAGAATATACTGGTTGGAGGGAGATAGTAATTCTAAAGACGGTGGAGTGCGTGAAACAAAACAGCATAACCTTGGCAAATTGGGTTCGCATCGGGAAGAAATTTGCTATACATATGTAGGTATGCACGTTTGTGGTAGGTATTTTTCATTCATTATTTGTTAAGGTGCCTTCATATGCTTAGTTTGGTTGGCTGATAACTTTTATTCTAATAGTCGGATCGTTAAGGTTGAGGTCTTAAAATTGAGGTTGAATATCAGGCTACATTTTTTTTACAAAATCATTGCAGAGTAACATAAAAGTATGTTTACAATCCGACCATCGGATCCAAAGATATAAGCTTTTAAGTAATCGCAAATCGGGTGTTTTTCAATTTTAGCAAAAATTGGGCAGTTCCCACTGAAACACGTCGGTTGGCTATGAACAACAACCCCATTTTTTTCAATTTTTCCGAGATTTTTTTTGCTTTCCTATTAAACTATTGTGAAGGTCGTGTAGGGTGTACAGTTATGTATTATATATTAAATTAATTGTGTATTTTCTTAGATGCGAATTAAAAAAAAACTAATCCTATAGATGCAATAACTTAAGAGTTATGAGGTGATAAAGAAAACAACAGAAATATGTCAATATCTCGGTTAAAAAAATTTCGAAAAATCTAAAAATTTTACAAAACAAGTAGATAACCAATATCTATCATCTATATGATTTTGAGATTTTTTAAAGCATCCGTCAAAAAGATAAAAATCAAAAGGTAAACAATTAATTTAATTTTTAATTTTTTAATTTAACGGACTCTTATTATGAATATCTGAGCGCATAATCCACCATATTTCAAACTGAGCGTGTCTCCTATGCTCAAATGTAGTGGGGGCATCGGGTCCCATTTAAAATGCACGGGACCACTAATATATGCTTATGCAATAGTAGATTTCAGTGTTCTAGCAGCTTGTAGGTCGAAAGAGAACAAACCCCTTAAGTCGGTTCTCTAGATAATATACGTACTCTATGCTGCGTACTACAAAACGAAAAGCAGAACGAAATTTTCCGTTTATGATTTCGTTGTGTCATTTTTGTATGGGATTTTTCGTTTTGCATCAGCAGCGTACTAGGCTTTAGATGTAACAGTTATTGAGTAACCACTAGGTTGGGCGCCAATTGAAGCGAGGTGCTTGCTGTGTGTATAATCCAAGTATCCAGTGGACGAAACTTCTTCCCAGGTACTAAGCCAAGCGACCGTCTATGACGTTCAGTTTGTCTATAATTCAATATAGCGACGTTGACAAGAAGAGGGGAAGAGCCAGGCGATCAAAAAAAATGTTCAACATGTCTACGACCAGTAACAATAGGAAGCAGTCTGTTGAATAAAGCGAATGAGTTAACATACAAAGATAGTTGGAGTAACCAAATTCTTTTTATTTCTTACAAACTGGCTGAACATTTTTTTTTGGTCGCCTGGCTCTTCCCCTCTTCTTGTCAACGTCGCTATATTGAACTATAGACAAACTGAACGTCATAGACGGTCGCTTGGCTTAGTACCTGGGAAGAAGCTTCGTCCACTGAATACTTGGATTATACATCCAGCAAGCACCTCGCTTCAGAATTATTATGAACTTTTTGGGTTTTTTGGCAATATAAACTATAATGTATACCATTATTAAAAAAAAAAAAACAGAAAATACTACTATTAATATGTTATTAATTCATGACATAAAACAAACAAAATGGCGAAAAAATCATCAAAATCCATCCACTAATTCAATAGTTACAGCACAATGTCCACTTTTTCAGCTTTTCGTTCCACTGTGCGCCGGCGACGTATTACAACGAGATCCAACTAAGAATCGTCATAACTTTCGCTTTCACTTGACAGTAACTGAGTTTCCTGTCGCAATTGTCAATTAAATACTGACAAAATATGTAAATTGTAAATTTTTTTTTCATTTCATAAAAGAATTTTCAGTACAAATTTGTCGGAAAACTCCTGACAATTGTGGAAAAATACTTGACAATTCATTGTCATGGCAATTTCTTTATGAAACGAAAAAATGACAACTGTCGGGTATTTTCCGACAATTCTACAAAATTGTCAAATTCTTTATGGAACAGATTTTGACAATTGTCAAGTTGTAAATTAACAAATTGTCACCTGTCACCTGTCGCAATTGTCAAAGTTTATGAAATACGGCCCAGGCGGGATTTCGTAGTGGTTGCTCTGCAAACGACAATATCTTCATTTTGACAAGCATTGCGGGTACTCTTTTGGAGCAGAAAAAAACCTTATGTCCTTTTTGTCGATTTAAAGGCTGCATTTGATTCAATTCATAGAAAAGCCTTGTTCTATGAGCTCTACAACAAAGGATACTTATTACAAACAACCTGAACATGGAAAGCCATTTTAAAGACAAATTGATCAAGCGAAAAGTGCCATAAGTTCCTCGTGGAAAAACTGTTTTACTAACGATTCTGTTTCGTATAGCGTAAATTCAAAGTGTTTACTGCAGTAGTGATGTTCAGTATTTAAAGCACAAAGTGCCCAATAATAAATAATACCCTATGAATTAAAGTCACTCAATTTTTATTCTAATACTAACATTCCGAATATTACTGTAACTTGTTTTTATCTTTAATTTTGCTTTGTGCTCATTTTTCTAACCGCTACACTAACTTGTCTTATGCAAAATTCTGCCCTTTTCAATTTGGACCGTCAGACAACACACATCTTTTATAAGTATACACAAGAAAACTTATCACACAAATTATTAAACATTTATTAACAAATTTACACAAACATTTTATTTTTTATTAAACATATATTCCACCCACATTAATGAACAAGCGGAATCTATAATGATGTATGCAGCACAAGTTTGGGGATACAGAAAATATGATTCGGTAGAAAATCTACTAAGATTCTACGTAAAAAGATGTTTTCAACTTCCAAAAAATACACCAAACACATGATAAATATTGATACCATCATTGGTTCTAGAAGTTGAAAGAATTAGCAGATTATTGTGGACTGGACTTTATTCTTAACGTTCAAGCCTGCAATGGAAAGGAAGTCAAAGATGAAAAATGTAGACTTTCAATGTATCACAGAGGCGACTTCTTCAGTACATAGAGCCACATATAGCATTCTTGAACATAATCTTTGTGAAAGAAACTATTTTAAGATCGATTTTAATCAAAAGCTGATATCTGCGGTTTTCATCAAAATGAGTGGTAAACTAGTACCATTAAAATTCATGCCGCATCGTGAGGATTTGCAATGTGTAATATGTCGATAGAGAAGATATAAAGCATTTCATAGGAAAATGTCCAATACTGAAAGAGTACGAAGGACCTTTCTTGGCGGGAATGAGATCCATGACGATGATGTAATAGCGCTTCTTAACTGCGAACGAGATATAACGAATCTATACCATTTTTATAGAAAAGCTATGATCTACAGAATCCAAATACTTAATGAAGCATTTTAGAAACATTAAACACAAGATTTTTTTAGTTTAATTAATTTTTTGCTTTTTCGTTCAAAAATTATAATTCTCGTATATGTATTTAAAATTTAAAACTACAATTTATAACCTTGTTTAAAAATTGTCAATCGGGAAGATGGGAAGCAATGCCATGCTTATATGATTTTTTATCTAAACTTTTAAGAATTATAATTATAAATTATTAAAAAAAAATCAATTGGAAATGTCAAAGTTTTTAAAACGTGTGTAGCAACCTAACGTTAAATTAATCAATATTATAAGTGTTGCCACATTTCAAAACCTAAGTAAAGTTTAGTATGAAAGCGTGAAATAAAACAGATTTTAAATATATAAGGTCAATTATTAACAAAACTTACCTTCACTCGTTCAATGGAATCCAATTCAGCAAGTCTTTCTTTAAGTACATCTATTTCTTCTTTAGCATGTGATATAGTCTGCAATAAGAAAATCAATGAAGTTTTTAAATTGCATAGCCAGTATAAGTAAATAAACATATTAATTTATGTTTTAATTAATTAAAGTCCGTGATGTAATTGTTACTATTTTAAGCGCCATTTTCAAAAAGTCATTTATACGCTTATATTTACAACAATTACATTTTTCATCTACGAGCTTATGAACTTAACAGATTACATTTCACTAAATAATAGTCCAGTGAATGAAGCCAAAAAACAGCCAAATTCGGAAATAATCGCCGAAATGCTGGATTTGGGTATGTAGCTTCTTCATGGTGTTCTTAAGAAACTGTCAGAATCCCTCATCGATATGAGCGCAGCTAACAATTTTACGGGGGTTGAGGCCCCCACAATGGTTTTACAGGAATAACTCCCAAATGCTATGTTGTGCAAAAAAATTGTCTAAAACTAATTTGTAGCTTGAAATATTTCCTAAAAAAAAGATTAACATACTTTTTTTCATACAAATAACGGTTTTTGAAATAAACAGAAGAGTTAAGGGTTTTACTTTTCTATGTAGTTGGGCGACTTAATTCCAAAATTGTGCATTTTGTGATAAAAGCATCAACAATGAAAAAAATTGTTGGTACATTATATGGACATGATTTTAAGATATCAGTCCACTCTATTTGTCCACCCCTTTAGGTGGGAGGGGCAAATTTAAAAAAAAAATCCTATATCTGAGTTAAAAGACTTTGTCTTACTATATATGTATAAGTATTTCATGAATGAGTAAATCAAAAAAAAAATTGTATGTGAATTTTCCCCCTATAAAAAAACACCAATCTACTTGAAGCGCTTTTAAAAGCAGATCATCCAAAATCAGAAGAATTTTTGAACAAAATGAGATTATATTATGAAGGACTGTTTACGCCAGCTTTTAAAATACAGGGCCAAGTTTATCACCGTATCGGTTTATTATTAACAATCGATGTCCCCAAATTTTTACAACGGTGAGCTACTTATAGTTAGAGAAAATTTTATTCAAAACTTGGATTCTGGAATGCTTAGTGGATTACCGACAAATTATGCATGACGTTAATCCGTATGTTGCCTATTTTAAAGCTACTCTAAAATGTATACCTGACGCACACAACAATTACAAATTTGAAATAAACGCTAACAGAAGACCGAATCAAGCTCATAGGGGTCGGTACAATGACAAACGAGGTTGCTGTTTTACTGGTCGACCAGGAATGTGATAAAAGGGACATTGTCTTACGCACCAACGATGATCGTCTCCAAAGGAGTAGCGAGACACATCGTTTGTTCCATTCTCTACAATATTCACTCATGATTTATTATGGAGAAGACGACTATAATTTCTAAATCTACGGCATTACAGGGCTTCGCAACCGTGATAAGAAAATCTTTTCATTTCTTTATTTCATCAATCAAAGAACAAAGTTCTCTTATAGACTAATAGATAACATTTTTTCACTATAGCTACATTAATATATACAAAAAAAATACACACCATCTGTAATTAGCACATTGATTACCAATTCTGGCATAATTGGTAGATTGGTAATCTACGGAAAATACGCAGTATCAAAATTAAAAACCATCAAACCATCTTATCACTCAGCAATCAGAGTCAGTTTAAAAGCATTCCTAACCACACCACTAAAAAACATCCTCACTGAAGCTGGATTACCGCCCATTGAACACGGCAGATATCTTCTAACAGCTCGTCTTGCACCCAAAATATGCAACTCCTACAAGTCTCCAATAGTCGAAGAAAAATTCCAAAATTTCCCTACACCATCTACATCGCCCTTAATGCTTCCAGAAACACCGGTATCAACCCAGTGATCAACACACAGACGCTAGGTAATACACCTCTATGGGAGGTACCAATCAACACACTAAACACCAAACTGGCAACATTCAAAAAGGAATCTACAAATAAAGAAACCTACTGCCAACTATTCCAAAAAATTATAGATGAATATAGAAGAAAATCATGGAATATTCTATACACGGACGGGTCTCAATCTGAAAATGGGACCGGGCTCGCAGTTGTTTCTGAAGAAAGTGATATCCTTTACTCAGTGAGGCTAGCAAGCTACTTCTCCATATTCTCTACAGAAGCCCATGCAATACTTAAAGCAACAGAAATAGCAAATGCTTTAAATAAAAACGTAGTGATCTGCTCTGACAGCCTTTCAACTATCAATGCAATCGGGAATCCCAAAAACTGCACATCTTCAATTACCAAAATACGGGACAACATTTACAAAAACAAAAAAAAACTTATGATACTCTGGGTGCCAGGACACTCAGGTATTAGAGGGAATGACTTGGCAGCCAATGCAGCGAGAAACGCATCCGAACAAAAAATTATCAGCCAACTTCCGCCCTCTAAAAGAGATTATCCTAATGTAATTAATACCTACTGGGATCATAATAGAAAAGAAGAATGGAAAACGTACACCCACCACTATTCGTACATAAACCCAATGGGCGAACCAATAATGTATCCAACGTTAACAACTCCTATAATGAACAAAGGCTTTTTACGCCTTCGACTCGGTCACACCCAAGTGACACATTGTTACCTTCTAAAGAAAGACGAAAACCCTCCAATCTGCCACCTCTGCCAATCCAGTCAAATCTTAACACTTAAGCATCTTATTTCGGAATGTTTCAAAGTAAATGATCTTTGTAAATCATTTTTCAATAAAAAATTAATTGACTTCTTATCAACAACATCTATTGAAAACATAAAAAATGTATATAAAATCCCAAAAAAATTTAAAATACAATCTGTAATCTAACAAACATTTTATTTAGATTATGTGTGGGGCTATCGGAGGTCTGTACGCCTCTAAATTTGTGAGCCGGCCGGCCTCCGATAGCCCCTTACATACAAAATACATACAAAATAATTTATCTTACTACTCAATGAAAAACCACTAGCTGCAAGTCCTGGTAGCTGGCGCTATTATAAAATTATAATGTAAATTTATTTATATTGTAATATATAATAATATTAATAATATACAAAAAAATAAAAAAAGCAGTTTTATAGTTACTCTGTCCAACTTCGTCTAAACAACAATCCTCATTTACATCTCTACCGCGTGCTTTTTAGCAACTTTTTAGTAGTATTGTTTACAAAGAAATATTATGAATACATTCTTTTTAATTAAAAACTTAATTTCGGTGCTTTTCGTAAATAAAATTTGTAAGCATGTATGTATATTATTTAAATTTTATGGTGACCCATAAGATTTGGAAATTCTACCATTCAGTTTTTTTTAACGCAAACGAAGTCGTGGGCTTCCGCTAGTTAATAATAAAATTTTGAGTTGTTTTACCTGTCCCAAACAATTAAGCTGCAACGTCTGAAGTTTAGATGCACGAAGACAATCATTCAATTTCTCCCCAACCATTTCAATTTGAGTTGCTTTGATGAATAGCTCATAGTTTTTGATAGGATCAAGACTATAAAGAAAATACATTTTAAATATGTTGATAAAAGTGAAATATAGCTTACTCTTTTAAAAAGACTCTGGCATTTTCTTGATTCAAAACAAAAACAGGATTTTCGACTTGTATATTGTGATACAACATGATTTTATGTAAATCATCAGCCTTTTTGGAAACAACAATTCCTAGTGCATTTTTGATTCGGTAATAGGATGATTTTTGAGTTATGTGCCGAATTATTACTATTTTATCACCGTATGTTTCATGATTAAAAGCTTCAATCCCAGAATTTGCTATTTCGATTTCAATATTTGTGAATGACTCGTCAGTTTTTATGAATTCTGTTAAAATAAATAAATGTTAACAATATAAACATGATGAATAACAGTAAATATGGATGGAAAATAAAGTATGTATGAAGGGAATGTTAGAATAACATGATGAACCATACCTTGTTTTCGTTACCTATTATTTTAAAAATTGAGAAAAAAATACCTTTCAGCATTTTTTTTTTTTTAATAATTTATCACCATCCGTGAAATGTGAGTTTTATGTAATTTAACAAGAAACATAACGTTAATAAACCAATTTTTAAGTAAACTCATAGCTATAAATACATAAAATTCATTCTTTAAATTGAAAAAAAAACTCTTTAAATAGTTTGAGCTCAAGAGAAACTGTCTGATTTCTTAAATAAATATGTATAAATTTATACAAAGAAGAAAATATCAAAAATCGTTAATGCAGTTTTATTAAAAATATTCAACATTTACTGAAAGAAAACTTTGCTCTTAATTTTAAGTAATATTGATCTAGAAACTTTATTTGAAACAAATTGAATTTTCAAAAGCAAATGTAATCCAAAAAATTATGACCGAAAACAGTTAAGCCGTTAACGAAGTTGAAAATAAAAAAAAACAAACGGTTGTATGGTAAATAATAGTAAATACCTTAAAGTTTTCGACAAATTATTTTTTACTTAAATGTAGACCCATAGTAGAACAGAGGAAAAAATAGAATCATTAGAAGAATGATTAGAAGAAAATTAGAACGAAGATGTATTATGGCAGATACACATAACAAATGTGTTGTCATGATATTCCAATGTCAATCTGTGCTTTTGAAAATAACTACCTATTAGGTACACAGATCGGATACTAACAAAATTTTGTTTATATAAAACGTAATAATATATTTTCGACATTTTTTATTAAAATTTTTTTTTGTGTAATCATCAAGGGAATTGAGGAATGACGCGCATGAAGCAGATGGCACGGAAGTGTTGTTGGTGGCCAAGCATTGACGATACATTCAAAAGAAGGTGGAAAAGTATGACGCTTGTCAGCTAAATGCAAGTGGTCTGAATCAAAAGAATTGTGGCAAATCAAAATGTATGTGTTAATCAATTATCTACTCCTTTCTTTAATGTTCAAATGTATTTGGGCGTCTCACAATAAATATCCAATTAAATAATCTGCCTCTAAATTTTCAATTTCATAGAACCTAATCGTTCTATTAAATATATAAACATCATAATCTTATAAATAAAATTATAAAGATTTCCGATTCAAAATAGCTTTTAACGGCCTTTAAGTCCTACAAACATTGGCGTTTCGTCCCGGCGATCTCACTTGGACTCATCAGTTGACTATAGTGAGGGCCTTTGTCAATATACAATATTTGCTAAGTTCAGTTCATCTTACATAGATTTCGTGACGAATACCTAGTGTGAACTATATCCAACAAGCCTAGAATTCCTAATCATTAAATTGGAAGTTTTTGTTTTTAGCCCTACTGAAATACATCAGCCAAGTAGAAGACTTAGCACTATTTTAATGGACTTTGTTGAATTATTGATTCAAAATAGCTTTTAACGGCCTATAACTCCTACAAAAATTGGCGTTTCGTCCCGGCGATCTCACTTGGACTCATCAGTTGACTATAGTGAAACTTCTAATTTAATGATTAGGAATTCTAGTCTTGTTGGATATAGTTCACACTAGGTATTCGTCACGAAATCTATGTAAGATGAACTGAACTTAGCAAAAATTGTGTATTGACAAAGGCCCTCACTATAGTCAACTGATGAGTCCAAGTGAGATCGCCGGGACGAAACCCCAATTTTTGTAGGACTTAAAAGCCGTTAAAAGCTATTTTGAATCAATAATTCAACAAAGTCCATTAAAATAGTGCTAAGTCTTCTACTTGGCTGATGTATTTCAGTAGTATAGTATATAGAATTTGTATTATTAAAAAAGACCTTCTTATATAAAGATTTCCGATGTTCGCGAATTACGGAGAAACTGTTGAGTTTTTTGAGATGCGGTTTCTTGTAATTCCTTTTAAATAGCTCTCCGGTCGTTATAGGATTTTTTTGTTTTAAGAAAATTTAGAACGCACTAAAATACAAAAATTAGTTTTGCTCACTCAACTAACATAAATCATATGGAATGGGCATTAGGTCGCTTCTAATTGCAATAGCCTATGAATATATCTTAAAAATTAACATGCTCTATTCAAATAAAAAGTGAAGACTTACAACGACATCTATGAGATATAATTATACCTGGAAGATAGCTTAGGCTAACACCAATGCTATAGTTAATCAATTCGCCGCTTACAACCAGAAACGGGGTTAGAACCTCAGTAGTACTATTTCGGAGCAGATTTGTTAAAACAAAAATTGGAGTAAATCGAAAGTGTATTTTTAACAAAAATTAATACATACATATTTCTAAACAGAAAAACACGACACGAATTCCATTTCAGAACAGAATAAAATTTTAGATTCAAAAATTCAGAGCCAGTTAGAAAATTGAATAACACAGTGCTGTCATTTCCTTTCATGTGGTTTAGCCACAGAATTTTTGAATTTTTCAGAGTGGAAAGAGGAGTAGATCTCAAAAAACCGGAGTGGCGTAGTAAATTTATTTTCTTTCTTAAAATTGAAGTAAATTTACTCCGATTGGAGTAAGCTTCTAATGCTGACCAGAACATTCAAGAAAAGTGTAGAACCATTCAATTTGCTATAACAGGCGATGTTTTATAGCGAATGGACACAGTTTATTTTTGAATTTTGAAAGTGATTGCATAAAGTTCGTTGTTAAAATGTAGCGGTTTTAAATTGCATACAATTAAGAGTGGTGATTAATAAAACGATTAAAAGTGAAATCAAGTGTTTTTGATTTGTAAAGAAAATAAGTGGAAGTTAATAAATAAAAGAAATACGTGTTATTATGAACCTAGGTAAAACGTTATAGTATTTTGTTTTCAGCAAAACAAAACAATTTCTTCAAAAAATAGAAGTAGTCTTTCATACGTCTCAAAATCAGCTAAAAGTATTAGGACTTCAAGATCTTAAGATGCGAACCTATTGCGTCGCATTGTAACACGAGTTCAAGCCCATAAAATTAAATGGTCAAATACAGAAAAAAGTGGGTTTAAATATATTGTACAGATTAAGTACGCTGATCATAGAGCCATTGGGGAATTATTTTCTCTCTGCAATGTTAAAAAGGGAACCATAAGGTAGATATTTTTCTCCATTTTGTTTAACTACTTGATGATTTTCTTTTTTTTTATTTGTAAATATAAATAAATAAATAAATTATATTTGAAATTGTTCTCTTGCCATTGTATAGAATTTTCATTTTATAATACCTTTAGAAAATTGCATAATTTATTCTGTAATAAATCAAAGCTTATATAATGAGTTAAAAGACAATTTGCCTTACTGTATACAGGGTGATTGGTTTAAGGCTCACCAAAAAGTCAGAGTGAGTAGGTTGGATTAGGACAAGAAAAAAATCGTATGGGAGGGGACCCCCATTTGGGTGGGAGGGGCAATTTTCTAAAAAAATTACTTAAAACGGAAAAATATAATAAAAAACAACGGTTAAACTTACAATGCCATGCTATACCTTTTTGGAAAGTCAGAAATCTCTTCTTTAATTTTCATTTTAAATTAAGTTGTGTTAGTGAATAGTTTTTGACAAATTAATTTTCAAATTCGAAATTTTATAAATTTAAAATTTATTTTCTTTCTTAAAATTGAAGTAAATTTACTCCGATTGGAGTAAGCTTCTAATGCTGACCAGAACATTCAAGAAGAGTGTAGAACCATTCAATTAGCTATAACAGGCGATGTTTTATAGCGAGTGGACACAGTTTATTTTTTAATTTTGTAAGTGATTGCATAAAGTTCGTTGTTAAAATGTAGCGGTTTTAAATTGCATACAATTAAGAGTGGTGATTAATAAAACGATTAAAAGTGAAATCAAGTGTGTTTGATTTGTAAAGAAAATAAGTGGAAGTTAATAAATAAAAGAAATACGTGTTATTATGAACCTAGGTAAAACGTTATAGTATTTTGTTTTCAGCAAAACAAAACAATTTCTTCAAAAAATAGAAGTAGTCTTTCATACGTATCAAAATCAGCTAAAAGAATGAGGACTTCAAGATCTTAAGATGCGAACCTATTGCGTCGCATTGTAACACGAGTTCAAGCTCATATAATTAAATGGTCAAATAGAGAAAAAGTGGGTTTAAATATATTGTACAGATTAAGTACGCTGATCATAGAGCCATTGGGGAATTATTTTCTCTCTGCAATGTTAAAAAGGGAACCATAAGGTAGATATTTTTCTCGATTTTGTTTAACTAGTTGATGATTTTCTTATTTTTTATTTGTAAATATAAATAAATAAATAAATTATATTTGAAATTGTTCTCTTGCCATTGTATAGAATTTTCATTTTATAATACCTTTAGAAAATTGCATAATTTATTCTGTAATAAATCAAAGCTTATATAATGAGTTAAAAGACAATTTGCCTTACTGTATACAGGGTGATTGGTTTAAGGCTCACCAAAAAGTCAGAGTGAGTAGGTTGGATTAAGACAAGAAAAAAATCGTATGGGAGGGGACCCCCATTTGGGTGGGAGGGGCAATTTTCTAAAAAAATGACTTAAAACGGAAAAATATAATAAAAAACAACGGTTAAACTTACAATGCCATGCTATACCTTTTTGGAAAGTCAGAAATCTCTTCTTTAATTTTCATTTTAAATTAAGTTGTGTTAGTGAATAGTTTTTGACAAATTAATTTTCAAATTCGAAATTTTGACAAAAAAAATTTCAAACAAATTTTTTTCAAAATTTTATGTAATTAAGTATAATTTTTGTCTTTTTTTAATGAAATTCGACCGAAATTTAACTGAGGTTAAAAACAAAAAAAATTTACTGGGTGAGTTTCTTATAAAAAAAAGTATCATCAACAGTCTTGCGAAGATGCCTCTGTCTCGATCACCGACCACGAAAGATCAAAACCCAGCAAAACGACAGCATAAACAAAACACCAGTTGTAAACTTGGCAGTTGATGACTTAGACAAAATTCTTCAAAATTCCTTGGGAAAATTGTTAGATATAAAACTTAAAGACATGGCGACAAAATCCGAAATTGAAAGAATAAGCCCAGAGATTTCTACTCTGAAGGAAAGCAACTCTGAACTGATGACTCAACTGAACAAAATGGAGTAACGATATGTTTTTCTTGAGAAGCAGGTAGAATAACTTGAAAAGAAGGCAAATGAAAGGAATGTGGTCGTGCATCTGCATCCTACGACGCACAGTGGGCAGATAACGTCGTTTTAGTAGTCAAAAATATTTTTATTTTTTTTCAAATCACATAAATTTAATTTTAATTAAGTAAAGAAATATTTGTACGTAAAATATATGACTTTTTTATTATCTAAATTTGCTGAGGTTAAGAGAAAAATAAATTTAAACTTAGAAAAACTTATAAATCGATGTATGAAGCATTTTTTGGCCTAATTTTTTAGTATTTATTTATTTATTTCTACTTATTCATTCGTAAAAAATATTTTTCATTTTTTATTTGCAAAAAACACCTCAGTTCACTTCAATCACTTTTACCAGAATAATGCTTTTTTGTACTCAAAAATCCATTTTACGAAGGTGTACGTGACTTAAACAGAGGCACTAGAATCAGACACTGTTTGCCGTAAATAAGAGGAAGACAGATCTACATTACACAATATGGTACGCTACAATCTACGTTCGGTACGCTACGTTCCTTGTTTTAGTCGCAACATCTCACAATCGTGCACTTTTGTTACCCTGGATTCGAATAGTGTTGTGGAAATTATGTTAGTTATTATCTAGTAATAGGTACTAAAAACTTCACAAATATTTACCAACATTGTTCAGCAAATATCAACACTGCAAGCGTATAGTTACGAGGGAGCAAACTTCGTATACACGTTGCATATGGTGCGGGTCACGGGTGGTAGTTGTTTGAAATGAAAAATATTTTTTACGAATGAATAAGTAGCAAGTGTTGTACCATTTTGAAATCTTAATGAAACGCGCCAATTTTTTAAAAAAATTGCCAAGGTAGTGTAGTACATTTTTTTTTAAATATGAAGTGTCAAAGTTCGCTTAAAAATTTTTTTTGAAACATGACTCAGTCAAACTTTATTTTTCTTACGAAACTTACAATATTTATTTTTAAATTTGTAATTGAAATCAATAGCATGGTTATTTAGGATTAAGTAAAAAAAATAAACACATCAAAATTCGAAAATTTGTGACCACAGTACCTAAAAATGTGGTCTAGGGTATCGATTTTCACTATTTTTCTAAATATTGCTATTATTACTTAACCAAGCGAGATAGATTTTTTTTTCTTATTTTTTCCAGAACAAGTACAACCTACCCTATCACCCGTTACCCGCTTGACTTTGAGGTACGGGACACCCTGTATATTATATATGTATTATATATTATATATTATATATTATATATTATATATTATATATTATATATTATATATTATATATTATATATTATATATTATATATTATATATTATATATTATATATTATATATTATATATTATATATTATATATTATATATTATATATTATATATTATATATTATATATTATATACTATATATTATATATTATATATTATATATTATATGTTTTATATTATATGTTATATATTATATATTATATATTATATATTATATATTATATATTATATATTATATATTATATATTATATATTATATATTATATATTATATATTATATATTATATATTATATATTATATATTATATATTATATATTATATATTATATATTATATATTATATATTATATATTATATATTATATATTATATATTATATATTATATATTATATATTATATATTATATATTATATATTATATATTATATATTATATATTATATATTATATATTATATATTATATATTTTATATTATATATTATATATTATATATTATATATTATATATTATATATTATATATTATATATTATATATTATATATTATATATTATATATTATATATTATATATTATATATTATATATTATATATTATATATTATATATTATATATTATATATTATATATTATATATTATATATTATATTATATTATATAAATTGCAAATGTTATTATAACGGGTGATTTTTTAGCTGGTTTGGTTTTGGCAACACTGGTTTTGACAGCTGACGTGGGTTTAGTACCTTGTGTCACTGTCAAACAGCTTCAGTTTGGTTTGCAATTTAACCATGGATCGTCTTACAAATAAACAACGCTTGCAAATTATTGAATTTTACTATCAAAATTCGTGCTCGGTTCGAAATGTTCATCGCGCGCTGCTTCCATTTTATGGTCGGCAGTCTCGACCTTCTGAGCAGTCTATTCGGAGATTGTGACCAAATTTCGCACCAAATTTACTTTGTTGGACATTAAACCACCAACACGTTTACGTACTGTGCGTAGTGAAGAAAATATTGCGGCCGTATCAGCTAGTGTGACAGAAGACCGCGAAATGTCGATTCGGCGCCGTTCCCAGCAGTTAGGCCTTTGTTACAGCACTACGTGGAAAATTTTGCGGAAGGATTTGGGCGTAAAGCCTTTTAAGATACAGCTGGTGCAAGAACTTAAGCCAGCCGACCTACCACAACGCCGAATTTTTGGTGAATGGGCTCTTGGAAAGCTGGCCGAGGATCCGCTTTTTTATCGAAAAATTGTGTTCAGCGATGAGGCTCATTTTTGGTTGAATGGGTACGTAAATAAGCACAATTGCCGCATTTGGAGTGAAGATCAGCCAGAAGCATTGCAACAGCTACCAATGCATCCCGAAAAAGCCACTGTTTGGTGCGGTTTATGGGCCGGCGGCATTATTGGGCCATATTTCTTCAAAGATGATGCGAATCGCAGCGTTACTGTCAATGGTGAACGCTACCGAGCGATGATAACAAACTTTTTTTTGCCCGAAATGGAAGTTCTTGACTTGCATGATATGTGGTTTCAACAAGACGGTGCCACATGCCACACAGCACGCGAAACAATGGCGCAATTGCGAGGCGAGTTTGGTGAACAGTTAATTTCACGTTTCGGGCCGGTCAATTGGCCGCCTAGATCGTGCGATTTGACACCATTAGACTATTTTTTGTGGGGGTATGTCAAGGCTAATGTCTATAGGGACAAGCCCGCTTCGATTGACGCACTGGAAGCCAACATCCATGCATTCATTCGTGAGATACCGGCCGATATGTGTGAAAGAGTATGCCAAAATTGGACTCAGCGGATGGGCTACCTGAGACGCAGCCGCGGTCAACATTTGCATGAAATTATCTTTAAACATTAAATTGCAAGGTTCAAACTATCGATTCAAATAAATATTTCATTCATTTTTTTGAATTTTTTGTGTTTTTTTTTAAAAAAAAGTTCTAAACCTCTTAAAAAATCACCCGTTACATTATTATTTATAACTATAGATGATGTAAAGTCTTATATAAATAACTATTATAAAAGAAAGAACTTAATACGCAATTAATTATTTTTCATTTACAAATCAACGCACAGCATATACTACAACTTTTAAAAATATATACTATATTTTATCATTTTACAAATTTTATGTAGGTGCGCACTAAGAAGCGATTTTTTCAAATTCCCATTCTAAATAGGGTAAAATAGGCTAAAACTGGTCAAACATTCAAAAACTAAGTTCTAAAAGGTAAGTCCTACAACATTCATTTATTTTTTCTTCAATAGCTAAACTAAAAATTCCAGAACTTTTCTCATATACAAAAAAATTCTTCAACACCTATAGAACCGAGATATAAATTTTTTAAAGTTCAAACTTCAAAAATTACAAAATTCCTATAAAATCAGGGTCAAGTCCAATTCAAATTAATTTTATACCATTCAAAAGGTATTTCAAAAAAAATTATCCATATTTCAGCAAATTTTGATTTTAATTTTTTTAACCACCATTTTTGATCTTTCAAAAACACCCTTTTTTCCAACACAATTTTTACTACTTTTTTAATTTTCTATTTTTAACGGTTTCTTTAAAACATCTCAAAATCATACACCTCATAGATATTATTGATTTACATTTATTGTAAAAATTTTAGATTTTACAAATTTTTTTTTAACACAATTATTCACCTCACAACTCTTTAGTTATTCAACCCTTACGATTAGTTTTTCTTTTAATCGCATCTAGGAAAATACACAATTAATTTGATACATCAAACATAACTGTACACCCCACACGACCTTCACAATAGTTTAAAAAGAAACTCCAAAAATAGTGGTTGTTCATTGCCAACCAACGTGTCTCAGTGGAGAATTGTCCAATTTTTGCTAAATTTCAAAAACACCTCTTTTCTATTCACTCAATCCTTATATTCTTTAGATCCAATTATCCGATTTTTAAAATTCAAACTTCAAATTAAAGCCACAATGACAGTCGAGTTAGAGCAACAAAAAAAATTTCAAAACCTCTCGAAATTTCATACTAAAAACATGAAATAATATTTTCGGGAAAAAATTTCAGCGAGGCAAACGTAAAAACAAAGACGAATACAATAAAACAAATAAAAAACTTTCCTATAACAAATATGCTGGTGAGAAGGAGATGGCTATTCTAAACAAGGTCTAAATATGGTGGAGTGTGTGCAACAAAAACTAAAGTTTGCTATACTTGTATATATAATATTATCATTACTATATGCACGATGGAACGTTGGTGGTAGGTATTTTTCATTCGTAATAATTCTAAAAGTACCCTCATGGTTGGTTTGGTTGGCTCATAACTTTTGTTCTAATGATCGGATCGTCAAGGTTGAGGCCTTAAAATGTCATGTACCTGTACTTGAACCTTTCAAGGAAACTTATGATGTGGGAAAATATATTTTGTAGGTATTTTGATTGATTTGGTTGGTTGTTGGCTTATATCTTTGTTCTACTACCTACTACTTATCGGATCTGTAAGATTTAATTCTTAAAATAAAGGTAAAATGTTAGGCTAACTTATTTTGAGTTATGAAATCATTGAAATCCCATGAAAATGTATGTGAAAAAGGTGAATTACTTCGACGTTAATTTATAAAAAATTCAAATTGAATGAAAAAAAAATCGGTTGATACCTACACACATTTATAGAAAAGAAAGTTGATTTGGTTGGTTTGATTGACTTATAGGTAACTTTTGTTCTGAAAAACGCATCTTTAAGATTAACGTTTAATTAAATTAAAAAATTAAAAAATCATTGAGATCACATGAAAATGTATAAAAATTCAAATTTAATGGTTTATATGTGCCTACCTACATGTTATTATGTATATATGTACATTTTTATAAAAGGGTTGATTTTTATCGATTAAGCAATAATTTAGAATCATGGAAAGTGAAGTCAAATGATTGACGTGGCAAGTATAACATTAGTTATAATGGTCAGATTTTGAAGGTCGTTTTTTTAAATTTTAATTAAGTATCCGGCTAAACAGTGAACCTTTAAGTTAGCAAAGGTACCTTTCTCCGAGAAAACTTTTGACTTGGGCGCCTGCCTGGCGACTGAACATACCCTAAGCGGAGCAACGGAGTTGCGTGAGCGGGACAGGTGACCCGCAATCGATTTTCATCAACTAATGTGAAACTAAGTGAGTTACTGAAATAAAAGGTTAATTTCCTAAAATTAAGGTGAATTCTCAGGATAGAGGTAGAAAAGAAGGTCAAGGGCAGGACTGGGACTGGGCAAATCGGATATAGATTTATAACTTGAGTGTTGCAAGGTATTGTGTTGCAAATAATTTGTTGTGTCGCAAATACATTGTGTTGCAAAATACATTGTGTTGCAAAATACATTGTGTTGCAAATACATTGTGTTGCAAATACATTGTGTTGCAAATACTTTGTTGTGTTGGAAATAGGTACATTGTGTTGCAAAATACATTGTGTTGCAAATACATTTGCGCATATTCATAGTCGTTTTTAGACCCCAGTTTATCTTAGCCTGGAGTTTATTCAATGTAAATTAGATAGGATAAACCCAGTATTTTTTTTAGAAACAACTTAAACAGTGACTATGAATATGCCCCATTGTGTTGCAAATAAATTGTGTTGCAACATACATTGCGTTGCAAAATACATTGTGTTGCAAAATACATTGTGTTGCAAAATACATTGTGTTGCAAAATACATTGTGTTGCAAAATACATTGTGTTGCAAAATACATTGCGTTGCAAAATACATACATTGTGTTGCAAAATACATTGTGTTACAAAATACATTGTGTTGCAAAATACATCATGTTGCAAAATACATTGTTTTGCAAAATACATTGTGTTGCGAAATACATTGTGTTGCAAAATACATTGTGTTGCAATGCAAATACATTGTGTTGCAAATACATCGTGTTATAACAATACATCATGTTTGCAACATCGTGTAACAGTTAGCGAAGCCAACAATTATAAAATTACTAGTATATTTACCCGAACAGTTGGCTTCGCTAACTGTTACACGATGTTGCAAACACAATGTATTGTTATAACACGATGTATTTGCAATACAATATTTGTTATAACACGATGTATTTGCAACACAATGTTCCAACACAATGTTGCAACACAATGTATGTTGCAACACAAAGTATTTTGCAACACAATGTATTTTGCAACACAATGTATTTTGGAACACAACATATTTTGCAACACAATGTATTTGCAACACAATGTATTTGCAACACAATGTATTTGCAACCAATGTATTTGTAGCACAATGTATTTGCAACACAATGTACCTATTTGCAACTCAATGTATTTTGCAACACAATGTATTTGCAACACAATGTATCTCTGTATCTCTTTGTCTCTCTCTCTCTCTATACCTGTCTGTCTCGCTCAGTATTTCTGTCTTTCTCTCTCTTTATTTCTAGAGTGCGTGAAGTTAGCCCCCCTTTTTTGGAATTTGCTATTTTTGAAAGTTGTTCCAGGTAGTTCCCGATTTGTTCCACATTGTTCCAAGTTTTTTTTGAAAAATATTCAAAAATGAAGGTTTTAGAGCCAAAAAACCGTTTTTGACCTAGCCCCCCTTTTTTCAAAAATCAAATTTTTGAAAGTTGTTCCAGATTGTTCTAGTTGTTCTGAACATGGTTCCAAGTTTTTGGACCCCTATGTTCAAAATTTCAAAAGTTATGGGCAAAATTCGAAAAAATTCTAGCCCCCCTTTTTTCGAAATTCTTAATTTTGAAATTTTTTTCGGATTTCAAAAAGTGTTCTAAACATTGTTCCAAAAACTCAAAATTGTAGGACGTGTATTTTTAAAGATAAAACCTTCCGAACATTTTTTCAAAAATCCAATTTTTTTTTAATGCATTGACATTTGAAACCTTATGATAAATGCATGTATTGAAAAAAAGTTCTGACCTTACATTCTTACTATCAGCTTAAAAACTAACTTTAAAAAAACATCTCCGATTTTTTTAAATTTTCAAAAACACCCCTGCCCCCCCTTTTCCAAAATTACAAAATCTACAACTTGTTCCAAGTGCAGAATCCCTCAAATCCAATTGTTTCACGGAATCATCGAAAAATATTGAAAACTGAAGATTTTAAGCCCAAAAAACACTTTAAATGAAAATATCTTATTATCCTTGCTCTGGCCCCCCTTTTTAGAAATCCAAAATTAAAAAATTTGTTCCAGGTTGTTCTAGGGCTCTTCTAAAATGTTCCAGACTTTCGTTTCTTAAAATTGATTTTTAGTATGAAAAATTTCAAAAAAATGCTCCCCTGCCCCCCCTTTTCCAAAAATCCAAAGTCTAAAATTTGTTCCAAGTGCAGAATCCCTCAAATCCAATTGTTCCAAAGAATCATCAAAAAATATTGAAAACTGAAGATTTTAAGCCCAAAAAATACTTTAAATGAAAATATCTTATTATCCTTGCTCTGGCCCCCCTTTTTAGAAATCCAAAATTCGAAAATTTGTTCCAGGTTGTTCTAGGGCTCTTCTAAATTGTTCCAGACTTTCGTTTCTTAAAATTCATTTTTAGTATGAAAAATTTCAAAAAAATGCTCCCCTGCCCCCCCTCTTCCAAAAATCCAAAATCTAAAATTTGTTCCAAGTGCAGAATCCCTCAAATCCAATTGTTCCAAAGAATCATCAAAAAATATTGAAAACTGAAGATTTTAAGCCCAAAAAACACTTTAAATGAAAATATCTTATTATCCTTGCTCTGGCCCCCCTTTTTAGAAATCCAAAATTCAAAAATTTGTTCCAGGTTGTTCTAGGGCTCTTCTAAAATGTTCCAGACTTTCGTTTCTTAAAATTCATTTTTAGAATGGAAAATTTCATTAATTTTAAGAAACGAAAGTCTGGAACAATTTAGAAGAGCCCTAGAACAACCTGGAACAAATTTTTGAATTTTGGATTTCTAAAAAGGGGGGCCAGAGCAAGGATAATAAGATATTTTCATTTAAAGTGTTTTTTGGGCTTAAAATCTTCAGTTTTCAATATTTTTTGATGATTCTTTGGAACAATTGGATTTGAGGGATTCTGCACTTGGAACAAATTTTAGATTTTGGATTTTTGGAAAAGGGGGGGCAGGGGAGCATTTTTTTGAAATTTTTCATACTAAAAATCAATTTTAAGAAACGAAAGTCTGGAACAATTTAGAAGAGCCCTAGAACAACCTGGAACAAATTTTTGAATTTTGGATTTCTAAAAAGGGGGGCCAGAGCAAGGATAATAAGATATTTTCATTTAAATTGTTTTTTGGGCTTAAAATCTTCAGTTTTCAATATTTTTTGATGATTCTTTGGAACGATTGGATTTGAGGGATTCTGCACTTGGAACAAATTTTAGATTTTGGATTTTTGGAAAAGGGGGGGCAGGGGAGCATTTTTTAAAAATTTTTCATACTAAAAATCAATTTTAAGAAACGAAAGATTGGAACAATTTAGAAAAGCCCTAGAACAACCTGGAACAAATTTTTGAATTTTGGTTTTCTAAAAAGGGGGGCCAGAGCAAGGATAATAAGATATTTTCATTTAAAGTGTTTTTTGGGCTTAAAATCTTCAGTTTTCAATATTTTTTGATGATTCTTTGGAACAATTGGATTTGAGGGATTCTGCACTTGGAACAAGTTTTAGATTTTGGATTTTTGGAAAAGGGGGGGCAGGGGAGCATTTTTTTGAAATTTTTCATACTAAAAATCAATTTTAAGAAACAAAAGTCTGGAACAATTTGGAAGAGCCCTAGAACAACCTGGAACAAATTTTTGAATTTTGGATTTCTAAAAAGGGGAGCGGGCCAGAGCAAGGATAATAAGATATTTTCATTTAAAGTGTTTTTTGGGCTTAAAATCTTCAGTTTTCAATATTTTTTGATGATTCTTTGGAACAATTGGATTTGAGGGATTCTGCACTTGGAACAAATTTTAGATTTTGGATTTTTGGAAAAGGGGGGGCAGGGGAGCATTTTTTTGAAATTTTTCATACTAAAAATCAATTTTAAGAAACGAAAGTCTGGAACAATTTAGAAGAGCCCTAGAACAACCTGGAACAAATTTTTGAATTTTGGACTTCTAAAAAGGGGGGCCAGAGCAAGGATAATAAGATATTTTCATTTAAAGTGTTTTTTGGGCTTAAAATCTTCAGTTTTCAATATTTTTTGATGATTCTTTGGAACAATTGGATTTGAGAGATTCTGCACTTGGAACAGATTTTAGATTTTGGATTTTTGGAAAAGGGGGGGCAGGGGAGCATTTTTTTGAAATTTTTCATACTAAAAATCAATTTTAAGAAACGAAAGTCTGGAACAATTTAGAAGAGCCCTAGAACAACCTGGAACAAATTTTTGAATTTTGGACTTCTAAAAAGGGGGGCCAGAGCAAGGATAATAAGATATTTTCATTTAAAGTGTTTTTTGGGCTTAAAATCTTCAGTTTTCAATATTTTTTGATGATTCTTTGGAACAATTGGATTTGAGGGATTCTGCACTTGGAACAAATTTTAGATTTTAGATTTTTGGAAAAGGGGGGCAGGGGAGCATTTTTTTGAAATTTTTCATACTAAAAATCAATTTTAAGAAACGAAAGTCTGGAACAATTTAGAAGAGCCCTAGAACAACCTGGAACAAATTTTTGAATTTTGGATTTCTAAAAAGGGGGGCCAGAGCAAGGATAATAAGATATTTTTATTTAAAGTGTTTTTTGGGCTTAAAATCTTCAGTTTTCAATATTTTTTAATGATTCTTTGGAACAATTGGATTTGAGGGATTCTGCACTTGGAACAAATTTTAGATTTTGGATTTTTGGAAAAGGGGGGGCAGGGGAGCATTTTTTTGAAATTTTTCATACTAAAAATCAATTTTAAGAAACGAAAGTCTGGAACAATTTAGAAGAGCCCTAGAACAACCTGGAACAAATTTTTGAATTTTGGATTTCTAAAAAGGGGGGCCAGAGCAAGGATAATAAGATATTTTCATTTAAAGTGTTTTTTGGGCTTAAAATCTTCAGTTTTCAATATTTTTTGACGATTCTTTGGAACAATTGGATTTGATGGATTCTGCACTTGGAACAAGTTGTAGATTTTGTAATTTTGGAAGAGGGGGGGCAGGGGTGTTTTTGAAAATTTAAAAAAATCGGAGATGTTTTTTTAAAGTTAGTTTTTAAGCTGATAGTAAGAATGTAAGGTCAGAACTTTTTTTCAATACATGCATTTACCATAAGGTTTCAAATGTCAATGCATTAAAAAAAAATAAAATATTAGAGCCGTTTTTTTGGATTTTTGAAAAAATGTTTGGACGGTTTTATCTTTAAAAATACACGTCCTACAATTTTGAGTTTTTGGAACAATGTTTAGAACACTTTTTGAAATCCGCAAAAAATATCAAAATTAAGAATTTCGAAAAAAGGGGGGCTAGAATTTTTTCGAATTTTGCCCATAACTTTTGAAATTTTGAACATAGGGGTCCAAAACTTGGAACAATGTTCAGAACAACTAGAACAATCTGGAACAACTTTCAAAAATTTGATTTTCGAAAAAAGGGGGGCTAGGTCAAAAACGGTTTTTTTGGCTCTAAAACTCCCATTTTTGAATATTTTTCAAAAAAAACTTGGAACAATGCGGAACAAATCGGGAACAACCTGGAACAACTTTCAAAAATAGCAAATTCCAAAAAAGGGGGGCTAACTTCACGCACTCTTATTTCTATCCCATTTGTTGGTCTTACAAACATATATATAGCCATTTATTTGTTAAATCCTTTCATTTGACACTTTATTTATAAAGATCGATTAAGAATTGCCAAAGTTAGAAGCCTTTTCGTTCACCTTATTATTAAATAATGAATACTTTCAAATAACGAATTTGAATGCATTGATTTCTTAAAAATTTTTTTCCATTAGAACTCAAGTTATAAATCTATATCCGATTTGCCCAGTACCAGTCCTGCCCTTGACCTACTTTTCTACCTCAAGCCTGATAATTTACCTTAATTTTAGGAAATTAACCTTGAAAATCTGACCATTGTTACTCCATCTAGGCTACCTTTATTCCAGTAACTCACTTAGTTTCACCTTAGTTGATAAAAATCGATTGCGGGTCCCCTGCCCCGCTCACGCAACTCCGTTGCTCCGCTTAGGATATGTTCAGTCGCCAGGCAGGCGCCCAAGTCAACAGTTTTCTCGGAGAAAGGTACCTTTGGGTGAACCGTATGAATTGTTTTGCTAACTTAATATAGGTTCACTGTTTAGCCGGATACCTACTTAATTAAAATTTAAAAAACTTGACCTTGAAAATCTGACCATTATAACTGAAGTTATACTTGCCACGTCAATCACTTGACTTCACTTTGCATGATTCTAAATTATTGCTTAGTCGATTTGATGGTTAGGTAGGTAGATAGTAGATACCTAACAAATATAATTATACCTAGGTACTTACTTTAACACACTGTCGTTTAAGAATACCTATAAGATTAGAAGATAATTATGAATTTATATTATATTGCAAATAAACAATACAAATAAATCCCAAACTATGTATGTATGTGCGTTAACTGACATAATACCTACCTACCTCTCTTAATTTTAAGACCATCTTAAAAATCCTATTATTAGAAAAGAAGGTGTAAGTCAATTAAACCAACCAACCAAATCAACCCTTTTCTATAAATTTACATAGGTACTATGTGCTTACATAGACACATATAATATATGTAGGTATGTACATAATATGTATTTTAATCTCCAAGTTAGCGAAATCAATTTTTTTTTTCTTTCTTTTCTTTTAATTTTTTAAAATCAATATCGAAATAATTCACCTTTTTCAAATACATTTTCATATGATTTAAATTATTATTTTATTATTTTATAACTCAAAAAATAAGAAAGCCTACCAATTAACCTTTATTTTAAGATTGTTTTAAGACCTTAATCTTACAGATCCGATAAGTAGAACAAAAGATATAAGCCAACAACCACACAACCTCTCTACCCACATCAAAAGATTCCTTAAAAGGGTCCAGTACACGTGCATGAACATTTTAAGGCATCGACCTTAACGATCCGATCATAAGAACAAAAGTTATCAGCCAACCAAACCAACCATGAGGGGACTTTCAGTATATTGTTGTGCATGAAAAATACCTACAACCAACGTGCTATCATGTCATCCTGCATAATATAAAAATAATATATATATACCTACATGTATAGGAAATTATGATTTTTTGTTGCACACACTCGACCATCTTTAGAATAGCCATCTCCTTCCCACCAGTATATTGATATAGGAAAGTTTTTTTTTTTTTTTTATTGTATCCCTCTTTGTTTTTACGTTTACCTCGATGAAATTTTTTCCCGAAAATATTATTTCATGTTTTTAGTATGAAATTTTGAGGTTTTGAAATTTTTTTTGTTGCTCTAACTCGACTGTCATTGTGGCTTTAATTTAAAGTTTGAATTTTCAAAATCGGACAATTGGATGTGAAGATATAAGCATTTGAATGAATGGAAAAGGGGTGTTTTTGAAATTTAAAAAAAAAATTGGACAATTCTCCACTGAGACACGATGGTTGGCAATGAACAACAACCCCATTTTTTTGGTGTTTTGCGAGATTTTTCAAACTATTTCTTTTTAAACTATTGTGAAGGTCGTGTGGGGTGTACAGTTATGTATGATGTATCAAATTAATTATGTATTTTCGTAGATGCGATTAAAAGAAAAACTAATCGTAAGGGTGCAATAACTAATGAGTTATGTGGTGATTAATAAAACAACAGAAAACATGTCAATATATGTGTTAAAAAATTTTGAAAAATCTAAAATTTTTATAATAAATGTAAATGAATAATATGTATGAGGTGTATGATTTTGAGATTTTTTAAAGAAACGGTTATTTTTTAAAAATTAAAAAAGTAGTAAAAATTGTATTGAAAAAATGTACATTTTTGAAAGATAAAAAATGATGTTAAAAAAAAAATCAAAATTTTGTAAAACATGGATAATTTTTTTTTGAAAAACCTTTCCAATGGTATTTTATTTATTTAAATCGGACTACCCCCTGATTTATTGGAATTATGTTACTTGTGAAGTTTGAAGTATAAAAAATTTTGTATCTCGCTTTGTAGATTTTATAGAATTTATTTTTAAATTAATAAAGTTCTAGAATTTGAATAAGGTATTAAAAATAAATAAATGAATATTGTAGGACTTACCATTTGGAAGTTAGTTTTTGAACCCTTGACCAATTTTACCTTATTTTACCCTATTTATAATGGGAATTTTAAAAAATTCTTCTTAGTGCTCACTTACATAAAATTTGTAATATAAAAACAATAATAAAATATTTTAAAAACTTATAGTATAAGCTGAGCGTTGATAGCCATCAGATGAATGAATGAGTGAGTCAGTGAGTGACCGACTCTTTCTTTTATAAAGTTAATTTATAACATTGTTTGTTTTGAAACTAAAGAAAAGAAAATAACATAAACATTGTTGTTTCCATGTACTCAAAAACTCGCGTTACCTGAAAGATGCCCAAAGAGAATAGTTTCGAACTTATTTGTGCCAAAATGCTTCCTTACATGTAAAGGCAGATTGTTCCAAAGCTTAATGGCATGAATGAAAAATTGTCGTTCTGCAGTCAAGCAAGACAAAGGCGGCAGGATAAGGTTCATTGAACGGTTCGATATTGGGAAAATCGACTTCTGAAATAAGTATGAGGGCTGTTTGCTGGTCATAACCTTATGAAGGTACTTGATTGCGCAATAGTCTAGAAACTTTTTTAATGTGCAACCCAGCACCTTCGTACTGTACGATGAAATGTGATCAAACCGCTTTAAACCATAAACGTAGCGTGTAATGTTATTGAAGGCGACGTTCAATTTACGTGTAATATATGCATTGTTTGAGCAAAAAATCTCACACCCATAGGTCAAAGTCGGAACAAGAAGACTTCTAGCCAACATAAGTCTTGTATTAACTGGTGTTAATAATTGGGATAGAGAATGATTTCTAAGAGAGCCATATATATTTCCTATTACTGTTTCAATGTGATCATCCCAGCTAAATTTTCTGTTAAACCATAGCCAAATATTTTTAGCTCTTTCGACGAATTCAATCGGTGAGTCGGCAAGGTGAATTATTGGGAAATAACTAAGATCTAACTCAGATTTATTTACATATAACCAAACACTTAGTCTTATCGGGGTTAAGTAACAAAGAGTTTCCGGTGATCCAACATTTGATTCTCTTTAGATCTTCATCCAATCTTGACGCCGTATCATCGATCATCCCAAGCTCACAACTTGTATAGAGCTGTACATCATCAGCGTACATATGTACAAGCGAATTATTGATACAAGTAGGAAGATCATTTATAAACAAAGTGAACAGAATTGGACCAAGTATTGAACCTTGCGGAACACCCGATGTAGTTGCTTTAAAGTCGGAAATTTGGTCTTTTATAACGACAGCCTGTTTTCTACCAGAAAAATATGAGAAAATGAAATTTGATACTGATGAGGAGAAATGGAAGAGCGTTCGTAGTTTAGTTACTAATTTACTATGATTTACTGTATCGAATGCTTTCGAAAAATATAGTAGTACCAGCAAAGTAATATATTCTTTATCAATGGCAATTCTTAAATCGTCTGTTACTTTTATAAGCGCGGATTGACAACTGTGCTGCTGCCTGAAATCTGATTGAATAGAAGAAAGAAGTTTATTTCGCTCCAGAAATATTGCAATTTGACTATGGATAATTTTTTCCAAAACCTTAGACAGGTATGGCAGCACAGCAATAGGGCGGTATTCTGCTGGTTTATTAGCTGATGCTTTCTTTTTCAAAATTGGAATAATTTATGCACGTTTCAAAGAGATAGGAAATGTTGATGTAGTCAGAATCGTGTTATAAACATATGTAATTACACCAAGTATATAAGGGAGGACACTTGAAAATTCGAACTTCCGTCTGAAATTTCTGCCCTTGGATGTGAATTATCGGTTATTGTGTGATTTCACAAAAATCTTGTTGAGTTCAGTAGGATTAACATCATTAATAGCAACCTGACTTTTGCTGCCTACCCCCTAGACAGGGTAGATTTTTCCATAATGCTTTGGACGGTAGTTTATGGTTTAAGTGATTATCATAATACCTTCTCTTTGCAGATTTAATTTTAGAGTTAACCTGATTTCTCAAGTTTCGAAAGACATTATAAAATTGTGGCAGCTTAAAATGTTTCTACCTTTTGTAAGCTCTCTCGTTTGTTTTTCAGGGGAAAATTTCGGTTGTAAACCAGGGATTAATGATATCATGTTTTTATACACGTGAGTGTGGAAGAGTTGCTGAAGGACATTTTGAAAATAATCAACTTGAAAATCTGCTGACGTTGAAGAGTAGATTGGATTCCAGCTAACGTTTATAATATCCTCTTCAAGGGAGTCATAATTAAGATTTTTAAAATCTCTATATGTATATTTCAATTGATTCATATCCGCATTTGCGAGTTAGAGCGAAAAAGCGACTTTTTTGTATGCAAAATTTTACTTTGAGTATACTCATAAACAAGTTTTCGGGAACACCAACGACGGTAATACGGCCAGAAGATTTTTTGAGAATTTTGAATAAACTGCGGAAATATTGAATATTAAAGTTGAAACAGTAGTGAGGTTCAGAAACATTGTAAATTTAATTAATAGCGGTTTAAAGTTAAATGGGCAAAAATTTGGAAAATACGCCAAGGACATATTAAATGATCTCAAAAAACATTACCCAAAAAAATGTATTACTGTTTACAAAGTTCTCCGGCATCGAGAGTATATAATTAGTTCTCATAGTTTGCCAATATTAGAGCTGTCTGAAGGGGCTCAAGAAAACAAGCATAATCTATATAGGAAGTACCGGTTAAACAAAATTTCAAGAACGAGGACGAACGAAGACTTATTATTTCGATTGATGTTTGTATCATCAGACCCCTTTATATCGCACTGAGAAAATTTCAACAAAAAAATAAAATTCAAGATAATTGGCTCACAGAAATTCAAGACATTTTTCAATAACCAATTAATCAACTGTTTTTATTTACTCTTTTTACTTAGACTAATAACAATTTTTATAGTTTTCAATTTTCTGAAAAAACTGAAAGACCTTAAACCCCAGATTTTAAACATTCGACTTAAAATTAATATCAGCATTAAATATAATAACATTCTAGTACTCAAAAACATATAATTTTGTAGTTTTTTTTCTGTAAATTTTTTTTTCAATTTTTTTTTTAGTTCAAAAACGGTGTTTTAAAAAATTGTTTGTTGAATAACTTAATTTAATTTTTAATAAATAAAGCTATTATTAAATATTCTAATTGTTTCTGTTTGTAAATTATTTTGTATCAATTTTAAGCAGAGATCCAATAACCGTTGACCATTATTTTCAATCGGTTTCTCACTGAGATATATTTAATTCGCCAATTTCATTTTGGTCTTGGTCTGTGGTTTATTTTTTAAAATTATTTTTTTAGGTCTTTCGGTGAGATTTATCATTTAATTTCAGCAATAGCTCTTATCTGTTGACTTTTATCATTAATAATAAATGGAAATGCTCAACCTTAAACAGTTTCCCTAGAATAAAAATCAAAAATGGTTTAAATGATTAATTATGATATTATGTGCTTTCAGTTAAAAAAGGTGACAAATATACATAATGGTGTATATAAGTGTTTTGCATACGATGCGAAAAAAAGCTAGGGAATGTAGTTTGGGTTGAGGCAAGAAAGAAATCGTTTGGGGGGGGGGTTTTTTCCCCCAGGTTAGGCGGGAAGGGTAATTTTCTAAAAAAATCGACTTTAATTAAAAAAATAATTATTAAAAATTAACGACAACAATGTCAATTTATATCTTTTTTCAAAGCCATTAATCCATTTTTCAATTCTGTTTTTAAATCAAATTATTGAACTGAATACTTTTTGAACAATTAATTTTCAAACTCAAAATTTTAATAAAAAAATTAAACAATAAAGTTTGGAAACTATTTTTTTTTTAATTTTACATTATTAAGTAGATACTATTTTTGTTTTTAAAAATAACAAAATGACCTACGAAAAATGTAGTGAAATAAGAATAACTTGTTTTCTATTTTTAGTTATAACTTCTTTATTTTCGATTTCCCGGTAAAAATATGTATGCCAAAGTTGAGAGATTTTTTTCTACAAAACTGTTTATTGAACGTATGGTTCTTGAGATATAGTTATACCCTGCTTAGCAATATGGATGTTAAAAATTAATCAAATTCTACAGACTGGATCTTCTCTATAGAAATAAAATTACAAATTAAAGTTTTTAAAACAAATTTTTAATATATGTATGTACATACATTTGGTAGTTGTAATTGACTGTTGATACTCGAATCTTGAGCTACAATCGAATGATGAAAAATCTAATTTTAATGTATTAATTTTTATGTTTTGTCAACTAGGCAGACGTCAATAATGCCATGCCTTTTTTGTTTTTGTTTTGTAAGCTATGTAAATCAATGGTAACCAATAAAAAACTATCTATCAGTCTTACAAATTCATCAATTCTTTCAGTACTTAAAACAGCTGTTGTAAGATCTTTTCATAAAGGTGGAGTAAAAAGGAAACTAAACAACTATAGACCAATTTCTATACTTCTAGTTGTAGAAAAGTGAATGGAAGAAGTAATTGCCAGAAGGTTACACAGTTTTATTTAAAAGCATTCTCTAATTCACCATAGTCAATACAGATTTCAAAAAAACAAGAGCACCGGGAAGTTACTTGGGTATTCGCAAACTGTGTAGATGAGAGTCTGGATAAATGTCATCACGTGCTAGTACTTTTCATGAATGCGCTACAACGAGTTGGAATACGAGATGTAATGGCTAATTGGCTAACTGACTACCTTTATAATAGAATGTTTTGTGTAAAAATAGCAGACGTGTTAAGCGAGGAAATCCTCGAAATAATTATGTAAATTTTAATGTTCTTCGAGTTGATGATATTCTCAAGATGACCATTATCCCCGAGCACTGTAATGACAACAGCTTCATACTATACGAAGATACCAAGGAATGCTTCAAATACCTAGAAACTACAACACCTATGGTAGAAGAAAACTTCAATATACAGTGCAAGCAATAATTAACAAATTACCTGGAGAGCTAGTTTGAATAAAGTTGTGCCGCAATTCAAACACAAGATGCACAGCCAAGCCTAACAGGTAATCAACCGTCATCAACTAACAACAATAAAGACTCATTAAACATCCAACCATCATACATTAACCTTTCAAGTGCAACCTCCCTGTCTAAAAACCCCTCTAATTCAATCTCCAAACCTAAAAACCACCCATCCACATATAACTTACATCAACAACTAATCTCACCCACTTCAGTTAATGCCACATCCACTCGAATTCCACCAAACATTCCACCACGTATCACAGACTCAACATCAAATAACCTCATTTCACCTTCATCGAAATTCACCCAAGATCTAGTCAAAAATAACAACTACTTTATCAATCCTACTATAGAAACCGACGATGACAGCATTTAACCACAATATTAGACCCAACACTAGCGACACCGCTACCCATTGTGTGGGACATACGGCACATCAAGGTGTCCTTGATGCTCCATCCGCTGGACAGCGGAGTCCTAATTGCCCTTCCAGCAGCAACCAGAACACCATGAATGGAACATGAATGGCTATTTTAACAATTGTCACGAACTGCAACTGTTAATAAATGACCATAACCCATCTATTATATCTCTGCAGAAAACTCATCTTCAAACTAACCTCTCTCCCTTCCCGCCTCTCTTTTAGGTGGGGTTCCATGCTTAGGTTGCTAGCTATTATTACTCCCAGATACTTGTAGGATTTAACGATCTCGATAAGATCCCCGTTAAAGTACCATTTCTCATTTCTCGAAATTCGGCCACCGCCTTTCCGAAAAATCATAATTTTCGGTTTATCCAAATTAACCCTCAAATTCCATGTCCTACAGTACATTTCCAGTCGATTTATCATCAGCTGTAGTGTTTGGGGTGAGTTTGCAAATAGAACCACATCATCCGCAAATAAAAGAGCTTTTATGAGAATTTGTGAAACTTCGATTCCACCCGGTAGGAACTCAATCAGGTCGTTTATAGATAAGGCGAAGAGGTTTAGACTGAGGGAACGGCCTTGTTTCACTCCCATTTTCGTCGCAAACCACTCTGAAATGACTGATCCGTTCCAAACAGCTGAAATATTTCAACTGGAGATATTTTCAAGCACCTTTCCAAACTTTGCTGTCATTCCAAGATTGTATTGCTTGAAGAATAAAGCTTCTCGGTCAACTGTGTCGAAGGCGGCTTTAAAGTCGACAAAAAATACGTAGAGTTTCTTTTTTTGTTCGATAAAGTTGTTAGATATACTCTGCAGGACAAAAATATTACCAATTGTTGAATAACCACTTCTGAATTTAGCTTGAAACTCTTCAATCAACTTGTATCTATGAATCCATTCTGTTAGGCGATCGTTCAAAATTGTTGTGAAGATTTTGTATGATGCATTGAGAAACGAGATTCCGCGATAGTTGGCAGGATCTGTTATGTTACCTTTCTTATGAATTGGAAAAATTAAACATTTTTAAATTGTTGCGGTATCTCTCCAGTATTAATAATGGTATTAAAAATTGTTATTAAATGTTCAATGAGCTCATCCGTTCCATATTTTATAAACTCAACCGATATTCCATCTGGACCCGCAGCCTTCCCACCCTTAAGTTTCTTTATCACTCTACACAATTCCTCACGACTTATAGCAGAATCCAATATATCGCTGAATATGCTGGTTTTGCGTAGTGAATCAACGGTGATAAAGACCCTGGATTCAAAAGTAGCTTGAAATGATCGCATAAGGTTTCGATATTGATTTTCGAGCTTATTTGTAGTTTTATCCCGTTAAGTTGATTTACTGTCATCCAAAGTTCCATCGAGTCTTTACAATGCGTGAGTTTGAGCGCTTCATTTTCAAAAAATATGGATTTTTTTTCTGCACATCTTCGTTTGTACATAGAGTTAGCTTCAATATACATATTTTAAAAAAAGTTATTGCCATACTTTCTGAAAGCCTTAAGCCATCCGATGGATTTTTTACGTGCTTGTTAACATTGTATATCAAACCATTACTTCTTGGGTTTTGACCTTTTAACAGCATTATTGAAAATTGGGTAAGCCTTCCTAATCGTATCTTCAACATCACATATAGTAAGTGGGCCTTCTGCTAGAAGGTTTCTGTTAAGATGTTTTCTATATTCGTCAACTATGCTCTCTCTCCACCGAAGCTTAGGAGGGAATCTTAAGGCAATTGTTTGTTCATCTTCAGTTTTTTCTATTCCAAATTCAGTTATTATTGGCATGTGATCGGAATATGGAACACTAAGAACCTGGAAATCCGCTACAAGTGACAACCAATTCCCTCTCACTAAGAAATAGTCGATAACCGAAGATCCTTGCTGTCCAACGAAGGTAAATTCGCCACGTTTATCGGACTCAGAGACACCGTTCATCAAACGAAATCCATAAGAATTACAGAGATCTAGCAATTTAACTCCTCTAGCATTAGTTATAGTGTCTTTTGAGTTTCGAATTTTCCCAGCAAATCTGTTCTCTCTTCATTCATCTCTTCCTAATCCCAAATCTCGCATTAAGGTCTCCAATGATCATAACATCCTCCTTATCATAATGTTCAATAAAGGAATAGAGTAAGTTGAAATCATGGTCCCAATTATTACAATTTATGTATGATGGTATTATGGTATAAATTCGGTTGCCTATTTCGATATTAAGAACATTAACTTCATCTATAATCTTAAACTCGCACGCAATATTTGGAAGAATGTTTTTGTAGCCAAAAAAGCAACCTCCACTCGCTCTTCCTCTGGTACATTGCCTAGTTGCTGAGATCGAAAGAAATGTAAAGCTATTAAAACTATTTATGCGTGCATAATATTCATCTTCTACAATAAATGTTTCATACAAAAAAAACAAAATCATAATTATTGATTACATTAAAAAAGTCTACAAACAAAGATTTATTTTTCAAGCCAGATATATTGTAACTTAATATTTTGAATTTTTTAATTTTTTAATTACGCTAATTTTACTTTTATTTTACTTTTATTTTTATTTTTATTTTGGCAGACGGCGCCTTTACCCTATGCTTAATTTGAATTAATGGTTTGTGTATCTACTATACGGCTGTCCCTATTCTGATGACCAGGTGGCGCTTGCGTTTGTTGTTTATTATTTAAATCAGCTGGTATTGACGTGTTGTCATTTTCCAGAACAGAACACAGGTGTTGACTTATGTCGAATTCCTTTCAAAAAAAGAATCGAATTTTTTTCCAAAAGAATCGAATTTTTTCTGTCAAAACGAATTTTTCTAGTGTAGCAAAATTCGTTTTGACAGAAAAACTTCGATTCTTTTGGAAAAAAAATCGATTCTTTTTTTGAAAGGAATTCGACATTAGATCCGCATGGTAGATGTCATTTAAAACAACAATCCCATCTTCAGCATTAATATCTATTAATCCTAACGAAGGGCTCCATCGGAAAATATTTCTGTTCACGAACATTTTGTCGTCTCTTACTAGAACTTTTATGTTCCGATTATATTCGTTCAGGCGTTTTTTGATAGACAACAATTTGTTTCTTTTTTGCCTAATAGAAGCAGGTAGGTCCTTTGATAAAGTGGCACCAGTGTTTCGCAGAGTGTTTGATGCTTTGAGTGCAGCAATTACTTGTTGTTTTGAATCAAGCTTCACCATGAAATTTTTCAATTTCTTTGCTTGTGCAAATACTCCGTGCGTGTGCCTTTTCATCTCGGCCTTCCAATGTCTCTATCCTCATCATTAGGTTGTTTTCGGTGTTTTTTCTTTGTATGTCTTCGATTTGATTTTCTAGTTGATCATACTTCTTTTCTAAGGCTGTTAGTGTGGAGGTTAATAAAGCATTTTTTTCGACGAATTGTTGGTAGGCGGTGGTGATTGCATCGATGTCACTTTTTTTTGCCACATCCACCATTTTGGAATCAAGAAGCACGCCAAGCACATTACAAAGGTCGTTTTTGGACTTTGATCCTACCAGCTCTGGCATTCCTTGCGTTCGGTAAACTATCAGATAGGCTATCCACGCATCCAAAAATTTTCAGATACGTTGGGTTGCTGTTTTGTCACCAGGGATTACAACAACACAAACCTTTCCGGATAGCTTTGGATTGAATCACGAACGTGGCCATTATAATTGCGTTTGATTGCGTTTTTTTCGATGATGGAGTTTCTGGAGAAATTTCTCGGGCTTTTCTTTTATTCATTTATATTTGAGTTTCAGTTTTAATTTTACTATATATAACAGAGATTATTTAATTTTTTTGTATAATATAATAATATAATAAAATAAATGTTTTTAAGTTATTTAAAATAATTTTTTTGTGTTGTATAGATACTAACTGTAAAGGGAATGCCCATTTTACTATGGAGCTTTGGCCAAGAGTGTAAAGAAACGAGATTGGTATCAAATGAAAGGTGACGTTGAGCTCGTTACATGAGTGAAATATTTTCAAGATCGTTCATGGGAAAGTCGAGATATTTGAGCTTGAAGTTGCCGTTTGCAAAAAAAAAAATCTGCTTTTTTCCCAGTTAATTGGTCATAACATGCAAGCTATATGACGTAGAAAAATAAAATTGATATCAAATGAAAGGTATGAAATATGGCTCTAAAATAGAGCAAAAAATATTTTTCTATGTTAAATATATTTCGAGATATTAATTTTTAACTTATTGAAAACACACCGATATATCAAAAAATTCAGTGATGACATATACTTTTTATAGCACCAGCGAAAACCTTATTTTTGTCACCTTTAATTACATGTATAATTAAGTATTCCTAATAAAATAAATACCAAATTATAAACAAAACTTTCTTTAAAATGCACTCAATTATGCTTGAATTATGTATGAACTTTTTCTTAAACGTTAATTTAAAAGTGAGTTGCGAAGAATTCTTTGGAATAGTTTGGAACTATTGTATATACAAACATACAAAAAGTTCTATTGTTCAACTTTTTGCGGATCATTCCGTGACTCTTGAGAAAAAGCAGTCAGTTGATATACAAAACGGACAACAAACCTATTCGCTTCATTTTAATTGATCGTGAAAATCTTTTTTGTGAAGATCTTGTGTCAATTGTCAATGTTCCATACTTCGTTCTAGATTTCATTTTTTGTTTACAAACAACGATAGAGAAAACCATATAAGAAATGTTATAAGCGGGTGGATAGCACCACGAGAAATGAGTACAAAGTAAACTTTTATGTAGGTATGAATAATAGGAAGTTAATTTACATAAAATGAAATAAATAGTGTATAGAAAGCAGTATTTTGAAATGCTTCTAACTTAGTGTTGTTTTTTTAATGGTACATGGGTTGGATTGCATCTGCCATCCGTGTTGGCGGCCGCGGCGTGCTGATAGAAATCCACCGCCTATTCCGGAAGCTGCAAATGCACCATTGCCTGTGACAGGAACTATTGCTTTGCCGAATTATTCAAGAGATGCAGATACATAAAGCCAATGTTTTTATCCCAATTCAAATCCTAATGAACGATTGACTGTCCCAATATGGATCAGGGTGAAGTTATTCACTGATTTTACCGAAAAAGTGCAGAATAAGCAGGTTTCATTTGCAAAATAATAATTGGGATGAAATGTTATCAAACATTTTAAACCCTAACAATGAAATCACTGTAGAACATATTCAGGACTTTGCTTCATTTGTAAAGGCAAGAAATCATTCGTTAGACTTTCAGGATATTGAGTCAATGTCCGATGACTTAGGCCCATTTGCTGATACTACACATAAAGATTTAAGTTGAACTTAAGTGATACTTAAGAAATAAAGTTCAACTTAAATCGTTATGTGTAGTATCAGCAAACCTCCCTTAGTCTATTTCTGGATAGGGTTGTCGAAAAACCAATTCAACAACCTAATAGCAGATCTGCCAAGATTATCGGGGATACACAACGGTACATTGGGTCTCATTGCTTATTTAATTAAAATCCGAACTGGGGAAAGTGATGAAAGAATTGCAACATTGTTAATCATAACCCGTCAAACATTAAGCAGGATAATAGGCAAGGCCCGTGATGTTCTTCAGGAGGATTTTATCCACAGTAAATTGGGAATAAATCACATAACATGCGAAGAAATAGGAATGAGAAATCTTATCATACCCAATGGTTTATTCGGTGGAGATAATTGGCAACCAATTCTAATAATTTATGGTACATATTTATATGTAAAGGTGGATGTGAGTAAAACTAAATATATGAAATTCCGAGGGAATAATGAAATAAATGTGTGTATGGATGGTGTGTCACTAAACTGTGTTCAAAGTATAAAATACTTAGGTGTAATTATAGATGATAATCTCAATTTCAAGGAGCACGCAAATTATGTCTGTGCAAAAATTTCAAAAAAGATTTATTTCTTGAGCAGAATAAGAAACCAACTAACATTTAAAGCTTCTATTTTGCTATATAATACGCTAGTGATACCACATTTCAATTATTGCTCAACTTTGCTATTCGGTTCTAATGCTGATGTCAAGATGAGACTTCAGAGACTTCAAAATATACTTGGCTCTTGGGGAATGAGGGTTATATTGAAGATAAGCATTTACACTCCTATTCGAGTTATGCTGGGATGCCTAAGGCGCGATTCACACAGAACTGGCTTATGGTGCTGGTGTGGTTAAGGTCTGCAACGGGCGTGAGGTGGGAATGATGAACTCAATTCGCACAGAAGTGACAGTGAAGGGACATGACAGTTCTCTTTTTGACAGATCTCTTTTTAATGCATTAATTTAAATTGTTGTAAGCAAAAGAGCATACTTATAAAAACTTATTGTTTTGTTTTCCTCCTGATTTTTTTTTGAAAAATTATTGCCAATAAAAAAAAAACATAGAAATGCTTTGGGACGATGAAGACGATGATCTTTTTGACCTCATGTATCTTAATCAGATACAAAAACAAAGAAGGTACTGGGTACTTTGTGGTTGGAAAAAGGGAAAAGCAGTGGTGCATTCAACGTAATGCGAGAGCTGAACATGTATCCTGAGCGTTTCCAAAGTAATCAATGAACCAATAATTAATGCTCAGCGGTTTGTGGTCGGGGGCAAGTTTACAAAGAATAAAAATAAATGATATTAAAAAAATACCTACCATTTGCATTGAGTTTTTGGGCTATTTTCTGCCATGTTTGTTCCTGCACGCTTCTATTGTAGTAATCTGCCCTACTGTAATAATATAAATTTTTATAAATCTGGATCTCCTCGCAGAATTCAATGTTGAATTCATAGTCATCCCTCATGCTCATTTTCTTTTGATTTGATTTGGTTTGACATATAAATGGGTTTCATTGTGGCGTGACGTTTATCTAGACCACTAGAGTTTTCAATATGGCGTGGCAATGACAGGGCACACCATACCCTCGCCTCTTCATAGGTGTGTGTATTTTCCCATAAGAGAACATGCAAATAACACAAAGTGAAATATGTTGCAACCACGCCAGAACCACACCAAAACCTTAAGCCAGTTCTATGTGAATTGGGCCTAAAGTGGATGAATGTGAAACAAAGGCTGATTTATGATGCCATGGTTTTTATCTTCAAAATGCGGAATGGTATGCTCCCGAAATATATGTGTGATGGGATATTGGAAGTGTCTGAAGTTCAGCCGTTTAATTTGAGAAACAATACAAATCTGAGACCGGAACGATGTCGACTCAGCAGTACACAAAACACAATTTTTATGACGGTATTATCTACTTTAATAATCTTTCTAGAGATGTAAAGAATGAAACCGGAATTAATATATTTAAGAAAAAGCTGTGCTTTCATTAAAAATAATGTTTTTTAGCCAAAATATATTTTTTTAAAATAACAAATTATAAAGGTGTTAATATGTTTCTTCAACCTTTTTTCCTAGGGATTATTATAGAGCCCAATCTTGACGTTAAGATGGGTGCTCTTGACTTTAGCCAGGATGGTTTGCAGAAACTATATATATATATATATATATATATATATATACAATAATATATATATATATATATATATATATATATATATATATGTATATATATATATATATATATATATGTATATATATGTATACATATATGTAATTATATGTGCAAAAGAGTTCCAACTATTTACATACATACATATATCAAAAAAATACTTTTTCCATGCACAAATACAGGAATTTAGTGAAACCATTTCTAATGGTATGCTCTGATGGATACATTATAGATGTATTAGGTCCCTATCCAGCAACCACTTCTGATGCCAATATTACTTCGCAGTAGATGATGAATGGAACGCTTTAATTTTTGCCAAAAGAAAAATCTAACCTCAATGTAGACGCAAGCTCTGTTGTTTGTATTTGTATTTTATTTTAAACTATAGAAAACATCAACAACAATAATTTATTATTTAATCTCTTCTACTGAAGGTGCCGCTTTCTTGCGTGGATTCATTTCGTTACTACATTATTGAAGTGCTTTGAACTACTTTGACCATAGAGTAGAAGTAGTTGAAAGCAGCCAGATGTACTTGGCAGTAGATGCTGCAGCCCAAAGGAACACGCCTAATATGTTACTTGAATTTGGAAATGAATTAAATTCATTAAGGCAATATTTTCAAGCAGGAGGCGTTTTTATTCTGAATAGATGTTTTAGAGACTGTGTGCCACAATTATTACAGTGTAATTATTCTGTTCATATGCCTGCATCCTTACAAGAAGGTGAAACTCAACTATCTACGTTGGCAGAAAATAAATCCAGAACTTTAACAATATGTAGGTGGGTTGTTGAAGCAGTCAACGGAATTTTTAAAAATTCTTTTAAGATATTTCGTCACGAATTTTTTAACTTGGCATCCAAACATGCAATGATAGATTTTAAGGTGGCTGCTGCATTGATAAATTAGTTTCACCTAAGAATCAGAGAGAGGGAAGATGCAGGTCAAATCCTGGAGATAAGACTGTATATGAATAATCTACTTGCTGATTTTGTGATTCAAAACAATTTTAACAGAAGACGCACACAGTTAATGAACATAAATGTAAGCCTAAATAATGTGTCATTCCCACGATTATCTTATAGTGACCTCATTTTATTCACTTGCGGAACGTACCATTTGAAACAGGCACGATCCTACTATGGAGAGCATACTAGAAATGATGGTTCCTATACAATAGAAATAAGCATTAACCAAGCAAGTAATCCCCTACGAGACTTTCCCTTGTCAAACAATTGTAATTTTCTGCGTGGAAAAATTCAAAGCAGGTACATAAGTCAAAAAATATACTTTGTTTATATTTTGTATAAGAATAATGAACAAGGTAGAGAAGCAATTGTACAATACTGTTGCAATTGCCTTGTAGGTCGAAGAACGGTGGGCTGCTGCGCTCACGTGATGACTTTTATTTGGTATCTCAGTTATGCAAGGCACGAAAACAATATTACGCCATCAGCACAATTCTTGGATAGTATTTTAGTTATATATGATTCGGATTAAAACCTATACAAAATATTATTTTCTTTTTACCTATATCCAATATCACTTTTTTGAAACTATCCATTGAAACTATTTATTTATTTATTTAAAAATCTACACATTGTTTAAATATGTGTATGTCATGAGATTGAGTTACCAAACTCCTCCGGTTTGATAGATAAGATTTGTGTTTGCGTTGAATGTTTGCTTAACTCACATGATAAGAATAATGTAATTAAGATCAATATATATTTTTTTATTTCTTATATTCCTCCTAAGTCTGATATTTCCATTTATAATTTGCATGTTAAAAACGTTCAAAATATTGTTTCTATACTTGAAAATAATTCTTTTGCTGTCGAATGTCGTCTTAGGAGATTTTAATTTTTGTAATATAAAATGGCTCTATTCCCAAGATGATACAATGTTTATTTCCAATACATGTCTTAAAGGATTTTGAATTTTTGGTAAGTGATACATTTTCAGCTTTAAATTTTGCGCAAGTAAATAATATTGTTAATGATATTGGTAGAATTTTAGATCTGATTTATATTCACAATGAACTTGATGTTGAAATTTTAGAAGATGAAAACCCATTGTTAAATAATAGTATTCACCTTAAAGCGATAAATGTATTGTTCAATTTATCAATATTTCGGTCAATATCTGATTCTTGTTTTAATTAAAGTTATAAATTTGAGTTTAACAAGGCTGATTACAATTGAATTAACAATTACATCCTTAATTTAAATTGGGATTCTCTTTTATCTAACTGTAGTTTATCCTCTAGCTATTCGTTTTTCATAAAATTAATAGAAAATATTTTTGAGAAGTTTGTACCAAAGAAGGTTATACATATGTAGAAAAGGCAAATTACTTGATGCGAAAGAAGAGTATGAAATTTACAAAGCTTTCAAAATAGAACAAGACAGAGTACTGAACGATAAACTGACATTTAAGACCAACGCATTATACGAGACTGCTATTAAATACGAACAAAACAATAAGTTAAAAAAGGACAATATAACACACAATTAAAAAAGCTCCAGCAATTAAAACTTTTTAAAAATAAAAACAACAACATAATATAATTTGAGACAAATGATCTTGAATTTGACTGTCAAATCAACACCAAACAAAGTATTTCGCCCGAGGATGGAGTAAACACTCCGAAACGCGTCGCAAGGTTTTAAATAAAAATACAAATAAAGTTGGAAAAATAATTGTAATACTTGTTTTTTTGTTTTATTTAAAACTGCCCATACTCGCCAATTATATACAGTAACTAACTTTACTTAGAAATCACGATTGGACCAGTTTCCTTGCGGGCGTCTCTTTGCTTTACCACAATTTGGTTTGCAATGCGATCCAAATCACGTTGTCAAATGGAGGTAAGCTTGCGGCCACCATCTGGGTGCTTCTCGATTAAGCGGGCATGTTCCAAAGCTTGGAGGGCCTTGAACAATATCCTTAACTGTTACAAAAAAAAAAAAAAAAAAAAAAAAAAAAAAAACCTTATACAAAAAGCAAGATAAATTCAAATTTTCGAAGCAATTATTGTCGTTTGTGTAAAGAGTATGATTTTCTAAAAAGGTTTTTATATAATCAGTATTTATGGTCTCTTGAATCAAAAATCAAAAATGATTCTAAAGCTTTTTGGCAATTTTACAATGTGAAAAGAAAATCTGTGGGGATATGAAGTATTGTGGGAAAGTAAGTAGTGATCACTCAGAAATTTTTAACATGTTTGCAACATTTTTCCAATCAAACTTTAAAACTGATGATTCGTATTTGAATGTCTCGCCAGCCGTCTCTCAAATAACGGATATTGGATTTATTCTCATATCTGAAGATGATATTCTTGAAGAACTTTCAAGCCTTAACAATAATTTAAGCATCGGTCCGGATAACATTCCTGCAGTATTCCTAAAAGAATGTGCATATAACTTGGCTAAGCCACAAGGCATTATATTCAACCGTTCACTTGCCAGTGGTGAGTTTATCGATATTTGGAAATATTCATATCCTCCAATTTATAAATCTGGTCCTAAACAAACTGTTGAAAATTACAGACCTATTTCTAAACTGCAATTAATTCCTAAGGTTTTTAAGTCTATTGTGAAGAAAACAATTTACGGAGCCGTGAGAAATCATATATCGGATAACCAGCATGATTTTGTCCAGGGAAGATCAACTATGACAAATCTTAGCCTTTTTTCACATTTCTTTTTGCATAACATGGAAAATAAATGTGAATCTGATGTTGTTTTTGTCGATTTTCATGAGTCATCGTATACTTATAAAAAAAACTAGAATTGTTGGGATTTCATTCTACTCTTCTTAAATGGATTAGCAGCTACTTAGTAAATCGTTCGCAATTTGTAAGAATTGGTTCTGAAAAATCTTTTAAAATATTCAACTATTCTGGTGTACCCCAAGGTTGACAGTTTTAAATTGCAGAAAGACGTTGATAGATTGAATGATTGGTGTTGTAAGAACTGTTTACATTTGAACAATAACAAATGCACAACCATGTCCTTTTAAAGATCATCATTGCCTATAGTATTTGATTATAAAGTGGAAAATGTTAAACTTCGAAGAGTTATAAGCCAAAAGTATTTGCGAGTTATTTTTTGATTCACATTTAGCTTTTAACATGCATTTTGACTATATTATTTCTCGAGCTAATGCCATGTGGGGATTTGTTTTTGGGAACTCTTCTGAATTTAGAGATCCTTATACTCTTAAGTACGTCAGATTCTGGAATATTGTTGTGTTGAATGGTGTCCTTTATTTAATAAAGACATGCAATGTATTGAAAGGATTCAAAAAAGATTTACGAAATATGCGCTTCGAAAACTGAATTGGTCTGATTACCATCTTATAATAGTAGGTGTGCATTGATTAGCTTAAAGCCTTTTTCATGTAGAAGAACTTATTTTTGTATTGCTTTTGCTAGAGATGTCATAACGGGGCATATCGATTGTGATCCACTTTTAGCCTTATTTGGTATTTATGCTCCTTCAAGAACTCTCAGACCTAGATCTGATGAATTTTTCTTTATTGCTAGTCATGCAACAAATTATGGTCGAAATGAACCTATCACGAATGCTTGTGTAAATTTAAATTGTTATGCATATATGATCGATCTTGATTTAAATAGAAATAGTTTTAAGTATTATATTCTCGAGGCCATTAATGAATGATGTAGTATCTCATTTTTTGCATATTATATTTTAAGTATATTGTAGTCTAAGAAAGTTTTGTAACTTATAGACGTTAATTAATAAATAAATAAATACCTTTATAAAATATTCAAAGTTGTATTCACAGATCCATACATACTGTGAATTAAATATGTTAATTTAATGAAAATAAAAGTAGGAAGGACTACAACATTATTTTTTTAGTCGTATCATTTTGGTCATTATATTTCTATATTGAACGAAAATGATCTACTTTTGTACACTAGAATCTATCATTCCTGGTCTATGTTACAGTATTTAATTTAATCCTAAATTTATAAATAAACGCATGTAAAACTTTAGTAAATCGAATTGGCAATTTTTAAACCAAATAAAGTAATACGATTACAAATTTATTCAACTTACTTTGCATATTTTGTGACCGATTTGTAGTACTAGCCTTTGCACCAAGTCCCAACACAAGGGCTGCAAGGATGGCGCTCTTACCACTGCCATTATTTCCGACAAGAAAATTAACTCGATCGCTAAAGTTTATGACAAGATTTGAATGACACATAAAATTTGTCAAATGCATTCGAATGATTTTTCCACATCGGAAATTATTATTATGTTGCGACTAAAAAATTCGTAGTTTTAGTAAATACAAAATAAATTTGTTAATATTTTCAATTAAAATACCAATGTTACATTTTGTGACAGACTTCTTCGCTTCGAGCAAGAGGGTTCGATAGAAAATGTTTTCGGTGGTGGTCGTTTTTTTAAGGATGCCATCAAAGTACACAAGAAGTTGCAGTTTAGTAATTAGATTGACAAAATAGAGCAAACAAAAATAAATTCACAGTTTAAAACTTTCCAATTATTTTGTAGATTTCTCTAAATTTAATACATTCCGTTATAATATAACGCCGAAAGCTGTTCTATGAATGGCCGCGTTCATGTTTGTATCCAAAGCGATCTGGATAGCCATAGATCAAAAATATAAAGATATCAATCCTCGGCTGTCAAACTGGCTTGCCTACAAGCTGAAAAAACAGCTGGCCGTGGTAGAATGGATCAAGTTGCAATAGTATAGTTAAAACACACATACTATTGCAACTTTATCCATTCTACCACTAAAATGGCGGAACTTTATGCATTCTACCACTAAAACGGCGGCCATTTTGGCTATGTTCAAAAAGGATATCATCTAGTGAAACGAATCATAAAGTCTAGACTTCACCTTATATTATTAAATTTGCAGTGGAATTTTAGGGTAATTATTGTATTAGATCGAAAGAGTAATGATTAATGAAAATACATAATAAAAATAAATATGAAATCGAAAAAGTTGTTTTTTCCTTTTTAAGGCTTTTCAAAACCAATGCTTTTCGCCTTTCAAGTGCATAAAAAGTCTTGAATTTTAACTTCTCTTTCTTATAGGCTTGCAAAAATGTTTTTAATGAAGTTGAGTGTATGTTTGATCTTTAACTGCCATATTATTTAGCCGTTAAACCCAGGTTAAAATTTAAACCCGGATGTATATTTCACTCAATTAACCCAATTTTGTTGTTGTTTTGTGTGCTTTTTGGGTTAAGAGTTCATTTAATCCCATGACTGAATAATATGACGGTAAAATAAATCAATCACAATAGGGGTATTCCCGATCCGATGCAACTGGTCTTGTATCATTGCAAAAATGCAAAAGTGTAAAATTGCTATACCCTAACCCCATTGTAAAAAAAAAACTTTGCACTTTTGCAATGATGCAAGACCAGTTTGCATCGGATCGGGAATACCCCTAATATTCCTACGCTTTTTCGTACTACTACTTTTACGACGGCCTCTTTTTACCCTTAAATACTTTTACTGTCTTATTATTCAGTCTTTTAATCCAGGTTCAATTTTAAATCCAGGACCCATGTCTGTAACTTGGCGATAATTTTCGGGGCGAGAAACGGCAAGAAAATGGAACAAAATCCTATGAGTTTAGTTCCGTTTTTGTTCCATTTTTCGTCGTTTATCGCCGTGAAAAGTTATCGCCGAGACAGATCAAAAAAAAAAACAAAAACAAAATTGGATTAAAATTTGGATTAAACGAGTGAATAATATGAAAGTGGATCGCGGCGAGAAACGGAACAAAACCCGTCGAATAAACGATGAAAATTGAAGCAAATAATAGCCGTGTTTTTTTGCAAGCCCGGGGGGAATTTTATGAAAAAAACGACGTCGGTGCTAAACAATTAACATGTTAAATGCAACAACAACTAATCCCGGAGAATTCTCGGGGTTTAACTTAAGCGCACCGAAAAACTGTGTTACCGGCATGAACTTCATACATGTTATCGATAGTTTGTATGAAAACTCCATGTTTCTTACTGTCATGGCGTCGCTAATCCCCGCTGTCGTTTTTTTCAACCAATTCCCCCCGGGCTTACAAAAAAACACGCCTAATATGAGTTTTGTTCCATTTTCCCACGTTTCTCGACCAATTTCATCGATGCGAGAGTTACAGAACGTAGGCACAGATCATGTGGATATAGTAAAATGCAGCTAATAGCGAAATCGCAAAATGAAAATGCAGTCTAACGGGTATCTTATGGTATAAAAATATTTTTTTTTAACCAGGACCCATGTTCTGTAACTCGGCGATAACTTTTCGTGGCGAGAAACGGCGAAAAATGGAACAAAAATGGAACAAAACTCATAGGAATCCTATGGGTTTTGTTCCATTTTTCGCCGTTTATCGCCTGGAAAAGTTATCGCCGAGTTACAGAACATGGGTCCAGATCTGTCAGAACACTAATTTGACAATTTTGGCCTTACAGTACTAAACCCCAAAGTACAACATGCAGCCACCAATTCCACATACACGAATCAATATACACTGGTACCATGACAAAATAAATCAATCGAAAAAAAAAACAAATTTTAAATCGAAATCTGGATTTGCCAAACGAAATCAACATAAATAAAATTGTTTGATCAATACAGTGTGTCTGCACCCTCAAAAAAGAATTTTTAAACACATCCCAACCAAAATTTCTGAGGTGAATTAACAAAAGTAGTGCACTTAAACGTCAAATCAAATTCTGTTTACAAATTTCCACCAGCAGAATTTATTTGTTTTTTTTTTTGTAATTTTGTGTTATTTTTGGAATAAAAATGTCCGTAATTGCTTTGCCGATTCTACAAAAACTAAGTGAAGAACCTGTAAATCATTTCGCGTTGATTTTTACACCAACACATGAACTTGCATACCAGGTAAAAATGTCGATGAGCATCTTGTGAAATGATAAAAGTGTAAATAAATGATTCAAAAAGATTTCAGAATAATTCCAAGTAGCAGGACAACCTCTTGGTGTTGGTGTTTGTGTGGTTGCTGAAGGTACTGACCTAATGATCGAAAGTCAAAAACTAATGGCGCGTCCTCATATTGTACTATTGTAGTTACTATGCAAGGACGACTGGCTGATCATTTGACTCTTTTGACTCACTTAAATTTCTAGTCGTTGATGAAGCAGATCGCATGTTGAACGGATTTTGATGAAAGTTTGAGTGTCATTGAAAAGTGCATTCCAAAAGATCAGCAACTATGAAGGATTTCATGAAAGAATCAAGCATATTTCCTATATCTGATAAAGTGAGTTCAATTAGCAAAAAAAAAATTAAATAAAGTCCCAATTTATCTTGATTTCAGGCATTTGAATCGTCTAAAGAATTCAATGTAGCAACAGTAGACACCCTCCGTAGAAAATGAATTTAACATCAAAAAGAAATAGCTTCAAAGGAACCAGTTCTAATTCGAGATGATCGTTTTAAGCCCATTGAAACAGAACGTTTCGAAAAGCCCAAAAGAACTCATAACCAAGATAAGAAAGAAACCAAAAGAAGTGATATAAAAAAGTGTTTCTCTAAAATCTAATAATATAAAAAAAAACATTGTCTTCAAATAAAAAAGTTATAAAGAATAAATAATAAAGTGAAGTAAGAAATCATTATAAATATTTGTTTTTTACATAATTTGTAATTGTTAATTTAATAATAAAAAATATATTTACACATTCAATCATTCTTACAATAAATAAATGACACATCATCACTTTATGTTATGCTATAGTTAGTGTGAGTTAATAATATAGAACAGTTGCGTTTTAGCTTTCCCAATACAGTCAGTAGCTTTGTAGTTACAGCATTTTTTATGTAACCGTCGGAAGAATTTCGTATGATTTTCTATTGAAATTCTTGTAAGAGCTACATATAAAATGCTGTTATTTCAAAACTACTTGCTTCATTGGGATGATTGAAACGGTTTTGAGTTCTTATTAAGGTCCTCTTACGTTATATAAAGTTCATTTTTAATTCTATCAAAAATTAAAAAAATTTCTATCTAAAAGTAATTCCGCCGTTGTGCAATTTTCAAAAATCATGGCAGAATTACTTTTAGATAGAAATTTTTTTAAATTTTTGATAGAATTAAAAATGAATTTTATATAACGTAAGAGGACCTTAATAAGAACTCAGAACCGTTTCAATCTTTCCAATGAAGCAAGTAGTTTTGTAGTTATAGCATTTTTTATGTAACCGTCAGAAGAATTTCGTATGATTTTCTATTGAAATTCTTGTAAGAGCTACATAAAAAATGCTGTTATTTCAAAACTATTTGCTTCATTGGAATGATTAAAACGGTTTTGAGTTCTTATTTAGGTCCTCTTACGTTATACATAATTCATTTTCAATTCAATCAAAAATTTAAAAAAATTTCTATCTAAAAGTAATTCTGCCATGATTTTTGAAAATTGCACAACGGCGGAATTACTTTTAGATAGAAATTTTTTTAATTTTTGATAGAATTAAAAATGAACTTTATATAACGTAAGAGGACCTTAATAAGAACTCAAAACCGTTTCAATCATCCCAATGAAGCAAGTAGTTTTGAAATAACAGCATTTTTTATGTAGCTCTTACAAGAATTTCAATAGAAAATCATACGAAATTCTTCTGACGGTTAGATACAAAATGCTGTAACTACAAAACTACTTGCTTCATTGGAAAGATTGAAACGGTTCTGAGTTCTTATTAAGGTCCTCTTACGTTATAGATAATTTATTTTCAATTCAATCAAAAATTAAAAAAAGATTCTATCTAAAAGTAATTCGGCCATGTTTTTGAATACTTAACTACGGCCAAATTTCTTTCAGATGGATTTTTTTTATATTTAGTAGAATTAAAAATTGATTTCAATTCAAGCAAGAGGAAGCAAGAGCACTTAATGCTGTTATAAGTAGCATTAAAATCTTTTACTCAAAAGTTGTAATGAGAAAAAGCACTAAATACGTATATAGGTTCCAATATGCGAGATCCAGAAGTTAATTTTTTTTAATTGTGATTCTTTTTCAACAAATTTTGATAATCGTTTTTAAAGCATCAATTGCTGATTCCAAAAAGGTATCAACCACCGCTGTACGGTTTACCGTTGGTCAGATACACTCCAAAATGTTTTACAATTTTCTTCATAATGGGAAAAATTAAGAAAAATGAAAAAGGTTTTGAAGTGTATCTGGCTAACGGTACATCGTACAGAGATAAATGATACCTTTTTTGAATCAGCACTTAATGCTGTCAAAAGAAATATCAAAATCATTTACCAAAAAGTTGTTCTGAGAAAAAGAACTCTTAAAATACTCACACAGGTTCCAACATGGGACTTCGAAAAGTACATTTTTTTGAACGGTGATTCTTTTTCATAGAATTTTGATACTCGTTGTAAGAGCATCAATTGCTGATTCCAAAAAGGTATCAACCATCGCTGTACGTGATACAGTTGGTAAGATACACTCGAAAACGTTTTTGATTTTTCTTCATGATGACAAAATTGGAAAAGATTTTCGAGTGTATCTGTCCAATGGCAAATCGTACATAGATGAATGATACCTTTTTGGAATCAGCACTTAATGCCGTTTAAAGAAGCAACAAAATCTTTTACTCAAAAACAGAAATAAAAAAAGCACTCGCCAAACAACATTCGTAAAAACGTAAGCAATCAAAACACATTTTAATTATATTAAGCCGTGGCTTCAGGTCTTTTTATTAAAGTTCTTAAGTATAATTACAATTTAAATCTATATAATAATATTGAACGACATACATAATTCAGTTATTATCTACCTAAATTTCTTAAATTTACATTGTCTTACAAAAACTACGAAATTACCATAATATTACATAATACTTTTTTCGCCACAAACGAAACTAAATGTAAATTTGTATTAAACAGTAGAAGGTGAATAGAAACTTTTCTTTTTCTTGAACTTGTGGCCAGCCTTGCCGCAAGTTTCGCTTTCGATCATATCTGCTAGAACACAGAATAGACTCTTCCATAGCTTATTTCTTTTCTGCTTCAGAAGTTGAATTTGTTGGCAGATTTGTTTTTTAATTAATTACTGATTATATTTCTGTTGCATAATCAACTGCTGAAGCTGTTTGATTTGATGCATCTATAATTGCTTTTGTTTATCGACTTGCTGTTGCGCAGCTTGTTGTTGGGCAGCCTGGACCAATGTCTGCCCATTTTGTATTGTTATTGGCGTACCATTCTGAAATAAATAAAGTTAATAATTCAGTTTTGTTAATACATGCTTCTATACAATTTTAACACTTACTTGTTTCTTGCTGAACAACTTGTCTGCAGTAGAGCCAACTGATGCGTACTTGTAGTTTTACTTTCTCTGCCAACTTATGTTTTCATTGCCGGTAATAGAACTAGCAGGCCGTATTTGTGGACCATTCTGTGGAAGAATTTGTTGGTCCTTTTGCACTTGTTGCTGGTCCTGTCGTTCTTGTTGGTTTTGCGTGCTTGAAGAAACCTTGTGAAAGAGATCGGTTTATATGCATACTGCTGTCCATAGTCCACAAGCAGAGTCCCTTCTGGCAACAAACTGCTGGTTCAGCTGCACTGTATGGTCTTCAAGCCATTGTAGTGATTCTTTTTTGGATAGGATTTTTAAGAATAGGAACTGCAGCCGGTTCGTCTGTGTAGATGCGAATAACGTCATCTGAGCCGGCAACTGCGATTTTAAAACAATTCGGAGGCCAAACAATATATCAAATGCAACTTCTGCTCCAATCTCTAGTCTACGAATACTTAATGTTCGGCAAGTGTATTCCGCAGCAAACCATATAATCAAACTTGAGGCAGCTGAGCTGGATCCTTTCCTTCATTACCAATCGATATAAATCAACTGGCTTTGCAGCAGATGCACTAAATATCTCGCAGTTTATATTTATTTCTGGATAGTATTCCAAAGCATTGGAGTTTATTGGCCTTCGACTTGCAGCACTGTGCAAAGACGGCCACTCCTTTCACAAACAGAAACATTACCCGATGAGGCTAAGGTTGAGAGATCCTGAAGGTAAACCAAGATATTATATATATTTATTAATTGTTTTACTAAAAAATACATTTTGTCCCGAAAAAAACGACGTAAACGAGGCACAGTAACCAAAATAAAATATTCCCGACAGCATATTAATAAAAAAAAATTAGAACTGTCAAAACATATAAACTCACCGCATAATATTGTTGTTGCAATTCACATCTATTCATCGACACAAAATGAAATTACAAATACAACAATGTAAACAAATGGGTTTTGGGGGATGGAACGTACGAAGGATTGGTATCTTTATATTTTTGATCTATGTGGATAGCTTTGTGTTGTTGTAATCCCTTATAAAATCACAGCTGAAGACAAAGCAGCTGTTGTATCAAGGGATACTCAACTATCCTATGGGAAATGCCAACAACAGCTGATTTGCGTTCAGAAACATACTGGATACTCGAGTATATTAGACCCTGTTTAGATTGTGACATGCTCACTACGTAGTGAATAGTCATGTCGTGCCTACACTCGAAATTTCTCAGTCATGAGTGTCGCCGAACTCTGATGGAATATCTCTGAATTGAAACATTTGATTCTGAGCACCATGAACCATGAGTTTAATATTAAATAAATAAGTAGTTGCAAAATATAGCAGAAATTGCAATTTTAATAATTAAATCTGCTTCAGCATCTTTGCTGTTATCAATCCACCAATTCAATAAGCATTTTTTGCGTCTAAGCTTGATTAATTACACATTTTTAATTTTTATTCTCATCTACCTTACCCTACAACGAACATGCCAAAAATAAAAAAAATGGCATTAAATGGAACATGTCGGATATGAAACATGACTGCTCACTACAATCTTTATGTTTTCTTCCTGACTGTCGCCTCCCTTTCTACCTCACCGATTTCAACTACAAAATGCCGTCACTACGTAGTGAGCAGTCACAATCTAAACAGGGTCTAGGGCAACCTGAACGCGGCCGTGACTGCTCACTACCTCCACTGATCTCTATAATATACTGGATGCACTGATCTCTATATACACTGGATAGTGAATAGCCTATAGTGTATAACAGTTTTTGTGAGGCAAGTTTTTTAAAGGGTACCGGCCACGACCTCATATCTCGCTCTTTACAAACGAAGAAAGAGATTGAAGATATTTGCCGAAATTGAACATTTATTTGATATCAGTTGATGCCAACAAGCATTGCGGCTGTAAATATTGAAAAAAAAAAAGAAAATGCAGGTCCAGTAGCCTCCATTCCTCTGGCGCCGCTGTTATACTGTTATATGAGGGTACCGGCCACGACTATATTTTTGCCTCAAAAATTTTGTATGAATACACTATCCAGTGTGTATAGAGATCAGTGGAAAAGAAGGCAGCATTTCCCTCAATTGTTACTACGTTTACATGGAGAATTAAATCAGAATCGAATCAAGATTTAGGTAGATGTAAACCTGGATCGGATCGAATCCGGATTACTCGATCCGATCCAGCTCGGCGAGCTGTATAGAAATGTATACCTAGATCGAAGAATTAAAGAATCGAGATTACAGCGGCTTGTTGGTGTGTGTGTGCTATTGTGTATTTTGTTTCCAAACTGATTGCGGTGATTAAACACACACACACAATAAAAACAAGACTGTCACTTCGATTCCATTTCAATTCTATCTTTCGATCTGGCATCGTCATATACCTGGATCGTAATTTCGATTCAGATTGAATCCGATCCGTGGATCCGCTCTTGTAAACGTAGTCAGTCGTATTTATAAAATTTTTGTCTACTTAGACACTGTCCAACTATTTTCAAATAGGTCGAAATGTGCTTTATTTAATAAAAATAAATATCACATTATTCACGGTTAAGACAATCTACTCTTGTGTCTAAGTAAGGTAGCTATATGACAACAATAAACTAGGTTTTGGGACACATTTTCCAAAGTTGGACAGTTGTCTAAAGTTATACAACTTTTATAAATACGACCAAGTATGTACTAAATATTCAAGTACTTCTTTCATTTTTGAAAGTTTACTGTCATATCAGTCAGCTTTGAATTGAATTCTGAACGGTAAAGTTATACGCTCGTTGAACACCAAAATTGGTGAGATAATTTATCCGCTCATTGTCTTAATGTCATTTAAGGCTAAAACACGTTTATTATTAAGAAATATAAGTTAAAATATGTGTTAGTGTTGTTTCATATCTATTTTGTGATTATTAGTAGGGCTGTATGACAATAAGGTGTTATGTTCCACATTCTTAAGCAGAATTAGATAAGATTCAGTTTAGTCAATATTTAAACAAAGTTATTGCAAAAAAAAAATAGTTGATATTATGGTGGTTAAAAAAAATTCGTTTGTGCTATTTTTAAAATAAATAAAATAAAACAAAATAAAACAAGATTCGGGTTGTTCAATAATTTAACTATGTAAGTTATTGAAAATAAAATGCACGACTGGATCGCATGAACTTGCTCCCATCTTAAGGTACTTAAGAAAAACCAAAAACTAATTAAAAAAACAAGAATGCCATTAAAGAAAACTATATGAAATAAGCCAAAACAAGATTGAGCTTAAAACTGAAGATGCCATCTGATGTATCGAAAAAATAGAATTTTCTTAAATATCAAATTTCTTAAGTATTATTAAAAACAAAATGTACTATAACTTTATAACAAAAAGTTATTAAAAATTATTTTATTATTAAAAAAAAAATCGACCCGAAACTAAATACCTATAATTAATTTAATTTCGAGTCGACCTTATGTTATATGAGGGTACCGGCCACGACTATATTTTTGCCTCAAAAATTTTGTATGAATACACTATCCAGTGTATATAGAGATCAGTGACTGGATGGCGTATCCATACAAGAAACTTGACTCCATTTGAAGAACTGTTATAGTGGAGCTGCCTACTTTTTTTGTATAACAGTTTAACTTTATAATATATAAAAAGTGACGAAGTCAAACGTCAAAGAAGTGGAAAATGTGAATCGTTTTTCTCAGTTTGTTGAAATTTCATTAAAAAAATTAATTCGGGGAAAAAAAAACATTATTATTGAAATTTTTTCTATTTTTAAATCTTAAGTACATCTTCGCAAAGGTATTATCTTCAATTAATGCCTCATTTGTTAGTTGTGAGTACGTCGCGTCGGCTAATTCATTCGTATTTTTGTCCAGTAGCGTCCATTCCGCTGGCGCCGCTGTTATACTGTTATATGAGGGTACCGGCCACGACTATATAGTCGCTACTGGACCTGCATTTTCTTATATTTTTTTCAATATTTACAGCCGCAATGCTTGTTGACATCAACTGATATCAAATAAATGCTCAATTTCGGCAAATATCTTCAATCTCTTTCTTCGTTTGTATAGAGCGAGATATGAGGTCGTGGCCGGTACCCACTGATCTCTATATACACTGGATAGTGTATTCATACAAAATTTTTGAGGCAAAAATATAGTCGTGGCCGGTACCCTCATATAACAATATAACAGCGGCGCCAGCGGAATGGACGCTATTGGACCTGCATTTTTTTTATTTTTTTCAATATTTACAGCCGCAATGCTTGTTGACATCAACTGATATCAAATAAATTCTCAATTTCGGCAAATCTCTTCAATTTCTTTCTTCGTTTGTATAGAGCGAGATATGAGGTCGTGGCCGGTACCCTTTAAAAAACTTGCCTCACAAAAACTGTTATACATTATAGGCTATTCACTATCCAGTGTATTATAGAGATCAGTGGTGCCGGTACCCTTTAAAAAACTTGCCTCACAAAAACTGTTATACACTATAGGCTATTCACTATCCAATGTATTATAGAGATCTGGGATAGCGATCAGTGGTCTGTTTCCTATTTTTTTTGCTCGTTTGACACTGACGTCTGGTGGAAAAGCCCAATTCAGTAAAGAAAAGATATTCACATTATCCAGTATCTTTGATTCAGTATGTTTGGTGTAACTGTAAATTGTAATCCGTGCACCTTGCCGTACGAAAGTCATTTAGGTAACCAGGAAGAAAAAAAATATTTTGTTGGCAAAACTATAAATCCTTTTTGTCCCTTTCATTTTATTAAGAAAATTTAATAGTTTTGAAGAATATAGCAATGTTAGCCACAAAATTTTGCCGTGCTTTATTACAAGTGAGTAAATAAAATAAATTATGTGCATAAGTTTCGACTTCTGTTTACATAAGTGATTGCAATTTTTTTTTAAGGTTATATACGGCCCTTAACCCAGACAATATTATTGCTTTAAAAATTATCCAAAAATATTGTAAAAGCTTCAATAAATAGTAATTTTACTTATTATTCTACTATAATATTAAATATTGCGTTCACCGCGGTCAATAATAGGCGTGCTCCTTTGGGCTGCAGCATCTACTGCCAAGTGCTTCTGGCTGCTTTCTACTCTATGGTCAAAGTAGTTCAAAGCACTTCAATAATCCAGTAACGAAAAGAATCGACGCAAGAAAGCGACACCTTCAGTAGAAGAAATTACATAGTATATTATTGTTGATGATTTCATTGATTTAAAATACAAATACAAACAACAAAGCTTTCGTCTACATTGAGGTTAGATTTTTCTTTTGGCAAAAATTAAAGCGTTCCATTCATCATCTACTGGAAAGTACTAAAAAGTACTTTGCAAGGCCCAAAGGAACACACCTAATACTGCGAATAGTCCAGTCAATGAAGCGAAAAAAATAGCTTTATTCGGAAATAATCGCCGACAAGCTGGATTTTGGTATATAGCTTCCTCATTGTGTTCTTAAGAAATTGTCAAAAGTCCCCATCGGTTGAAGGCCCCCCAAAATGGTTTTTCAAGAATGATTCCCAAATGGTAAGTTGTACAAAAAAAGTGTCAAAAGCTAATTTGTAGCTTGGAATATTTCCTACAAAAACGTAGAACATTTTTTTTTCCATACAAATAACGGTTTTTGAAATAAATCAATCAGAAGAGTTAAGGGTTTTACTTTTCTATGTAGTTGGGCGACTTAATTCCAAAATTGTGCATTTTGTGATAAAAGATCCATTTTTTTTTTGTTGTTGGTACATTATATGGACATTATTTTAAGATATCGGTCCACTCTATTTGTCCACTCCTTTAGGTGGGAGGGGTAAATTAATTTTTTTTTTCTAAAATATAAAATGAATATAAAAACACAACGGCAACACTTACATTATTATGTTATAGCTTATCTTGAAGCCAGATATTCATTCTTTTTGTATGTTTTTAAATTAAGTTATTTAAGTGCTTAGTTTTTGAATAAATGATCTTGAAACTCAAAATTTGAAAAAAAAAATAATACCTAATAATTTTGTTTTTCAAAATTTTTCGTTATTAAGTACTAAATTGGGTTAGAATTTTTAATACTCTTAATATGTTTCAGTCGAACGCTAAAAACCAGATGGTCGTAAGTCTTTTAGTTTTTGAGAAAATTACCAAAATTATTATTACTTTTTTTTTCAAATTTTATTTTTAAAATTTTGAGTTTAAAAATCATTTATTCAAAAGCTAAGAACTTAAATAACTTCATTTAAAAACATACATAAAGAATGGATATCGTGCTTTAAGACAGGGATGTGACCCGATATTATATTATATTATTTGGTACTATATTAATAATTTCGGGTCGACCCGAAATTGGTGCGAAATCGGTGCGAAACTATTTCCGTCACTAAACTCGGTCCGAAATTAAATTCTAATTTCGGGTCGACCCGAAACTTAATTAATACGAATTTAGTTTCGGGTCGACCCGAAATTAAATTATTTATTTGAATTTAGTTTCGGGTCGACCCGAAATTAAATTATTTATTTGAATTTAGTTTCGGGTCGACCCGAAATTAAATTATTTATTTGAATTTAGTTTCGGGTCGACCCGAAATTAAATTATTTATTTGAATTTAGTTTCGGGTCGACCCGAAATTAAATAACTATATGAATTTAGTTTCGGGTCGACCCGAAATTAAATTCTTATTAATTTAGTTTCGGGTCGATCCGAAATTAGAGTTTAATTTCGGACCGAGTTTAGTGACGGAAATAGTTTCGCACCGATTTCGCACCTATTTCGGGTCGACCCGAAATTATTAATATTGTACCAAATAATATAATACAGGGTCACATGCCTTAATTTATGATGATGCAATTCTACACAGTAGGGTGTAGATAAAAAATGTTATGCGCCACCTTTATAAACAGAATTAGGTAAGATTCAGTTTGGTCAATATTTTAACTAAGTTTTTCGAGAAAAAAATATTTGTGGGGTCCAAAAAAATTATTTTTGCAGTTTATGGACAAAATAGATTTTAATAATGCAAACAAAATTTTAAACATGTATTTTGAAAAAAAAAATGAAAAACTCATTATTTTTACAGTAGGGTGTTCCTTAAAAAAGCTATCTTCTATGTTTTTGGGCAGAATGGAATACAATTTATTGTGGTAAGTAAGCATTTAAGCAAAAATGTTGAAAAAAAAGTTTGATATTGGGGTGGTTCAAAAAAATGTTTATTTAAATTATTAAATATTTAAAATTTAGGGTTTTGCACATTTTATTTTATTTTTTTTTAACCGCAGAAAAAAATTTTTTGTTGTCATAAATTTTTTTCTACAATAACTTTGTTTAAATATTGACCAAACTGAATCTTATCTAATTCTGCTTAAAAATGTGGAACATAAGATTTTTTATCGACACCCTATTGTCATAATGTAATTTCAGTCCGATCCGAAACTAAATTCATATGGTTGATTTAATTTCGGGTCGACCCGAAATTAAATTCATATTTAATTTAATTTCGGGTCGACCCGAAACTAATATCAATTAAATAATTTAATTTCGGGTCGACCCGAAACTAAATTCTAATAAGTAATATAATTTCGGGTCGACCCGAAACTAAATTCTAATAAATAATTTAATTTCGGGTCGACCCGAAACTAAATTCAAAAAGTTGATTTAATTTCGGGTCGACCCGAAATTAAATTATATATGAATTTAGTTTCGGGTCGACCCGAAATTAAATTAATTTTATTTCGGGTCGACCCGAAACTAAATTCATATAATTAATTTAATTTCGGGTCGACCCGAAACTAAATTCATATGAATAATTTAATTTCGGGTCGACCCGGTATTAAATATTTAATACCATTCCGGGTCACATCCCTGCTTTAAGATAAGCTATAACATAATATTATAAGTGTTGCCGTTGTGTTTCTATATTCATTTTCTATTTTAGAAATTTTTTTTTATTTGCCCCTCCCACCTAAAGGGATGACAAATAGAGTGAACCGATATCTTAAAATCATGTCTATATAATGTACCAATAATAAATACAAAATTGATGCTTTTATCACAAAATGCACAATTTTGGAATTAAGTCGCCCAACTACACAGAAAAGTAAAACCCTTAACTCTTCTGATTGGTTTGTTTCAAAAACCGTTAGTTGTATGAAAAAAGTATGTTCTAAGTTTTTGTAGGAAATATTTCAAGCTACAAATTAGTCTGACACTTTTTTTGTATAACTTACCATTTGGGAGTTATTCTTGAAAAACCATTTTGGGGGGCCTTCAACCCCCCGTAAAATTGTTAGCGGCGGTCATGTCGATGATGACTTTTGACAATTTCTTAAGAACACAATGAGAAAGCTTTATACCAAAATCCAGCTTTCCGGCGATTTTTTCCGAGTCAAATGCTTCATTGACTGGACTAGAAATGCTTTGAGCGATAATATTTTGCGGTATAAGGCCCGCATAACAACAAACAAGAATATCTACCAATATCTAAAACTGTCTATGCTTGTAATCATAATATCATTACAGGGAGCTACGTCCCGTTCTGTACATACAACTACTGCTCTAAGAGAGGTAAACAGCCGAACTTATTTTTGTTTTATTTATATTGATATATCAAATTTTTTTGATAGGATTCAAGTGCTCCAACCCGTAATCGCGCAACGTGTACACTAATTCCTGGTGATGGTGTTGGCCCTGAACTGGTCTATGCCCTTCAAGAAGTTTTTAAGGTTTATTTTCCTAGTCGAAGGTTTGATATTTTAACTTTTTAATTAAACGCAAAGTTTCCTTATAGGCTGCCGATGTTCCAGTCGATTTCGAATCATATTTCCTTTCAGAAGTCAATCCTGTCCTTAGTGCCAAATTAGAGGATGTAACCCATTCTATAATGAAAAACAAAGTCTGTATTAAGGTAACTGCAATTATTTTAATAAGAGCTCCTTGTGATTTTGGTGGAAAGATATAACATGACATTGTAAGTTTTGCCGTTTTTATAAATATCCAATTTATTTTTTGTGCTCGTTCACAAAAACAAAATTTAAAAATTTTATCAAAATCGTTAGAGCCCTTTCTGTTTTCAGTAATTTTTTTCTAGAATATTGGCCCTCCCACCTAAACGTGGGAAAATAGAGCACCGCTCCCATTGCTCAAGTCGTATAGAATCAAATTTACTTCCAGTTTAGCCTTGACTTCTTTTGTCAAAAATTAAAAACCGTCGAGTTTTTTTACCACTTCAGATTCTTGTAGTTGAATCTAAGATCCAGCCAATTTTTGTATGCTCCTAATATCCTCCCCTAATGAATGGTGAACGAAAAGTGTACAATTAAACTTCTTTTTAGGTCAGATCTATTTTGCGTAACTATATAGCGACTGGACTAACAGTTTGAAATAAAATTTCAATGTAAAATGTTATAAAAATGCTTGTTGTCTGACCGTACAAAGCACCTTTTTCTAATGGGGCAATTGTCAAGTAAAAAAATGTCTGTACCTTGTTTAAGATTGAAAATTAGAAATAACTTTGATTGGTGATCTTTGAAAATTTTACTATTATTTTTAAAAATAGTTGCCGGCAATTGTTTTTTTTTTTTTAATTTCGGATTCAATTCTTTTTTAAGGGTATTTTAGCGACTCCAGATTACAGCGTTGCCGGGGAACTTCAAACGCTGAACATGAAATTGCGAAACGAATTGGATCTGTATGCTAACGTTGTGCACGTAAGGAGTTTAGCCGGTGTTAAAAGCCGCCATAAAGACATCGACACCGTGATTATTCGTGAACAAACTGAGGGTGAATACTCGGCTTTGGAGCACGAATCTGTGCGCGGAGTGGTAGAGTGTTTGAAAATTATTACCCGCGAAAAATCTAAGCGCATTGCCAAATTTGCATTTGATTATGCCGTCAAAAATAACCGCAAAAAGGTCACTGCCGTTCACAAAGCGAATATCATGAAGTTAGGTGATGGCTTGTTCTTGCGTTCCTGTGAGGAAATGGCTCTTTTGTATCCCAGAATTCAATTCGAAAAAATGATTGTGGATAACACGACTATGCAGTTGGTATCCAATCCAAACCAGGTACATACAAACCAAACCATAACATATTATGCCAATTTATAATTCAATGTAAAGCATCCGGATTGAAGTCTATCTGGATGTATCAAGTGAATAATATGGGCGTTAGTGTACCAACTTTCGCATAAACTGAATTGTTAAAAATTGGTATACCACTTCAATACATTATTTCAATTTTTTAGTTTGATGTCATGGTCACGCCAAACTTGTACGGTAATATTGTAGATAATATTGCTTCTGGGCTTGTTGGAGGTGCTGGTGTGGTAGCAGGAGCTTCTTACTCTGCCGATGCAGTCGTATTTGAACCTGTAAGTTTTAATCCTATTATGGTTATAACCTGTAATTGTGATTTATATATTCTAGGGTGCACGTCACACTTTCGCTGAAGCCGTTGGCAAAAATGTTGCGAACCCAACAGCTATGTTGCTTTGCGGTGCCAAACTTTTGCGTCATATTAATTTGCCAACGTACAGTGATCAAATTACAACCGCCATCAACAAAGTTCTCCTAGATGGCAGAATCAAAACCAAAGATTTAGGAGGACAGTCAACTACGCAGGATTACACCCGCGCTGTCATCGCTAATATTCAATAACTTGTTTTAAGCTAATAGAAACAAAATTTTTAATAAGAACACAATACTATTAAACCACGTAAGATCTTTGCATGTTGTTGCCTGCTGTGTGTTATGTAATATGGTTTTACATGTATCGTCATCTGCAAATATTAATTAAAGTAGGGCGGGACAGATTCATGCAAAAAAAAACCAATGTGTGAAATAGTACTTCTATAAAGATGAGCAAGTTCGTCTTCATATCTTCATTATGGCATTTCCTATAATCTGCCTTACATCCCCTATTTTTTTGCAGAACTCGAATGAAAACTACATGTGTTACACCATTATTTAAAAAAGAAATAATTTATTTATGTTTTAAATACCTTAAAAGAACGATTTAAATTTAGTTTTACCTATTGTATTGGAGTATACAAAAATAATTTTAGGGGGAGGGGCACAAAGGAATCTCAAACATTTCAAAATTAAACGATATCCTAATATGTACAAAATATATAAACAAGCTCCGTTCTTATTATTCAGTTAATGTTACAAACATTTTCAGTAATATACCTATGGATTTCAATAAACTTTAGTTTTCATTAAGTTATGGTATACATTCAAATTTAGACCAAATGTAATTTTAAATTCAACTTTCACAAATAGTGTTCATTATTTTAGTTTCGCTCGCGACCTCAAAACCAACAAAAGAAAACTTTTCAAACATTCAGAGCAAAGTTTTGACTGTATAGTATGAAATAAAATTGTTCAATGTTATAGAAATATGTCTTTGTTTTTTTTTTAGCTGAGATATTACTTTTACACCGAGCAGCCCCACTTTTTCCTCGATATACCTAATTCTTATTTCTTTCAAGAATGTTCCTGGAAAAGAAAAAAGATTTATGTGTAAGATACTTTTTCAACAGCATGTTCTATTGAAGATCCACAATTCGAACAAATTCGGCATGAAACAACTGCATGGTCTCCTGGAAAATATATATAAACCTTATTCATTTATTGTGAAAGATCTTGATTGGTAAGCGTAACAGAGAGCATACAGGGGTGGAATCGGCTAAAGTGATAGTTGTTTTTTGATTATCAACTATTCGTTGCTCTGTGTAAATCGATCGCCAAAAATTGTTTGTTTTTTGGCATTACATACTTACAATTCTGTTAAGAATTAAACGTCATTTTTGGTGCTAAGAAATGTTCTCAAGGATATCCATAAACGGATTCGTAGTTATAAAATGTTTTCTTTTTTTCTCAGATTTTTTCTGATCAGTCGGACCTTTTTATAATTATTTTCACTCCTTTAGCCGATTCCAACCCAGTATTAGTAAATGACACAGCGTTTAATAATACAAAAACATATGATAGCGAACAAATTTTCGTTGACGTATCCGAATTCCGAATATTGTGAAAAGACAAGTAGGGCTTAGAAGCGTTTGAAAAGACGTTCGAAGATCGTTCTAATAGAGAAGTAAAACAACCTAAAGTTTTAGTATGCAAGAATTAAAATGCTGCACTAAAATTTGAATTTTTTTCTTCAATGAAATTATTTTATTGTATTATACACTATGGACTTTTGAATGTTATTTGCTGATAGTGTATGAGCATCAAAATAATCACTGTTTAAAATAGTAAATTAAAATTTTCAAAGGTTTTCATCAGAAATTCCTTCTTAATTAATTTTTCGAACTTTACAGGGCTGGCTATGTGCGGGCTCACAAGCATCGTTGCCGCTGGACTTCACGAAAGTGTAACACATTTTTTAAAAAAACGTAACAAAATCAAAAAAATTGTAACAAATTGAAAAAGTTATCCAAATGAAAATACATTTTAATTACATTTTTTATTTTTAATAGGAATATAGGTTTTTTTTATTATCACAGTTTTTAAATTCAGTACAAAACTATTAGCACAGATAATAAACTATACAGATGTAGCATCCCCATAGAAAAAAATGTCCCAATTTATTAATTTTTACACCACGCAGACGATCTACAAGCAAGAAAGCACAGAAAGAAAGCTATTTGTCTTTTGGAAAAAGTTCTCTCTTGCGTGCTCGCTCATATCATTGAATAAATACAAATAGAAGTAGACACCCAGAAAAACGCCGCTCGAAAAAGAGCATGGCGTTACTGTCGCGTCCCAGAGAGCGTTTGTGTCGCAAAGGGATGGTGTATTTAATAAATTAAATTTCTTTTTTATAAAAGAGTCATGTATTTGAATGGGATTTTTTTTAATATTTTGCAAGGTTGTTATTTTTGTATATTGCAGTTACTATGGAAACGAATATTTTGTTTACTTTTCTAATATTCAATATTTGTGTGTATTAATATGGAAACGAATGTAACATGTAGTTGTGTTTTATTTGAAATTAAAAATAATTTTGTTACATTTTGAATTCAATCATAAATAACAAGGGATATATGTATGTAGGTATACCTAGATATATTTATCTTTATTATTGATGTTCATGAAACGAAAGTTAGATTAATAAAGTATAAATAATTTGAGTTCCACTGACTTAATCTTTAAGGTGAAAATAATTTTGTTACATTTTGAATTCAATCATAAATAACAAGGGATATATGTATGTAGGTATACCTAGATATATTTATCTTTATTATTGATGTTCATGAAACGAAAGTTAGATTAATAAGGTATAAATAATTTGAGTTCCACTGACTTAATCTTTAAGGTGAAGGTTTTAAAATGCCGGTGATAAAACAGGGGACATTCTTGTAGTGTGGGAAGGAGGGGAGTGGGCAGAATTTCCAAACGCACGGGGGGAACTAAAAAAGAAAATTACTTAAATTATTGGAAACCTTTGGATAAATAAATTTGGTGGTGCGATAGTTCGTAAAGTATCAGGGCCTTTATTTATTAACCCTCAAATAATATTTGCCTGCTAAAGTCACAAACAATTATGAAAGCTAAAAACTGATACAGTTACTCTCTTGCACAGCTACTTTATATTGGGGTTATGATTATGATCTAATTGGGTCGTGTCATTTTTAGTAATATAATAAATTAATGTTTTCTTGTTTTTTTCGGGGTTTATATTGAACGGGCTGTTATTATTGTTGCTGTTGAGTTTTATTTTTTTAAATGTCAAGACAAAAAGCATTTCGAAATATCAAGCGAGATTTTTTTTAAATAAATTTCTGATTATTTACTCGATACAAAAATATTGCACATAGTCGATTTCCTTGTTTAAATTTATTACTACACATATTCAGATTGACATAAAATTTCGCCTTACGCGATTCCACCCCAGGTGTTTGTTCAACATGTCCATAATTGACTTTATTTTTTCTAAAATTGTTCACTTTACTTTTTCAACAAAATGGTGCATGATATCAAAAAAATTTTAATGCATCATACAATTAATTAATTAAAGTGACAAAATTTACATAAAAGAAAAATCTATTATGTAAATGGTAACTATGGTGATTATGGGACACCCTGTATAGGTATCGATTTTCGTTAAGTTTTGCTCACATAAGGTAAAGCGTTTTTATTATAGCATTTTTGGTATATGAGATATCCCTGCATGATTGCTCGATGATTTCGTCAAGAATAAGTAGAGTTTTTCGTCAGTTGGTATCAATCTTACCTCAAGAAGGATACAGAAAGAAAAAGAGTTTGGAGATGTGGTTTCCAATTTTAAAGAAGAGTAAATTGGTATACAATTTAAGAGACATCCGGGTATCAGAAAAAGAAATAAGAACGTGTACAATAGTTTTAGTAGATCTGTTCAAATTAACATTTCGAACTTAACAAGCACACAGAACATCGGCTTCGAGATAAATCACAAATGTTTTTTGAATAGTAATTTTATGGCATATATGTAAATACCCACCATATTTTTTTAAATACTTTATATTATATGGTGTTTAAAGGCCCCTACATACAAAGGCTATGACCAATTAGTAATTCCTAGACCAGAGTTCGTGAAAGTTATACAAAATGTTATAAAATGTTTTGAAAACAATTTTGATGACCTCTGTTTTCAAAAAAATATCACCGAACTATATTACAACATATACCTACAAAGATGAAGTAAAAATTCCATGCTCTTCAGTTGATCATGAAAATAATTTAATATGTCACACCATACAAATATTGCTACGTGAAAAAATTAAAAGAATAAATTCCCGGGCCAAATGCTCAAAAAAAAAATGAAAAAATTGGACATATTGAGACACATCTAAAAACCAACAACAACTTCATCTTTTCTGTCAGGTAAAATATTTTACCATTTATAGGTAGGTATACCTATATAGCTTTATTTTAATTAAATTTTTTACAATAGAAAACGAAGAAGATTTTCAATCAACAAACCACTTTAACAAATAATTCATGGACTAGGCCTACAGGGGCACCATGTAAAAAAAACGCGCCAACTTGTATCGTTCGTACATCTCGAGACTTATCCAACATATCTTGTAAAGGACGTATTTGTGCTAGTGATTAGCGTTACCTTCACCATACATACATACATATAAGGGTAATTCAAAATAACACCTTTCTCGAAATTCAACCGGGACTGGGCGAAATTATGAATCTTAGGTTGAAACCAAAATATTCAAAATCGAACCCCTTTTTCAATAATTTTGGTTGATAATTTTTGAAGATCGGAATTTTTTTCAAATATTAAAAACTGCCTAACTTTTCGAGTTTTGGTGCTAAAGACAATTGTAGTTTCTGAATATCTAGTTTAAAAATTAATTTTTGAAATACATATGTACTTTTTTATAGCTTTTTTTGTTTATAAATAAAATGAAAGCGAACACAGAAAAAAACCGCAAGGGATATTCTCATATTTTATATGTTACAACAGAATATTGAAAAGTTAATATTTAAATAATATTTAAACAGTGTTTGGTTAAAAATAATATTAGTTTTTCAATAAAAGTGCTACGGAGTATGTGCGTAAAACAGTACCGGCCAAATTTATTATTCCGCATAAGAAGTCAAAACGGGCAAGATGGCATACCATGGCGATGGGCAAATCGGCACACTATGCCATCTTGCCCCCCTTAAATAAATGTATTCGTTATTTTGTTTTTTGTTTTATTTTGTTGATAAATCATTTTATTTTTCAGTGGTTGGCCATTACAAACGAACGACCAGCAGGCAAAGCTGGAGCTCAGATGCTATGAAAGAAGCGATACGGTCCGTCAAAGCAGGACAAATGGGATGGGATAAAGCAGCAAAATATTTTAAAGTCCCAAAAAGCACTCCGCAGACACGCTGGTAAAGAAATAGACGTGATTGTGCCGGCCTCGAGATAAACTCGATTGTATATATTTGTGAAATTTGTGATTAAAACGTCAGTTTTGACGTTTCTATACAATTTATCGATAACTTAACCAAAGTTGTATTTGGTAGCACAGTTTTTAGCTTGTCCAAGAGTTTAGCACCGAGAATTCTGTACGCTTAAGCTAATCCCGCAGAAGGATTAGTTGTTGTTGTATTTAACATGGTGATTGTTAAGCCCCGCCGTTTTTTTCGTCCAATAACCCCCGGGCTTGCAAAAAAACACGCCTTAATTTAAACTATTTTTTTTTTTTGGTTAAAGCTTTAGAAAAGCATATTATTTATTTTGTATACTATTTATTCTCATGTTATTTATTTGTATTTTTGTTAAAGCTTTAGAAAAGCATTAATAGGTTCCTTTGTATACATTCGTCTATCTAATAAATATAAAATAATAGCTGCGTTTTATTTTCCCCCAGATCCAATCCAGATCAGATCATGTAAATAAAACAACCCAGGATCTCAGTGACAACTTGTTATATACCCAACTCTTTTTTTCCTTTTGTTTTTTTATTTGTATACACCCGTTGTCTTTTTTCTTTACACTACCGACGACATTTACAAATTAAGGGTGTGTGTTCAAAACGGATTTGGAAATCCAAATCCAAAACAAAGTTGGATCTTGTGTTGTTTTTGTAATACATGTATTTTCGTAAGCAAATCCAATCTGGTTCGGATCTCGGGGAAAATAAAACACAGCTAATATAATATAAAAATATATAACCCTAATTGTGTTGATTTTTTAAATATAAGGTAACGTATGCCGTCTTGCCCAACTCTGGTATGCCATCTTACACACCCCGTTGGGCAAGATGGTCTTTCTTGAACTTCTATTCAAAAATATATATTGCTGAAACAGCTGATTCAAGGGACCTTTACTTTTAGCATCTAGTAAATGAAATGAAAACGTAACTTTTGTTATCCACACCCAAGCGATAAACCTAATCTGATAAGTTCTATAGCTGAAAACCAAAAAGTGGGCCATCTTAGGCCACTTTCCCCTATGTATTTTCAAAAAAAATCACTATAACCATGATGTAGAAAAACTCCTATCATATTGTACAGGGTGCATCAAAATGAATTTTTAAATGATTTTCTTAAGAAATTCATCACCTGTAAAATGGTGGTCAAAATTATAGTACTTGAAACGTTTGAAACAGCACCCTGTATAAAAATTCTACTACTCAATATCATTTTTAGCTTTTGCACAATTCACCTTATATCAAAAATTATAAAAAAACAATATTGCTACAGCTTCCAAAAATTAAAAAAAATACCGATTTCTTTGAAATTTTTATTTCTATAGCCTCAACTACATAAGCCAAAAAAGTGAAAAAGTGCAAAAGTGAAAATTTTTAAATTGATTTTGTGATAGTTTTACTGACTAGAAAAATTATAAAAATGATGCAGAAAGCTTAAATTTTGGTTTAAAAACAAATTTGTGTATTCTTTTTCACAAAACAACGGCGCTAGCGGTAAAAAAAATATTTTTACTTTTGTACTTCAGTACTTTTTGGCTTATGTAGTTAAGTCTTATATCTTCTGCTGGTCCTGTTACAATGAAAAGTTCTATTACTTGCTTTTACGATCATATTAATTAAGGACAACTACCATTTTGTGTGGAAAATTGGACCAACATAATTTTTTTTTGCCAAGAATTAATATGTAATAAAATTATCAGATTTATATTTGCATTATTATTATTATCTTCATTAGTTACAGATTAAAGGCTTAACTACATAAGCCAAAAAAGTGAAAAAGTAAAAAAGTGAAAATTTTCAAACTTATTTTAGAATAGTGTTTCTGACTGGAAAACTTATAAAAATGATGCAGAAAGCTTAAATTTTGGTTTAAAAACAAATTTGTGTATTCTTTTTCACAAAACAACGGCGCTAGCGGTAAAATAAATATTTTTACTTTTGTACTTCAGTACTTTTTGGCTTATGTAGTTAAGCCTTAACTTTTCATCCAAATAATCAGTAGGTAAGTACCTCAAAAACAAAAATTTTACAATGATTATTCTCAATTAAAGCTATAATTGGCTTTTTGCGGTATCTTATGCGAATAACTGAGTGTACATTGTACCATACATACGTATATATATTTACAATAAATAATATCTTTTTGCAGAAACTTTACAAAACAGACCCTCACTTGACAAAAGTAAAAAACATCAAAAAATTTTTATAAATCTCTAAATTGCTGACTTTTTTTTCATTTTCAGAAATAAAATAATCAAACTATTCTCAGATAGTTTTGTTCTATATAACAATATACTAAAAAAAATCTTCAGCTTAGGTTGAAAAAATAATGCAAAAACAAGCACAACAACAACCATTAAAGATAAACACAAACAAATATTTTTCCCACCGCAAATTTCATGTATACATATTTCAAAGTAAACAAAATATTCAATTATTGTCGTCATGGTTACCAAAACAAAAAGGGAACTATTAATAAATAAATATCCCTCTTAAATTGGTTTGTGTAGACGGAAATTCGACATCATAATTTTTTGTTTCTCAAAAAAGCCGTCAAAGGAACAGCGCTGTTTTTTATTGGGTGTCACTTCTATTTGTATTTATTCAATGCTCATATGTTTCCCCTCTTGCTCTATTACTCAGGATATAGGAATGAAATGAATGGGGAAAAATTGAATAAAAACGTATTTTTTTGTTTCTGCAATATTAAGCTACGCGCAAACCGACGCGATGGCGGTGGCGATGGCGATAACAATGTGGATGCCGCACACGTAAATCAATGGAGGGGCACACATCGACGCGATATGTGGATTGCGTTCTTATTCCACTGCTGCGTTCAGTTACGCGAATTTTCTTGAACGCAGCAAGCACCATTTGATCGCTATATCGCCTGAAGAAAAATTACAGTCTAAAGCTATGCGCAAACCGACACGATGGCGGTGGCGATTGCGATAACTTTTATCGCGCGATAAAGATGCGTTCAAAAATCTGCACACATCAACGCGATATATTTGTATCCCATATCTTATCCTTTTTTTTATATTTGTATAATCTTTGTTTGACAGCTCATATAAAATGGAATTCTCCCGAATTTTTTCTATTAATTTTTTAGTATTTGAAGTTATTTTCAAATTTTCTTTTTTAAACTGTCATTTTTCTTAAGGCGATATAGCGATCAAATGTTGCTTGCTGCGTTCAAGAAAAGTCGCGTACTGGACGCAGCAGTAGAACGCGAACGCAATCCACATATCGCGTCCATGTGTACCCCTCCATTGATTTACGTGTGCGGCATCCACATTGTTATCGCGATCGCCACCGCCATCGCGTCGGTTAGCGCGTAGCTTAATGGCTGTTTTACAATGCCGCGTTGGGTGTCGCTTTGACAGATTTTTCTGTCAACGCAAAAGTTCAGATATAGGAAATTATGTTTAGTGTTTACAATGGCGCGTTGTGCATAAACTTCACGATTTCACAACCATTAGCAAGTACACAAACCATCGTGACGTGAAGAATCTCAACGCAAAAGTTTTGACATTTCCATTAGTTATCATGTAGTCTCCTGTGAATTTTGCGTTAAAAAAATTTGAATTTGGTTTCTCGAGGTTCTTACGTAGTTAGTTCTACAAATTTATAAAATTACCTTCAAATTATAAAAAAAAAAAACAAACAAACGCAATAATTCAAAGGATTGTGGAGATATCCTTGTTATTTTGAAATAAATGTTGAGGGTCTTTTTCTTTCATTTGATCAAAATTTAAGGCAAAGAATCCCTTTTTATGCCTTCTGAGATTCAGCACGCGAACCCACCAACGCCGCCCACCAACCGTGTTGCGGTTTCCTCTTCAACTCCTTCACACGCTGAAACAGCAGCGAACGCCACTTTGGCAACTAATTCTATTGTCGAAAAAAGGTTATCGCTCATTTTAAATTCAAAAAACCATTTAACAAAATATTTAAATTAATTTGCAGTGACACTTCAATTGGTTTTAACCAGCTGATTCTCGCAGAATCACCTGTCACCTCAACGCGTCCGTAAAGCTTGTGAAACCTAACGTACGCATCGCGAACGCGTCAATGGAAATCAGCCATAAAGCCTAGTACGCTGCTGATGCGAAACGAAAAATCCCATACAAAAATGACACAACGAAATCATAAACGGAAAATTTCGTTCTGCTTTTCGTTTTGCAGTACGCTGTTCGAAGAGCGAAATTTATAATTGTAGCAGATTATTTGGAGAAGTCTCCGCTCCTTTTTCGCACTGATTTAATTATACAGACTATTTTGTGTGCGGAAAAATGACATTTGAGTTTTATTTGTGTTTTTTTTTTTGTTTCTCATTTTCTTATATCATGGGTTTCTCTGATTTTTAGCGTTTATGTTTTTTTATTTTGTTTTTGGAATTAGTGAAACTCTCCAAGGATATTTTCCGTTGTGTTTTCGCAAGCGTTTCGTTGTCTGTTTGGAGATCACAGAAAAATTTCGTTTCGCATCAGCAGCGTACTAGGCTTAAATAGTCTGTAATTAATTCAGTGCGAAAAAGGAGCGGAGACTTCTCCAAATAATCTGCTACAATTATAAATTTCGCTCTTCGAACAGCGTACTGCAAAACGAAAAGCTGAACGAAATTTTCCGTTTATGATTTCGTTGTGTCATTGGGTACATTCAATGCATTACGTTTTACATCTGAATTTTCAGAATTCTGTATTTTTAGAGCTTCTGATTGGCCAGCTGTCATAAAAAGTTAGTTACGTTTAGTTACGTTTTATCTGAATTGAATTTTCAGACAAGAAATTCTCATCTGAAAATTCAGATGAAAGTTGTTTGTGGAAGTGCCAAATCAGCTGAAGCACTGCACATAAAAGTTGAACTTTATAATTTTCGTCTTGTTGGTGGTTGATTTTTTTAGTTTTTGGCATGAAAATTTAATACTTATTTAAATGAATGAACTTTTTGTTATTGTTTAGTGAATTTTTAAATCAACAATTTTTTTAATTGATGTTTGGAAAGTTTTTCTGTTTTTGTAAGTCATACATATCAATAAAAGGACTTTTAATGAAGGTAATGAAACCTGTTGCTGATTTAGTTACATATATTTTCATCCTCACAACTACTCACTCTCAATGTTTAATTTACAAATGTAATTAAAGTTCTATTTTAGTTCTATTTTATTTTTGTTCAATGTAAATCCTTTAGGTAAATGCAGGAATTTGACACAATGACTTTCGACTGAATTTTTGCGTTCAACGACATAAATTCAGAAATCTGAAAATTCAGATGTAAGGCGATTTTTATTGAACCCACCCATTTTTGTATGGGATTTTTCGTTTCGCATCAGCAGTGTACTAGGCTTTAAGCCTAGTATGCTGCTGATGCGAAACGAAAATTTTCTGTGATCTCCAAACAGACAACGAAACGCTTGCGAAAACACAACGGAAAATATCCTTGGAGAGTTTCACTAATTCCAAAAACAAAAACAAACATAAATGCAAAAATCAGAGAAACCCATGATGTAAGAAAATGATAAACAAAAAAAACACAAATAAAACTCAAATGTCATTTTTCCGCACACAATAAATAGTCTGTACAATTAATTCAATGCGAAAAACGAGCCGAGACTTCTCCAAATAATCTGCTACAATTATAAATTTCGTTCTTCGAACAGCGTACTGCAAAACGAAAAGCAGAACGAAATTTTTCGTTTATGATTTCGTTGTCATTTTTGTATGGGATTTTTCGTTTCGCATCAGCAGCGTACTAGGCTTTAAACTTAAAACCAGACATTTTTAAATGTATTGCACTTATTTAAAAGGACTCATTTAATTTCAAAACGACTTTTTTTTTCATTCAGAGGGATTCATAAATAATTTTGGCTGCGGTAACGCTGATTACTACCAACTAGGTACTTGTGCTCTTATAAATAAGATTTTTAGGAAAATCCAGTTCTTTGCGTTCCACTGAAAATGGCTAGCAAATAACCTCGCCACCTCTAAAGGAACAAGGCTAATATTACTTTTTTCGTGTTTTAAGATCTAATATGAATTAAATAGTTTTCATAAGGTTACTTTATTAATAACAATTGCCGCATCAATATTTTTGTTCGTTTTATAAACTACCCGATATGGTCAGTAGCTTAGATTTAAAAAAGTAAAGAAAACATTGTGAAGCGAATAATTATTTATTAGTTTTTAATACCAATAATAACAAATATCTAAAAACCTACAGGTTTCCTTTTGGTTGCCCAATAGTCTTCCCGTTTCATGTAAGCTTTGTACGGATCATCTATGTAATATTTAGGTTTCCTCCAGAATTTGGTAACCATTTTATCAAGCAAGAAACTCTGAGATGCGTTAACCAAAACATGTTGCTTCAAGCGACGTCTTAGAGCTGGAGATTTCTTAAACAATTTCTTATGACGTCCAGAATGAGTGCGGATCCAACACCCCCAATCTAATCTCTTAAAACGTTTGATCACAGCTTTGACGGCCTTACGCTTACCTTTATTTAGAGAAAACTTTGTTACTGTCCGATTTTGAGTAATAAGATTTTGTGGAGGTTTAAGAAAATCACTGCCAAATAATTTAGTTAGTGTCCTATGTTCGAAAAATGTAATGCCACTAGTTGATTGAATGGAGGAGACCAATCGCATAGGAATAATCAGGGGTTGATTACGTACGACTTGCCTATGCTCTCTTACGATACCCGTGGCTCGGAGAGCTTAATGAAAAAATATAACTAAATTTTAGCGATAGACACAAACAAAAATTATTTAATGCATGTCCATACCTGCAGTTACAAATGACCGAAGCATATTCTTTTAATAACCAAGTTTATTTATTTTTCACAGAATGTCTGTTAATTAATTTTTATCAAACAAAAAATATTTTGAAATACATAACCCAAAAATTAAAAATTATGAAGTTCCACCTTTGTATATAAATATTGCCTAGTTCCTTTACTTTGAAACCAAATATACTGAGTTCAGTATCTTTGTTTGAAACTCTGTGCATTTCTGTGAATTTCTACACCAAAGTCTGTCAAAGTTCATATAAAAAAAAATAAAATGACGTAGAAATTCAAACAAATGCACAGAGTTTTAAAGCAAAGGAACACACCTATACTGTTTGGTTCAGAGATAATGAATTATAAAGATTGGCCTTTTCCAAAACTATCTTTGTCTTTTCTCCTTCTAATTTGGACAGTTCAAAACAACAAAAATAATTGACGACTGGAGAGGGTACTCTTGCGGGAAATTTTAGAAACCTTGAACCGATATCAGATGACAGTATCTGTTATAAATCGTATGTGATTTGTGTAGTGCTGATAGAAAATTATTTAATTTAAATAAAAAAAACAAATTAAGCAGAAACCAAAACTCTTTTTTTTTTAAAGCTAATCTTTGAATTAAAAGCAATTTTATTCTTTAAAATCAAAGTGTTTCCTTAAAGTTTCTTTTCAAAAATAAAATCCAATGATTCGAATTCATGTTGGCCATGAGATATGTACACAAATTTTTCTTGCAAATTCATAGTTTTTTCCACAAGGGAATAAGTTAAATCGTGAAAATATCAATAAAGCAACGAAATATAATTTGTGCTGTGAAGTTTAATTCGGAATAAATAAATTATTATAATATGTCTAGAATAAATAAAAATTATTAAAATATGTCTACCCAAATTCAAATCAAAGTTCTATGAATAATTAATTTTGAAATTCTTGAGAGAATCGAAATTTTTTTTATCGCAATTATATGCTTTTTCCTAAGACGGATAGCAGAATACGAAAATTTACGCGAATGTTTAGCAGAACAGAGCTGTAAGTATTATTCGTGTTATTGTGTTAGAAAACTGGATTTTTTTTCATTTAATAACTTCACAAACTCTGCTCCGCAAGTGGAGCACCCATCGTTTGACTTCATAAGCTGTACAGTTATCCGTTTTTTTTTTTTTAATTCCAGAGAATGTCTAAATATGTACAATATTGAATGTAGGTACTTGCCTAGGTCCGCTGTCAACTAGCTGAAAATTGTTTTTTTCTTTTTGTTTGCATTTAGGGTTTTTTTCTTTGGAGAACTTAAAATATAAATAAAGAAATAATGCCATCTAATGGCCAGTTGTACAATAGTGGTTCAGCTTCGGTTCAAGACTTTAACTCACCGATTTCGGCGGATTAACTAAGGTTCAACGCTGGTTCAAGTATGTAATTGGTTATTATCACACACTTGAATAGTAAACCACTGTTGAAACTCAATAAATCCGCCGAAATCGGTGGGTAAAAATTGCTGAACCACGGTTTAAATATTTGTACAACTTAGGAGTGTCGGGACTAGAGGCACTTCAAGCAGTAAAAAAATTCATAGAGTGGGAGAAGAGATATGGAGCATTCGGAAAGCCGGAATACCTGGTAAAAAACTTCCAGGTATCGGAGAGATTGAAGGGATTAGATAACGGTCTGGTCACTTGCATGGTTGCAAGTCACCTTGCTACCGGTAAAAATCTTATTTCAAATAAACAGGAGATGGAAGAATTTGGGGAAACCTTGTTCAAGGAAATGATAAGATATCCCCAACTTCGTTACATACGGCAATAAACTAAACATTTTTTTTGAAAAGAGGGAAATAAACAGCCCCACTAAACTAAAAGAGGGAATAATAATAAAAAAAAAAAAAAAAAATAATAAGTCACCTTGCTACCGGTAAAAATCTTATTTCAAATAAACAGGAGATGGAAGAATTTGGGGAAACCTTGTTCAAGGAAATGATAAGATATCCCCAACTTCGTTACATACGGCAATAAACTAAACATTTTTTTTGAAAAGAGGGAAATAAACAGCCCCACTAAACTAAAAGAGGGAATAATAATAAAAAAAAAAAAATAATAATAATAATAATATAAATAACAATATAAAAAAAACATATACTAAAAATAAAAGAGGGCAACAAATTCCCAAATAAACACAAAAAAAATAAATAATAATAAATAAATAAATCCCCAAAACTAAAATAGAAATTGAGAAATCGACATACAAAAATATTTCGACACACATACATAAAAATAAAACTTACATAAAAATTCATACAAACATATATTAACACAACAAAATATACGTACATACACAAAAAACCTTGAAACCCATAAAATAAAAGTAAAGTTTTTATATGGAATAATGTTTGACATAGTCAATAAATATTTGTACCTGTAGACCTATAATACTTAAGGTAAACTTAAAAACAATTTTCAAAAAAAAAAGAAAAAGAAGAAAAAAAAATAAATAATGTTAACAGAATCAAAAAAAAAAACAAAAAAGGACATATAAATATTATACATACAAAGAATCTGAAAGTATTAAATAAAAAAAAAAAAATGTTTGTATAATGATAAATCCTATTAAATTTATACAAATAAATATTATACCTATTTTTAAAGAGAAATTAAATCACTCACAACATAACAAAGTCATAAAACAAACAAAAAAAAAAAACATAAGAAAACAAGTACTATAATAATGCAAAATTTCCTTACCAATTATTTTTGTTTTATCTAGTAAAGTCAAACGTAGCAATTTAAGTCATAATACTTCAAAAAATTAATATGAGTAACAATACGAAAACAAACCAAACAAAAATTCAAATTAATTACACAGAACCTACCTATAAATATACAAAAAAAAGAAACAATACACCTACATATATATTTCTTTAGTTAATTACATATAACACATAAATAGTAATTTTAATTGGTGTTTATAAATAGAATTAATTTGACCATAACGTTGTAAGTTGTAAATATTAATAAAATACTAGAAACAACTATTCTTAAGCACCAAATTAAATCTTCAAAAATAATATCATGTAAATAATTTATCAATTTTTCTTTGAAAAGTAAAGAAGCATATTTTGTTCCACACACACAATCCATTCCGGTCACAACATCTATACATCAGCAAAAAAGTCTACAGAAGAAGTCATCAAAGAGCAAAACACCAGCAAAAAAGTCTTCAGACGAAGTCATCAAAGAATATAAAATCCGTACCAGTCGAGAAAAAAATCATCAAACAAAAAAAAAAAGAGAACAAATCATTAAGAAAAATCATTAACGAAACAAATCATCAATACTGAAGCCTGAAGGTCGTAACAAAAAAAAAAAAAAAAAAAGGAGATCCGCTGCAAAAATGTGCACTTTTCTGGAGAGGGGAGGTGTTATGTGAGATGTCTAACACACTATAAACAAGTGTAAACTCTCACATAACCATGACCATACCCAAACAATCATACAAACCTTTAAAGCAATCCAGCAATGTATTATTTAATATCATAGTATAATACCAAGGTCAGCCACAGCCAAGAGGAACAGTAAACAATTCGATTTGTCGTACTCAGCAAAAATAGTACGCGATCGTTTTGTTTACAAACAACCGCAGCACATGGCCAATACAAATTGCATTCAACTGAAACAAAATGCAACCCCAGCAAAACGAAGCATTCACTTGAGGGTAATCAACCGATGGCTGGATGACTAATGAATTGTATGCCATCCGAACTGGGCTAACAAAACCAACAGAAGGTGCGACGTCAGCTTTACACCGATCGATGGATGACGAAACGGGAAAGAATGTGTGGAGGAACTAGGTTAGTTTGGGAAATGCTCATCTAGCATTCCAATTAAATATGAAATAATTAATTGTAGTTGTTGGTAACCCAAAAAAACAATTGTGAAATTTCATAATTGTAGAATTGTCAAATAAACAATTATGGAGTTTCATAATTTTATAGTTAAGTAGGGATAGAATTTAAGGTATAAATAGCTAAGTAAAATTAAAATAAATTGTCTTTTTTTGAGACACTCGTTTGATATTTTGTATCCTCCTCACCCAACGTATTACTCTACAAATAATCGTTCAAATCCTTCCACTTTGGATCTTTTCCTTACTAATATACCAGGAATTTTTTGCCAGCCTATGGTAATAAAAGAATTAAGTTCTGACCACCTTCCAGTAAATATTGGGGTTTTTGGCTCTCCTATAGAGCAGAAAAATGAAGTTTTTGACTTTAAAAAAGCAAATTGGTCTATATATAAGAGACAAATGCGAAATAAATTAGACAATATACCTGATCTGCTCACAGGAGAATTAAATGAAAATGTTATAGACCAAAGCTTAGCTTATTTTTCAACGTCGATTATAGACAGTGTACATCAGGCTGTACCAAAAAAAACAATAAGGGTTGGAAGTGCAAATCAACTACCTTCTTATATTATTCAACAAATTAAGATCAGAAATAGTTTAAGAACAAGATGGATAAGAACAAGAGATCCTTACTTGCTCTCTGAAGTTAAAGTTCTTAACTCTGTCATAAAAGATTCGATAAATGCTTATAGAAATAATTTGTGGAATCAAAAATTAAAAAGTTTGGAAAAATCTAGCAAACCGTTTTGGAATATTGTGAAAGTCATAAAAAAACGAAAAGCACATATACCAGCTTTAAAAATTGGCAGTACGCTCATGCTTTCAAGTTCTGAGAAAGTTAACGCTTTAGCTGAGAGCTTTTTTACCAACCATACTGTAGCTAATAACATGAGCGTTCCAAGGATTGAATCTGCAGTCAATAGATCTGTTGACTTTATAAATTCTTGTTTGTTAGATTTGAATGAAAATTGTGTTTCATTAAGTGATATACAAACAATTTTATCAAACTTAAAAACAAGAAAGGCTGTAGGATTTGATAATCTTAAAAATTTATATTTAAAAAATCTCCCAAGGTCTGGTTTAAGATATTTAAAAGACTTATTTAACTATTGCTTTAAAATAGGATATTTCCCATTGGAATGGAAATCAACAAAAATTATACCAATTTTGAAACCAGGTAAGAGTGCAAGTGAACCTTTAAATTATAGGCCAATTAGTCTGCTGAGCTCTTTAAGCAAATGCTTTGAGAAAATAATCAAAATTAAACTTATAGCTCATATAAATCAAAACAATTTGCTCCCCCAAGAACAATTTGGGTTTAGAGCTTTCCATAGTACAGTTCAACAAGTGCACAGAATTACAAGGGATGTAAAAAACAATTTTTGTTTAGGAAAAAGTACTGGGATGATATTACTTGATATACAAAAAGCGTTTGACACTGTCTGGCACAATGGCCTCCTGCATAAGCTTCTAACATTTAACTTTCCGTTGTACCTGATTAAAATAATAAAATCTATTCTTCATTCAAGGAAGTTTAAAGTGTCTGTCAATAATTGTTTGTCCGAAATGTTCAATATTGAAGCAGGTGTACCCCAAGGATCAGTTCTTGGACCGATTTTATATATTTTATATACATCTGATTTCCCTAGCTTAAGCTTTTGTGAAAAAGGTATTTTTGCGGATGATACCTGTATTTATACATCAGATTCAATTGGTTCCGTAATAGAAACCAATCTGCAATATGATTTAAATACTATAGAAACATATTTCAACGATTGGAAGATCAAATTGAATGCTTCTAAGACGCAGGCTGTCTTTTTTACTCGTAAAAGGAAAGCTTGCCTCTTACCAAGCAATACTCTCACAATCGGTGGTTCTCGGGTGAATTGGGAAACTAATGCTAAATACCTTGGGGTACTTCTTGATAATAAACTAACATTTGGATTGCATATACAACACATTATAAAAAAAGTCAATGTTACCATAAAAGTTCTTTACCCCTTCATAAACCGACGGTCAAAACTAAGTACTGAAAACAAGCTTTAATGTTTTAATGATCAATAATGTTTTATGGATCACCAGCCTGGGGTGAATGTGCCAAAACGCATATTAAACGAAAATAAAATAAAATTTTAAAGATGATATTAAATCTTCCACGGCATTTTTCTACCCAAGAACTACATGACCTAACAAATATTGAATATGTACATTCTAGAATTTTAAAGTTAAACACTAAATATAAAATTTCTTGTGAATCTTCAGATAACCCTCTTGTTTTTAATTTGGTTTCTTAGCAAGGATATATGCACACATATCGTTCATTATTTCACCTATTTATTATTCCTTTTTTTTTTTTTTTAATTTATTATTCCTCTTTTTTGTTATTTATTATTCTTTTTGTTATTTATTATTCATTTTTTCTCTTTGTTAATTTTGTGTCCAACTCTTAATTATTTGTTTATTATTATTTATTTATTTATTTATTTGTTTATTTATTTATTTGTTTATTTATTTATTTATTTATAAGAGAATTAAGACTGATTTATAATATACATACATAATATTAAAAACATTCGATCTGTGATACTATTTAAGTTAATTTATTTTTTATTCAATTAAATTTCTTTTGTTGATATTCATTTTGTGTTTAACTTATTTATTTTTTACAATTATAAAATATTTATTGGGGTTTATATTACTTGCAGTAAACCAAATAATAGCTACGCAACTCAACGCCCTTTTCTCTCATCTCTGATTAAATGTAGGTTTATAAAAATCTGTTTATAATTTAACTTTCTAGTTTAAGATTTTCCATTTTTTGTTATTTGTTACTATTATTTTTTTTTTCTTTTTTTCATTTGAATGAAGGTTTTTATTAGTAAATTTTCCTTCGACTATAATTTAATCAATTTTTCACTTTAAAAAATGTATATAAATTAACATTAGTAAGGTAGGATAGAACCATATCTATGTAAATTGTGCAATTCAGCCATTTTGTAATGACAAAACATGTATAATTTTTTTGCTTAAATAAAGATAAAGATATATAAATTTCAGCATTTGGTAGCATGGGGTTCCGTTGAACCTTCACATGAGCCCTTTGGGCTGGATTGTCTCGGCTGCCACAGCCGGTTAAAAAAATGGAATTCCAACCGCGAGGTAGGGTTTTTCTTTCCTGAATTTTCTAACTCCGTTCCCCCTCATTCATAGTATGAGTAACTCTCTCCCCACCAAGGTTTCGCCGAATGCCACGTTTCCCCCAAAGAAGATATCACTCGAGGAGTATCGGCGGAGGATTGCTCTCCAACTGGAGCAGCACTTACATCGTGATCATACAGCAGGCCGCAGACCCAGGGAACCCCCAACACCAAAGGGAAAGGAACCCACACACGAACCAACAACCAAGAGACGACACCGAGCGGGAAGGAAGGTGCGGTCCCGACAGGAACTTGAAAACCTGTACCGGCTAGCGGCCATCAGTACCGGAGCAGAGAAGCGGGCATTCCTAAAGAGGGCTTCCGCCATACAACGGCAGGAATTCATGATAAGGGAAAAGAAACGGAGGCAGCAATAGGCTCTGAACTCCAACAAAAATAAACATAATATATAAATAAACAAAAATCAGGGTTTTCTTTATATTCATTGTCTTCTCTCTCAATTCATGGTCGTCGGGTTCATACCCATTATGCATCGGGAAGATTAATCCACTCTTTAATAGGGTTGTTCCTCACATGGTCGTTGGTTTCAAAACCACATTGAATATTGGGAAGTAATAGTCCGTCGTAAGCAAGCTCTAGATGCTCTCGTCACCAAAACATTCCTGGAAAAAATTATACAACAACATCAACAAGCTGGCAATATTTGAGAGGAAGATCTTGTGGATCTGCACAGGGATGCACTTTGACAGGATTCGTATGAAACACATACGCAACAAGAGACTCTATGAAGAAGCCAACATTCAACCACTTGACAGATACCTCATCAATTCCAGCCGACGGTGCCTGCAGAATCTGATCAACCACCCGAACCCTCTCAAAGGAGGAGTTGTTAACCAGCCAAGACATCCTGACCAGTGGTACCTCGAAGCAATGGAACTACTAGATGAGGATCTAATATCAACCAACGACGAAGAGAATATCCCCTTCTACGCCGCCCCAGGCTCAGCTCACTACCGTGGCTGAAAACCTGAACAAAACACCACCAAACCATCCCAGTGACAATCGGACCTGAACAATCCAAAACGTGAAGCCGACATTAATTAAGAATTAAAATTAAAATACAATGACAGTTTAAAAATAATTTAAGCAAAAAACTCAAAATGTTAAAAGTTAGGCCCCCTTTTTGTGCCCACATTTTATAATATCCAATGTACTCTTTAAGATAACCAGCGTTAAGCAAATTGTAAATAATAATTGTTCAATAAAAATCTTTAAGTCGTTAATTTATTTTCAGTTCTTATTAGAACTCGGTAGAGGTAAGTCCTCATTAAAGGTAGAACCGCACTAGGCGAAACTGCACTTCAGCGACACCCTGGGCACTTTCGCACGAAACTGAACGAAACTTCATGTCGCGACACAGTTGGTCAGATTACCAACTTTGTCACATAGTGTCGCGCCGTGAAGTGCAGTTGTCGCTTAGTGCGATATAGCTCATACAATTTCATACAAATAAGTCGTGAAGTTCAGTTCCGCTGAAGTGCAGTTCCGCCGAGTGCGGTCTTACCTTAAGAGATACAAACCTTTTTCAGTTGACGTCTACGATGACTGACGACGGCCAAGAGGACTGACAATCGTCACGACGATGACGGTGATGGTGACAATGACGGTGGAAAAATTGACAACGATGACGACGACGGTGACAACGAACATGACGACGACGACGTTGGCCAGGACAATGACGATGATGGTGGCGACGACGGTGGACAAAATGACGACGAGGGTGACGACGACGGTGACAACGACTATGACGACGTTGGCTAGGACAATGACGTTGATGGTGACAACGACGGTGGACAAGGTGACGGTGATGGTGGCCAGGACGACGACGATGTTTTTTTTCAGCTATCCTTTTTTCAGGGACAAAAAAAAGTCCTTTCAAGGGCTAAAAAAATTTTTTAAAAATATATAAATTTTTCAAAATAGCTTGAAACGCTTACTAAGCGGTTTCAAATTTGGTGAAATTCCAAAAATAAGAAAAGTTCTTTCAAAAACTAAAAGAATTTTTAAAGAAATATTAATTAAAACACAAAAATAGCTTAAAATGTTTACGAAGCGGTTTTTAATTTGTAAATGATCCCAGTTATGACTAAAAGCAGATTCTTGTCAACAGTTTTCTTGTAAGAAAGTCTTTCTTAAGGAAATGTACCTCGTATGGCCCGCTTCGCGAGATCCAAGGATTTTAACTCCCTTTTCGGGGGGCTCTGTGCCGCCCACGCAACTCCGTTGCTCCGTTTAGGGTATGTCAAGTCGCCAAGCAGGCGCCTATGTCAAAAGTTTTCTTGTAAAATAGTCTTTCTTAAGCAAAAGTACCTCGCGTGGTACTCGTGAGGTATGTATGGGGGGCATGCTGCCCCCCTGCAACCCCCTCCGTGGCACACTATAGGATTTTGGGTAGGTGCGAGGTTGGGTGTATGCAAAGTTTCTTTTTATCATTTGGTAGTTTTTATTTACTGGGACATAACCATTTGCATTGGGAGTTAGTTCGTAGGGCCATTTTTAGGCCTTATAAGAACCTTTTTATGCTTACAATCGTTTCAGAATCGTTCTAAGCTTATGGGCAAAGAATTTCAGCACCCATTTTCCATGCATTCATAGCTATCAGCATCGAAATAAGACTTCGGCATTTACTTCAGTGCCTACGTTCTGTAACTCTCGCATAAAATTAGTCGAAAAACGATGAAAAATGGAACAAAACTCATACGATTTGTTTCAATTTTCATCGTTTCTCGACTAATTTTATCGATGCGAGAGTTACAGAACGTAGGCACAGATTACACTAAATCATGAGAATCAACGAGAACGAATGTAACAATTCGCTGACCAAAAAATGTATTTAAGCAGTAGTAATTCCGGAATAAAATCAGTTCTTATCAGAACTCCGTGGAGGTAAGACCTTAAGCAATTCGCTGAGAGATATTAGCTGCGTTTTATTTTCCCCCAGATCCAATCCAGATCAGATCATGAAAATAAAACAATCCAGGATCTCAGTGACAACTTGTTATATACCCAACTCTTCTTTTCCTTTGTCTTTTTTCTTTACACTACTGACGACATTTACAAATTAAGGGTGTGTGTTCAAAATGGATTTGGAAATCCAAATTCAAAACAAAGTTGGATCTTGTGTTGTTTTTGTAATACATGTATTTTTGTAAGCAAATCCAATCTGGTTCGGATCTTGGGGAAAATAAAACACAGCTATTTATGCCTTTTTTCATTTTTGGGTTTGGGAATTGGGACGCTTTCAGTGGTTTTAAGGGTATTAGGAATTTTTCCTTTTACGCTTAAAATGCATTTTAAGCGTTATGGCATTTCAAGCGTTATGGCAATTTTTGGGTTAAAAATTGCCAATATGCTTAAAAAGCGTGTAAAAATTAAAAAACGCTTAAAATGAATTTTGTGCGTTTTCGTAATTAAAAGGTCAAAAATATTTTTTTGGAGTAAAATATCACAAAAACGCTTAAAATTCTTTTTAAGCGTAGATAAATTTTTGTTTTTAACTTTAGAAGGCAATTTTGAGCATTTTTCAGAATTTTGTTTTTTCTAGCTTAAACTGCTTTTTAAGCGTTTTGACATTTTTTTCATCGCCCTGTCCACTTTTTTGATTGGCCAAAATAATAAAAAATATTGTCAAAAAAGTCAAATATTTTGTCAAAAAATATTAACTTAGAAAAATATTTTTCAAAACTACCAAAAAACACTTTCAATACTGTATTAGAAATCCCGCGCGAAAGGAGTAGAAAAATCCCGCGGATGTTACGCGGGATTTCGTTACTCGACCAATTTTCGTGACGTCACAATCTCCAATAAATTCAATTTCCATCCGCGGGATTTCGTTACGCGGGATTTTGTTTTGCGTGATTTCGTAACGATCCCTTTGAAATCAATAGAATGAGACTGACAGAGCATCGCCTGGCGTATGTACAAGGAACATGCTCATTCATTGCTAGAAAAAAGATTCACAAATACAACTCCACGACAGACAACAACAGTGCTTTTGGTTGATGAATTAGATATAGAGACTGTCTAAAGATGCGACAGAGCGCACGCGAAAATGATTTGGCGTACGCGAAATTAAGTGCTTCTACTTCTATGTTTTTTTTGCTTGCTTACATAAATACTGCAGTGATAGAACCCAGCATTACGGCGTATAAACACTGAGTTATGAATGGTGGGCACATAATTGGGGATTTGGGGTAGGTGCGAGGTTGGGTGTATACAAAGTTTCTTTTGCTTCTAAAGAATCTGGATTTAAAGCCAACCTCGCACCTACCCCAAATCCTATATTTTCGCGTAAGCGAAATCATTTTCGAGTACGCGACATTTTCGCGTACCCACTATCGGGTCTTTAGACAGATTCTTAGATATATTATGTAATCGAAGACAAGATGTGTACAATGTTTTGGATTGGCCAACAGAATCAGCTGCGCTTCTGGTTGGTGTTACCATTGGCCGCGTTCATGTTTGTATCCAAAGCGATCTGGATAGCTTTGTGTTGTTGTAATCCCTTGTAAAATCACAGCTGATGACAAAGCAGCTGTTGGCGAAAAAAAATCTCAAGCTATCCTAAAAATTCTGGGATACTCATCTATCCTATGGGAAATGCCAATAACAGCTGATTTGCGTTCAGAAACATACTGGATACTCGAGTATCTTAGATAGGCTATCCTAGTGCAACCTGAACGCGGCCATTGCAAACACTATGGATCTTCCTAAAAAACTTTTGGTAAGTCGAACTTATCACAGTTAAAAAAACAATGATTTTTATATAGGTTTTTTTTTAATTGTTTTTTGCAGGTAAGGTTACATCTCGCCTTACTGGGCTATTCTGGCGTTGTGAGGGCTCACAACTCACAAGTCACAAGCCTTTGTGAGGTTGATTTCTTGTGAGGTTGTTGTGAGGTTCTCAAAAGGAGATCAAAATTTCGATAGTTTTTGTGAGACTCACAGTTGTGAGGGTACGAAAACCTCACAAAATCGTGAGGTATCAGTGAGATTTGCCAGAATAGGGCTGTTAGTCTCACAAGACTAACCTTGCAACCATATTGACACAAACAACTATAGGTTAAGGAAATTGTTATTGGATGATAAGGCGGTTCGGAAGCATTTAATGGTGATGCTGTGCAGCTAGTTTTTTTTTTTTTTTATAATTCACGCGCACTCGAGGGGTTATTACTACCCTTAACATGAAAAACACAGTGCGAGCGTTAGGAAAAGAGGACAGGGTTTGAAAGGACATACCGATGCACATTAATTTTGAATTTATGAATATCACAATGAGGAGGAAAAATAGAGTAGGGTAAAGCATTCCACATACGTGTTGTACGGCTGAAGAAAGAATCTCTGTACTTAACAGTACGCCCGAAGTTGGGCTCAAGGGTAAACTGGTGGGCATTCCTAGAAGCGCAAGTATTTCGGTTAAATTGTTTCAGGGGAGGTATGCATCTAGCTATTTCATTGGAACACTGAATATAGAAGTAGCGGTAAAATAAGGATATGCATGTTACATTTCGACGATGTTGGAGTAAAGCAAAAGTTTGCATTATGGTTCTATCACCTATCATTTTTAAAGCTCTTTTCTGTATTCTGTCTAGAAGACTCAATTGCGTTGAAGGAGCACCTGCCCAAATGTGCGAGTTGTACTCGAGCTTTGGTCGGATGTACGCCTTGTAAATAACACCCAAATCAGATGGGGAGAAAAATTTCTTACAACGCCGAAGAAAACCTAAACACTTCGCAGCGTTTTTTGCAACGTCGAATATGTGGTCATTCCATAGAAGGTGGTTGGTAACACACATACCGAGAATGAAAAGCTGTTCGGTTTCCTCAATGCAAGTGCCATTCATGGACAGTGGCAAGGGGGGTGGGTTTTGCTTTAACGACATTAGACAGCATTGGGTTTTCGAAGCGTTAAATTCCACACGGTCCCCATTGGACAATGCTTTCAAGATCGGAATTTAACGATCTTATCATACGCTGCCGTTGAAGATCCACATCCGAAGAACAGGGATGTGGTTCTTGAAACGAATATGAAAAACTGAGGGTACTGTCGTCAGCAAAACAATTTAGTGGATTAGAAGTTTCAGACAAAAGATCATTTATGAAAATGAGAAAGAGAGTTGGAGACAAAACGGAGCCCTGGGGCACACCAGCATTTATTTTATGGATATCAGACTTGAAACCATCCAATACAACTTGTATCGAGCGGTCAGAAAGGTAATTTCTAATCCAATGAAGAAGAGATTCAACGATACCAAATGCACGCATTTTCGATAAGAGAGCTTGATGCCAAACTCTATCAAATGCCTTAGAAATATCAAGTGCAATAATCTTACTTTCTCCAAAACGATGTAAAGATTTGTTCCACTGTTCGGTGAGATATACCATCAGATCACCAGTGGACCTATTGCTGCGAAAGCCGTACTGCCGGTCATTAAGAAGCTTTCGTTCCTCGAGATATTTCTTGAGCTGGAAATTAATCAGCGTTTCCATGACCTTAGAAAGAAGGGACGTAAGTGCAATTGGCCGATAGTTAGAGGGTGAAGAAGATTCGCCTTTTTTAGGGACAGGCTGGACAAATGCTGTTTTCCATGCACTCGGAAAGATCCCTGTAGAGTAGGATAGATGGAAAAGCTTACGCAGTGGTTTTGCCAGCGTTGAAAAACACCTCTTCAGAACAATGGGAGGGATACTATCCGGGCCAGCGGATTTGTGTATATCAAGGTCTTTCAGGACTCTTGCAACTGCACGAGTGCGAAAGAAGATTTGTCCCATAGAATCGTTTACGCTCTCGAGTACAGGAGGAGTCATGACACTAGCTGGTAGCATCGAATTAACAGCAAACTGTTTTGCTAGCAAATTGGCTTTCTCAAGCGAGCTGACAGCAGGAGTGTCATTGAAGATGATAGTTGCACGGTAAGTTGGAAGTTTGCTTTGATGTTTTTCCCGACTTAAACAAATTTTTCTCCAAGCAGTTGTAGCAGAGGTCAATCGAACTGGTGTCAAAGAGATCAATTTCATGGGAGTCTATTCACAAATTGGAACTTTTTCGGCTTTTATGGGTGCTCTTGTTCCTACTTAGGGACTTGTTTAAAGAATTTGTTCTAAGCTTGGAGCTGAAAGACTGATCATCTGGGATCATTCAATAACTGACATATTTCAAAAAATTTTACTCAATGTTAGTATGGACGATATTCATTACGCCCTCAAGGTTGACTCTTAATTAATTTATTATATATTTATATTTGTTTAAAAGGTTGACAAAACAAATTATTTTTACTGACTCTTACAACATTAATTAAGTTTTAGGTTTAAATAATTTAATCAAAAAAACAAAAAAAATAAATCAATATTATTTTTAAACAAAGCTCTAATGATGTATTCTATTTAGTTGTTTTCAGTTATTTAGGTCATATAGACACAAAAATAAAATAAAAAAGTATGTACGAACATCGTCATTTGTATCATTTTTTATATTTATATATTAGGTACACATAAATATATTGATAATAGCAGTGTTTTATTATATACGGATCTGTATCGGTATAATTTCTCTACACCTAAAGGTTCCCCCACACCAACGCGAATTTTCGGTGACGACGACGAAAACAATAATAACAACGTGTTGTTTTCATTGACAACCACGTTTTGTTATTGTTGTTTTCGTCGTCGCCACTGAAAATTAGCGTTGGTGTGGGGGAACCTTTGTACAACAATTCAACTTGCAATCAGCTCTCTATCAAGTTGTTGTTGGATTACGTGTTGAAAAATGATCTTGATACAGATCCGAAGATAATAAAACACGACTAATATTATAAAGTATTTCGAGTAAGAACTTAATCATGTATGATTCCAACGTGCGGAATGGTAATTTAGTTATCCTTTCGCCACCAGGTGAGGTCATAAAGAACACTTGCACACCAGCGAAACTGATTGACGGTTGAGTTCAATATTCAATGCACTGCGATATATGGAAATAAATTAAAATTTTTATTTCTTTTCTTTTTAAATAAAAAAACTCACATTCTTGGTTCTTTGTGAAAATAGCAACCAGATTTTGAACGGTCTACGATTGGTGGGAATTGAAAATTAAAAGAAAACGTCAAAAAATCTCCAGCAACTTGTTTCCTCGTGTGAAAGGGGACTTAATACTACGTTTTCATTGGAGCCGAAATGAGCTAATTTCGTAAATTACAGAAAAGGTGTTTTCATTGCAAATTTGCTAATTTCGTTTGACAGATAACTTCATTTTGAATTTGATTTGGCAGTTAATAGCTTCTTTTTCTTGTGTTCTCTTTCTGTTTCTTATACATCAAATTTTGACATTTTCAATGTTTCCACTGGGTTTCCACTGCGGATGCATTCCACTTGGGTGTGTTCGTGCAAATTTGGTTGAAATTACCTCATTTCGAAATGTGAATTTGTATGGGAAATGAGATAATTTGGAATCGAATTTGGAAATTTTCAACGAAATTACCCCATTGCGCCCAATGAAAACGTAGTATAAGAGTGCAGGCGAGGCGTACGAATGCTCAGAAAAAGTGTTTGTACTGGACCTGGCTTCAACTGCATCATCACAAGGGCTTAACGAACATGTGTTGCGACTAAGATTTGTGTTTGGTTGATATGAGCTTTCGTATGGGTTGTAGAAAAGTTCGGATGATGTCCATGATGTTTCGGAAATATTTCTGTTGCGCCTGTTTTTGCGAATCATATTTTGAGTTGTTGATTCTTTAATACTTCAATTATCATCCATTTCGCTTCAAAAAATATGTCTTCTTCGACTTCACCCAGCTTATCTGCAACTATTTTCCCTAGACGAATGGCAGGTGTATTGAGTGAAGCAGACGCGCCTTTCGAATTTTTGGCTTTTTATTTCGGAAATAGTAACATTTTGTTTAATTTTATTTAGTCCATTTTGAACAGTCTGAAGTGCTTCCATTCTCTAAGTTCTACATACTTAAATAATGTTTATCTTTTTTGTCATAGAGCATAGGCCACTCTTGGTATAATGGAAGTAGGCACTCCGTTTCAGTTTTTGTCCACATTTTATAATTTAACAATAAGTCTGTCTAGTCTCAGTGTTTTAATTTATTAAATATTAGCTGCGTTTAAGTTTATTCATGTATTTAAACAGTAATTAAAACATTTGATCAATATGAAGTGAATTGTTTTTATTTGCATACAAAATAATTGACCAAAAACGCAAACTTCAACATAAAACACACAAAAATAATTTATAATTTAATTTCTTTGTTCTTTTATTTTTTTTTCACGGCGGCGCGCGCGCGTAATATTAGACAATTGACAACTCTTGGTTTTTTTTCTTGGTTGTCAAACCATAAATGTCAATGTTCAACCAGAAAAAATCTTCAAATTTTCATTCCTGCTTTCGTTACTTCATACCCCTCACCCAAGCTGTCAAAAAGACGAAAGACGAAACAACCGAAAAGTCTTCATGTAATCAGCGTCTTTGTTTACCTCTCTCCAAGTTCAGACCAGCTGTTTCCTATTTTTTTTGCTTGTTTGAAACTGACGGCTGGTGGAAAAGCCCAATTGGAATCTTTAGTACTGCTCGTTGCCCATTGACCTATTATATATGGACTGCTAGTCGAGAATCATTTCCATACAAATTCCGAAATGAAAATGGTTCCATCTCTCCCTAGTGACATGAGCGCTATGGTAGGACACGCGGCAAAGAGAATTAACTATTTTCAGTGCCATCTGTTCCTACCATTGACCTATTATATATGGACTGCTAGTCGAGGGTCATTTCCATACAAATTCCGAAATGAAAATGGTTCCACCTCTCACTAGTGACATGAGCGCTATGGTAGGACACGCGGCAAAGAGAAGTAAACATTTTCAGTGCCATCTGTTCCTACTTTGTCTGAGCAAGCTTTTTTTGCCATAGAAACTACGGACATCTATTGTTATTTCTTATAAAAAACTGAGCAATCTGTTTTTGCTAAAATTTATATTTTGACGTTTGTGTATAATTTTAATTTTCATTTCACATTTTGCGTCGTGCGACCTGCGTGGTAAATTTGATTTTTATAAATATATTTTTTGTTTAAATTTGGATAAAAAATGGTGATTCAACAGCATTTGGAGATAATTTTTTCAAGTACATAAATATTATATTGATTTTAATTGATGTTGTTTTTTGTAGCAAATAATTCCGCCAAAAGTTTTCCAATTCAATCCGAAACTCGATCCTGTAACATCGCTCAAATGAGAATATGGTCAGGCTCTCTTGTACCAGCATGGCAATTGAGGTAATAAAAATACAAGAAAGTCGTCGTCATTTGTGTGTCCTAATACCGATTAAGATTTGACGGAAAAAATCTTCCAGGAACATAAATCTTATCCACATCATCTTTAATAAAAACTTACCAGAATGGTTCGAGAGCACATTGAAACAACTTCTGACGGATCACTGGTGGTCATTGATTGAGGGTTCGAAGCAGTTCCTCGCTGAAACATCAACTATTGACAGTCTGATTACATTTTCGAATAATCTGAGGTTGGAAACAACGGTGAGCCACAAATGGAATCTTGATTGGAATCTCTACATATTATCTCTACATCTACCATTGTGTGTTGACTACTGATATTTGGGCTCACATCTTTGGCAGAGAAAACAGCGATTAGTTTGAAAATCTCATGAATCAATTTGAACATGTTGACCGAAAAGACTCGTCCTGTGTCAATAAGTTGCAAACAGTTTTACTTGTGCCAAGTGCCAGGATGCACTTGGACGCAATTCTAGCTAGCACGAGTGTCGTAGGAGAGATTCTAACTAAAGAGGATGTCTACACGGCCGGAAACCGATCCATAACCAGTCGCACTTGGGGATAAATTTCTTTGGTCACCAGAACCTTCTTGACTAGGTCTTCATGCTCTGTGAGAACAGCCAAAGCGCTGAGTTTCACAGAATTTTATAACTTTTTTCACAGATATGCGTTCAAAATTATGCGGTGGGATTAATACATTTAATTTATTCATAATCTTTTATTTATTCAAGATTTATTCAAAAGTGAATGAAAAAAGCAATGAAAAAAAAAACAAGCACAAAACTGAAGTGTCAAAATGTTTCACCGTGTTTTCCGCTTGTCCTATGTTAGCGCTAGCGGCGTTTAGTTATAGGTGGAACCATCGTGAAGTTGGCTCCTGGCAGTACCCATATATAGTAAGTCAATGTCGTTGCCAATCTCAGGTTAGTTTCATTTTAGCCTCGGCGACACTAGCCCTCCTCACTGCAACTAGCGGAAAAAAAATGAAACCTCAAATTTGACATTTTTACAGAAGGAAAAAAAATGGCCGCGTTCGAGTGATATACTATGTTTCCACCGATCGCTAAACCGAGATTTAAGTAGATTTACCCTAAATCCTCTTAAAATCTCAAAGATTTACCATACAAATTTAATCCTCAATTCTAGTAGATTAGAAATTAATCTTGTTAAATCTTTATAGGGCCAATAGTTAAACAGATCGAACAAACCTATTCCTCTCTTGCGCTGAGTACATTATTCAAGAATCGAGAGAACATTTTCGAGAATCTATTTTTTTTTGCGTCGTTTAACTATCTATCTCACTTCCTTTTTAGAAGAAAACATGAAACAGCATTTGCATTTTGAAAGGAACTGTCAAAGTTAATCTACTTTATAATCTTTTTATGCGGTGAAAACACTAGCTGTGTTTTATTTTCCCCGAGATCCGAACCAGTTTGGATTTGCTTACGAAAATACATGTATTACAAAAACAACACAAGATCCAACTTTGTTTTGGATTTGGATTTACAAATCCGTTTTGAACACACACCCTTAATTTGTAAATGTCGTCATTAGTGTAAAGAAAAAAGACAACGGGTGTATACAAATAAAAAAAACAAAAGGAAAAAAGAGTTGTCACTGAGATCCTGGGTTGTTTTATTTTTATGATCTAATCTGGATTGGATCTGAGGGGAAAATAAAAAAATTTTTTTTGACAATATTGTCAGAAACGTATTTGTCAGACGACAATCTGACAAAAAATTGTGAGGTATCTTACAATCGTCTGAACACACAATTTTTATCATTGTCAGTCGATTACGACATTGTCAGACTCATTGGTCATTGTCAGATGTTTTCATTGAAAATATCTTCCAATTGCTGACAATTTCTTCATTGTCTCAAATGTCAATGAGTTGGTTAAAGAGAAATAAAAAAAGAGTTCACAATCAAATTGTCAGACTTTGGGAATAAATCTACCAGCCGTGTGAACGGACAATTTTTCATTGTGAGAAATATGTCAATTTTCAGCTAATTGTTAGATATTGTCAGACCATTGACAGTTCTGACAATATTGTAAGATCTGACAATTGTCTGTACTTAGTTTAAGGATGGAACGTACGAAACATGGACGTATGTATATGGACTGCTAGTCTAATGTCATTTTCATACAACAATTGTCAAAAAAATGTCGCCAAAATAAGAGAGCGATGCTAGCTCTTCCCACGCCACTTCAGGAAACTAAAATTAACTTCTGACATAGAAGCTCGCGACATCTGTTTTTAAAAATTCAAAAAGTCGTATTTAGCGACAAACCAAACTTGAAATTAGCCGTCTTTCAACCAATTCCCCCCGGGCTTGCAAAAAAACACGCCTATTTTTAAATTTCGTGCATAGAAATGTGCGACATCTACGGTATTTTGCCTCTTATTTTTTCTTAGCGTTGGTTTGGAAGTTGGATTTTCAAAATGAAACAATTCACCAAAAATAATATAATTGGCCGCATTCGAATGATAGGCCGATAGGGTATCTAATGTGGAATTCCTTTTAACAAAAGAATCGAATTTTTTCTAAAAGATTCGATTTTTATTATGAATAATTCGAATTTTTTCTGTCAAAACATATCTTGCTAATTAAGCAAGATTCAAGAAGTATTTTACACCGATTCGCAAACACATTAGCAAGATTTGAAATTTCTAAAATGTCAAATTGAATGTCGAGGTGTTTTAAGAAAACAAATTAGGCGTATTCCCGATCCGATGCAACTGGTCTTGTATCATTGCAAAAATGCAAAAGTGTAAAATTGCTATTACCTAACCCCATTGTAAAAAAAAACTTTGCACTTTTACAATGCTGCAAGGCCAGTTTGCATCGGATCGTGAATACCCCTATTGTGTTTTTGGTTGCAAAGAATTTTCGGTGAATTTTATATTAAATTTTTATGCGTTGTTTTTCAATTAATTGTAATAATTATTTTTCCAAATTGAATATTTTTTGACGTTTTACTTAAAAATTGCTGTTGTCAAGGGCCACACACAATCACAAATAAAAATCGATTCTTTCGTATTCCTTTCAACGACAGAAAAAAATTTGATTCTTTTTCGAAAAAAATTCGATTCTTTGGTTGAAAGGAATCGGACATAAGATCGTTATGTTTTCAAACGACCAAAACCTAATTGTATAGGTGTCGTAATCGACTGACAATGATAAAAATTGTGTGTTCAGACGATTGTAAGATACCTGACAATTTTTTGTCAGATTCTCGTCTGACAATGACGTTTCTGACAATATTGTCAGACAAAATTGTGTGCCAGTCGGAACCACACCTATCTCGTGTGGTGTGGAGCGGTGTGTCGTTGAATGTGCACACTTGTGTGGAGTGATGTTGAAAAAGAAAAGTACAGATATACATGTCATGTTATGACTGTTGCTTTGATTTTTGTTTATAATGTAAGTGTTCTCTTTCTTACAAGTAGTAAACTCCACATCGTGGTATGGCGCAATCGAAACAGTAGCGACTCCTAAACAACACACCACGCCAAGCATATGAAACACATTGGAGCGATAGCGACACACCACTCCACAACACACCACATGAGATAGGTGAGATTCTGGCTTAAGACATTTGGAACAGTTTTTTCACTGACAATAGGCGTTTTTCTTTTTTAGCCCCGAGCGTGGCACTGAGCTGTCAAAAAGAAAACTGTGTTACTTTCTAACTCGGAGCGCTCCGAGCTCTCAACTTGCATTTCTTTTTTATCTCAGAGCTCGACCGGGGCTCGCTCGATGAGCTCGGAAAAAAATTACCGAGCACAAAGCTGAGCGCGGCTAACTTCATACAATTTTCATGTAATTTGACAGATTACTAAGCATATGAGAGTTCAGTGCTCAATTGAGTTTCTTAAATAGATCGGTGCGCTCAGGTCACGCTCTGTTCGGAGTGAGTTCTATTCGCTCAGAGCCCGCTCTATGCCCCGCTCGGGACTAAAAAAGAAAAACGCCTAATATTGTAAGATCTGACAATCGTCTGTACTTAGCTTTAGAATAAGGAGCGAAGGAAGAGGTATATATCACATAAACAAAGTATGTGTGTGAAGCACCAAATTAAGAAAAAAAAACAAAACAAAAAGTCATTTTGGCGATCTAAAGGAAAATATTTCGATGTTTTCAATCGTTAAAATAGTGAAAAAAGATAATTAAACTAAATAAAAAAATGAAATAAAATATAAAAACAACATGCGGTGGTGTTAAATTGTGTAAAAACACCTATAATAAGGAGTTAACAATCTTTTCGTTTCACGGGCTGATTGTTTGCCTGCTTGGTAACTTTTATCCCAAAAACTGAGTTTTTTTTCAATGGGTTTTGACAGCAAATTGTGAAATTGAATGAAAAATTTGTGCAAATTCGCAAGAAATTTCACGTTACCAAACATACCAAAGATACTGATCCAGATTAAAACTTAAATTCAGATGTAATTATCTCAAAACTGCACTCAGTGGAATTGCACTTCAGCGACACCGCACGCACTTTCGCACGAAACTGAACGAAACTTCACGTCACGACAAAGTTAGTCAGATTAAGTTTCTTCGTGTACTTCTCGGACTAAATCTGGCAAACTGTCAAATTTGGAGGAGTGGGGATGAAATTCTCTCAAAGAGAAGCGAAACTGTCTGAGAGTACACGAACGCCTTAAACCAAAATATTTGCCAGTTTTTAAATGTCCACAAAAAGTAAACAAAATTAAAAAAGTAAACAAAGCGACATTATTGAAATTTCCATTATAATTTCATATTCTTTATTAAATTTGATAATGAACAAATTAAAATAACATTGTAAAGGCTTAACTACATAAGCCAAAAAGTACTGAAGTACAAAAGTAAAAATATTTTTTTTACCGCTAGCGCCGTTGTTTTGTGAAAAAGAATACACAAATTTGTTTTTAAACCAAAATTTAAGCTTTCTGCATCATTTTTATAAGTTTTCCAGTCAGAAACACTATCCTAAAATGAGTTTGAAAATTTTCACTTTTTTACTTTTTCACTTTTTTGGCTTATGTAGTTAAGCCTTTAATATTTGCTAATGAAAAATACACACTAAACAGGAACATCACGCAATTTATTTTTTAGTAATCCCAAATTCTATGAAGAAATTATAACTAAATTAGACAGAATTAAAAAAAAAAAAAACACTGAATTAAAGTACACTCCACAAAATAAGTTTCTTAAATTACCTAAATATTTCATTTTTGTTGTTCTTTGTCTTTCAGACTGGCTTCTGACAGAAAACAGAAGTTACCAGTTTCTGCCCGAAGAAATTTCTCGGGTAAAAACTGGCAAGAAGGGGAATTTTTTTTCTCACTCATGAGCGCTCTCTCCTGCCAGAAACTACCCAAAATTTGCGTACGCGAACGCCTTCGGACTAAATCTGGTAAAAAATGGTAGTTTTGGGTAGTTTCTGGCGCGTAAGCGAACGGACCTATTATCAACTTTACCGCATAGTGCCGTGCCGTGAAGTTCAGTTGTTGCTTAGTGCGAAATAGATCATACAATTTTCTACAAATACCTAATTCGTGAAGATCAGTTCCGTTGAAGTGCGGTTCCGACGGGTGCGGTCTTACATTAGCACCCATATTAGGCCCAGTTCACATAGAACTGGCTTAAGGTTTTGGTGTGGTTCTGGCGTGGTTGCAACATATCGCACATGTAGTTCAAAAGTGACACAACTCAAAAAACGCAAGTTTTGAGTTACTATCAAAAAAAGTTCCATAGACTTCAGCCCAACATATTTATTAAGAGTACATTTAACTAGATTCAATGGTTTTTCCGCCAGATGACACTATGTCGTTTTAAATGTTTCAAATGAGGTCAAACTACCTTTTACAAAATTGACACATTTTTAGTTGTTACCTGATCTTCTTAGCGAACTGGTGTGTCAAGATAAAATCAAAAGTGCCTTATTTTGAGTTGTGTCATTTATGTGTTCAAAACTTTAAAATTTCGGGGCTTTAATTTGAGTTAGGACACTTTTGTTGATCTCTAGGTGAAGAAAGTTTTGTTTTATTTTGAGTTAAGCCACTTAAGTTGACTGAGGTTAATATGAATACTTTGTTTTATTTTGAGTTATGTCACTATTGAAGAATGAACGATTGAGATTTAGAGTTGTGTCTCTTTTGATGATTTATTAAAAATTTAAGTTTTTTAAGATAAAATAAAGACAAAATGGCTTTAATTCTAAATAAACTTTTTTATCTGTATGTCGCGAATATTTGTATATGCATAGTTCCTAAATAATGTCTTTTTTGATACATTTTTCGACCTTTTTTTGAGTTAGGACACTTTTGTTGTTTGAATTTTATAAATAAATTTTTTTCAGCAATTGAAGCAGATTAACAATGCATTCAATGAGTCGTGCCAGATTTATGGTGCTAATGGCAACCCACAATTTACAAGCTGATTCATATGCAATATATCCCAAGCCAAACGATGATTTTTCGCTTCAAAATCAAGAAAGCCAGCAAACAATCCACCTGCCCGATCACACAATAAGTCCTGATGAAAGTAATGATGAAGGTAATGTTTTGTGCAATTTAGATAACCACATGATGCAAATGGCAGCCGAAAACTCACAAATGGATACATCTGCAATTAATTCATTGAGCGAGGGTTCGATCGAAAATATAGAAAACCAGCAAACTGAATTCAATTATTCAACCACAGCTCAAGATTTAACCGACCAGCCCAGTACATCAAATCGGGAAGGAAAAAATTTTTATGAAATTTCATATGACTCAGAGTGCCCCACACAGATTCGTTTAACTAAGCTTAAGCAAGAAAACTACTACGACTCAGATGCAGATCCTCATTTCCATCATAATTCTTCTGACTTTGAAGGCACTTCTTCCAACAGTGTAGGCAGTTCTTCGGACGCCGAGTCGGTAGATAATAAAGAAAAAAAAAGTGAAAAAAGGAAGAAAAACGGAACGAAAACCTGCAAATTGGACTAAAAACAAAGTTAAGCTGTTAAGAAACTCTGGAAAACCCTATGTGTCATCATCGAAGACTAAGAAACAATTTTCTGCGAAGAAAGTGCGTTTACCATGTGGAGAAAAGTGTAGATTGGGTTGCAGTGCAAAAATTAGTGACAGAACCAGGAAAGACATTTTTAAAAACTATTGGGATCTTGCAGATTTGCAAAAACAGAGAGAATTCATTGCCAGTCACACTTATGAAATCAGATAACTGTTGCGGCCAACAGAAAAACAAATATTTGCTATCTGCGTATGCATATGCAGTAAATAAACTCAACGTTCGAAGTATTACTCACAAATTCCTTATAAGGGGGCACTCTCAAAATGAGGGTGATAATGTGCATAGTGTTATAGAAAAACAGGTCAAAAGACACCTTAGATCTAGCCCAATCTATTTGCCTCAGCAGTATGTTACTTTGATCCAAACAGCAAAAAAAAATGGTCCACCATATCGCGTTCACGAGCTTACTTACAAGGATTTTTATGATTTAAAAACTCTGCAAGAAGAATGGGGAAGTAGGTTTACAGTTGATACTGATAGGATACAAGTCAAGTGGCATGATATTAAGTTTATACGTGTGGAAAAAGAACACCCTTATTCATTCTTTTATAAAACTTCTTATGAAAATGAAGTTTACAAAGGAGTAAATGTACGCAACGTTAGAAAAAACCAAACTTCAGAAGCTAATAATTTTTCTCTCGGATTGACGCAAGCCTATTCAAAAAAAATTCCTCTGGCTGAGAACAAAAAAAAAGACATACAAGATCTAATAAACAAAAACATTATACCAAAATCTTATTTCGATACATTTTATAAAAACATACTTGCTTTAGATTAAGAAACCTTCTATGATTGTAGTATGGATTTCCAACTTTATTTCTTTTTCATTTACCTAACATTTCTGCATTTCATTATAATTAATTTATTTAGATTTACTTCTTTTATATTTTTATGCTTGTTCTGCTATGAATTTCAAAAAGGTTTTTTATACCTTACCTAAATAAAAACAAAGCTCCTTTATAAAAATGGCCTTTTTCTTACGATGATTTCTTATTTTATCTCATGACTCGTTGAGGTTAAACTTCTAATGAACTGGTATCATCCAAAATTATTCTTTACAATAAAGGTGACTCAAAATAGAATATTCCTTTTGGAAAGAAATGATCGTCAACGCTATCATAACTCAAGGTTAACAAAAAAAAGATTCACGCAAAGAATATTGCAATTTTAGTTCATAGTCTATTTTATTTTGTCAACATAATTAATCTCCCAAAATTGTTTTTCGCCTTTTCCGAAAAACTAAGATTTTTGAATTATGTCACTTTTGAATTCCATGTGCGAATTGTAATTATTAAGAAACAAATACATCAAAACTGTCATAATTAAAAATTTTTTGAACTAAAGTGGCTGAACTCAAAATAATAAACCATTTTTTTATGAAAAAAATCACGAAAAATGTCATAACTCTAAAAACGGGAATTTTCATGGTTTAAGATGTAAATTGGTGATGGTTGTTCTGTATGGTATGTTATTAGTGTATTTCCTTCCATATACATTCATTATTTCATAAATTTTCTGTTTCTATTCTCGTAAAATGGTTTTTCGGCTCTACTGAAAAACGAAAATTTTTGAGTTGTGACACTTTTGTACTACATGTGCGATATGTCACTTTGTGTAATTTGCATGGTCTCTTATGGGACAATACACACACATATGAAGAGGCGAGGGTATGGTGTGCCCCAATTGCCACGCCATATTGAAAACTCCAGTGGCCTAGGTAAACGTCACGCCACAATGAAATTCATTCATATATGTCAAACCAAATCAAACCAAAAGAAAATAACCATGAGGGATGACTATGAATTCAACATTGAGTTCTGCGATGAGATCCAGATTTATGAAAATTTGTATAATTACAGGAGGAGGCAAGACCAAACATGGCAGAAAATAGCCCAAAAATTCAATGCAAATGGTAGGTATTGTTTTAATTTCATTTATTCTTATTCTTTATAAACTTGCCCCCAAACACAAACCGCTGAGCATTTAGTTTGAGATACCAATTAGTTAAAAGAAGAAAACACATCATGGGATGATGAATGAAAAACATTGATAAGACGCAATGTCTGTTTGGTGTCCATTCACTGTCACTTCTGTGTGAATTGAGTTCACCACACCCACTCCACGCCCGTTGCAGACCTTAACCACACCAGCACCATAAGCCAGTTCTGTGTGAATCGCGCCTTACAGCCCTATTCTGGCGAACCTCACTGATACCTCACAAGTCACAACAACCTCACAAGGAAAGGTGAAATCGATTTTGTGAAGTTTTCGTACCCTCACAACTGTGAGCCTCTCAAAAACTATTGAAATTGTGATCTCCTTTTGAGAACCTCACAACAACCTCACAAGAAATCAACATCACAAAGGCTTGTGACTTGTGAGTTGTGAGCCCTCACAACGCCAGAATAGCCCTGTTATATTCAGTCGATACATACAGATTAAAACTTATGTCGAATTCCTTTCAACAAAAGAATCGAATTTTTTTCTAAAAAGAATCGTTGAAAGGAATACGAAAAGACGAAAAGAATCGTTTTTTTGTGATTGTGTGTGTGGCACTTGACAGCAGCAATTTTGAAGTAAAATGTCCAGAAAATATTCAATTTGGAAATTATTATTATTATTAATTGAAAAACAACGCACAAATATTTATTATAAAATTAACGAAAATTCATTTCATTCAAAAACACAATTTGTTCTCATAAAAAAAATTGTTTTCTCAAAAAACCGCGACATTCAATTTGACATATTTTAGAAATTTCAAATCTTGCAAGTGTGTGTGCAAATCGGTGTAAAATCTTTCTTGAATCTTGCAAAATTAGCAAGATTTGTTTTGACAGAAAAAATTCGAATTGTTCAGAAAAAAAAATCGATTCTTGTAGAAAAAATTTCGATTCTTTTGTTGAAAGGAATTCGACATTAAATCCAGAGATGTAAATAAATCTATGGGCGTTAGAGAAACGAATATAAATTTGCAAACAAATTAATACAGCCCTTTTAATAAAAACTGCAGATTTGTCTTCTAATTAACCAATTAACAAAAACATTGATTAAAAGTTAATGCATGAATTAACATTTCTTAATAATAAAATAATACGCACCCTGCTATAGCTAATTGACGTTTAGGCACAAATTATTACCAAAATCTACTACAATTAACAAGAACCCAGTATTGACATTATAGATTATAAATTGGATAGATAGATTATAAATTGGTTTACACATACACTTTGTCTTCTAATCTCAACTTTTAAACACACACTGTCTAATTGAATTTCATTTAAGCGTGTACACTGTACATAGCTGAAATGAAAATAAAGTTATGAATTTCTTTAATGGTAATCTCTGTTATTTGTCTATCAACTGTCATCCCTATTTCTTTATTTACCTACCCAAAAAATAAACAAATTAATAAAATGATAACTACAAATAAAAGAAAGAGAACTGAAAATTGGACACCGAATGATAAGATATACACGCTTTAAGGTTTTAAATACAAATAAATAATTATTCTTAAAATTATTCACAGAAATTTCTTCGAGAATTGTGTGTGGAGAGGGCCAGCATAATTGAAAATAAATCGGTGGACACAAACACCAACCACCTTAAGAAGGAGTGCTGGGCACAAATCACTGAAGCGTAAGTTTGGATGAATGTAAAAATAAAATATAAACAAAAATGTAATCGGTTCACAATATCTTTCAAGCTTTAATTCAGTGTGCGATATAAAGAGAGACGTGGCCAGAGTCCAGTTTCAATGGCGAAATATGAAAATGAAGGCCAAGTTGTCCGAGTCCGCATATAGAAAATCGTTGAAGAAAACTGGCGGTGGTCCGCCTCCTCAATCACCACCAAAAGAGGATCAACAATTAATAAAATTGATTCCCAATGAATTTGCAATTGATAGTAATCCATTTGACAGCGATGGAATCGCACTGAAGGTTTGTTAAATCTTGTATTTTGCAAATATTTATGTCAGTCTCGGTATCATATATTGTTTTCATGACTAGACCACAGAAGAGAACGTCAACTATTCAATTGAAATTTTGGACGAATATGTCGAAGAGGAACAAAATGCTCACAAGGAACATACCGACTTTTATAAAGGTATGTATGTACATAATATGAAGATTCGAAGTTAAAGGATGTAATGTTTTTTTTTTTATTTATTTATAGAAAATAGTCAAAATGAGCTAAATGTGAGCGGCGTCACCCTGAACCAATCAACAAAAAAACACGCACAAGAAAAAAGAAGAGCGTAAGAATTTTTTTATGACTAGGCATAATAATAATGTATACCTAAGCAAAACATTTATATATTTTAAGGAATCCAATTCACAAAAGCATGATTTTTTTGATTTCACAAAAGCTCATGCTGAAGAAGAGCATGAAGTGCGAATGGTCATACTGCAATTGGAGAAGGAATGCCGTCTAAAAGAATTGATGAAAGCCGACAACTTATTAGAGGAGCATGAGGAGCGTATGAGAATACTCAATTTGGAGAAACAGTGCCGCCAAAAGGAACTGGAAAAGCTTAACATGGAAATAGAACTTTTGAATTAGTTCCAAGCGTCATAAGTTTCTGTAATCTGTTTTTTTTTTAACTATTAATTTATTTTTGTTTTCACAAAAGATGTGATACATATTATTTTTATTTTGTTTTCACAAGGAAGTGATATTATTTTTATTTTATCTTTTTGTTTTCACAAAAGATGTGATATTATTTTTACTTATTATTAAATAAGCTGTTTTTGATGTTTAAATAAGAAAGTGATATTTGTTTTCTAAAATAAAAAAGACATTTTCTTGATATGTTATTTTAGGTTACTTAAGTTATTTTTATGTAATAAAAAATATTGAAAACAAACAAGTAGCATTTGAATTTTTACTTGCAACTATAGGTACTATATATTTATCTGTATATATGTATAAGTGGATAGCGTATCCATATCCATTGAAAATTCTTATACATACTTGAAGCTGACCATTATTTTTGTATAATAGCATAAATGTATAACATTTGAAATAGCAAAAATGACAGAACTTCACCAAACGAAAACCCTATAAGATTGAAATGAGATATGAGAAAATATATGAGAAAATAGTTAAATCTCGACACTGGTCTTTTAGAAACCACTTGGTGGAAAAAAATGATTTATTTTTCCCTATATTCTTTTTTACTGGCGGCTAAAGGTACTATAGGGTACATTTAAAAAAAAAAATCAAATATCTGGTATTTTTCAGTTCCAGTTTTAGTTTTATTTATTTTTCTAAATTTAAAATCTTAAATAACTACCTTTTTTTCTATGACTGAGTCATGCATTTTTTTAAATGCTCTGCGACAAGTTTCTCGACCGTGAGAAGCTTGTTGAATTACAGGAGGTGATTGTGAAATATCGTTGTCAAGAAAGAAGTCATCTTCATCATCTAAGAAAACAAAGAGAAATATAAATAAATAAAAGAGGAATATAAATGCATTTTTTTACCAAGTTCGTCGTTATACTCAATGGCCAAATTGTGTAAAACAGCCAAAGCAACTATAGTTGTTTTGACATTCTCTAGTGAGCCTCTCATTCCTGTAAGCAAAATTCTACATTCTTCGCTCTATTGTATTGCGAGTGGCGATGTGTGCAGCATTATAGTTTTCTTCTGATGAATTTGATGGATTCAATACTGGAGTAAATAAATGATTGGTACATGCATATCCTCCATCTCCTAGAAGTCGTCCACGGAACTCTCCACTTTCTAGCCGGTCCCTAATGGTACTTTCATTATAAATTCGAGAATCGTGCGTGCTTCCACGCCAGTGGGAAACAATATCTGTTATTTTCAGGTTGGCGTCACAAACTGCCTAGATATGAAGCACGAAGAAATAAAGTGAAACACACAAACACTCAAATTTATAACAAAAAATTTTTACCTGCACATTAAGGGAGTAGTACCGGAACTCTAAACTTTCTAGCCAGTCCCTAATGGTACTTTCATTATAAATTCGAGAATCGTGCGTGCTTCCACGCCAGTGGGAAACAATATCTGTTATTTTTAGGTTGGCGTCACAAACTGCCTAGATATGAAGCACGAAGAAATAAAGTGAAACACACAAACACTCAAATTTATAACAAAAAATTTTTACCTGCACATTAAGGGAGTAGTACCGGAACTCTAAACTTTCTAGCCAGTCCCTAATGGTACTTTCATTATAAATTCGAGAATCGTGCGTGCTTCCACGCCAGTGGGAAACAATATCTGTTATTTTCAGGTTGGCGTCACAAACTGCCTAGATATGAAGCACGAAGAAATAAAGTGAAACACACAAACACTCAAATTTATAACAAAAATTTTTACCTGCACATTAAGGGAGTAGTGCCCTTTCCGGTTGAAAGGGTACTGTCCAGTACTGTCCAGTTTCTCCTCCTTGTTTTTGAATGCGGATATGGGTGCAATCGATTGCTCCTATCACATTTGGAAACCCGCGGATGGATTTAAATTTGTCTATGTTTTTTATTTGTGCTGATGCAGTTTGAGGCATTCCTATAAATTGCCTTGATTTTGAGGCATATGCTCTAGCTACACGAGAAGCAATGTTACTCAATGAAGGCTGGCTGAACCCGTGAATATCTGCGGCATCATTTTGGATCTTGTATACATTGGAAACCATTAGTCATTAATCACATTCATATTTTTTTTTCACATAAAGAACAATCTTACTTCATTGCGGCCCCAGTACCGTATAGCAGCCATAACTTGCAGGCTTATAGGAATGTGTCCACCTCGTCTGTCCCCTTTTAAGTCTTCTCTTACTAAGGCTATCAGTTTCTTTATGTTACTCTTGGAGAATCTATATTTGCTCCTAAAATCTCTATCACTTAACTCAGTTAATGGATTGAATCGCTTTTTGTACAACTTTTTTTTCCGCGTTTGTAAATCCTGCCATTCCAATATATCCATTCGACGCAAAAATTCAAAGTACCGATATGCCATTTTTATTTTATTAAAATGTTTAAAACTTCTTAAATGATTAGTTGTGACAAAAAATACAAATATAAATTATTTTGACGTTTCGAACGTCAATTAACTCGTTAATCCACCTACATTGGTGTATTAGTTAATTGACAAGTTCAGGAACGTCAATTAACTTAATTTTTGTTTTATTGATAAGATTTTGCACTTAAGTCACTGATTAAACTTAATTCAGGTTTGATTTGCGTTTATTATTAGGGGTGTAAATCTTTACTTAAAATTTGTTTTCACAATTAATGTATCCATTTAAGGTGCAGTGAGCACTAGTAAGGAGGAACAGGTGATAGGGGGATATATAGAAGAAGTGGTGACTACGGCAATAGGGATAAATCGAGCAAAAGACATGGAGATGTTTAGGGCTGAAGCTGAACGAAATAGGGTACATTTAGAGGAACAGGTTGCTAATATAGTTGGTAGAACCCTAGCGGCAACTACGCCGACACCAATCCCTCGAAGGTTTAGTATTGAACGGAGAGAACCTCCAGCTGCATCTAACACTCAACAGTTAATAGTAGGAAATACTCGAAATCAACACGAGTCTACCAATCAGCCACCTAGCCAGAGCCACCCATCAAACGCTGATGAGTTCTTGAGGCAACTAAATAACATGTCGTTAAGCGGTCCTTTAGATAATACATTCCAACCTTCGACGTCATCCGCAACCGCCAGAAAATACCACCATTTTCATAAATGGGGATTAAAATTTGATGGTAGACAAATGACAGTTGATGATTTCCTTTTTAGGTTGAATAGGATTAGAAATTGCTACAATGTCAGTTGGGAAAAGATTGTGCAAAACTTCCATCACTTTGTGACGGGAGTAGTCGAAAACTAGTTTTGGGTCTACCTAAAATTAAACCCAAGAGTGAATTGGGATGCTTTAAGACTAGCCTTAATAGAAAAGTACCGAAGTTTAGAGACGGACTCAGATTTATCTAGAAAGCTTTTTGATAGACGTCAACAACCGTCAGAAACGTTTGACGATTTCTATACTGAAATTCTACAGTTAAGGCCCAACTATAATAGGCTTAAGCAAACATAAACTAATGTCAGAACCTATCGAAAAGTTTGCTTAAGTTTCAAAAAGTCGCAAGCATAGCCATAATAACTTACCCGCGCAAAAGCAGCTGTCAAAATCAAATTCACAGCTGTTTAATTTTGTTGAGTGTGAACATTGAATCAACGACAACGAGATAGCAAAGATATCACACATACACTTTCATTAATCTCGAATCATTTACACAGACGATGGGTTTGATGTGTATTTTGTATGTGTTGAACCGTATCTGTCAAATTCACTTATGCGCTGAGCGAACCGGACCGCTCTTGCTTATGTTTGGTTAGATGAACGAAACTTAGAAAAATTGGACGAAACGTAGCTGGACTCCATTATGGCTACTCAATAGGAATTTCATGTATTCGCTCGTTGGCTTAAGCGTGCATAAGCTAGCTCATGCCTATTACAGTTGGGCCTTTAAACAGCAGATTAAGGATTCCGAAGCAGCCGATTGAAATTGTCGAATTATTAAAACTGAATGTTAAGAGACGCATGGGAGAGCTATTAATAACTTTTCAAACAAATAGTCTACCCAAAATGGTCTGTTTGCCGAAATATAGAAAAGTACTTAAACAATCATGAACATAACTCATTGAGGACTAGACAACAGTTCAACCAGCCACCACCACCTCGTAAAATCGTTTTCAAGTTAGAACTTTAAAACAGGGAAAGTTTTGGAATAAGTGATCCAAGTATAGAAGCTTTAAATGTCAATAGAGACATTCGAAGCCTTTGTTGCTTCAATTGTGAGGAAAAAGGCCACACGTATTTTGAATGTCAGGCACCTCAAAGGAACCTACGGCCCAACTGGCCGTGACAATCTTAAAGTCCACCCGTAGTTTGAATTTAGAAAATCCAGCGTCGAAACCTACTTCAAAAGTTATACCAAGGCACTTCACGAAAGGATTCAAAATTATTATCAGGTCAGACGAAGAATTTTAGGTACGCAAGAACAAAAGTATCTTGTATCTGATAAGGTAAAGAAGCTCCGAGACAAGTTTAAGATAAAGAAAAAAACCTATAAAGCCATTGAAGCTACAACCTTGTGCTGTTCTTACGACCCGCGTCCATACTCGTCGGTACAAATTTTTGGAGAGAGTTTGGTATTGCACCAAACCTTATATCCGAACTAGTACTCAACGGGAACCAAAAAGAACTTGATCCAAATGCACACGTTTTAACGAGCGAGCAGTCGAATGCATTGAAAAAACTGTTCGTGCGCATTACGACTTTTCTCGCTCAGTGGTCGATGCCGCGCTACGCCGTTTCGATCCACAGCGCGGTCATTAGTAATGTGCGCGAACATCTTAAACACATTCAGCCAAATTAATAAAAAACGCTTATTCAACCTTTATTCCCCGAGTTAACTAGAGCAGGGAATAAGAGTTAAGCTATGGGTTAAAAATTTCTATGAATAAAACTAAAATATTCGTGGAATAGTAAATTGACGTTTACCTTAAGAAAATCTACTACAATAAATAAGATGCCTGTTTGGTATTTGAAATTTTCCCCAAGTTCCGCAAACTTGGGTATTTTTCGTATGGGTTCTGACAGAAAATTATGATAATTTGTAAAAAAAAGCTCAAGTTACCAAACACACCTAAGAATTCTCTTCTTAATATATTTCTGTCAATATTGTTGTGTTGTGTCTGTTTTCTGTTTTCTGTTTTGTTTTTATTTATTTAAATGGAATGTATCTTAGCACTTCCATTGTAGATCATATACATGTATTTTTGTATAGTTTTCTTTTTATGGTGGTTGATGACTGATTGTCCAATAATTAGAATTAATGGTTTAAACACTCTATAAATCTAGCCGACATTATTAATTTTATTCAAAGTTAAATAAGCAATCTTCACTTAGGTATTTTTTTTTTATTTCAGAATAAATTTGACATATCTGGTTCTTATTCCTTCGCTAAACCACCTTCTCCGGTGGTTTAACTTAGTACACGTTAATTTTTAGATATTTTCTTTTATTCATAACATTTTGCACGTAGTCCACGGAATAAGACCTAACCCTTCGCTGTTCCACGTTTATTAATTTGGCTGATTGTGTTTACTGCACAGGAGAGGGAAACCCAGTATTTCAGCTGCTCGTAGTGATGGGCATAATCGAATGATTTGAGTAATCGAGACTTAAGTAATCGAGTGATTCCAATAATCGAATGATCATTCGAGATATGAAATAGTACAAAATTGGAATAATAAACCTTTAAAATTTAATACGTAGATTCGCTTTGTTCGATAAAAAAAAAATTGTTCAATACAATCTACATTTTAAAAATTAAATTTTAGATTTTTGCAAAGGTAATATAAAATTTATTTCCCTTGTTTGCTTTTTTATTGCAGTCCATTTGGAACGAAATATTCCCTCTGCTTGAAAATATAATTTGTCCCCTATCTGTCGAATTCCTTCACAGGATGGCTACGAAGGCGATAAATTAAAAAAAACTTCAGAAAAATAAGAAAAATTTAGAATTTTTTTGCTGCTCCGGAAAAATGCTTTTTTAGGGCAATCTGTTGAGATTTGGAACGAAATATTCTCTATGCCTCAAAGTATAGATCATCACCTATCTGTCAAGCTATCAACTGTCAAATTCCATCAAAGGATGGCTACGATGACGATGGATTAAAAAACCTCTAAAAAATACGAAAAAAATCGAGTTTTTTTTTCTGCTCCGGAAAAATGCCTTTTTAGGCAATCTGTTGAGATTTGGAACGAAATGTTCTCTATTTCTCAAAGTATAGATCATCACCTATCTGTCAAGCCATCAACTGTCAAATTCCATCGAAGGATGGTATTGGATATCCTTATTCAATATATATAATAACAAGTCTTAATTAACTCTCCAATTAATATTAGATTTACTTTATTTTAAATTATGCGTTTGTTTCAGTTTGGAATTTGAATCAATCGAAAAACATCGCCGCATTGCCAGCATCTCTTTTATTCAAAGTCTTCAAAAAGCGTTGCCAGTCAATCTCAATACCTCCTCTCCTCCCCACCTAGATTTCGACATCATATTCTTGAAAGTGACCAGGAACTCATCTTGCTCGATGTGGTCTTTGGCGTTTAGGTGTCTCCGTGTCCATCTTCACCACTTCACTACCAGGGTTGTCAGGTTTAAAAAAGCGGAATCGCCAGATGTAAAATCTAAATCGCCAAATTTCAATATCTTCCACCCAATAAATCACCAAATTTAAAAATGAAATAAAATTTCACAATTTTTAGTTTCTACGTAAAAAACCGTTCTTAAAAAAACAAAAGAAAACAATTCAAAAACTTAAAAATTAAAGAAAACAATACGCTTTTGTTTACCTAGTCTTCCTCAATAAATTCAATGTTCTTATGTATCCAGTATCAATTGCTGTCCATTGGATCTTTTTAATATACAAAATTTTTTACAAACAAACAACACAAACATGTATATGCCAGTAAGACATAGGGTCTTATAAATTAGGCAAATGTTAGAAGGAATAGAAGGATAGGATAGATTTTTGTTGGCACAGTGGATTGAGAAATTAGGTTTTTGATTAAATTAAATCGCCAAAAACTAAAAATATCGCCTTTTTGGTGGTACATCGCCAAATCGATTTTCGTGTCGCCAAATGAAATATCAAATCGCCTGTTTGGCGATAAATCGCACAATCTGACAACCCTGTTCACTACTAGGAACCCCAGATATTGTTGGTGTTACTGTGATCCGCTCCGCTTCATCAGGCTCGGGCGACAAACTTTCAAACTCTTCTACATCTGTAGCAGTTAAAGGTTTGTTATGAACACCCAATTCATTTTGAGTTGATGCAAAATTCCATGTAGACTGAAATCAAAAGTTACTGTTCACTGTAAGTGATGAATTTCTTTATTAACTTACCGATTCTTTATCATTCCGATTTTCTTTTTGACCTGTTGTAGGTCCGTCAAACTGGGAACACCACAATCGAAATTCAAAATTCAAATGATGCAGGAATTAGGTGCTATTTAAGTGCTAATTTAGTACCGCAATCCCGGCTTGGAACTAAAATCCCTTCCCCCTCAAACTTGTGGGGTTTCCAGCTTGACGTCAAGCTAGGAACACCACACCTCCAAACACAAAATTTCAAAAAACTAATGATGGGGGAATTAGGTGCTATTTAAGTGCTCCTTAGTTGGTGGAACTCCCCATTAAAAAGTCTTCCCCTTACCCCTCAAACCTGTGGCGTTCCCAGCTTGACGTCAAGCTAGGAACACCACACCTCTAAACACAATATTTAAAAAAAAAACTAATGATGAGGGAATTAAGTGCTATTTAAGTGCTCGTAATTTCGCGGAATTCCAAATTATATGTTCCATGATTTGACCTTGAAATTTAGTACCGAAAAAAAAAATTCGTGGAGACTTTCTACACTAAACACTAAAAAAAAAATTAAAAATACAGTTTAGACGAATAATGAGTCAATTAGAACAAATATTCAATTTCACCTTTCTACTCTCAATGGTTCGGTTTTAAATGCACCTGCACTAACCACCCCTTGAGTGTGGTGTTCCCACGTCAAGCTGGGAACACCCTTGAGTGTGGTGTTCCCACGTCAAGCTGGGAACACCACACTCAAATTTCAAAAAACCAATATGGTAGGATTTAAGTGCTATGTAAGTGCTCTCAATTTACCAAAATTCCAAATTATTTAGTCCACGATTTGACCTTGAAATTTCGTACCAAAGATACGAAATCGTGGAGGCTTTCTATACTTGATAGCTAAAAAAAAAAAAAAATTTCATTAGACGCACAGTGGCTTAACTAGAAAAAAAAAACAGTTTCACCTTTCTACTCCCACTGGTTTAGCTTTAAACACTCCATCACTAACCCCTCTAACCTTCGTTGCACTCAACATGAACCCCGATTAAAAAGTCCACGATTTGACCTTGAAATTTAAAATCGAGAATAAAAAATACTGGAGACTTTTTATACTCTAAATTAAGAAAAAAATTACAGATTACGTGTAGAGTTCGCTAATTAAAAAAAAAAATTAGTACAAAGATTTGTCTACCAATATCGATATAAATATGATGGTACGAAAGCTTAGCATAACTACGTGTGTGTTATGACATACAAAAACCCTTTTAAATATTTGTCTTTCATAAAAAGTGATATAGGAACGCACATACATAAATACCTACGTAGAAATATAGAGCTATGTATATATCTACTCCTTCAACAGCTAGTAGCTAGCAGGGATGGAAATGACATTTTTTTAATGTACTGAAAACTTCTTTAAAATTGTACTGAAATGAAGTCAATTGTACTGAAATTTTTTTTTGTTGAATGAAAAAATATTTTATATGTAACGAAAATATTTTGTTCTTTAAAACATAACAAAAACAATTCATAAATACATAAATAAACAAAAAACATCAAATATAAAGAAATACATAACTACTTTATAATAAAAAAAAAGTTGAAAAACGGGCAAAATGCAAGCACTTTGACAGAAGTGAAAATTATTTATATAATTATTTTTCAGTCTAAAAGTTCTTCTGTCAAAATGCCTGCATTTTGCACGTTATTTTTCAAAATATTTCCATTAATATCAAAATCATAGCACGATGAATTTTTTAGCAAGTTTTTTGTTGGTATCAAGGCAGAACACGTTTGAACTTGCATTTTGTTTCGACATTCCAACTTTATAATAGCTATTCTGATATGAAAAAATTCATTCGACATTTGCGAACGAATGAGGAACGGAAAAAACGGCTTGTGCAAGGAATTTTCGGTGAATTTAGTATTATATATATTTGTATGTTCTTTTTCAATTAATAATAAGAAATAAATCACAGGCAATAATAAGTTTAGTTTCATTTATTTAACAAATAAGGTAAATAATTCCTTTCTTCAGCGTATTTGTAAGCCGTTCTCGGTGAAGTGAAATTCAAAAATGCAATAAAAAATAGTGGAAATAATTTTCTTGAAATTCAATCAACGTGAGTGATTCTGCTATTCATGGGCAAAGAATATTGTTTTGGAAGAGAACTCCTTTTCTTAGGAAGACTCACGTTGCTATGTAGACAAATAGGCCAACCGATTTTGTAAAAAATATTAATATATTAATACTTCCATTTGTCCTCCACAAAGCTAGGTCTTGCAATTCATCGTCTATTGGGGGAAATTCTCGTCGCAAAATGCCTACCAGTCAAAGCACTCACTTTGATATTTTGTTGATGGAATTATTAAGTTCTATTTTGTTGCTTAGTTATTTTGTTTTATTAAGTTTATTCAGTGATTAGTGAAATTTCAACACTGATAAGTTGATTTGTAAGCAACTTTCCTCATAAATTCCAAATTGAATATTTTTTGACTTTTCACTTCAAAATTGCTGCTGTCAAGTGTCACACACACAAACACAAAAAAAAATCGATTCTTTTCGCATTTCTTTCAACGACAGAAAAAAATCGATTCTTGTTAAAAAAAAAATTCGATTCTTTTGTTGAAAGGAATTCGACATAATTAAAGATTTAGAAAATGTGCAAATTTAAATAAAACAGCTTTCATAAAATTGTACTGAAATAGGGCAAATTGTACTTTTGTACTTGACCAAACTCAATTGTATCGAATTCGATACAATTGTACCGAATTTTCCATCCCTGGTAGCTAGCTACAACGGAGCGTCTCAATTCTTTGCTTACCTAGGTACCTACCCATAATTTGTTCTCATTACCGGCAACGCAAAATACCTACCTACCTCAACCAATGATCACTCTACCTTCCTATATAGCTGACAACCCTACAATAACAACCTAACTATAGATAAAATCACAACAACAAAAGATATGTCTCCACGCCTCAGCCAAAACATCCCTCACACTACATCTACAAATAGGAAGCATTTTTCCTTTTTTAACTCACATTTAGTTTCAATTAAAAAGAAAAAACACCCAATGAGCGAGAGACACAATAGATTGCAGAATATTTCTATGCAAAACCAATATACCTACAACTATACATAGGCCATGCTTCCTCGCATTAAATCGACCAATGGCCAACCAATCCAACACAACAAAAAAAAATCCTCCAAAAAAAAAAATTCTTACCCCAATCGAATTCACGAACCTTCTAAACGAATATATTAAATGCACGAACCATTGCATTCAACGAAAATATAATAAGTGTCGTGAACAAATACTCGGTCTCGCTCTCGCTCGCAATTATTATGTATTATGCAATTTTCTTTTATTGTTTTTGTTTTTGTGGTGCAATTATTTAATAAATTTTTGCATTGTCCACTTCTGTGCAAAAAAACCTTTCCAACGATACATAATTTATATTTTTGCCGTTTTATTATACGATGATGATGATGATGATATTTGTTTTTCTTCAAATTTATAGGTGGGTAGGTAGGTACCTACCTACTTGCTTTTTAAACTTAAATTCTATTGCTCAGTTAAAAAAGAAGAAGCGTATATGTGTGAACTGTGATTTGATTGTATTAGTTGAGTTCTCATCGAAAACATCGGTTGCTTTATCTAATTGGTCAATTGATGGTTTTGTAGAAGAATAAGAATAGGAACAGTGTAGACTGTGATTCTAAAAAAACTTATTTAGGTAGGATATGACATCTCCAAAAAGTTAATGGGCGAAAAAGCAAAACCGGTGGGTGGTAAAAGTTGAAAGAGTAGATATATATACATAGCTCTATATTTCTACGTAGGTATTTATGTATGTGCGTTCCTATATCACTTTTTATGAAAGACAAATATTCAAAAGGGTTTTTGTATGTCATAACACACTCGTAGTTATGCTGCTAAGCTTTCGTACCATCATATTTATATCGATATTGGTAGACAAATCTTTTTACTAATTTTTTATTTTAATTAGCGAACTCTACACGTTATTCTGCCTTATACAGAGCACTTAAATCGCACGGAAATCTCTCATCATTAGTTTTTTTTTGAAATTTTGTGTTTAGAAGTGTGGGGTTCATGTTGCGTGCAACGAAGGTTAGAGGGGTTAGTGATGGAGTGAAAGGTGAAACTGTTTTTTTTTTCTAGTTAAGCCACTGTGTGTCTAATGAATTTTTTTTTTTTTTTAGCTATCAAGTATAGAAAGTCTCCAAAAATAATTTGGAATTTTGGTAAATTGAGAGCACTTAAATAGCACTTAAATCCTACCATATTGGTTTTTTTGAAATTTGAGTGTGGTGCTCCCAGCGTCAAGCTGGGAACACCACAAAAGGGGTGGTTAGTGCAGGTGCATTTAAAATCGAACCATTGAGAGTAGAAAGGTCAAATTTAATATTTGTTCTAATTAACTCATTATTCGTCTAAACTGTATTTTTAATTTTTTCTTCGGGTTTAGTGTAGAAAGTCTCCACGAGTTTTTTTTTGTCGGTACTAAATTTCAAGGTCAAATCATGGAATATATAATTTAGAATTCGGCGAAATTACGAGCACTTAAATAGCACTTAATTCCCTCATCATTAGTTTTTTTTAAATATTGTGTTTAGAGGTGTGGTGTTCCTAGCTTGACGTCAAGCTGGGAACGCCACAGGTTTGAGGGGTAAGGGGAAGACTTTTTAATGGGGAGTTCCGCCAACTAAGGAGCACTTAAATAGCACCTAATTCCCCCATCATTAGTTTTTTTTAAATTTTGTGTTTGGAGGTGTGGTGTTCCTAGCTTGACGTCAAGCTGGGAACGCCACAAGTTTGAGGGGTAACGGATTTTAGTTCCAAGCCGGGATTGGAGTACTAAATTAGCACTTAAATAGCACCTAATTCCTGCATCATTAGAATTTTGAATTTCGATTGTGGACTGTGGTGTTCCCAGCTTGATGGACCTGTTTATATTTTATTTTATATTATTATCTTTTCTTTTTCTTTTTTTAGTTTTTTTATTTGAGTTCACATGATCATTTGAAAAAAGTTTATTTCTATTTATTCTTTTAATTTTATTCTCGGATTGCATTTTTTTTTTTACTTTTTTTCTTAGAATCACCACTATTTTTTTTTTGATTTAATTCACTTTCCTTTAGTCTTTGTAAAATTCGAATTGATATGAATGCGTTTTTTTTCTTTTTGTTGATTTGGAAAATAGTTTAATTAATGAGAAAATTTCATTCCCGTTCAACTCAAAACATAGTCTAAGGATCTACTCCTGGTAATACAAAACTTGTTCAAACCCTTACTACGGTAAGTGATATCGCCACGATCACTTCTTTTCAATGCTACTGCTCACACCAACTGACTTTTTATTTCGCATATCATGCCCTTGTTAGCATAGATAGACTGTACCTAGCTTTCCTTAACATCGTCCGATTACACAGTTTTCTTCTTTTGTTTCCTTTTTTCTTTGCATATGCGTACTGTAAACTTTCAACATAAAATAGCTGTGTATCCACCAGCGATCATACCACACCCCTCCGTGCATTGCAGCCTTGCATCCATAGTCCACTTTAGACCATTTGGATCTTTCGTTTCCTATCATAATTTGCCTTACATCATCATTGTCATAGAATACATACCTACCTCCTTTTTTTTTTAAATTCCAATCCTATCACTATTTGTTTACCTAGCGTTTCCATCTATATAATATTACATAAACCTAGTTATTTTCTAATTTTGACTACTGTATGATTAAAAAAAAGTGTTATTCTCTACATCTTTCATTATACATTGTTATGTGCGACCACATCTTGAGTATACACCTCACAAGTATGGACCCCCTTCTATGAAATTCATAAAAGCCGAATTGAATCAATAGAACATAAATTCATTCGCTTTGCTCTGAAAAGTCTTCCTTGGGCCGATCCGTTCAACCTACCACCATTTGAACATCGGATCCAGCTCCTGCAGGTCCAAACATTATACCAAAGGCGTGTTAATAATGATTTTTTATTTCTTCACCAACTCATTAATGGTCAAATTGACGCTCCTGATTTGTTGGCCTGTATTGGCATAAATTACACATACATGAGCCTCTTAACCGTATGAGCAGGCTTTTCAATTTAAATGCTTTCTCTGTTGATTTTAACAAGAGTAAAATTGGATTAAAAAAAGCGTTTCGAACCAGTGCTCCACGGTCGTGATTTTTTTTATTTATTGACGTTAGACACTTTTTTTCTGTAAAATTCTGTATTATTGTTTATTTTTATGTAAATTGTATATTCTTTAATTTTGTTACATAATACATATGTTTTATATTTGCATGTTTTATTAGTTTGCATTATTTTTACTAATTAACTAACCACTAACATATGCACTTATGATGAGCCTCTGATTGTAGTTTGCAGCTTGATCTAATCTCACTACAACAAAGAATGTGAAAAAAAACCACACACAACAGTTTAAATTAACCTCAATAAAAATTTGATGAAATGAGTCATAGAATTAGAACCATTTCTAAAAATTCTCATGTATTAACAGATGTCAAATCGTGGCTAGAAGATCATGCTGTGTAAGATGGGCAGTCATATTTTGTTCCCACACTATTATACATGATTTGTTTCCCACTTTTTTGGCATGTGTTAATACTCAGTGGGATAGTGTCGAAGGGCTTTAAGAGTGATTTTTTAAAATGCGTTTCTTTCATCGAAGCGTCTCGTCGAATTTATTAATACACCATTGTTTATAACTTCAAAAAGAACCCTGCAATAACGAAGGTAATGAACACAAATTTGGATAATCAATCAATAAAATGCTGGAAATCGAGAGTTGACTGCATTATTAGTTTTATACGATTAAAAATATAAAATTTTAAGTTTATTTTTAACTAATAGATATATATGCAAATACATTACAATTAGGTTGATATATAGTAAAAGTGGCTATAGCACCTGACCCATTGCATTTGTCGATATTTTTTTACAAGGGGATTGTGGTAATAACTTTTTAGTCGTTATTCAAATTTTTGAAATTTGTAATGCTTACTTCATATTGTTAAAAATACCTTAAAAATCCTAAAAAATGTTGCCCGTTATTTTCTTTGTTTTAAAATACTTAAGGATCCAATCAGCAAAACTCAAATTATAAGCAATGCTAAATTTCCTTACATGAAAATGAATTTCAGTTCAATTTACTCTACCGTGCGTAATAAAAGAAAATTTCACTTCAAAACAAAAAGATCTTTAAAAATCTGCGAATTCCTACCTGCACCAGTGGCGGATTAACCACTAGGCTCATGAGGCCCGAGCTACTTGTATGGGGCGGCAAGTTTTTTATGTTATTTTATTTTAATATCAAAAAAAAAATTAACCAAAAAAAAAAATTATTTGTATTCTCAAAAAAAAAAAAAAAGAATAAAAAAGAAAAGAAAAAGATTAATGACATTCAAATGGGGTACTTATCATTTTTGGTATGTATCTGAAAATACGAAATTTAAATCTCTGGCTTGATTTCCCGCCTATTCTTCGCAAACACGTGATGACAAATCTCCCGATATGAAATTATTGACTACATGTTTCTTGTTATAACTTGCATGTTCCATTATAACGCAATAATTTTCAGGGCTTAACTTAAGCCGGAGAAAAACTGTATTACCGGAGGGAATTACATACTTGCTATCGATAGTTTGTATGAAAACTCCATTTTTTTCTGTAATGGCATCGCTAATCCCCAATACCGTTTTTTCAACCAGTTCCCACCGGGATTGGAAAAAACTCACCTTATATTCCTGCCACTAATAGTCCCGAATTCTATTCGACCAATTAAAAAACGCTTACAACACTCTTAGATAAAGAAATATCTACTTCGTGGGAAAATAGCCAAACTTTCTTGCATAAGTATATATCCGTCTCTTTTTGCATTGTGTTTGTATATTTTTCATGTTATTACAGTTTACACACATGAATAAATTAAAATTAACGTTGTAAGTATTTACAATTAATGGAAAAACGACACTAAACAGGAACATCACATATTTTTTTTTATTAATCCCGAATTCTATGAAGAAATCAGAACTACATAAGACAGAATTAAAAAAAACACTGAATTAAAGTACACTTCACAAACAAAGTTTCTTAAATAATTTATTAATTTTTTTTTATCAAAAAGTCACTTCTTTTATTAAAATAATTCATTTTTGTAAATGAACGAATTAAAAACTACACTTTTACTAAGATAAAACAAAAAGTAAACAACAGCCATTTTGTAATTTTTTTTGTTGTTCTTTGTCTTTAAAACTGGCTTCTGACACAACACAGCACTTACCAGTTTTTGCCCGAAGAAATTTCTCGGGTAAAAACTGGCAAAACTCTCATGAGCGCTCTCTCCTGCCAGAAACTACCCAAAATTTGCGTACGCGAACGCCTTCGGACTAAATCTGGTAAAAAATGGTAGTTTTGGGTAAGCGAACGTACCTATAGTGAATCTAAAAACTATAATGAAGAAGAGTCGAACGATGATATGTATCCATCTTTTGTTCTACAACAAACTGAAACTAAAGAGTCAGATTTAGAAGTTGATGTAGATCCATCGTCCTTTCTAAAACAGTTAAGGACTATGGAGTAAGATTTAGATGACGAAGATGAGAATCCAAGCCCATCATACTAAATAAAAAAATAAAAAAAAAAACTAGTTAAAAAAATAAAAAAAAAATTAAAGAAAGAAAAAAATTACAAAAAAATAACTGTGGATTAGGTCTACTGGGGATAGCACTTAGTAAAAACGCTTCTTGTACTCAAAATCTTCGGTGATGTGGAAGAGGAGAGGGTACCCAATGATAGTGAAAATGTACAAGAGCTTTAAATGCAATTTTTGTTAACATTGGTACTACGGAAAAAACTCGCATCTTTATTTAGAAAATTACTATAACTTTTTAAAGGGAGGATATAACATCTTTATTTGTCCTTTATTAGGTTCAGCATCAAAAAATACCCTAAAATCATGTGTCATATGCTCAGATTCCATCAAATAATTTTTTTAGTTTTGAATACCCCCCCCCACCTTACCCCTCCCCTTCCAAAACGACTAACATAGATATTCTCGAGTCTTCTTTCTCATGGAAAGTAAAACATTTTCGCACAGTTTCATTAATAAACATGTTGTTCTAGAGTTTTTTTTAATAAGAACCCACTTCACATTTCCTCCTCCCAAAAAAAAACACTTTTTCCAACAGATATTTTTATTTGGTCTTTTCATTCTTCATTTTCATAATAATTGAAACAATTCTACTCAGTTTCAGGACCAGACGAATTTATTTTTGATGTAATCCATTTTAACAGTACCGTATTAGCGAAAACCCCCTTTGACCCCCTGAAAATCAATGACGCGACACTCGGATCAATGGGGAACTTTCACAAAATGCTTAGAACAAAATGAGCTGATTCAAAAACAAAAACCCTGTATATAATTTTTCCGAACTTTGGTCAAATCTATGTCTATTTTTCCTGGTCTATTTGGGTTCCAACGAATCAATGTATTCATGTTTCAAAAGACTGAAAACCACCTATAGTTTCATCTGGTGTGTTTCCAGCCTAAGTTAGCAGTGAAGCTCTACACCCAGTGGCGCAGCGTGGGTTTTTGCGGCCCGGAGCAGAGTCATTTTTTCCCGCCCCTAGCAACTCTTTTTCTGATGCCTCTATATTTTTTTTGTTGTTTAAAATAAAATCAAGTGAAACAACTTACCTTGTTATAATTTAGTTTTTTTTTATTGGAAGTACAATTGAAGTATTCAACACTAGTTTTATCTTTTAAAAACGGTTCGCTTGTTTTTTACTGTTCAATAAAAGGTGATAAATTTACCACAGCTAGCTAATTTTAATTTTTATTTTAAAGATTCAGATAATTTGATAAAGGAGCATAACTGTATCACCTATTTTAATATTTTTAAGAACAATTTTTGATAGATTTTTTTTGAGTGTTTAACCAGTAATAAAAATTCGTAAAATTTTCCATCTTAAAAAAATGCTAATATTAGGTTGTGCGAAAGTGCCATTCGACGAGTGAACATAAATATACGAAAAAATTAACATTTTTCACTTACACCTAACTTACACCCTCTGTGAAAAATAGACAGTAAATGTAAAAACTAAACATTCTAAAGCGATGAACAAATTAGCCTGCAAATTTGAGAATTGTAAATAAAATTTGGAACACTCTAGCCTATTGCCCCATCCCCAAGCGGATAAATGAAACAATAACCCGAGCAATAACTCGAGAAATTGTCAGTAACTTCAGAATAATTACTAAATTTATTGAAAATTTAACTTTATCGGTGATAAAAGTGAGCTTATATGAGCCAACTCGTATCGAATCAGTAAAAACAAATCAAATGTTTCTATTTTTTTCGTAGTCTCACTCTCACGACTTACGAGCAGAGTTCGAACCGCAGTACTAAAATTTCGGAGCAGACTTGTAAATAAAGTGAACTAAATCGAAAATTTCCCGAGTACGGAGTAGGTTTTAAAATTAAGGAAAATTTCAGGTTTTCAAACACCATATTTTTAACAAAAAAATTATTTTAAAACACATCACATAAATTCTATTCGTTTCACAACTGAATAGAATTCAGATTCAGACATTCAGAATTATAGTTGCAAAATATAATAACACAGTGCATTTACTTTTATATTTTGGTTTGAGTAAAGAAATTAAAAAAAAAAATTAGAAGATCTCAAAAGTGACAGAGTAGATTTATTTTCCTTCTTAAAATTGAAATATTGGCTGTGTCATCGCTCGAAAACTTTAAAATAATTTCTTTGGACTGATAAAATGTATTCATTTTGATAAAAACGGATCCAAATGAAAATAAAATACATAAACAGAACATACAGAAATCTTTTAACACTAACGCCTGTTTTGATAAATACATGTATTTAAAAATTGCCCCCCCCCCATCAAACTCTCTTCGAAAATTTTGGAAATTTGCCGCCCCTAAAATGGATCTAAATGAAAAGAAAATATAAAAATAGAGCATACAAAAATCTTTTACACTAACGTCTGTTTTTATAAAAATTTGGAAAAATTTCCGCCCCTAGCAAATTGCCTCCCGGATATACATATTTAAATTTTGCCGCCCCCATATTTGGGAAAATTACCGCCCCAAGCAAAGTACCACCCGGGGCCTGTGCCCTCCTTGCCCCTGTCACGTTACGCCACTGAATACACCCACTGTTAGTCTATTGAAATGTTACGTTGGGCATAAGTTCCACACAAAAATTGGAAAACATTTTTGTAGAAAATTGAATTCTCTACAATTTAGAAATTGAAAATAAAGGCTCTCCCAAACCAACGCGAAATCGTAGCGAATTATTCACAGTAACACAAAATATGACAAATACACAACGCTAAACAACAACAAAAATCTGTCGTCGGCGAATGTTTCGCGTTGGTTTGGGAGAGCCTTAAAAAAGATAAATAGACGCACGTTTTCAAGTAAAATATAACTTAAGGGGATTTGAAATTGCCACTTGCTAAGGAAAGCGCGAAAAAGTTCGAGTACTTTCGTTATAAAAATTACGAAAAGAGTAGGTACCTAACTATTCATAATACCTATTGATAAACGCAATTCAAAGTGAATTATCTTTAATCAGTAAGTTGCGGAAGTGTGAAATCATATCAGTAAAATACGATATACTTTATGTTCTGTTAATAAACTTATTCACGAAAGTAAGTTGGTAGATTAACTAGTAAATAAGTTCAAAATACCTAACCTACCTATGTTATTTTTGCCAAAGAACCAGAAAAAAGAAAACACTACCCTAGTGACATACGTACATGCTAAACATACAAGCACAAATGACAGAAAATTTAAATTACATATGAAAGTCAGATAGTGTGGGTTAAGTTCACATTTGGTGATAAAGAGTATTAATTTGTGAAGTAGAATATTTTCAACAATTTGTTATCAATAGGGATGTGGTAGTTAGCTCAATTTATCTAAAAACCAACGAAAAGTAGGTTTTCGAATTGCTAAATGAAAAGTCACCCATAATCCAGGTATGTGAAAAGAATCATATTTTTATCTCTACTTTAATTCCAATTTCACTAAATTCCAGCAAATTTCATTTGTGATCGGGACTCTCTTCCAAACAAAATTTAACGAAACTAGACGAAAAGTGACAATCCGCAATTGTGGGCGCGCCATATTATTGTCTTCTATTTGGTTATTTCCGTATGACAACATAGAATAGACATAAAATAGTTGGAAGCTCACTTAAGCTTATGTCATAAACGAACGAAAAGTAGCTTTCCATACGTACATATGTACGTAGGTACGTGTGACTTTGCATTTTATTTATCTCAATATTACCATAGAATTATTTAGATTCCTACATGGTTTTATTTTGTCACATTATTATTTTTGAAGCGCCACTGATAGCTATGTTATTTACTCTCTACCTATCTAAATAAAAAAAATTATTCAGAGCTTTCGCCAAAGCAAAATGTATCTGTTGATTATACTGTATATACCATAACGTCACATTTCTGGCACATTTGTGTGCTTTAATAGAATAATAAATATAAATATCTGAATAAAAAGTATGACTGCATCTTTCGTAAATTACTCAATTTCAATATTTTTAAAGAATATCAAACTAAAGTTAAGGGCTTCATCAAATTTACTTTAAAAATATTACTGCTTATGCACGTGTGTGTGTACTTTTACTTCGTCTATTCACATTTGATAATATATATATGCCTATCGTGCTTAATGTAGGTAGATTTATTTCGTAAGTGCGGTCTATCTACAGCGGCACCTGTGTACATGTATAATATCTGCACATTGGAACTGTGGGAGTTGTTTTTTATGAATACTATACGTATTGTGTAAGCTCACTGTTCAGTTTATCTTCAACAACAACTGGCTGACACATTTAACGGCGGACCTATCATATAATTTTGTTTCTGTTCTGTTTCTTTTTCTAGTCGTCCAGTACAAAAAAAAATTCTCGTTTTAATTTTAGAAATTTAATTTCAGTCTTTAAGAGAAAACGTCCAAGTTGAAGTGATTTTTTGAGTGTGGTCTAGCTACTTATTCATTAGTGTTTCAGGGTTTTTTGTAAATAATTTTGTTGATTGATTTTACTTATACAAACTTTTATTCTAACGCTATCAAAATCAACTTATTTTATACTTACAAATTATGTACAATATCTTACAGTGATCACTTTCTCATCACGCTTTGTTAAACAAAAATAAAAGTCTGCGAATCTATTTTGAAAAAAAAAACATCAACTGCAACTGCTGCATTGGAAAATTCCAACAGCAACTGAGACCGAGTGTTTAGTCTGTTTCGTAGTATTTTGTTGTTGTTTATTATTTGTTGGTGTTTGAGCAAACGTGAAAGGGAAAGGGTAATTTCCACACTTTTATTTGTTTTTCTTGATTTCATTCGTTTGTTAACGCGATAGGTTAAATGTATCGAATACGTAATTGCAAACCTACTATCTACAAATACTGTGAAAAAAACTGATGCTCATAATTTAATAACGCTTGTATAATTAAAAAGTAATGTAGTAACCCTCGTGAAATTAACATAAATGCAATAAAATAAAAAGTGTTTTCTTAGCTGGTTAAATATTAAGTGATTAAAGTGTAGTGTGTTTGTATTTCAACGTGCATTAAATAAGCAAATAAGTGTAAGCCACGTTTAAAATCTAACTACCATTTAATAAATTTGATTTACACCCTGTACAAAAAAAAGTTCAAATAAAGGGTACATCTCAACAAAAATAACCTGTTACCTATTCTAAAAACAAACGACGAAAGATTTGTACAATAGGAAAGAACTTATTATTATGGAACCTTATTGGGAAGATAATGTACAGGCTCCACATTCAGTTAAATATGAAAGGTAGGTATTCCAACGATAAAGTTGAAATGGTATTATCTTGATTTTGTTAAAAAGAATATTGCTTCCTATTGCGACAACAACATTGCTTTTCATGGCAAATTGTGACAGTTTTTATTCTGTCAGTCAATAAACTCGTGACACGTGAGCTTGAGCGCCTAAGAAGACATAAATCGCACACACAACCTCAAATCAAAAATTTAATTGATTTTATAGAATGAAATTAAAGCAATAGATTGCTCTTAACGAGTTAAGCTTAAGTTGCGTTAACGTTTACGTCATTGTTTGGTGTAAGGTCTTAGGTATTCGTTGTTTTACTCAGGTAGAACAACGGGGGATAGCTATTACGATTCGTACGGCTCGGCAATATAATAACGGATTTTATTAGAGTGACGCAATACAAGCATTTTTTACTATGGGAGGGGAGGTCTATCTCCCTCCGTTTAGACGGGAGCTCCAATTTTATAATAACTTCAAATTAAAAAAAAAAATATTTAAAAACAAATGACAAGACTTACACCGAAGAATTGTGACTTTTTGGAAACCTGAAAAACTATTCTTTAATTTTATTTTTTAACTAGCTGTTACCCGCCGGCTTCGCTGGGCGTTATTTAAATTAATACGTATTTTTTTAAATTAATACACAATTTTGCATAATAATATCGTCACCCCAGTATTGGAGTGCTCTAAACGACAAAAACCTACTTTCGAGAAAATGACGTTTGAAGTTTGAATTCGAATGCCAGAAATAACAAATTTTATAAAATAAAGGCTATTGGGTTCTACTTACACTTAAATTTTTGTTTCGATCGGTTCATTGGTTTTCTTTAAATGACAAATAAAAAAAAAAAAAATTGCATATGTGGCATAACTTTATTTCTCAAATAATGCTTATTTGTATGGTATGAGGCGCTATTTGACCAAATTATGAAGCATTTAAATATGGAACACGATTGTCTTTTTTGGATGCATATAGACCATATTTGCATACAAAAGTAAAAAAATGCATTTTTTTAAATTACTGTTATTTTATTTTGCTTACTGTTTTTTGTCTTAAACTTTATTTTTCATAGACAAAACAAGCTAAGGTACCTAACTTTTAAAAGAAAAAAGTGTTCGAAAATTTCCTGGTTCGTTCATGACTGATATCTTAAAATCCGACATTTCAGGATTTTGAAATTCTGAATTAACCTGTTTTACAATTTTTTTTTTGAAAATTTGTGTATGCAATAATTTAAACTTAATAGGACCATCTACATGAACATTTTGATCGAAATCGATTAACGAAAAAGTCGAGACTGGTACCGTTTAATGTAGTTTTTGATTCAATTTTAAAGAATTGTATGTGTGTATCACTTATGTACTGAAATCATATTTAATGTTTGAAAATTTGACTTGCGGTTTGGTTTGTATGTAGGTATCATTTAAATACTGAAAATATATAATGCATATGAATCAGTATTTAAAAAGAATTGTATGTATAGATCATTTCAAATCTGAACCATGGGTTTACAAAAAAGGCATATTTGTGTTCAATTGTACGTATAGGTCATTTAAAGCATTTAAGATATTTGAAAAAAAGTTCATACAAAATTATGACCTTCTAATACAAAGGCTTATGTGGCAGACCAATACTGACTATTCTTTCACAAAAGTGCGTTTAGATCATTGTTGGGGTTATTTTTTGTTGATTTTAAAATTTTGGGGATTTAATAGGGTGGGTTTTAATTAAGGAAGGTTCAAAGATTAGGACGAACAAGCTGCACAATTTTGCTCAAAACTTTATAAAATGTATAGATATTAGATACCTATACAAAATATTTCGATTTTTAATTATTATAATTATTTTAATATTATAATTATGGAAAGCAGCTAAACACCTAAGACCACGAATTCAAAATCCGGCTATCAAAGCACAAGACAGAAAATGTATTGCAAACCCGAAGCAGGAAGCTGAAATCCTCGCGGAACATCTCTCGTATGTTTTTAAGCCCTTTCCGGAAAGTGCAGTTAGATACAAATAATTTACATTTTGTTGATAGAAACGACGAATTGGAAATTCACGCTGAAAGAAGTAAAAAGTACGTGTCAACACAAGCAATGAAATAAAAAAGCACACGCGAATATTCTAATTACTGGTCAGGTTTTGAAAGAAATGCCAACAGTAGCCTTCAACAATCTCCAATATATAATAAACGCATGTCTTAGGCTTCGGCACGTACCACATCACTGGAAAATTGCAGAAGTCATTGTTATTCCTAAGCAGTAAAGCCACCAACAGAAGTAACTTCCTACAGGCCAAAATCTCTTATACCAATTATGGCAAAAGTTTTCGAAAAACTGCTCATGAAAAGGCTTAGCAAAGTAATATAAGAAATGAAAACTAATCCCAAAACATCAGTTTGGATTCAAAAATAAACATTCGACGATAGACCAAGCGCATCGAATTACGGATTTTGTTGAAAAGGTATTGAAGAAAAACAAGTATGTTCCGCTCTATTTCTGGATGTTGCTCAAGCCTTTGACAAGGTTTGGGATTTGAGTACAAACTGCATAGAGACCCCAAGGTAGCTCTACGAAATACTGAAATCCTATATTATAGACCGATTCTTTAGGGTACGGTACGAGCAAGATTAATAATAAAATTAATAAAACTGAACCCGGTGTACCACAAGCAAGTGCCCTAGGACCAACAATGTATTTGTTATATGCTAGGGATATTCTAGTGGACAATTATGCTATCTTGGCCACATTTGCAGATGATACTGCCATTTAAGTGCCTGATAAATGCGTTCTATCAAGAACAAAATAATGCTATACAAACAAATACCGAAACCAGTGCCTATGTTTTGTAACTCTCGCATCGACAAAATCAGTAGAGAAACGATCAAAATTGAAACAAATCGTATGAGTTTTGTTCCATTTTTCAACGTTTCTCGACCAATTTAAACGATGCGAGAGTTACAGAACGCAAGCACAGTTTGAACTTATGGCATCCAATTGTGGGGTTGTACAAAGAAAATTAATGTTTAAACCATCCAAAAATAAAGTCCTTCCTGGAATAATAAATGCCCCTTGGTATATTAAAAATAGCGATTTACATCGTGACCTTCAAATAGAAATGGTTTCTGAAGTGATTAAAAAACACGCTGTTTCACATAATCAGCGACTACATAGTCATTTTAACTCCGAGATGGATACTGTATTAAATGTAAGAGATAATGTTCGAAGATTAAGAAGAACAAAGCCTCATGAGCTGATGGTCTAAAAGCGATGGGAAAATATTAAAACTTTTAACTTCTCCCAATGCGATTTTGAATTGAAGAAATAATTGTCGATCTTTCATAGATTAGTCCCACACTACTCGGTATCGAATATTATTAAGTGTCTTTTGAAAATTTCAACGCGTAGAGAAATTTTTTTTTGATTTGAAGGTAGGTATACCTAGTCTACCTATCATGTCAAATTTAAATATTTTGCTATTATTATAGTTACATATTTTCAAATTATTTTGTACTAGTAGACCCGTGCTCGCCTTGCTTCGCAAAAATTTAAGAATTAATATTAACATACATATATACCGATAGTACTAAATAGGGCTACCGCTACCCGTACCTAATTTCTATTTCATCTTATTAACAAAAAGTTTATACATTATACACTTACGTTTTGAAATGTGAGTTCTTAAAAAATGGTTTACCTATTTGTATGTTAAGTAGGTTCATGTTTGACACATAAACAGAATCTTTATCTCCCGTTGATTTTCTTATTGCATATACAAATATACATACATATAATACTTCGCACCCAAGTAAACATCTTCTTCTTGCCTGACTACCTGCAACCAGGGTTGGCCAAATTAACTACACTTCATTTTTTTTTACATGATTAACTACGCGTAGCTAATTTAATAAACTACACGCCTTATATACTACAAAATGTTACGTTTGCTACATACATAGTAAAGCTAGGTAAATAATAAAATTTCAATAAAAACAGTTCAACTGAAATTCAATCTTAAAAGTTTACTACATATCTAAACTACGTAGCAAATGTAAAAAATGTAGTTTATTCCAAAAAGCGTTAGTTCGGCCATCCCTGCCTTCAGCGTTATACCCAAAATGTTCCATTGTGGAAAAAGAGTAAACAAAGAGAAACCTGCACAACATAAATAAAAAAACATAAGGGAGGTAGAGAAAATGCAAAAGGGTGGAAATGATATGAAATGAAACAAAGCAGCGACCTCGTGAATGCGATTGAATTAAATTTCTGGATTTAAAAAAATAGAAAAAGTTAATGACTTAGACATTTGTTTATATTTATTTCTCAGGTTGTATGCATAATTAAGAAAAGATTTAGGGCTTAAAATTTGCATACAAAAATGTACTTTATGAAATAATTTTTGTTTTTTTCAATTATCAATTAGTTTCGTATTTATAAGTGAATATGTAAGTCAAAATCAAGAAAAAAGTTGACTATCAATTTAAAAAAATTAATTTTAGTATTAAACAAACGAATTAGATAAACAAAAACTATCTTATTACAATCTTCTAAAGATAAAGAATATTGTAGAAAAAATTTCAAGTTAATCAGGTAAATAGTTTCTGAGATTTCGCGTGACAAACTAAATAATCGTTTCGTCTTTATATAATGTTATAGATATAGATAGATTTATAATATATCTTTGAGATACAAAATAATTACAAATATTTATAGATAGATTAAAAAAAATCATAGTTTATTTAAAAAATTTTTGTAGGATTATCTAAATGTAAGTAATTGATATCTTTAAAAAATACGTATTAATTTTTTAACTCTTATTGAGACCTGAAGAATCAAGTAACCCCGGGCGAAACGTCGTCTATTTAACAAAAAAAGGTAAACAAAGAAGACCTAAAGCCCACAAAATTAGGATCCAAAGATATATTATAAATTTAAAAGGTCACGAAAAACGAATTATTATTTTGTAGGTATTTGTTTCCTTTTACTAAACAACAGGTTGAAAATGTTGAAATGTATTAATAATCCCTAGAAATAAATTTCTTAATATAAGAAACTGGAAAATGATTATCTAAATAAAATTAAAAATAGTATTTACCAAGCTAATCAAAAAATGCTCCGATCTAACGAATCTAGAATAGAATACGAAAACTGCACAAAAAAAAAGACATTTTTCCGTCATTAAAAAAATAACCCCCACTACTCAAAAAAAAATTTGCTACCTACTCACATAAAGAATATATCCAATATCCATGGATCAATGCAAAGAAAAAAAAGAGTTCATATATTTTTTATTTTTTTTCGCCAGCCTCAGACGATCTTAAAAAAAATCGAAGGTACATACAATCTGTGACAGTATGTTAATTATTCAATTACAAAAAAAACAAAAAAATTAATGCGGATAGCTTTGACTTCGATCTAAAGTTCATCGAGTCAGAACTGTTGATACCTACCGATCTCATTTTTTTCCATACGAAACTGAGTCCGAGTTCCACGCTGCCAGACCGATCTCACATGTGAGTTCAAATTCGTTAGCTCGGACTCAGAGATCGAACTCATCTTTTAGCATACGACCCATTGACCTGTAGAAAGTTACTTCTGTTGGTCGCTTTCCTTGCTTAGGAATAACAATGATTTCTGCAATTTTCCAATGATGTGGTACATATCGGAGCTTAAGACATGCGTTTATTATATTGGAGTTTTTTGAAGGCTACTGTTGGCATTTCTTTCAAAACCTGAGCAGTACCTAGAATATTCCCGTGTGCTTTTTTATTTCATAGCTTGTGTTGACACATGCTTTTTACTTCTTTGAGCGGGAAGAAGGTAATTTCCAATTCTTCGTTTCTATCAACAAAATGTAAATTATTTGTACCCAACTGCACTTCCTGGAAAGGGCTTAAAAACATTCTAGAGATGTTCCGCGAGGATTTCAGCTTTCTGTTTCGGGTTTGCAATCCATTTTCTGTCTTGTTCTTTGATAGGGGGATTTTGAATTTGTGGTCTTTTTAGGCGTTTAGCTGCTTTCCATAATTATAATATTAATAATTATATATTAATAATTATAATAATTAAAAATCGAAATATTTTGTATAGGTATCTATACATTATATAAAGTTTTGAGCAAAATTGTGCAGCTTATGCTATTAAATCCCATAAATTTAAAAATCAACAAAAATTAACCTCAACAAATAAACATTTATCATAAACACACCAAATTAAAAAAAAATGAAAAAAATTCTTTTAACACGCCTTAAAAACCCATACAATTTACATATTTACCTCAATCAACATCCCCCGATATACATATGACCAATAATGAATTGAATCTAGTCTAGGCAAAAGCTATTCGATCTTCCATCAAATCTAGATGAAAATAATTGCATATATACAAAATCAACAGCAAACCGACTACGACGCTCTTCCACTTAACTGCCCTCAATCTATTAAAAATAATACATAATTCAAAAAACCTCTTCTCTGTGCTAACTGACATAAAATTTCCTTAAATGAAACGTTATTGTTTATAGTATTTAAATTCCTTTTTATTTCAATTATTTTTTTCCAAACATTCTCAAAAAATCAATTTTAATATTTTTCTAAACAAATATCACGAAGCGCACAGGCAAAACATACATATATATGTATATATATAATGAAGTAAACATATAAATCTAACGATGATGTCGATTTTCATCCTCGATTTGAAAACCGCATACCAGACTCGGATTTTTTTTATTTACTTTCAATAGGAAGTATCAAAATGGACCTGCGGTAGCACATAGCGAGTAAAGATCATGAAAACAAAAACAATAAACACACGATTCCTAAAAAGAGAGAAGCAAACAGGTTTTTTTCATTTCGTTTTTTTCTCATAGCTCTTGAAGGAGTAAAAGAAATAAGAAAACAAAAACAAAATTGTTCGTTTTTTTCCGTGTGTGGCTCTCCCATAGGTTAGAGTAGTAGAGAGGTCAAGGTCACTAGTGTAAGACTTTTAGAACCTCGTTAGTGGAATTTCACAAAAAAAAAAGCAAAAAATCATTAAAAAACTCTATGCCTGACCAATTTCCGAATATAGCTGACCTTTTATAAGTACAACATAACCTTTCAGGTGGTATGCATTTTTTTGCGAAATTCCACAAATGAGGTGCTAAAAGTCTTATACTACTGACATTGAAATTTTTTTTAAAAAAATCATAAAAAACAATCTATGCCTGACAAATTTCCGAATATAGCTGACCTTTTATAAGTATAAAATAACATTTCAGATGGTATGCATTTTTTTGCAAAATTCCACAAATGAGGTGCTAAAAGTCTTATACTAGTGACCTAGAAATTTTTTTTTAAATTCATAAAAAAAAACCTAAGCCTGACCAATTACTGAAACTGGCTGACCTTTTATCACGATCCGGTGGCCTTTCAAATGGTATACTTTTTTTGCGAATATCTTATGAATGAGGTGCTAAAGGTACACGTGACCTTGGGACAAAACTTTAAAAATGAATTAAAAAAAATCCAAGGCTGACCAATTTCTGAAATTAGCTGACCTTTTATGACGATTGAGTTACCTTTCAGATAACATAATTTTTATTCGAATATCCTATAAATGAGGTGCTAAAGGTACACGTGACCTTGTATGACCTTAAAAGCCGTGTTTTTTTGCAACCCCGGGGGGAATTGAATGAAAAAAACCACGTCGGTGGTAAACAATTAACATGTTAAATGCAACAACAACTAATCCCAGAGAATTCTCGGGGCTTAACTTAAGCGCACAGAAAAACTGTGTTACCGCTACCGGCATGAAGTACGTACATGTTATCGATAGTTTATATGAAAACTAAATTTTTTACTGTCATGGCGTCGCTAATCCCCGCTGTCATTTTTTTCAACCAATTCCCCCCGGGCTTGCAAAAAAAACACGCCTAAAAACGTGTTTTTTTATTTCTGCAATTCTATGCAGTCAGCAACGATCGAGAGGAAGACGAAAGACATTGCGAATTGCGATTATTTTTGTTTTTTTTTTACTGTGTTGTATGTACGATTTTTGTTAAGGTCGTCTGAGGCTGGCGACAAAAAATAAAAAGCAATGAACTCTTTTTCTTCTTTTCATCTATGGAATATGGATATTGGATAATACTTTATGTGGGTAGGTAGAATATTTTTTTTGAGTGGTGGGGGTTATTTTTTTTAAAGACCTACCTACCTACAAATCAAAAAAAAATTTCTCTACAGTTGGAAATTTTCAAAAGACACTTGTTAATATTCGGTACCAAGTAGTGTGGGACTTATTCTGAACTAAAACCACCGAAAATCAGGACCAATCTATGAAAGATCAACAATTATTTCTTCAATTCAAAATCGCATTGGGAGAAGTTTAAAGTTTTAATATACTTTCCCATCGCTTTTAGACCACCAGCTCATGAGGATTTGTTCTTCTTAATCTTCGAACATTATCTCTTACATTTAATACAGTATCCATCTCGGATTTAAAATGACTATGTAGTCGCTGATTATGTGAAACAGCGTGTTTTCTAATCACTTCAGAAACCATTTCTATTTGTAGGTCACGATGTAAATCGCTATTTCTAATATACCAAGGGGCATTTATTATTGCACGAAGGACTTTATTTATGGATGGTTTTAGCCATAGATCAAAAATATAAAGATACCAATCCTCGGCTGTCAAACTGGCTTGCATACAAGCTGAAAAAACAGCTGACCGTGGTAGAATGTATCAAGTTGCAATAGTATTAGTTAAAACACACATACTAGTGCAACTTGATACATTGTACCACTAAAATGGCGGAACTTTATGCATTCTACTATTGTATGTGATGTGACTTGTAACTCGCTCAAAGATTTCCATAGCGCAAATATATGAAAAAATTGAATTTATGTAGCGCCTTTTAACATATACCTCGAGAACGGCTAATCATACAATATAAGTTGTTGTACATTTTTTATAGGAAATTTAATTATCTTTCTTTTTACTAAAAATATTTGTTGTAGGTTTTATAATTGCGGAAATACAGAGCAAAGCAAAAAAATTTACGACTTTTTTTCCAATTTTGCAAAACTTTGACCTATGGCAGAGGGCTAAGAAAAGCAATTTTTATTTTTTTTTTTCATTTTTTACGGGTAGCTTACGTAATTACGCAACTTTTTAGTGCTATTCGAAAAGCTAAATCGGAAAAAATATTTGACGCTCCACCTTAATATATAGTCATCACCCATAGCTTACAAAAAATATAATATTCGACCAACCTCCTAACAACCCTGCAACCAACATTCTTCCCTTTCTGCCAACCTCTTCTTAAGCAAAATTAAATCTATTAAAAACAAAAACAATTCACGAAATTGTAGCATCCTTTTTTCCTTCCAACTCTTATAAATTTTATATACTGTGCTCTCATTCTATTATTATCGCATTTTCTTCTTTGGATGGCAATTCTTTAGTCTCCGACCCAACTCTCCGCATTGTGGAATGTGGATAGTAAGTATTTACATGTGTGGACGCATGGTGGCGCGTCGGGCGTTTGTCACGATGATAGTACTATAGATATATAAATACAATGATTCTACCTTTGTATATAAAACCTATAGTACTATCATGAGGTTGAAAATTTTATCTTTATGTGTGGACACTACGTGGCGCAAGAATCGCAAAACTTGACAATGGAGAGTTAAAGTGGAAGAAAATACTAAAAGGAAAAGCAAAAAATAGAAGGAGAGGGTTGTATTATTGTGATTCTGACAACAATAGGGGGAATAAGGGAGATAGCTAAATCAGAAGTTATCGTCATGACAACGGCAACAAAAAACTCATGTACACGCTGTGAAAACGGTATATACATATACAAATATAGCTATGACAATTTTATATGGATTATACGGTATACCTATGCATAAATTAAAGAATACAAGATTACGCCATTTGATTTTCTGTCTTCTTTTTCTGACGTATTTTGAGAAGAAAAAATTTTCCAGCCGAGGATCTTTCGTGTGAGAATAATAATAATTTGTTCAAAAAACTTACATTTTATGTTTTTCAAAAATAAAATGAGAATTTGTTTAACAAATTATTATTATTCTCGCACGAAAGATCCTCGGCTGGAAAATTTTTTCTTCTCAAATGACGTCACAAAAAGAAGACAGAAAATCAAATGGCGTAGGTAATCTTGTATTGGATTATATGGGTCGAATTTGTTTTCGTTGGTAGGTAGGTAGGTATTTTGTTCTTTTTTTTCGTTGTTGCCTTTTTTCACTATCTAGGTAGGTATAATCCACAGTACACATATTAAAGGTAATATCATTAGCGTTTTCTTTTTTGTTCAGTTCTGCGCATCTGTCAAAATCGAGGTAGTATGGTGGTAAAATGGTGGATTCAGTGCCCCTTTCCTTGTCTTATTTCAATATTTTGTTGTTGTTTCTAATGATGCGCGTTGAGTTCCTGTGGTCACTCGAACAGCCATTTTTAATTTTTTGACATTTCCAACTTTGACAACCTGCGCAATATATTACCTTTAATATGTGTACTGTGGGTATAATCTATATTATGTCGTATGGGAATGGCAATGTTGCGAAATTTGGTTGTTTTGTTTTATTGGTAGGTATTGTTAGTTTTTCAAAAACCTCACATTTTATTGCAACTTTTGGCAAAAATATTATAAAAAAAATGAAAAATGTATATTTTTTAACACCAATTTAAAATTATATTCTTTCATTTTTTATCATTTTTTTTTTGAATAAAAATAAAAATATACCTTATAGGTACCTACCTAACTTATAGTCTAATAAGTCGTTAGGTACATAGGTACCTATAAGGAAAATTTTATTATTCGCAAAATAGATTTTCATGTTGCAGGTGCTAGGTATATGACTTACCTTTTTGTATTTTTTTCCACATCACCCAGTGGGGTAAAATACTAGATGCGTTTTTTTTTTTGAGGTTCCCCGATAGGCCTATTCCTCTCTATTACTATGTTATAAATTATGTATAGATATATAAATATATATATATAAATAACATATAAATATAAATGTTATGTTTAAATAATAATAAAATATCAACATAGATGAAAATAAGTTGAACACATGTAGGTATTAAAAAAAGTTTTTTTTACAGGTGAAAATCTTCATGGTAATAAGGGATTAATTTAAAATTCGTTTTTTTGTTTATCATTTTTTTTTTGATTCAAAGTTTAATTTTATCATGCTGATAATTTTGTAAATATCAAATTTTGTAAACATTTTGAATAAAAAAAACTGGTACGCATTTTTTTAGTAACAAAAACTAATTAAAATTTTTTTTTAATTCAAAATTTAATTTTTTTAAATTTATATGCTGATAATTTTTATACCTAGGTATATAAAATTTTGAAAAAAATTTGTACGCAATTTTTAAGCAACAAAAACTAATTTAAAATTTTTTTTTTAAATTCAAAATCAATTTTTTTTTAAATATTGATAGGTATGCAATATAATTAAAACTTATTAGAAGCTCTTATGTAAAGTATTAAAATCGGTTCAATAAATAATAATACAATAAATTAAATATCGATGGATACAACTTTTTCTAAAAATATGGTAGATGAGGTATGGTTATTTTTGATCCTACGAAAATTTTTTATTCAAAATCTGGTAGATAATCTTAAAACTGCTAGATTCCAAGTTTGATCAAGTCGTTTTTTGAATTATTAAGTTTAAAAAAAAAAATTGTTAAACTTTTTTTAAAAATCAAAAATTATGTTTTACAAAACATTTTAATTTTTGAATTTTTAAAAAAATTTTGAAACTTTTCGAAAGTTTTGATACTTATTCCACGAAGGACTTTGTTTTGGAATTTTTGGATGGTTTCAGCATTTGTTTTATAAGTACAACCCAACAGTTGGATGCCAAAAGTCCAAACGGGTTTCATGTACTTGGTTGTTTAGCATTATAACTAATAAATTTTGTTTATATTCTAGGTTTTAAGTTCTTTTTTTTTTTTATTATTATTATTTATATGGATGGATGGAAGCATAGCTTCCGAAATGCATTTAAGTAAATAAATAAATAAAATAAGTGTTTTTAAGTTATTTAAAATAACATCTTTTATTTATTTTAAATAAATTAACACAAACTGGAAAATAAAAACTTAAAAATTCATAATACGCCATTCAGAAACTAACCCAATTAAACTTTTTATTTTTCAAGTTTTTTTAGTTCTATCCAACAAAGGGGGTGATGTGACTTGTAACTCGCTCAAGATAAAAAAAGATTTCCATAGCGCAAATATATGAAAAAATTGAATTTATGTAGCGCCTATTCGAAAAGCTAAATCGGAAAAAATATTTGACGCTCCACCCATAGTCATCACCCATAGCTTACAAAAAAAAATAATATTCGACCAACCTCCTAACAACCCTGCAACCAACATTCTTCCCTTTCTGCCAACCTCTTCTTAAGCAAAATTAAATCTATTAAAAACAACAACAATTCACGAAATTGTAGCATCCTTTTTTCCTTCCAACTCTTATAAATTTTATATACTGTGCTCTCATTCTATTATTATCGCATTTTCTTCTTTGGATGGCAATTCTTTAGTCTCCGACCCAACTCTCCGCATTGTGGAATGTGGATAGTAAGTATTTACATGTGTGGACGCATGGTGGCACGTCGGGCGTTTGTCACGATGATAGTACTATAGATATATAAATACAATGATTCTACCACAAAACGGCGGCCATTTTAGCTATGTTCAAAAAGCATATCATCTAGTGAAACGAATCATAAAGTCTAGACTTCACCTTATATTATTAATTTGCAGTGGAATTTTCGGGTAATTATTTTTTTAAGATCGAAAGAGTAATGATTAATGAAAATACATAATAAAAATAAATATGAAATCGAAAATGTTGTTTTTCCTTTTTAAGGCTTTTCAAAACCAATGCTTTTCGCCTTTCAAGTGCATAAAAAGTCTTGAATTTTAACTTCTCTTTTTTATGAGCTTGCAAAAATGTTTTTAATGAAGTTAAGTGTATGTTTGATCTTTAACTGCCATATTATTTAGTCGTTAAACCCAGGTTAAAATTTAAACCCGGATGTATATTTCACTTAATTAACCCAATTTTGTTGTTGTTTTGTGTGCTCTTGTGTTAGGTTAATGCATTTGGGTTAAGAGTTCATTTTAACCCATGACTGAATAATATGACTGTAAAATAAATCAATCACAATGTTCATACGCTTTTTCAAAAAAAAAACAAAAACAAAATTGGACTCGTTTAGAGTGAATAATATGACAGTGGATTAAATACATCTGGAACCATGTTCTGTAACTCGGCGATAACTTTTCGCGGCGAGAAACGATGAAAAATGGAACAAAAACGGAACAATACTCATAGGAATCCTATGGATTTTGTTCCATTTTTTTGCCGTTTGACAGATTTATGACTTTACAACGTTTACGACCAATTTTACGCCTTTAAAAATGAGCATAAGTGTGTACGAAAAAGCGTATGAATATTGTGTACTCTATGCAGTTTGTACTCAAATCCCAAACCTTCTCAAAGGCTTGAGCAACATTTAGAAATAGAGCGGAACATATTTGTTTTACTTCAATACCTTTTCAACAAAATCCGTAATTCGATGCGCTTGGTCTATCGTCGAATGTTTATTTCTGAATCCAAACTGATGTTTTGGGATTAGTTCTCATTTCTTCTAAACCTTTTCATAAGCAGTTTTTCAAAAAATTTTGCCATAACTGGTATAATAAATATTGGCCTGTAGGAAGTTACTTCTGTTGGTTGCTTGCCTTGCTTAGGAATAACATGCGTAAAACATGCGTTTATTATATATTGGAGTTTTTTGAAGGCTACTGTTGGCATTTCTTTCAAAACCTGAGTAGTAACTAGAATATTCCCGTGTGCTTTTTTATTTCATAGCTTGTGTTGACACATGCTTTTTACTTCTTTGAGCGGGAAGAAGGTAATTTCCAATTCTTCGTTTCTATCAACAAAATGTAAATTATTTGTACCTAACTGCACTTTCTAGAAATGGCTTAAAAACATTCGAGAGATGTTCCGCGAGGATTTCAGCTTTCTGTTTCGGGTTTGCAATCCATTTTCTGTCTTGTGCTTTGATAGGCGGATTTTGAAATTGTGGTCTTCTTAGGCGTTTAGCTGCTTTCCATAATAATAAAATTAATAATTATATATTAATAATTATAATAATTAAAAATCGAAATATTTTGTATAGGTATCTATACATTATATAAAGTTTTGAGCAAAATTCTGCAGCTTATGCTTCATCCTAATCTTTGAACGTTCTTTTATTAAAACCCACCCTATTAAATCTCCAAAATTTAAAAATCAACAAAAAATAACCTCAACAAAAAAAGATTTTTCATAAACATACCAAATAAAAAAAAAATTCTTTTAGCACGCCTTAAATACCTACTCATACAATTTACAAATTTACCTCAAATAAACATCACCCCGATATATGACCAATAATGAATTGAATCTAGGCAAAAGCTATTCGATCTTCCATCAAATCTAGATGAAAATAATTGCATATATACAAAACAGCTAACCGACGACGACGCTCTTCCACTTAACTACCCTCATTAAATCTATTGAACATAATTCAAAAAACCTCTTCTCTGTGCAAACTGACATAAAATTTTCCTTCAATGAAACGTTCTTAAAGTACCTATTTAAATTAATTTTTAATTCTATTATTTTTTTCCAAACAATCTCAAAAAATCAATTTCAATATTTTTCTTAACAAATATGAAGAAGCGCACATACAACATACATATGTACATAATGAAACACACATACACATAAATCTAACGATGTTGATGATTTTCATCCTCGATTTGAAAACCGCATACCAGACTCAGTTTTTTGTATATTAAAATTGTCTCAAATTTGACCTGCAGTAGCACATAGCGACTAAAGATCATGAAAACAAAAACAATGAACACACTAACTACATCTTTATAGTTTTTTATCTGTGATGCTACCTTAGACTAGAATATATTTTATTAATATGCACCTATATTTTAAACGAGACAAAAAATCCATCTTTGCAGCATAATCCGAAATGTAGCAACATTGCTTGACGTTTCTCGCTTTAAGATAGTGAAAAGTAGCGACGTTTGGTTGATTGTTTGATTTTTCACCAAATAATAAATTACAAATCAAGTAGACCTACCAACCGAAGTCTTGCAAGAAAACAATAAGGGTATTCATGGAACGTCTTAAACTTTACGATGTCGTAAAATCATAAAGTTTACGACACACGTTTCATGAACGCACCAAAAAACATTTTCCGTAAATGTGGTAAACGATATGATAAACAAATCAGCTGTTCGTTAAACGTCAAACAGCTTAATATATTTAATTTAATTTTAACATTCACAAAATTTGTTATCCGCAATTTAAAAATGTCCAAAGTAAGCCAAAAAGTATATATATACAATTGTATGAACAAATTGCTTTCACTGATCTATTAATTTTTGAGTTATTTGGCGAAAATGATGGTAAGTATGTTTATTGTTGTGATCAATACATAGTGCATGTGTGAATGCATTTGTGTTTGTGTAACTCACACTATTTTGAAAAAACCTCACTTTTTCCTCGAGATTCCCGTTCCTCTATTTCTTCTTCTAAGGTTACAAGGGTTTACCATGTTTACGATGTTTAACATCTTCGTTTAACACACAAATTTGTGTCTTAAAGTTTAAGATTTGTTTGAAAAGATTTCCCATACAAATTTTGACAGTTCGTTTACGACGTCGTAAACTTTAAGACGTTTAACACGTTTACGATGCTTTTCCGACGTTGCATGAATACCCTTAATATCAAAATAAATGTAAAAAAGCATACCACCTACCTACTTACTATTTCCTCTTCACCGCTCTTCACTCATAGCAATAGAAACAAACAAATTCGTATAAGTACGGAAAAGATGGAGAAATATTTTTTTCATTTTCTTTGCCTTATTCTCGCAAACAGCTGACTCAATTATCTCCTTTACTCCCCTTTATGTTTGCAGAATTTAAATAATAGATTCTTCTCGCTCTTACTACTTATTCTCGATTCCTTAGCTAAGTCTCAATAGTTTAATTTGTGGCGTTCTCAGCGACGCGTACAGGACATATGTTCAATTAAAAAATATCTGTTCATGATAGTACTATAGATTTTATATACAATGACCCAAGGCACTATTGTCCAAGAAAACTGTTGATTAATCTTAATAAATACATTTAAAAACTTTTTTGTTTTTTATTTTTTTTATTTTTATTTTTATTTTGAAAAACTTAATTTCACAACTTTAAATATAAATGTTATTGGCGACCCGTTTCGGTGGTAATAGACAACGATCATTAATAGATGAATATTGAAACAAACCTCCAACCATTACACATTTGCAAAAAAGGTAAAATATTAAACACAAAATAGAACAAAACAAATTATTAAACGATAAATTGACATTTAAGACCAATACCCCTTCAAGCAAATTCACTGACCCAACTTTGTCGGTCTTTCTTGGATCATTTTAAAACGGAGTGTCATACACACATAAGCACATTTTTTGTATATGTATGCATGCAAAAAAAGAACGAAAATCGAGAGTACTTTTTTTTTACTGAGAAAGAGAGATTGTATGCAATACCCTAATGATGAGTATTTTTTTATGGACTGAAAACAAAGGAAAAGATAACAAAAACAATTAACTTTCCTCAATGTGTTCACGTTCGTGCCCAGCGCAACAGTTTAATAAAAATTCCCTCCTGAAAGAAATTCAATTTAAAATCCAAAGTTGATTATTTAATTATCAATTACAAAATAAATTGTGATGTTTCATTTATATACAAACGATAGAAGAAAATAAATTGCATAATATTCTTTAACTACAAAACCCCTGCCTCGTTCGTTCATTTTTTTGGATCCGTTCTGGATTCCATTTGGTTTCGATTCTCGCTGTATTGTGAAATAGGAAGCTCTCTCTCTCATAATACATGCACAAAATGAGGTGATTCTAACTTCCATACTAATTTGAGCCGACAAACGCAGTTTTGCGGATCCATGTTTTGCGGACTCGTTTGCTTGAAGAGACACTATTTGAAACAGTAGAAGAACACAACATGATTACACAAATAACACAACAAATCAACAACGCAGCATGAGAGAACTAATATCAAATTCAAGAACACCACAAGTAGTAGTTCGCCCGAAGTTGGAATAACACTCCAAAACGCGCTACCAATAACACTTATATTTAAAGTTGTGAAATTAAGTTTTTCAAAATAAAAATAAAAAACAGAATAAAATTAGTTTTTAAATTTATTTATTAAGATTAATTACTTATTGAAAAAAGGACAAAGTACCAAAAAAAGAATTTAAATTCCATGGAGGTGGGCCATCCAAGAAATTATTGTCCAAGAACACTGTTGTCATATACTACACACCTGTCTGTTGACTGAATATATCCTTAGAAGAGCAATAAATAATAGAAAAAAAATTTGAATTTTTTTCGTCATTTTCAATTTTCTAAAAAACTAGAAGACATAGATGATAGAACCATCTGTTTTTCAGTATCCGATGAAAAATTAATAAAATGAAGCAGCCTACCAATTTAGTAGAATTGCAAGCCTTTTAGGCAATGTCATCGCCATTTAATGAGCTTCGAAATAAAGGAGTAGCTTTTATTTAGGCCAGTAGACAGCAAAATGCCTTTCAGTTGCTTAAAAACAGTATTTTTTTTGATGCCACCAAGTTAGTTCACTTTCAAGACGATTGATACTAGTTTATGATGCTTTATCTCTAGGCATAGAAAAGGAGGCGTTTTCTATTATATTCGTTCTAAAAAATTTTCATCAATTTGAATTGGTGATAGATCATAAGTCGCTCTTGACATTGTTTCATCCTCATAAAGAACTTCCAGTTATGACAACTTATAGGTTGCAAAGATGGGCTATAATATTGATGGGCTATACCTACTCTATACGATATAAGCGGACCCACTTTCTTGAAAATGCTGATGCACTGTCACGTTTAAAAGCTGGTTCCGACCATATATTCGATAGTTCAGACCAGGTTTGTTTCGAAGTAAAGCTTGGTGAAGAGATTGGCAGTTTTCCTCTTAACCTTAAATTAATCGCTAAGATTACTGCTCAGGATACAATCCTATAAAGGGTTTATAGATACATACTTTGCCCGGCAATTCGCTCTTATAAAACAGGAAGGAGTTATTATGTATCAAGCAAAAAGCTTTCAAGTCGTTATACCACTTGCTTAACAAGAAAAAGTTTTTAGCCTCCTTCATGTTGGCGATTTGGGAGTGGTTAGGACAAAACAGCTTACACGTTTTTATGTTGGTGGCCTACCATGGATCAACATATTAACAGAACATCAGTGGGTGTATAGCCTGCCAAAGCAATAGCAGCAGCCCACGACAGGAATTTGTTAGTTGCCCTATCCCCCACACCGCTTGGAGTCGGATTCATGTGAATTTCGCTCCTCAGAGGCAACAATTAGAGACACTTGTATCCGATAACGGATCTCATTTCGCTTCAGCTATGTTTAAAGATTTTTGTAATGAATTTGGTATCACTCATATAACAACAGCTTCATTTCATCCAGCTTCAAATGGAGAAGCGAAAAGAATGGTGCGCACTTTTAAAACAGCACTTTGAAGCCTTCCCTATCAAAACTGAAAAGTTTAGAACCAAATGGATCCAAGTTTTAGCAAAATTTCATTCGCAACTACGCTCGTGATTCAAAATGTATACTTGGTGTGGTACAAGCTAGGATCGGGAAGTTGTTGAGAATTGAAATGCGAAAAGAAAACACACAGACATCAAAACCAAATTCGTGGTATGCTATCTTTAAATGAATTTGAAACTGGTCGACGTCTACTTGGAAGTACCCTAAAACCAGACATCACCTCGGATTTAATAAAAGAAACTCAGCAGTCAAACAACAATCAACACGGTCAAAGCGTTCCAAAGCCAAGGAAATCAGCAAGGACAAGTAACTTGTAGTAAGATTTCAATCTGATGTCAACATTCGTAACCGGAGAAAGCTATAGAAAAGGAATGTTGTATTTCTGTACTATGTTGCCTTGAAGATCAAGATCAGATCGTCAGTCTGTTACTCGCTCTCGAAGCTTTCACTTCGCTTTATAATATCATATCCTTATACTATTATTTACTCAAACCAATAATAAATACCTACTGTTATATATTCTTAGATATAAGATATAATTGTTTTATTCCAAACACAAAATATTGATATTATTAGACATATGAACGGGCACTGGATACGACATTTTCTTCGATTTTGGCAGATGCCAGAACTGAAATAAAAAGCTAATGATATTACCTCTGATATGTGTACTGTGATAATATCCTTTCTTTGTCCAACTCTTTTTTTGTGACTGAAACACCAATCGAAATTTAAGTGGCTTCTAGACGATACAATTGGTTGTACAACTGGAGTTGAGCCGATATCAGTACAACCGTTTTATGTGAATTACACACTATACAATGCACTGACAATTTTCTGTCGACTCACAAACCTCCTCACAATGATAGAACGCAATCGCAGGTTGGCGGTGAAATTCGTTCGACAAAGCTATATCGGCACAATACAATAGGTGTGTTCCTTTACTTTAAAACTCTGTGCATTTGTGTGAATTTCTACGTCATTTTTTTTATATGAACTTTGACAGACTGGTGTAGAAATTCACAGAAATGCACAGAAAATAACAGAGTTTTAAAGTAAAGGAACACAGCTTAATGATACAATATATTATTGGATCTGTAACTAATCCTCGCAAACAAAATCTCCGCACGACACATCCTCGCAAACAAAATCATCGCAAAACCAAATCTCCGCAGAGACACATACCCGCAAACAAAATCTTCTCAAAGACACATCTCTGCTGCGACACATCCACGAAAAACAAAATCATCGCAAAGACACATTTTCGAGGTTGTTGATATACGCAAGGCAGTTGACCGTGGTATTTTTTCGGTGGGCTTTTTAACTGGCAAGGTAAAATTATGTGGTATAGCAATGGGGTAGGTTATAGTAAGGTTGAACGCGAGAGGAGTAGCAAATATAAAAATAGGGCGCTGTTATTTGTGATTTGTCCATAAGGAATCTGAAGAGGTTGGGTGGAATGGGGGATGGGTTTATTTAAGTACGGGGCCGGATAAGAAAAAATGTTATGTCGCTGTTCACAAACGGGTGGTTCATAAAAATGTCAATGTATAGGTATATTATTTGTTCGTAATGATCTTATTGAAAAAGGAAAAAGATGACCTTTATTAGTTATTACGTAAAATGTAAGTTTTGTTTTGAAATTTTTTCAAAGAACCGGTCACTGGGCGACTCATTCATACGCTTGTAATGTAGGTTGGGCTATAATTATGAAAAATGTACACGACATTTTCGAAGTTTTTTCATTTATTTTTCAAGAAAATTATTTAAGATTTTTTTATGAATTTTTTTTAGAACGTTTTAATGTATGAAATGGACGATAGATATATATGTTTTATATATCAAAATAAGCGCTTACTTGTTTTAAAGCGAATAAAAGTCATTTGATTAAAATCCGTTATTCTAGTAAAAAGAAATGAGCGTTTTAATGAAGCAAACACTATGTCGCAAAAAGCATGTTATAAATAAATTAATATCAAAATTTATTTAATATCTTAATTTTTGTTGGACTTAGAACTTTAAAATGTTCAACAAATATTTAGACAATATATTAATAAATAATATGTAATAATTTTTTTTCTCTATTTTGAATATAACATATTTAAAGTTTTTTAATCAATCAAAGTGGGTGTAAAAAAACATTAATTCAATTTGTTTTTACATTTTTTTCATAATTGTCATGGAAATTTGAAATTTTTTTACATACATTTAATGTGTGTCTTAATGACAGTATTTTAAGACCTTAATTTTGAAATTCCGTCAAGTATTTTCGGAATTATTAATTAATTAATGATGTCATGTGGGATGATTTTTTTGGATTAAAATCGATTTTTATGGTAAAAAATCATTTAAATCCCCCTCCCGCCGCACTTGTTGAATTTACCCCTATAACAATATTAACTTTTTTATAGATAAGGGTTGGGGCTACAATATTGTAGAACATAATTTTTTGAAATTAGTAAAAATTTCATCAACTTTTGGATTTTTAATACAGAAAATTGAATTGATGACCTCTTTACCATCCCTTTTCGTATAGAACGCTTCCCCCCTCCGCAATAATTTGTATTTGTATATATTATAGCTTAACATTTACTGATTATTTTAATATCTACATCTTGAAGATCAGACAATTAGAACAGAAGTTATGAATTATTTAATCCATCAATATCATTTGGATTTTCTGATTTTGATAAAATAACGGGTAATCTGCCACTGGTCGGTGGTGGTTGGCAATGAACAAATGAGGTAATTTCAAATAAATTTAATCGATTTTTTGATTGAATTAAAATTAAAATTGTGATATCAAATTAATTGTTATCATATTGCCATGCGTACTAAAGAAAAATGAAACTCATGCGTGCATGTACTGATGAGTAATAAGCTTATACGTAAAACTACTTTTATAATCCCGTTAGTGGTAAAAAAAAATGAAATAAAATTAAAATAAAATTTTAATTAATAGATTCTATTAGCTGTGAAAATTTCAACCTTCTATGACAATTAATTAAAACGATATTGTCAGATAAACGTAAAAAGGGTTTTTTTTAATTTTTTAACATATTTTATACTTGAATAACTTTTTTGAATGATATTTAAGAAATCCAATTTTCACCAAAATCATGTAAGTCCATAATCTCTATAAGATCGTAAAATTTCATATTTCTATCTACCCGCATTAAAAAGATAAAAAAATAAAAAGTGTGAAAAAAACGTAAAAAAAAATTAGTGTTTTTGAAAAATTGCGTGCGTCAAAAATACGACTTGAATAAAAATTTTGTATTACACGCCTAATTTTTTTCATCTCCTTTTCAAAATATTGATTCTAATAAAAATCAGTGAACCCCCTGATTTAATATAATTTATTTGTGTAACTTCGATTTTTGACATTTTGCGTTTTAAACGTTGGTAAGTGTTAAAATAATTTTTTGTAATTTTCTTAACTCCCATGACACACCTTATAATTAAAAAATCTACGAATTGCATAAAAAATTATAATTTTATCTCAACCCATTTAGAATATAGAAATCCGACTTTACCCTATTTAAACCTAAGTTTACCCTATTAAATTTAATAATAATGTACCACCGCGAAAGACTTATATACATTATACATACCTACTTGAAATTAAACCAAACACAACTTCTCCAACGACACATTCACATCATGTCTATCCAGCGGAAAAAAATTGTATGTTCCACGCTTTTTATATTTCTCCCTGAGATCGCAAAAAAAATGAAAAATGAAAACATGCACCTGACATAAGTCAACAAAAAAACAAAGAACAAAGAACTGTGACAGCGCATGTGCTATACACTTGACTCGCTTTAAAAATTTTCTGAGCAACCCTGACACACGAACCTACAAAAAAATATTCATCTAAATCACAACTGCGAGATGAGAAAACAAAGGAGTAAATAAACTATATCAGCCAAAACAGAACAGAAAAAAATATATGCGAGCGCATGTGCCATATTATACTTTTTTTCCACTTGGACTGAAAAAGACGGGAGATTGAACTGAGCAGCGAAGTAGTGCGCACCTTTTAATCGGCATAAAATTTTAATTTTTAAAATCTTGCAAATTTCAATTTATAACTTGAATATTTAACAAATAAATATAACAAAAATTTCTTCACATCTTGTGCTATCAATCTTGACTGCTTTTGAAGCCGGATGCCAAACCTTTCCCGGTGATTTTTTTGGATTATCGGACCTAACCCAACTCTAGACACATATAGTCGCAACCTCGTGCAGTCACATTTCCTCAACTTTGTAGCATCTCAGCTACATAATGAGACTAAATGGTGACAAACTAAAAGGTAAAAAGCCTGGACGAAAAAAGCTGGCTGCTGCCTATCAACTATTAGCGCTGAGCAACCCTGACGCCAACATCGTGGCAGCGAAACGTCCAATGGACAATTCTGCTCCACTCAAACCAAACAGCGACTACTCTTGGCTCACCCCACGCATCAAACAAATTTTTTCCGCCAAAAATATAAATCAACGCAGCCCCGTGCTGGGCGCAGTATCCACTGAGAACAAATTCTCTATTTTGGATCTTGGATTAAAGATCCATGTCTCCAAAAGTGCCAACATGTGCTCCAACTTGGCACACCAATCGAACCAACCAACAATCAACGATGTACCTATCGAAATCGACGACCAAGAGGTACAAATAAATCCGACACTCCATGAGGACAGCAACGCCAGCGAGGGAGCACCTTTACCTTCGACATCATCATCTGCAGCAGAAGGCATCAAGCAGAAACCGGATAATGAGAATCTGGTCTCAAGGGGTAAGTACTGCCCCCCAATTTTTATGAGAAACGTAGATGTTAGACAACTTATAAACGACTTTAGAGAAAAATCGGTTCACTTTTCGTATAAAATTATAAATCGTGGTAGTTCAAGTAGGCTCTATTTAGATAACAGTGGAGTTCACCGGGAACTCATGAATCTCTTGAAGAACACCGAAAATGTTGAGGCTCACTCCTTCACTCTGAAGGAGGATCGAACTTCAAATATTGTCCTGAGAGGGCTCACCTCTGACTTTTTAGAATCGGAAATTCTAAATGAAATTAAAGAAAAAATTTCAAACGTTGAAAAAGTTTCTATTTTTGAAACGCTACGTTCGAAAGCGGCTAAAATTCGGTTTAATTTATTCCTTGTCCGTCTTCAACCTGGCACGAGTCCAGATGAACTCTTGAAAATCCGTTATCTTTTTAACACGAGAGTATACTGGGAAAGACCCAGAGGCAACAAGGGTTCCCTCCAGTGTAGACGGTGTCAGCAATTCGGGCACCTGGCAAAGAATTGTGCCAATAAGTACAATTGTGTAAAATGCACTAACAAACACGAACCGGGTTGCTGCGCCGTCTCCAAACAGGAGGGTAGCAAAGCAATTTGCGTTAACTGTGGAGAGAACCATCCAGCTAATTTTAAAGGCTGCACTGCTTATAAACAGTATGAAAATAACAGAAAACAAAAAATTCGTTCAGGAAAGGAAAAAGTTTCTAACGCAAAAGTTCTCTCCAAGGAAGTCGCCAATGGAAACCTTGTTGCCGCTGGTGTCTCTTACGCTAGTCACTTCGGTTCGCGATCTCCTCTCAAGTTCGGTCCCTCCAGCGACTCAGTTCCAATGAAAACCACCCACAGCTCTTCGGGTTCTAATGTCATAAACGAATTTATGAATCTCTCTAAAGATCTTTTTGGTATCGAAATGAACCAGCTTATCGCAAAAATCGAACACTTTATGTCAAACTTGGGAAAGTTTGATTCTTTAGTCAGTAAACGGCTGGCCTACCTTGACCTGGTGAACCAGCTCCTTATCAGTTCCACATAATGCTGCTAAACCTCATAACTTTTAACATTACGTCCTTAATAAGTCAGGCCAGGAGAATAGAACTTTATAAAATTCTTCAGGCCAACAATTGCTCAGTGGCATTCATCCAAGAAACCCACTTAAATCACAAGCACAAAGTGTTCATCGATGAGTTTAATGTTCTCAGAAGCGATAAGTTTCAAGGGGTTGCCCTACTTATCAAGAAAAACATTCCTTACGAGATTGTTCAGTTTCAGTCTACGTTTTTTCCGTCCATATTTATTTCCATAAAGCTTAATCTTAACAACTCTTTTAGAAAACTTCTGTTGGGTTCGGTCTACTTTCCCACAGGCAGCCCTACTATCTCGTTAACAACAGAACTGAACAAAATAGAATCATTGGCCTCCTCCTTTGATGGTGCAATCATTGGTGGTGACTTAAACGCCAAAAGTCCTAGGTGGGGAGACTCCTGGCAAAACGCCAATGGAAACACCCTATTAAACTGGTTTCACACATACAATCCTTCGTTAACTCGCATCACCTCTGACACCCCGACGTTTCCTAGGAGCTCTTCTTTTCTTGACCACTTTCTAGTTTCCAGCCACATGTTAAATCTCCTTGATTCGAACTTCACTATCAAGGCCCTCTCCACTTTCACTGAACATTGCCCGCTCTTCCTTTGGATTTCCATTAATGATGCTAACATCTACATTACTGATCCTCACTCCACCAGATCCTTCAAGGACACCAACTGGATTACCTTCAAAGAAGAACTTGACTTACATCTTCGGGATATTCTCCCCCCCCACCGTATCTGCCTATCCAATCAGGAAATTGATCGCCATATTTCCAGCTTTAATACCTCACTTCTCGCCTGCCTTGAGAGCAACTCTTCTAGGAAAGTAATCTCCTTTAAAAAATACCGTAATCTTCCCATTGAGATTGAAAATCTCTTTAAGGTTAAGCACCAATGGCAAAAACGCCTCAAATCTATATTTCACCAATCCTATAATAGGGTCAACTCTCCTTACAGAGAACTCTCTTCCAGAATCGCTCTTCTGAACATTATCATAAGGGATAAAGTCAATATATGGCTTAACAAACAGCTCATCGACAGGCTGGCAAATATTACTCCGGGTCCTCAAGCCTTTAAAGAAATTTTCAAGCTAGTTGGGAACAAAAAAAAAGTATCATGCAATAAAGTCTCAGTAAACAACGACTCTTTTACCAACGAAGCGGACATAGTTTCCGCCTTTGAACAACACTTCCAAGACGTATACCGGGAAAGAATTCCGAACTTCAATCCCACCGTCACCGAACGTGCTTCATCGGCTTCAGCCGAAGTAAGACGTTCTAAACCCGAGCACATATTCCTTTTCGATCCCGAAAATTCGGCACTGAACCCGCTAGCCTCTGAAATCTTCACCAATTCGGACAACGTTAAATTTATCATCTCGCAAATCAGACCAAAAAAATCAGCTGGTCCTGATGAAATCACAAATTTTGCATTAAAGAAACTTTCTAACTCAGCTATCAATTTCCTTACAGTTATTTTTAATAACTGTTTAAATAACGGTTACTTTCCCAAATTATGGAAAGAGGCGAAAATTCTTCCAATTGTCAAAAAACAGAACATCACTGATATCAACAATTTCAGGCCTATTTCCCTCCTATCCAACGTTGGAAAGATTTTAGAACGTATCATCCTCAATAAAATGAACTGTCCTACAGATATCCCCCTAGACCCTATTTCAGATTTCCAATTTGGCTTCCGCAGAGGTCATTCGACCCTCCACGCGCTTCTTAAACTTCAAAACGACGTGGTTCTGAATCTCAGAAACAAATGCTGCACCGTGGCTTGCTCACTTGATGTGGAAAAAGCCTTTGATAGCGTGTGGCGGGACGGTCTCCTCTCTAAAATTGTTTCTCTTAATTTTCCCCGCCACATTATCAACATTCTTGAAAGTTTCCTTTCACACAGATATATCTATATACAACTTCAGGGTACCAAATCTCAAACTTGTGAATGTAATAGCGGAGTGCCTCAGGGCTCCATCCTGGGCCCTCAACTATTTAACATCTTCTTACACGACTTCCCACACTATCTCTCAGAAAACAATACTTCCTCATCAGGTCTCCTCTACGCCGATGACACCATAGCATACTCCAGCCATGAGTATCCTATTGTTGCCGCTCGTCAGTTAGAAAAACACCTTAAAGTAATCAACGATTTCTACACAACATGGGGTATTAAACTCAACATCCCTAAAACGGAGTTAATCTGTTTCAGAAACGCTAGTGGGAAGGGGCCTGAAGGAGTTGTCCGAGAAAGTAAAAACTTCTCCATTAAAATTGACGGTAACGTCATTCATCCTAAAAATAGAATCAAATATCTCGGTGTCAATTTCTCTAACCTGTTTAAATTCAACAAGCACGCCAGATTTAACCTTGAGAAATCGAGGAAGGTATCCAACATGCTTATGCCTTATCTTAAACACAAATCCCTGAACAAAAAATCTAAGTTACTCTTCTACAAAACCCTGATTAGGCCAATTATGTCCTACGCATTCCCTATTTGGTTTTCCATTTCCCCCACGGCGGCCCTGGAATTGGAGTCGCTGGAGAGAAAGATTTTGAGGCTCTGTGCCGACATTAATTTCGAACACCGGACTAAAAGATACTCTAATATACACTTACATAACGAAACCAACACCATTCCGTTTCTAAGATATGTTCTCCTTCAAATGAAGAAAACCATATCTAGACTCGAACTTTCAGATAATGACCTGATGGAGCACATCATCTCATCTCAGACTGGATCCTCTTGGGACAATGTCAATTACTTATCGCCCTTAGGTATTTCCTCTTGGGATCATGACCCTACTGAGATATCTCCTCCACAATTTTACTTAACTGCCACGCCAAACCAAAACCGTGGCTAATCAAAAAAAAAAAAAACTACTAAATATGCTTACTTTCCTACTTTAACTGCCACCTTTATGCTAATTACGAAACTTGAAAAAAAAAAAAAAAAAAATGAAAAACACAAAATAAAATACTAAAAACAAAGATTTTAAAAATAAAAAATTGAAAAAACAAAAATAAAAACCATTAAAAGAAAAATACAAATAATAAAAAACAAAAGAAAACGAAAACTCAAATATTAAAACATCGCTACCGATTCGCGTCACGACTTAAAAATAACCACTAACCAGACGTCTCTCATTATTGGGGGGCAGTACTTACACCCTTAGGTTAAGTTATTTTCCTAGATTCTATTATACTTTAAAACATTCCGCCAGTTCAAATGCTCTAAATCTATATTTAGTATTATATGTTTTATTGTTTGCAACAATTTTAATGTAACTACTCTAGTACCTATTAATGAAACCTATGTGATAATACTTGTATTCTATTTTTGTCGTTTCTAGTGTAGAGCACATTATTTCCTCTTTTTATATAAAAAATAAAAAAAAAAAACGAGACTATTGTATATATCAAAAGTATCTTAATTAACAATCGTTAGAGCCATTGCTCAATAAAGAAATTCTACTTCTGTATACCAAAATGTATCTATCTCAACAACTTGCCCACCTAAAATTAAAACCAACTATTCTATAATATGTTGCTCGTACACTTTCGTATACTGTGATATTTATTGTACGTTTACTATGTTCATATAGCGCTCTCGCTTTATAAAATTCACAAATTAGAAAAGATAAAAGAAAAAAAAAAACAAAACATAATAACAAAATAAATCGAATTGTAAGATTATTTCACATCCATACTGCACTGGCGCATATTTTCGTATGTATTTAGTTTGTAAGTTAGGTTAAGTTTATTGTACATTTATATTTGTGACAACCGTCTCAAGCGACCTTTTATCCTGCTTATGAGCAAAAGCAGTCTAACTATATATTATGTATCTATATAATAAATGTTCGCCATGAGGCTTATCTTTAAACGCTACAGAATAAGAAGGCAATACATTACAGCCACTTTAGTATATAACAAGCTATCGTTAGAATAAGAGAAACATGTAAAACTGAATATCAAAGACTCAATAAAACTCAATTCAATTCAATCCACTTGGACTACCCTCCACCTCCCATCATCTATCTAACAATGTATCTATCCAAACACCGAACTGTCAACTGAAGAAAAATCCAATGCATTTGCAACAGGTTTTTTTTTTATATGTATGTATAGATATCTTCTGTTTCTGCTGCAAAATGGGAAAAGCAGAAAAAACTACATAGTTATACCATATGGATATACATACCTAGTATATTATATGACAAAAAAACAAGAACAAAATAAAGAGAGTTGGCGCTGATAGTGCAGTGGATTTCTTGTGAACTGCAAACAGTTTTTTTGTTAAAAAACGCAAAGAAGGCCCCTTTAAAAAAATTAATATAAATGATAAACCCGCTTAAGTGAAAGAATGACTGTGACATTTGCAGTTTCTCTTAAGCTGGTTTTACTGTATTATCTATTGTAAACCATGTATTAAATACAGAAGGAAGAGAAATAATTCAAAATATTATTAACTCGAACTCCAACCGGTTTCGAGGAACCGATCAAATAATTGATCCACAGCACAGAGCTAATCTCGCAGACCTTGACACAGACGTTGTGAGATGCTTAAGAACTTTTCTGGGCAACCAGGAGAATTTAGCTCTTGGAAGAAGAGCGTAGACCGAATCATTCGACGTTGCGAACCTATTAAAGGTTCACCAAAATATTTCGGTGTACTAAAGTCATCCGAAATAAAATCAAGGAAATACTTTACAAGGTTTTCATCAAGCCGTGTACTCGCACTTATCACTCATCTTAAACAAGATTGCTTGCATGGACGTTGGTCCGGAAGCATTAAACCTGTTAGTAGGTTACATAGACATAGAAAAAGCTCTCCAAACCTTTGTAAGAGGACTAAAAGGAGACTTAGCGAGACTCCTCGGAATTCGCGAACCTCCCACAGACCCTCTATCTGTGCCTAAAACTATAGAAACAAAATTTCCGATCAAATTACGCAATAAACCATCAAGGAACAGCTAAGAAATTCCATAATCCCATTCCCCCAGCAGTTCCTCCGCGAAAACCATTTCAAAACTTCTTCCCAAATAATCAAATTCCATTTTATCGTCAACTTACATATTTTCCTCAACAATCTACGAATTACAACCGTTCACGTCCAATAACAATAATATGAATGTCCCTAGACAGCAAACTTTCAATCAGAATCGTAATCAATATCATAATAATCAATATCAAACCAACAATCAAACACAACCAAGAGGAAGTGGAAACTTCAACTATCAGAACTGCTAGAGTACATTATGTTAATAGACCACAACAGCAACAACAAAATTGACCACCTGCGCCAAAAAGAACCAATATCTTTCCACAGCAACCTAATCACCCAAATAAATAAAAAAAGAAATTATCATCGAACACTTTACAACAAGTTAACCCTCCATCCCAAGTAAATCCTCTTCCCAAAGAAAATTTCAACAATATTACGATGCCCCTTATTTAAACAATGAGGAACACAGATAATGTAACTGAAAATATATCTCAACTCAATGCCATACATTTTTTAGATTAGCAAGCTCTTCATTGCTGCCGTTTATTGAAGTTGAAACAGTAGGTAATGAGGTGCTAAAATTTTTAATCGACACAGGATCTAATAAGAATTATATTCAACCATTCCTAGTGAAAAATATCCTTAATGACAAAAAATTCTACTCCAATTCTATTGCAGGAAACATAGAAATAACACACCACACCTTTGTCAACTTATTCGGCCTAAAAGAAATAAAAATTAAATTCTTTCTTATGCCAGACTTGAAATCATTTCAAGGCATTCTTGGATATGATAGTTTGAAAGAGCTATCAGCTGTAATCTACACATGACGGAACTACATGACTGTAAAGAACAATATAAAAATACGAATCAAACAGTTCACCGCACAAGCAGTAAACACTGTTTCTTTGAGAACAGAACACACGACAAAACAACAAACACACTCGATGAAGACATTAACATATAGACACTTGGAACTATTCGATGAACCGAACGAAAAACTAACTTATAAGACTGTTGTATAAGGTGAAATAAGGACTTCATCCGATTCACCTGTGTACACCAAACCTTATCCGTACCCAATGGCTCTAATAGATGAAGTAGAGAGCCAAATCCAAAAACTCATTAATGATCGTAAAATAAGACCTTCAAGATCACTGTACAATTCACCCGTGTAGATTGTTCCCAAAAAAACAGATTCCTCTGGAGAAAAAAATTTCGATTGGTGATCGATTATCGCAAGTTAAATACAATCATCATTGCTGACCGGTATCCCATTACCGAAATTAATGAAGTTCTCG